>JAIZZI010000003.1:4800000-6000000 GCA_022606435.1 Calonectria montana
CAATAAAAGCAAAGTGCGTATTGCTGAGACGGTTATGGACATCGTTGAGCCATTAGTCACAAACATAGCACAGGCAACAATGTCATATTTTATTTTATTTTTATGTTTATTTTCATCTTTTGTAAACACAATTTTTTTTTAATCAAGATATCTTACAACTTGAAATTCAGTGCAAGTCTACAAGGAGCCGTCCCATTAAACAGTGCTGTGTTGGTTGCCACAATGCATAGTCCCAGCCTAGCATGCTGGGTCACTTATTATTGTTATGTTCAGGCCTCGAAATTACATCTCAGAAAGGGTGGCAATCCAGACAAATGGCCTGGATTCTTCTTTCTATGCGTATGCGTGACTGAGGCGACTGTCCGAGTTTCTAGCTGTTGAACCTCTGGTAGTTTTTTCTCCCTCCATGTTCATGGGAATTGGTAGGTGATGGCTAAATCTTCAATTAACCGAGTATCAAAATGGGGAAAATAGAAAATAGCAACATTGTCGGTGTGGTTTATAATTGATTTGAAAGCATTTATTCCAATTCACAGCAGGTGCCTGCCTTGGTTCCTCCTCACTGCCCATGCTGAGAACCGAGGGCACGCCCCTGGTTGAGCCTCATGTTTACTTAAACCAAGTACTTGTTTAACTATATGGGTGTCGAGGCAAAGCAGCTTGGTGGCCTCCAGCCTGGCTCTGCAGCTAGAGCCAACTGCCCCATCCTGCTGCCCCTCCCTCCCCCTGATGCAAAAATGTGCAAGGTACACAGGCGCGTGCGAAAATGCACTTGTGCTGCCCGGCAGACTGCAGTGGTGGGCTGGGACGCCATGGCGCTGGCTCATTGGACATTCCAACTTGGCACCCGCACATGTACATGGCAATTAGTGCAGCGTGCCTGCTGGGTGGTGTGGAGAGCAGGAGCAGAGAGTGGGCGCCAGCTCAAGCCATAGGCCGAGAAATGGCGGCGTGGTAGTAATTGAAACAAAAATCATCGCTGAGAGAAAAAAAAAACATGCCCATGGTGCCGTTTGTTTGCAAATCGAATTGATTCACTCATCCCATTGTGTCAGCCGTGATTGACTTACTCCTGCCATCTCGGCCTCTTCCGCTGCCTGCCTGCCAAATCTTACATTCCCCGCTTCGCCTGTTTAAGCTATCCCAATCCTTCCTTCGTCCGTCACTCGATCGATTGATTCCACCACGCAACTAAAACCTGCGGTGTGTGCCTTATCACCAAAACCTACTTAGTCACCAAGGAAACTTGCTTCTAAACAAACCCGCCGATTCGTCGCCGATTCAGCTCCATCATGTCTGGATCAGGCACCGTAACCCTCTTCTCCTCGGCCCAGCACGGCCACCTAATCCCTTATGTCGCCGCCATCCACGCTTCATGCATCACTAACGACCGCACCATCGCTACCTTCCTCCCGCCTTTGTCTCATGAGAAGCTGTTGGCGTGGTGGAAGGAACGCATCGCCGAGGCAAACGATTCCAGGCGTCTCATCTTTATCCTTCTCAACGAGTCTGAGCCTGGCTCGCGGGTCAAGGGCGAAGAAGTCATGGGCGTCGTCATGCTCGCCCTCCCTTACTCCGAAACGGACCCTTTCCGCGCCCTCGTTGAGAAGCTCCTCATCCACAAAAACTTCCGTCGCCGGGGCGGCGCCAGAACCCTCATGGGCGCCCTCGAAATGGAAGCGGAAAAACGCGGCAGGACAATGCTGGTGAGTAACACGGCGCTGGGCTTTACCACCCATCTATACCCGCTGACCTTTCAACAGCTCCTCGACACGGAGGCTGGCAGTCCTGCAGAGAACTTCTTCCGAAAATTCGGCTACATCAAGGTAGGTCAGATACCCAAGTGCTCTTTCAGTCCCTCAGGGGAGTTGAAAGACGGCTCTTTTTTCTACAAGAATCTACAAGAATCTACAACTATGAGTTGAAAGGCCTTGGCGTCAGAGGTGGGCGGCTATATTTCATTTGTTCCAATACCTAGATTTCTCACGAAAAGAAAAGAATGCCTGTTGGGAGGGGGCGAGGCGACTTGGTTCTACTGCTCCGGCGAACCGCTTTGGTCGCCGAGGAGCCGTAGTTTACTTTTTTTCTAGATCTCGCAAGAGACAATGTGATATGATATGCGCAATCCTTGGCCTTGTCTGTGATGTCGTGTTCGCCAGGCCTGGTTCTGCTCCCTCGCGTTGCATCATCAAGGAACATGCGTGAGATCATTCTCTCAGCTTTTCAACAAAAATAGACAAGTAATAAAATTCTTCAGATATTGGTCAAATCCGAGCCTAGTACAAAATATATGCTATACTTCTTCCCGATTGGTTCAAGACCAACACAGCCATGTTATTACCTGCTATGATAACCAACTCTACAACATAAACAGCAAGCTCCCAGAAATGTTGGTACATAATCCATTAACGCCACCCGTCAGTCCCGAATTTTTTTATAACATCTACTCATCATCCGCAAGCTCCTCCACTCTAGGAGCCACATACTGTCGTTGCTGAACTCCACCAGTGTTGACCTGGGTGTCAGTGCCAGTGGTAGTCGCCGAAGCCGGAGCAACTTGACCAGTTGCCGCAGCGACAGTGGAGTTGGCGGCGGCGGCAACGGTGGCCTTCTTCTTCTTCTTCTTGGGCTTCTCGGTCTAAATTTATGTCAGTAACTTACTCGCTCTCAAATCCCCTGAAAAACTCACCTCGTGCCAAGCCCACACAGGTCTGAAACTATCCATGAAAGATACATCCTCCCACAGATTAGGGAAGAGCCAGAGACCGGGAGCAGCAACAAAGTAGGTAACGCAAAACAGAATTACACGGAAAATCGCCATGAGGAAGAATAAGCCGAGCAGGCCAAGCAGGCCCCAGCTCAGGTAGTAGACACCCTGTCGGAGGACCAGGGGCCACAGAGGGTAGAGGACAATAGCAAAGATGGCAACAAGAGCAAGACCAGCATAGACCTTGCGCATGATCTGACTGCCCTCATACAGCCACACATAGTACATCTCGTCCTGGGCGTCTTGCTGCTGCTCAATCCTGACGTTCCATTGTCCCTTAACACGCTTGGGCTTCTTTCCGTTTGGACCAGCTTCAGGCTCAATCTTGGACACGCGCAAGGCGAGCATGCTGAGGGGGAGCAGCTTGAAGGTGTTCTCGAGTGAAGCCCGGTCGGTGATTTCTGGAAGGAGGGGGTTCTTCTTGCGGGCCTTTTCATAGGCTGGAGATTGCAGCGCACGAAGAGCTCGCATAACTATCGTGAATTAACAACAAGTAAGTTCAGGCGCAATAAACGCAACCTACCTCTGAACATGTCCTTGCGCTCGCCATTCAAGATGACGGTTCGGGGCTTCAGGTCCTGGCTTCGAAGGAACGCCGCAACCGCAAGACCCTTGGGGTTTGGTGGCCCAGGCGCAATAGGCTGGGGACCACCTTGGCCACCTTGAGGGTGTGGATGTTGGTGTGGGTGAGGATGTCCAGGTTGGCCACCTTGCTGCTGAGCTTGCATTTGGCGCATTCGCATCTGTTGAGCCTGGGCCTGTCTCCTAATATGCTCGACGAATTCCGGGACGGTCATGCCTGCCTTCTCGGCGTCGATGGCTAGTTGTCGCTGCATCGCTTGGATCTGCTCGGGCGTTGGGCGTTGGCCAGGGACGGGCATTGGAATTTGGCCAGGGCCAGGCATCTGGCCTGGTTGGGGAGGCGGGGTTGCCATGTTCGCGAATTCTAAGAAAGAGTGTCGAGATTAATTAAAAAGTAGGCAAACGGGACAATGAAGGAAAGAATAAGAAGGCCACGAAACTAAAGTAGACGTTGTGGTGCTACTAATGGAGATACGTCGTCTAAAGTAAGCTTCCCTGCCCCTGCGCCGGGGCCAGAGTGTCCTCCAGTCTTATCACCACGTGACACGGCACCTCTAATCGAACCTAGCCCTCCAATGACGACAAGTCCAATTCTGGTAGTTTCTAAGGGAAAAGAATAGGTAGGCAAACGTAATGCAAGTTGTATAGATGGTCCAAAACGAACGCAGAAATTTCTAGGGGGGGAGCTTTTAACACAATACCTTAACGAGAATGCAAACGTAATGCATATTCAACAATATTAAGGACATTAGCACCCCTCAGTTCTTCGATCACGTGATCCAGCGGCTGTGGTTTTCATGTATCTGGATCAAGGCGCGAGCGACGCGATCGCATAGTTGCCGTCATCCACAAGTATCATCATGGGCGACAGATTAACGCAGCTGCAAGACGCCGTTGATGAAGTGCGCCTACACTCCCTCACCCCTTTCCGTGCTGTATCAAGGCTGACTTCTATCTGCAGCTGGCGCAACAATTTGTTGCTTGCCTCCACTACGTACACAGACGGCATGACCTGGAAACCCTCAGCCCCAACGACAAGGTCCGCGATGTGAAGCAAGAGCCAAGCCAGAAAGAAGGTAGTTTTTACCACAAATCGCACTCACTATTTCCACTCGACTGAACAATTACGCAGTCGATCCCCTTCCCGCCGATGAATTCCGCGCTGGCATGGTCGAATTGTCACGAGATCTTATCATCAAGGAGCAACAGATCGAAGTCTTGATTTCATCACTCCCCGGCCTCGACAACAGCGAAAAGGACCAAGAAAGATGCATCAGGGAACTGGAGGATGACCTAAAAGTCGCTGAAGCTCAGCGACAGGATGCTATCAAGGAGAAAGATCAAATTCTTGCGGAACTTGACACGGTCATTCGAAGCATTCGACGACCCTAAACCATAATTTGGGAACACTGTCTGTGGATGCCCAAGAAATTACGAAATTCATATTGAGACCGGAGATGTGTATGTCAGCTACACAAATAGCGCCACCAAGGTTTTCCCATGGTTCTTGACAAAACTAATGATGATGTGGTTAGAAGACCGCGTTGGCGGCTCTCGTTGGTAGGAGCGGGCGCAGAGACGGAGTGACTCCAGAGTCAGCCAAGCATTTAACGAAGAATGGGTCCGCCAGGGGACGAGCAGGCATGCCACGTTCCTGGATTTTGTGGGCCGATACAATGATGGGGTTATAATCAACTAGCTCTTGTCGTGAAATCCCCCAGCATGTAGAGCGGCATCTCTGCCATACAAGTAGCAATGGCCTATATCGTAAGGTTATGATGGGGCAACGTAGGATAGCACTTGGGCTCATCGACAGCAATAAATCATGTCGCCATTTCCACACCCCCCCTCCTAGATGGCGTGGGGCCTAGTTTTGTGTAAATGTTGGAAATTACAGCCAAGTAGTATTTATTCTCTATCTGGATAAATCAAGACTATCTATCACTTGGGAGGCACCCAAAATGCCGGCATCTATCGCTCATCTCTAACCGCTGTCCTCATCCCACATGAGTTCCGTGACTTTCGCCAGAATAATAAGATTTGCGCGCTCATCAAGCCGAGTATGTCATGCTGCCAATGCAATGCTTAGACAGACTTTGATTTGAAAAACTGAGGGTAGACGTCACGAAGTTGCCGTAAATGCTGAATCTGGAACTGCGATGCGGGGGTTGGAGGGGACTTGAGCCCCTCCTCGACCAAATGAGCTGCGGTCCACCCAAATTCCTTTGCCTTCGAGCAGTTGAGATAAGAATCATCTAGAAATATCAGTGGATATACAGTGTCCTATAATTCGACCCTGTAACCTACCAACAAAAAAGCAGTCCTCCTTTCGTTCTACGCCCGCCTCGCGCATACCCTTCTCATACATTCTTGGGTCGGGTTTGCAGATCAAAGGTTGCGAACCGTAGTCACAAAACGTAAGTCCTTCGAAAAATTCACTGATTTCCAAAAGTCGGACAACTCTGTTCCCGTGGGTTTTGTAGGCATTGGTAAAAAGCCAAAGCCTTACTTTGCTCGTGTCAATGTCCTCAAGCAGCGCTCGAAGCTCAGGATTAGGCTTAATGATGTCTTCTAAGGGCAGAGCATCGTCCACCTTGGCGTTGTAGTCAAGCGGATCAATCTGATGGTGTCGCATGAGACCCTCGATAGCCAGTCCGTAGTTGGTATAGTAGTCTTTATGAAGCTGAACCGCTTCTTCATGAGGAATATCTAGGTGCTTAGAAAAGTATTCATCGATGAGCTTAGCCATCAAATCGTGAACTTTGGCACCTAATCGAAGAAGTCAGCAGATAAGGCTCAAGGGGGGGTGGTTAATCTTACTTCTGGGATATAGACAGTTGTCGATATCGCTTTTGCTCAAGTTAGATGTGTCCAGATAAAGTGGATGAGAAGGGTGCCTCACAAGAAGAGCACCGGCTTGCTCGCACTAGCTCCATTGGTGCTGCCCATGGTTGTTTTTGGTCGAATGCTGGTGCTGAAGCAGGTGGTGTTGTAGGTATGACAAAACGGTGTCAGACTTGAGATACGGGCAAGCGGTGGGAGGGGCGATTTGAATGTGCGATGGATGGACAACAACGTAGATGCACGTGGCACCAGTTGGAGCATTGAACGGAGAGTATGTTGGTGAGAGAGTCTGGTGATCGATCCACTATAAAGTTTAGGTAGGCGGGCATTTGCCGGGTTGATATACGTTCCAATCTCCCGCTCAACAGGATTGTTTGTGACGGTGAAGGTTGACTCCTAATGAGTCTTACGCCGTTAGGGGCTGAATAATGACCGCAGGTACTCCGCCAAACGACCCAAAAGGCGGGATAAAATAATGTATCAGTCATTATGGAAAATCAGTGCAGATCTCGACTAAAAACCTGGCCTTTAAAATGCACCAAATTGGAACACCTCTGATCAACCAACCGCACCTGTAATATTATTGCTTATTTTCTTTTTCTTTTCTTTTCTTTTCTTTTTTTTTTTTTTTTGGTTTTCCATCATCCAGGTCACACATTCTCTTCCGTAAATCGGAGCGGGTCAAAGCCAAGAAACATCTTTTAAAAAATAAAATAAAAACAGGCAGGTGCACATTTTCACCAAAGCTGAAGGACATGTATTGCTTTGAGGCAAAGAACTCTGAAACATGCCCAATAGTATCGATTACCCTTTGCGAAGAAATGCTAACATAATTATCAACTGTGCCACAACAGATATTCTAGGGGCAGAAACGATGCTGGGACTATTAATTTCGGGTCATGACATCACATGGCTGTGCTGCCACAGCACAAGCCACATTTGGATGCACTAGCCCCCATGGAATAGGCAACATCCCTGTATTTCTCCGAGCAATCATTCTCCTTCTAGCTCAATCAATAATTCCAATACTTGGCTCACAGCACCATTAGTGAGCTTCGCCAGCAGGAAATCGCCATCCCATTTAATCAACTAGTTCATTAAACCCTCGTCGCAAACAGGCCCACCCATGGTCCTCTAGACAAACTATGGCTTTTAGTTCACCGTAATTGTCATCGCACCCGTTTCAGAGCCAGCCAAAAACCTGCTGTTCTCAACCTTATCAACCACAAGTTTTATCCGGTATCAAACGCCAGTTGCCCATCCAGAACAAGCATAGTTAGGGGCATATTTCGCACGGTTTACTCGAATTCCTTTATCAAATGGAACACCATCTCAAACGCCAACGGCCCAGTGACCAAGACTCAGCTGGACTGCAGTCATTAGCACGCCCAATAAGCCCTCCATGCAAGAAAAAACGAAGAGCAATCACCACACGTTCTCCATGGCAACTTACATGGGTCCAGGATGTCCCAGAAGATAAAAATCGAGATGCCGTCACGTTAAAGGATCTACTCGGGGATCCGCTCATCTCAGAATGTTGGGAGTTCAACTTTTTACACGACATTCACTTTCTGATGGATGCTTTTGATCCCGACACGAAGCATCTGGTCAAAGTTCACGTAGTTCATGGCTTCTGGAAGCATGAAGACCCAAATCGGCTCGCTCTACAGGTAAGTATCATTATGGGCTTCACCCGTCACGCCCAAGATGATCAAGCCTCGTTCCCAGGCAATAACACCACCTGCATATGCTCCCTTACCAATGTCTCTGTTATTCGAGCTTCGAGCGCTAACGAAACATCAGGATGCTGCAGATGAATTTGACAATATCCAGCTCCACGTAGCTCCCATGCCCGAAATGTTTGGCACTCACCATTCTAAAATGCTCATTTTATTCCGCCATGACAACACAGCCCAGGTCATAATCCACACAGCAAACTTGATTCCAAAAGACTGGACTAACATGACTAACGGAGTTTGGAAATCCCCTTTGCTCCCAAAAATATCCGAGTCTTCCACTACAGAACCCCCAATGGATCAGCCTATCGGAAGCGGTGGGCGGTTCAAGACCGATCTGTTGTGTTATTTGAGATCATATGATAGGCGGAAGGTGACATGCAAAGCACTAGCTGATCAACTCTTGGCTTTTGACTTCTCTAGTGTCAAGGCTGCGCTAATCGCAAGTGTCCCTGGCAGACATGATGTGAACGATCTCACACAAACGGCATGGGGCTGGTCTGCCTTAAAAAAGTGCCTACAACACGTGCCTTGTCAGTTAACTGGCCGGTCAGAAATAGTGGTCCAGATATCGTCAATTGCAACGCTAGGTGCGAAGGATGGCTGGCTAAAAAAGACATTGTTCAATTCACTCTCTCAGTGCAAGAATCAAGGTTACCCATATCCCGATTTTAAAGTTGTTTTCCCAACCGCGGATGAGATACGGAGATCTCTGGATGGATATAATTCAGGGGGGTCCATCTATACGAAAATTCAGTCATCGCAACAAATCAAGCAGCTTGAATACCTCAAGCCTTTGTTCCATCACTGGGCAAACGATTCTCCGGGTGGGAAGGGTGCGTGTTTCTGTCGCCTATAGAGAAAACACGACGATGCTAATTTTCTACAGGTCTAACTAAGGGTGCTATCGTTCAGGACAGTGGTAGACGTCGTGCGGCACCTCATATCAAAACGTACATCAGGTACAATCAAAATTGCATCGACTGGGCTCTGCTTACATCTGCCAATTTATCAAAGCAGGCCTGGGGCGAGGCTGCGCATGCAAATGGGACGATACGAATTGCCTCGTGGGAAATTGGTGTCTTGGTCTGGCCCAAATTGCTGGATGAGGATGCACTCATGGTGAGCACTTTCAATACAGATGAACCACAGCCAGTAGAGGATGGGCAAGGGTCAGGAAACCTGATCGGGCTTCGAATCCCATACAGCCTACCACTACAGCAATACGAAAACCAAGAAGTGCCTTGGGTAGCATCCATGGTTCATAATGAGCCCGACTGGATGGGGCGAACCTGGGGGGGCTAGGGTAGCGATCTTCCTGATCCGTGCATATCGATTGGAAAGCATCGAGTGGTATCGGCGCCGATCAACGGTATTGTATCCGGGGGTAGAGAGCCGCAAGTGCTGTGATTAGTCGAGACTACCGGTGTCAAAATATCTGCTATCTCGAAATTAAAAGTGTCACCCAAACCAATGATCCACCCCCGCATCATGACCTCGGTTCCACCCCATCGCAGCGCAATTATTCGGCGGTCGCCGTTGAGCGACGATGGAGCTACGATGGAGCTAGTGGCTTGGCTAACTAATCGGGCTAATGCAAAAAGCGTGCGAGTCACTCGGCCATGAACCGGTGGAGGGGTGAGACAAAGGCCGGGCCGACGGTGGCGACGCCTCCACTTCCAACGTTGCACGCAGGACGGACTCTTCGCTTTGGTTGGCGCTTTGGACTCTAGTTAAACACCGATGTCGTGCCATTGCCCTGAAGGGTCTCGTTCTTATCACAGTCATCGCAGACATAATAAGAAAAGAGGCGGTTGGGTCGTCATCGCGTCACTCAATTGATCCAAATCCGTCCTTCTTCGCCTCCGTCTGTCTCCACCGTGAAAGTCTTATCGCCCGACAAAGAAAGCTTTTAAAGAGTGGTTGTCTCCAGCCCTCCAAGTCGGAAACACCAAAGACTTTGCTCCCACATATTTACCCTGCCCAATTCTCCCGGGTCTGCAAACTTTACTTTCACAAGTCGCTGCAATGGTGAAGAACTACGACAGGATCTCATCGTCGCCGCGCGGCGCACCCCATCCTGCATTAGGGTCCTCGTGGAGGAGCGGTTCTCCTCTGGCAGAGGAGGCTCTGGCCCGAGATCTCGCTGATTGCTCCGATGATAATTTTGCCGACACGGCCATCGAGGATGTCTCCGAGGCAGAATACGAGACCTTCCCTCCCATGTATCGTCGACCGAGCGGCGTTGCGTACGGCGGCTCCCGGCCTATTCTCAATCCGCAGACTTTTGATGAGCCAGCCATGACGCCTCTTGAGCGGAAACAATCCCGTCATGCAGAGCGCAGCCTATTGCGAGATAACCACGTCTTACCCCCAAAGCATTCCCATCACAAAAACACATTATGGTCTCGATTATATCGTCGCCTCTTCAGCACCAAGCTACCGCAGTCCCAGAATGAAGAGCAGCCAGCCGTTTTTGTCCAGCCTCCAACTGAGAGGTCTCCGCTTTTAGGTGATGACAGCAGCACCGCGACAGACTCATCAACAAACCTCTTGGATGAGACTTGGGGACAGGCAGTGGCAGAGCACAGGATCCGCACATCATGGCGCCGCGAGACGCAGACCATTGTTTCCTACTCGGCGCCTCTTATTGCCACCTTTCTGCTTCAGTATTCAATCAATGTGACCAGCATCTTTGCCGTCGGGCGCATCGGCAAGCTCGAGCTGGGTGCCGTTTCATGTAAGTGGCGGTCTATATGATAACCTGACTGTCTCACACCAGACAACAGGAGCGAAAGAGTTTCAAAGTGCCCGCTAACAACCTTCACAGTGGCCAATATGTCGGCTGCAATCACCTGCCTAGCTCCCTTCCAGGGCCTTGCTACAAGCCTCGACACGCTGTGCGCCCAAGCTTACGGTTCCGGCCACAAGCACCTCGTAGGATTGCAGTTTCAGCGCATGACTTGCTTCCTCTTTTGCCTCAGTATTCCCGTTGCTGTGCTATGGTACTACGCCGAAAACGTTCTTTACCACATTGTGCCTGAGCCTGAGTCTGCCCGCCTCGCTGGCCTGTATCTCCGTGTCATGATCTTTAGTATTCCAGGCTTCATCCTGTTTGAAGGCGGCAAGCGCTTCACCCAAGCCCAAGGCCTTTTCCGGGCCACCACATGGGTTCTCATCATCGTGGCTCCTCTCAACGTCTTTCTCAGCTGGCTCTTTGTCTGGCACCTCGGCTGGGGCTTCGTCGGCGCCCCCATTGCTGTAGCCATCACGGATAATCTTCTCCCTCTATTCCTCTTCCTCTACGTCAAGTTTGTCGATGGCCACCAGTGCTGGGGAGGCTTCAGTCGCCGCGCTCTGACAAATTGGTGGGTCATGATTCGCTTGGCCCTGCCAGGGATGATCATGGTCGAGGCTGAGTGGTTGGCCTTTGAGATTATGACTCTCATGGCCAGTCGCTTTGGTGCCGAGTACCTTGCCGCGCAGAGTGTTCTCGCTACAGTGACAACCATTTCATACCAGATTCCTTTCCCCATGTCCATTGCCGCGTCCACACGAATTGCCAATCTTATCGGAGCCGGTCTTGTTGATGCCGCCAAGAAAACTGGCGCTGTAGTACGTTCCCCCCATATTATTATGCCTTGTGCCCGCAACGCTCCATCTCAGGACTAATTGTAACTCGCAGGCATTCGCCGCCGCTTGCATCATTGGCATTTGCAACTTCACGCTCTACATTGCCCTACGATACCACATCCCAATGCTCTTCACCAAGGACGACGACGTCATCGAGCTTGTCGCCACCGTCATCCCCATTGTTGCCGTTATGCAGGTCTTTGACGGCCTCGCTGCGGGAGCTGGCGGCATCCTGCGCGGTATTGGCAAGCAGTCCATCGGTGGGCCCGCGAATCTCTTTGCTTATTACGCCATCTCCCTGCCATTGTCTCTGGGCCTGGCGTTCGGGCTCGGCTGGCGTCTAACTGGCTTGTGGACGGGTGTCACCATCGGCACTATTTGGTAAAGATTTCCATTGTGGTTTTGACTTGGATGGATGGCGCTAATTTCGCTCTCAGTGTTTCGTTGATTGAATATTTGTATATTGTCAATGTGAATTGGCACAATGCCGTAATTGAAGCAGCAAATCGAAATGCTGCCGAGTAGTAGGTAAGTGGGTAAAAGGTTTACCAGAACACCAAAAAAAAAAAAGAGAGTATGTGACACATCAGACTTCCACCAAAACTTCCAAGGTTTGAACGTCGGCCCAAGTGCATAGGAGTGAGTGGTGTTCAAAAACAAAATACGGAATTGATTTGTAGCTGTTTATTTGGGAGGGCGCATCGGGAGTATACAAAAACGAGATGCCATGAAGATGAACCAGAGTATATATATCCGCCTGTTAGATAATCATATCTAAGATAATAAGTAATTCATCATGTTCCTCAAAGCATATCACTGAAGCGCTCTTCAACTGCTGAAAGAGGTAGGAAGCAGCAGAATTAACAGGAAATCTTCTCATCGTGTCCATCTCATTCCAGTGTTGGGAGGCTATCGTAACGTCTATACTATTACACCCGTTTGCCTGTTCCATCCTCTCCACTATCTCTTCATCCAGTGGCAACATGTTAAAGCCTCTTGCTCCCCTAGAGAAGACCAGCCAAGTGGCAGGTCGCCAGGGTGGCTTTCGTCTCGCTACTAGAGCCGAGTCTCTTTTGAGTCCTTTCATTTTTGAGCATCTCCATTCCAATTCGCTGGCCCGAAAACTCCGAATCCTCCCTCTCAGGTTGTTGCATAAAACAAAGTAGGGCAAAATTACCGAAAAAGCAAAACGTAACGGGTGGTTGACTAGCCAAGCATGGAGTGGGTGCGGATGCCCTTGGGACCAAGCTCGCTGTCGGGGTTATTAGCTCCTGGTGACCGGGTGGTTTCAAAAGACGATCAACTTACTTGTAATCAACTCTGCTCAAGCTCATCAATCTCTGTGCCTCGATGGCCTGGGCATCCATGTTGCTGTGCAAACAGAAAGCAATGCGAGCAGCAACCTGGGCGCCAAGGAACATGGCTTCCTCAAAGCCGTTCTTGGTCCACTCACTCAGATAGGTTGGCAAGCCAGCCGTCTTGATGCTTGTGGGCGTCTGGCTGTGGAAGTGGTGTCCAACCGCAGGGCCACCAGCCTCGGAACCAGGCTGGGGCGTCGCCGCGTTGCCCGCCGCGTTAGCTGTTGTGGCGGCCTGCAGGAGAGGGTTCACGCCGCTGGTGGGCAGCTGATGCGGCGCACCAGTGAAGGATCCTGTAGGCGTCTGTGCCCCGGTTCCAGTGGGTGTCGCCATGTTAGAAGGCAGTTCTGATGTGAACATGGTAGCGGTAGAGGGAGAGACGAGATGGCGGGCATTGAGAGTCTGGATGATGTTCTCCTTCAGGCCGCGCAGCCTGGAGCCGTTGCCGACAAAGACGAGGTTGTCCCAGCAGGCAGGGCGCATATACATGTCGTCAATGTCCTGGATGGTGCGATAAATGGCACTGACTATGCGGTCAATCTCGGTGCGCTCTGCAAACTTGAATCGCTCCAACCCAACCTCGATGTCCCGGCGCACACGCTTCGCCCTCATCTCGGGTGGCTCGTTGGTGTTGGCCGTTGCATTAGCTGCGGGAACTTCAGGTTTGACATCTGTGGCAGCGGTAGCCTCCTCGCCCTCCTTCTCGCCCTCGGAAGCTCCATTGGCGGTGCTGGGTGGGTTTTCCTTCTCTTTGGGCACCTCCTCTTGGATGATTTCCTCATAGATAAAGGTGTTTTGCGTCCTCCTTGAGTTGGGGAGGCGGACAGGCTTGTTCGCAGCGGCTTCGGCTTCCTTGTCGGCTTTGCTCTTTCGTCCACCCTTGCCCTTTTCTTTTTCCTTTTCCTTCTTGGCGAGAAATTCCTTGGTTTGGCCACTGGTGACGATGCTAGCGACATCTAGCACACCATCATCATCTCCAGTGCCATTGGTGTTCTCGCCATCGTCTCCTACAGTGACCTTAGGCGCCTCGGGGAACGAACTCACAGCCTCGGGGGCTGATCCGGCTGGGACTCCAACGATATTTTCGATAGGGAGCTCCATCAGGTTGTTGGAAGTGGGGACATATGGCAAAACTTCACAGATGCTGCTCTTCTTCAGCTGCTCTGCCATGTCCCTGTTGAAACCCTTTCCTTGCAGCATCTTGAGTAGGCTCTGGGTGAAGACTTCGCCTCCGCTCAGTTGGCGTCCATGTCCTGAGGCGCTGACTTCCATGTGGTTCGCAACGCGACCGTCATGAATAGCTGTCACGTCGACCTTTTGATAGCCAATATCCACCACAGTCATGTTTGGCCACTTGAGTCCGTACTGGGTAGCGATGCCGCTGTGGATGATGCACAGGGCGGGAGTGCGTGTGTTCTCGAAAATGTATCGCGCAATCGTCTCGCAGTCCGGGCGCGTCCATTGCGGCGAGGCCATGAGCATAATAGGTGTGTTGTGGTAGGTAGTCGTAAGCAAGCCATGGACATGGTCAAGGAAGGCGAGAAAGGCATCCATGTGGACAATGCGACCGGCTACAATTCACAGTTAGCTTCTGCTATCATGCGAGGGCCGGCCCGTCTTGGAAATTTTTGTATGCATCTTCACAATCGCTCAAACATGGAGGTGATTCCTACCTTGGATGGGATAAACAGCGCCCTCATCCTCATCAACATCTTCCACCCACTCTTCCTCCTGCTGCCCATTCACGATCTTTGTGCGCTTAGTCTTGTAATAAGGCCCCCATTGGTCGCCGTCCTTGAACATTCGAGTCGGCATGCGACGCGCAGGCAAGGTTAGCTCGTTGCAACCTAGCTGAGCCATGGTGTTCAAACTGCCAGGGCAGACGATGAGCACCTGCTCTTCGCGCCATTTGCCCGTGGTACTCATGGTGAACAACTTTCTTCTGGTGGAACTCCTTCCGAGTTTTGCTGCGGATCGGGCGCTATGCGGTGTTGGAGTGGCGCAAAGTGATTGGGCGTCGTCGACAAAAGGTGGTGCTGAGGCGGCTGTCGCGCGCTTGCTGGATCGCGATGGTGTTGTACGCGAGTGGGAATCTTTGCGGAACGAGTAGCCAGCTCCTGTGGCTGTGGCACTGGCCGTTATTGTGGCTGGTTCTTTTATCACGTGATGGCTATCATGATGCCTCTTGGGCGTACTGGTGGTGCCTCTGCTCATCCTGGAGAGTGCTGCAATAGCAAGCTGGGGGGTTACCATAATTAAATAAGATCCAAAGCAAGAGAAATTTCACTGTAGTTTCAATGCATCTTTTATTTTTCAGGACGTCACCTTTTAAATTCTGCGACGACTGACATGCAGTGTAGCCAATTGCCCAGCACTGTCAATCAACCTTGTTTAGGTAGTTCAGTTTAACTAAGTATCATTCAAGCTGCCTAATCTTAGGTTTTTCTGTGTTGCTTAGGTCTCGTTGTCTCTTTGGAGCTTCAATTCAAAGCCCAAGCGATTTTCCTAATCATATTAAGAATGAGCCTGTCTCAACATGCAGTTTATTTCTCCGTTGGCCATAACAATGAGTTTTTTTTCCAAGCGACGAAAATCTCAATCGTGGTTTACCTCCTTCATAGAAATTTAGTGCGCTGAATTTTGCTTTTAGGAATGAGCTTAGCTAACGTCTGCATAATTGTATTGTATTAATGTTGTACAAGCCATTCGTAGCCCCACCAACGGCAGGTCTAGGGTGACTGCGTTTAGATCCTCACAACATAACCCAATCTCTACATCCACCTCTATCTAACAAGACAAAGAAGAAGAACGTCTAGTACCACTTCACGTACATATTTTATGATTTTGCCGAGGCCTACCTCTAATTTCTGGACTTCCTGTGGTGGTGGTAGCATTGATGGACATCTGACTTCACCTAAAGCCAAACACCAATATCGGCCTTTTGTTTGTATATTTGGTGTGGTTCATAACATAGCCTTTAACAAATCGACATAAGAAAAGAGACGACACCCGAACAGCATTTACCATGCCGAAGGAAATTATCGTACCCCATCACGCGCCTATGCCTAACGGATATGGATTCCTACAAAAAGGCAATCCTTATTTAACGGCAAATGTACGTCGCAAGACACACGACGCCAACAAAAAGCTATTTGTTGTCATGAATAAGAGCAACAAGCTAGGATTAAGGGCACCGAAGTGGATATTAAAGCAAGTATTTGACGAGAATCGCGCGACCAAGGAGAAAAGGCAACGTGAAGTTCAACGACGGGATGGGGCCGCAGAACATGAGTTTGAAGCAGCCATCAAGAAGCTCTTCCCAAGAATACCAGATGAAGATCTAGAAAAGGTCATAAAGCGAGCATTGAAAAAACGGAGCGGACGAGTGGGCCGCACCAAGCTGTTGAGCGTCGACAAAAGAGCACAGCTTGCTGTTTCGGCACACATTCGACATTGCCATACGAAATACGATACTCTGGTGCGAGGTCCGATGAGCAGGGAAAACGCACGAGACTCTATAAAGGATGAACATGTGAAGACCATGTCCCGATGGGGATGGTCACAAACGACAGATCAGGGGCGGAGGGAAAAGAAGATCAAAGCCAGAAACTCCAAGACATCAACGCGACCCCATCCACCAGAAGCACCCCATAAAAAAAGAGCGGGTAGAGGACATGTCAACCAACGGCCATTGCCTCAAAAACCTGGACGCAGCGAGCCCACGCGGACCTCTGCCCGCTTGAAGATAAACGACAATGATTCGAAGCTTGAAATGCTGAGTAATTTCTCCGATGACGAAGACGACCAAGAAAGTCCAGGCGGGGACGTCGAGAGCGAGGAATGTGACTCCGAGGAATCATATGAGGACAGTCTGGACGGGTATGGTGATGAATCTGAAGAAGACATCGAGGACGAGTTCGCGACAGAATGGCACAGCAACTAAATTTTTCACTTTGGCGGCACCTATTCAGTGCATAAATTTGACCCTACATGAGTGTATCTGCGATAAACCCGGCTCTACATCATTAGCAAATAGACTATAGCCCATGACTGGAGACGCTCTTTGTTGATTCGACCCTACTGTAGTTGATTGTCGTCATCTGATCTAGTAGTAATGTAGCTAATGAAAAAAAAAAAAAAAAAAAAAAAAAAAAAGAAAACCCTAGTAGTAGCTAGCTGTATCATGCCGGGAACAGCTTCATCAGCTAAGAGCGGTCTATCTGAAGTTGTGTGATATGACGTATAGGTAGAAACCTCCAAGGATATAGTCTTCCGCCACCATCTCTTGATTTCCATTGTGCGGGGAAATGCATGACATGATTCGATTACGCTTCACTGTAATGACGATTTCTCCGTGATCAGGCCGGGTTGCCAGATCACAATGCAGCTTGCATGGGCCACATTCCGGTGCTAAAGAGGGGAATATTGAACCGTGCATCGTCAATTGTGGCATCGTGCGTCAATAGTTTCAAGACGTGTGTACAGTTGGTTGGCCGCGCCACACGTGTGCATACCCAGTCTTATTTTGCTGACGGCTCATTCCGCAGCTGGTGCATTTTTTGAACTTGGTTCCAAACGTAGTTCCATCACGATTCAAGATACCACGTTGTACAGGCCACAAGGATTACAAAGGTTAATCACTTTGTATGGCCAATAGGTACATTTACACGTAATTCCGTAGAAATAGTACTATGCACGATTAACCTTTGTAATCCTTGTGGCCTGTACAGCTTGGGCTTCCCCTGACCGAATCAGGATCAATGACCATCTACATTCCTCACTCAGGGGATGGCTTCAATCTTAGTGACATAGAGTTAAGACTCGTGATGATTTGGCTGATGAGTGCCGAAAGCTTATTTTAATATCTAAGGATAGATCACATAAAAAACATTAAGTCTGAGTTTGTCCACTTCATATTCAACGGCATTAAAAAAAATGGAACGCCGGCGGAAGGATCTGTTTTCCGAACAACCGGACAAAGTGACAACAAACTCCTCGTACGGAACCGCTTCCTATGGTCCCATCATCCATGTCTGTGGCCTTGAGCCCCATTGCGCCATAAGGCGATGTATCAATAACTCTTTTCCCATTCATCGCAACAAATGATCACCGAGTCTACCGGCTCATATGCTGCCCAAGTATGCAGATGCAGAATAATCATTCCGCCCAAACGCCATCTGGGGACAATTGCCCCTCTGTAATGATCCATCCGTAATATACGCCGTCGCCAAAGTAAAATATTGACATGAAGTAAAAGGCAATTTTCTCCAGATACCCGAAGCCGTCAATTGTGAACGTCTGCGGGAAATACATTTTGGTCTTTCGCCATGTCCCATCTGCCATTCAAATGTTGTCGTTTCGTCGTTGTCTTTCTTGTTTCTTTTCTTCTTTTTATAATTTGGTTGTCTATGCAACCGTGATTGTGTTAGGTGTTGTTTCCTTGGACCCGATCTTTTCTAGTTCATCGTATTTCTCATTCAACTCAATACGGTCCGACTCCTTGAGCTTGCGAGGAGTTTCATCTTCGGTGGCATCGCCAATAACAGAAAATGGACGGTCCGAGGTTGGTGTGGTCAGTGAAGATCCGTCCATACTCCATCGGTCTTCAGTGACACCAGTGTAAATGGAAGAGGTGTGTTTCTTCGAGAGAGAGTCAGAGCTGTCAGAGTGTTCCAGCTGATGAACGCTGGCACGGGGTTCGAGGCTCTTGGAATCCGCCTTGGGAGTGTCTGTAGACTCGGCCTCATCACTCTCGGTCTCGGTTGCCTCGATTGCCTTATCATCAGTCTCCAGTACTGGGGTCAGCTCAGAGTCAGACTCTGACTTAATTGAGTCGCGGCTCTTCTCCGATTTGGTCGAGACGATGTTCACCTGAACAGGTCTAAGATAGGGCGAAGACTGGCGCTTAGGCGGAGCCTCTTCATCTGACTTGCTCTCTGAATCGGTGAATTCCTGTCGAAGAGGGCTCTTGAGGTGGCTGACATCACCGATTTCTGTCTTGCTCGATCGAGACGTCCTAGCAGGGCTCCTTACGGGCAAGGGAGGAGGTACTCGCTTGGGAATTGTCACCATATTGCCCTTAACATGAATCACCCGCGAAGCGACAGCTTGTGTTCTTGCTGGTTGCACAGCAGCCACTTCAAACACAACAGGCTCTTCTTCATCCTCAGAGTCGTCAATTTCGTCTTCGTCATCTGCCATGCGCTCGTCCTTTTCATCTTTGTCATCCTTTTCATCCTTTTCCAATTCTTCGTCCTTCTGGATCGTTTCATCTTTGATGTTTTGTTCAATCTTGTCATCCTCTTCTGTCTCGTAGTAAGATGATGCCTTGTCAGTGTCGTCTCTTGAAGGCTGCACCGTTAAGGCATCTTGTTGTACTGTGGCGGTACCCTGGCTGGTTACATCGGCGCCGGTTTGTGGCTCGCTAAGGTGCTTTAGTGGAGTCATGTCGATCTTTGTGTAATCAACCTCTTCCTCTTCTTCCGTCACCTCGGGGATTTGCGTCGGAGAGGTTCGGCCATATCCATCCTCACTTCGACTAGGACTGGGGGATGTGTCGGGAGTATTCCCGGCATCGGTTTGTGTTGTTTGTGTCCCTGCATCTGTCATTTGACTCCTGACAGTACGCGAGGACATGAAGCTTGCACGGTTGCTGTTGGTCCTCGTACCATAATTGTCAACGCTCTGTCTGCTGAACTTGGCAAAGGCTGGACTGCTCGGAGCAGGATTGAAATCGAACTGATTGCTATCTGGTCGCAGCCGGGTACCGGCTTCCCTGATTTCTAGACCTGCCATCTCTAAAGCTAGGACGCCAAATGGATCAGGGTCATCTAAATTAGGAATGCCGAAGGCAATAGGGTTACGAGGAGATGCAGGTGTGGAGGCCTTGGGGGTTGCAATCATGGCATCTCCGGGAGCGGGTTCGATGGCAATCTTTTCGATAATCTCGGCATCGTAGTCTGATCTTCCCTCGGCCATCTTAATGACCTCTGATAGAGGTCTGACTTCATCGACGTCTCGCGATACATTGCCAGCAAGAATGTCCATTTGCGTGATGGAGCTCGAGTAAAATCGTTCGTTTTCGTTACTTCGCTCAGCTAAAATGCACCCGTTCAAGTTCACAGACTGATTTTGACCTCGCGATTTCATGTATGTAAGGACGGTATTACCCAAGTCCTTCCATCGGATATGCGACTCGTCCGAGTCAAGGGAAACGAGAGGACCGCTGGTCAAGCCGACATCTTCGCCTAGTGTCACACGGGGTTTTGTAATCGACTCGAGGGCGGCAAGATTGTTAATGACAAGGACGCAATCGTAGATATCAACACCAATAATGAAACTGAGAGCTGGAGTGTGAAGCATAATGCCGGATGGTGGCGACCAGGTGCCGTCGGATTTTCTGGCAATCAAAATGCCGGAGCCACCTGAGCCTGTCATCCACAAGCCGCTGCGCATACAGGTAAAGATGGCAATTCCAGCAGCATTCTGGATGATGCGGCGGGGAATTTTTTTGGTGATTTGGACTGGCGTGCCAGTATCGCTGAGCTCAAGATCGGGGCTGTCGTCCTCCAGGGAAGCGAGGTATCCATCAGCTGGAGAAGGGGTTAGAAGAATTGAGGGCAGACGACGGATAGGAACTGACTAGAGAAGGACTTGAGAATTCTGGCGGCCTTTTCACACTCTCCATCGAGTGTCGCAGGCCAAAAAGCTTCCCGCTGCATGCGACTGTTGCCGAGACTAATTCGAGCGTTGGCATTTGCAGCGGCAGTATTGATTTTGGCCAGGGTGCTAGGTGATGGTGCTGACGTCGGGCCTGTGCTGGTACGGTTAGAAGCCCAGCCAAAGAAACTCGTGCGAGGAGTCGAATTCCTCTTTTCCCACGAGGGGAGGAAGGAGGACACGCGCTGCATGGCGGGCCGCCTTGCCTCTCCGTCGTCTCTGTCCTGGCCAGGCGGGGGCACGACAGAGAGGACGGGGAGAGACGGAGTTTGTCGTAAGAGGGGCGAAACGTTGCGGCTGGTGGTCTTTTGGGTGTGCTTGTAGGAGACTGCTTTGAGAGCGGGCGATGACGGTGTTGAATATGAGGTATTAGTGAAAAAAGTTGATTTCGTAAGAATCGGGGTTGAAGAAGCTGAATTCGGTGCGGAGAGGAAGGCCGACGACGAAGAGCTAGTGGTGGCAGAAACAGCGACGGTGCTTTGCTTGGACGGAGACGGCGACGGGATGACGGGTTTCAAGGTGGTGGTGCTAGTCGAGATGGTGTGCGCCGAATACGCTCCTGGAGGCCGGAATCCCTGGGGTTGGCAAAGTTCAAGGCCGTGGCGGTCGCGGTCGTGACCGTTGGAGTAGAGCCGGTTGCTATTTTTGACGGCGCTGTTACTGGCGCTCGGGGCGGCATGAAATGTTGAGGTAGAAGCAGATGTATAGGTAGATGGAGACGGAGAAGGAGAAGAGAGAGCAGGAGAAGCCTGGTGCTTAGGTGCGAGGAGACGTCAGTAGTAGTTTAACAACGGTAGAACTTGTCAGCGTCGACGGGTGACGTGGGCCATTTAGGATCCATGGAGCGAGTAATGGAGTCATGGGATGGCACAAGTTGAGAGCCTGGGAATGGGCAGGAATAAGTGGAGGGAAGGGGAGTATTAAGTGGAGTGGAGGGGGGGCGCGGAAGAAGAGACGATCGGCCAGCCACCCCTACCAGAGAGAGAAGGCGTGAGAAAGGAAGAGAGAGCGTGCAGATGCGAGTGAGGATCCGTAAGGAACCTGGCTTGGAGACGATGAGAAGAGACAAGGAAAACTGGGCTAGAACTGGGCTGGGCTGAGGCGTAGACCAGGTGGGTTTGGTCCAGGTACGGGGGGGTACGGTACATACAACGGTACCCGTCTGGTGTCCCGTGTCGTCTCAGCTAGGTTAGAGCCCAAGGTACCATTTTTGGGCGGCCCATACGATCGGAAAGGATGAGATGGGACGACCAGCCAAAAAAAAAATAAAAAAAATAAAAGAAAAAGGTGTGGGAGGTACCAAAAAACTGGGGGCGAGCCAAAAAAAGCCAAAGGGAGTAGTGGGGAGCAGAGAAACGTTTGTTGGAGTTGCGTGTATACAAGATTGAGTACAGGGAGATCCTCGACGACGGAGTAACGGATGGGAAGAACGAAAGGGGCAAGCTGGACAATGGAAAAAGGAGAAAATAGACATACCGATGATGGCACAGCTGGGCTTGATGGCGTTGAGGTGAGCGATGAAGGCGTCGCCGTGGCCGGGCCGTTCCCCTTAGATTTGACGATGCTGAAACTCCCCTTGTTCTGCCGCTTGTCAACGCTGTTGCTGGTAAGGCTTGAGCACGCCGTGACTGTGCCTGTGCTCGAGCTGTTGGAATTGCCGTTATTATTATTGCTGCTGGCCCTGGCGTTGGCCAAAGCGGCCATGGCCCGAAATGCCTTGTTATTAGAGCTTATGCCGATGCTCGCCCTCTTGCCTGCGGTCGCTCTTCCCGACCCTGTGGCTGAACGCCCTCTTCCATGCGGTGGCCCTCGCCCTATGCTCAGGGACGACGTCGTCGTCGTGGCTGACTCCATGCTGTTGACAATGATCCTCGATGGGGCGTCTCCTCGCCTTGTTGTGCCGCCGTCCCCGGGAACGAATCGCGTGGGGCGGAGAGCTAGTGCCGGCTGAGTTACAGCGGGCCTTGGTCCTGAGCAGGTACCTTGGGATTTGCACCGAGGGTGCCAATTGCTGCCCACGTCTAAAAAAGGAGCCTTTGTTAGCCCCGGATTGGCACGTTTTCGAGACCCTGTTTTCTCGTACGGAGGTCGTGCATGGGTGGCTTTTGGCTTCGAGAGGGAGCAGCTGTGCGCGCCTCATTCTGTTGAAAGCCTGCAAGAAGCATTGGGTGGTGAATGAGCTTGTTTGTGCACCACTTGGGCAATGTGCTGCAGTGGGCTCCCGAGCAATGCACTTGCACCTGTGCTGTGGAAGGGTTCGCTAAGTGGCCAATGGGTCAGCATGCCGCCGACCCAATACCGGCCTGCCTTACCATGCTAGACAACGCGGTGCTATGTATACATTCCCCAGGGATCGTGGCTAATGGTGCTAGATAGGGGCGAGCGAGAGGGTATTGGGCCAGGGTGTGAGAGGGGATGGATGGGTGGGCGGATGGGGCCAAGAGTATCGGATCTGGATTGGGAACATGGAGTGGAGGGGAATGAGATGTGATGCAACGGGGGGATGGATGGATGGGACCATTTGGGCAGCACTTGCAGCTGGGAGGATGAAGGACAGCCATTCGGAGAGCGGTGCATCTGGAGACGGGAAATATTGGTCGAATTGGACTCTAGATGAGAGACGGGCCCTGTCATCCTTAATCCCCGTAACGTAGCTTTGATCCTGCACTGCGCTGCAGTCCGATGGCAACATGAGATGAAAGACGACGACCAACGAGGCCAGACATACATACCTTGGTGTCAACCGGCTGGTCGCAGGTACCTTGTCGAGGAGGTAACCCCAAGCAAGCCTTCGGATCTGCCTTGTTTCTTTCCTTCTCGGTTCTTCTCAGGCCTCTTTTTTCCCTGGTTTTCCTTTTTGCAATTACCCGCCGCCCTCAGATTGGAGGCCGGTATCCGTCAAACAGTGATGGGACGAACTAGCTCGGCCAAGGTGCATCAAAGCGCATGCATGCTTGTTCGTTGGTTCGCCTGCAGCGAAGGGAGCGCTGGATGTGGCAGTTTTGCCACCAAAAAGCAATTAAGAAAAAGAAAATCAGACGAGCAACGCAACACTGTACAGAATAGGAGATGGAAGTGTGAAAGATAGAAGAGGACAAAAAGTGCGAGCTTCTTTTCCGTATAGGGACGAGGAACAAGAAGAAAAAAAAGACAGCAACACATTGAACAACCAGGGTCCGGATACGTCAGGTAATTGCCATCATCTCTTTCCCATTCCCGTTCCCGTGTGTTTCGTTTCTCCCATGCCTTGATGGAACACTGTATTCGGCCGGGCTGACGGAGGGCTTCCGATTCCGCTTCTCGTCGCTTGATTACTCAGGGCTCCCCTACGAGACACGCCAATCGTACTACACGTAGCCAATGTGCGCCCCTACGCCTCCCTGTGATCTCCGCACCGAGACTATTGTCTTTAAACTTCCCCGCTCACGGAACAACTCATCAACAGGGTCATGGACACAGCACAGGATACATTAGGCTTGCTTCACGTTGCCTCGCTCATTCCGCATCCGGGTCCTTGCACGTCGGCACAAAATTTGCAGCAGGCACCTCGATTACAGTGATGAAGGAACATAGAAGGGGAAATATGGTTCCCAATGAGGAAGAAAAAGGCAATAGTATTAGACGGGGAATCAAAAACAAAACCATCCCTATATGGCTGGCCAGATTGGAATGCGAAAGCTGAATGGAAGGTCGAAAAGCATGGGAGGCATCCTGGGGATTGTTTGCCAAGCCGTGTGATTCGGTGCGTTCTGAGCTGGGCGCATCCTATGAACTGGGGCAAGACAGCTTTCACACAATGGCGAATCAATGGGGCGAATTGGAAACACGGTTAACATTGCTTGCGGATACACGCTGCGTTGCAACAGCCTCAATTGAGAAATCGGGGCATCCCATGGCGCTCCGCCACTGGGCCACGCACTAAGCTACTAGTGCTACCCAGAAGACAAAGGCACACCAGCGCTATGGTACCAATCGGGGGTTGCACCTCTCCCGTCATCGGTCTTCTTTACTGGCTAGAGGGAGTCCTAGCTACGGATTGAGGGTCGTGATCGCCGGGTCACTCCCCTGCGACTAACACGGCACCGTTCAATGGGTGTAGAAGGCGCCAGAACGCCGCAGTGTATCAAAGGAAGGGGGAGAGGGCTTGGAGTTGATGGTTCGCAGGAATTGAAACTAGATTATCCCGCCATTTCAACCACCATCACCATCCTCTGTTGTCCTTTCCCTGAACGCTCGCAAGCGGAAACTTTTGTTTGTCATCCTAGGTGTCCTGTGCACGCACGCACGCACGCCTGTTCATGTCATTCTCCGCTTGGCAAGACCCATGATCCATGAGATCAATCCGCTCAGCCTCTCCGAGGGTTCCCACCCCACTGAGTCCCCGTCCCAAGTAACGAGCAGGCGGCGTCCGCGGGAAATTTGAGCCACTTGTCAGATTGGTGGGGTCTCCTTCCCTTCTTACGTTCTGGCGGGCGAGATCCCCTTCCCGTGAGATCAGGCCTCGCCATCAGAGCTGAGGCCAGGGCCAGGGAGGCGAGAAAAAAAAAAAAAAAAAAAAAAAAAAAACCAATCGAAGAGAGTATTAAGGGAAAAAGTGTGAAATGAGGGTCCAATCTCAAATCCAGAAACCAAAAAAAAAAAAAAAAAAAAAAAAAAAAAAAAAACCCCATAAAAAAAAAAAAGATCCTACGGACCCCTATCCACCCGCGACGGCTCCCCTTTGCCGTTGAACTATCCTTTGTTTTCCTTGGGGGGGAGGCATTCATCGTGGCTTGACGTCGTGTCGTTTTCCATTCAGTCACCAGGACAAGGGGGGAGAAAGTTCCAGGGGGAAAGGGGCTGCAAAAATAGGCCTCGTAACTAGCAAAGCCATGATGAAAATATTTCTTGTTTGTTATTATTTTGGGTCATCAGGATTTATTTTTAATTTGGCAGTATCCCTCGGATTCCGCAAATTAACTTCACAAGGAATTAATTGAGGGATTGGCAGACCCAATTTTTAGCGGGATGGTCCATGAATTCATTCAACAGCCCTGGCCACTCACCTTGGCGGGGCAAGGTCTTGTCCTGTTGTTGCAGCGCAGCGCTCTGGGATGGGGTACCTCGGGTACCAAACGCTGAGGGCAAGAGGGAGGAGACGAAAAGAAAGAGAAAAAAAAAAGATGAATGAGACCATGTGAGGATCCCGAACAGGGAGTCGATGACAATGTCGATCAAACCCTGACCCTCTTGGCGGGCGATATATTTCTTTGTCTCTAGGTGATCCCATGCTGCAGACTATGCGCCCGACGTGCACTGTAATTGTTAATTTAGCATGGTGCTCACGTAGAATATGACTGAATGCCTGCCTTGTTCTCCCAATTGACTGATCAATTACACGCTGCAGTAGCTCGGTCCTCGCTCTGCAGCTGCATGCTGCCGGTTTATTAGCTGCATGCAGCTTGCGTCGGCCGAGCGAGCCATGGTGCTGACACAGTCAGGCAGACCCTGCATCACCTTTTCCCGAATACTCTACGAGCCAAAGTCACAGCCTCCCTTGCTCTCTCTGTCTGCGACGTCGCTCTTTGGCACGCCTGGCTCCTTTTTCAGTCCGAGTCTCATTTCTAATTATTGTTGAGACCTCCAAGACTGTCATCTTTAGACACTCTCCTCTCCTGGCTCTTGGCTCATTCCGAACACCGTCTGGGGGGAATGCTGAACCTCTACCCCCTTGAAACAAGGGTCAAGCCGGCTCCCGCCATGCGTGCTATCCACAGTTGGACCTCATTTCTCCAAGCTATCGCCCTACGAAAGAGTCGAAAAAAACGGAAGGGAGGGGCTTGCTGCGCGCTGTGGAGCAGCAATTGTAGCAGTACCATTATTATCAATACCACCATCATCAACGCAGCTTTGCCTTGGCTCAAAAATTAAACCACGGCATTTCGCATCCCCACTAGGATGTGTGTCGCCCTCTTTCGCTGTCTTTTCTTTTTCTTTTTCTCTCTCAGTATCCCCTCTTACTTATCCAATTTGATGCATTATCCTGCATGGTCGCTTACAATGCAGACGAGAACCGTTCACTGGCCTTTTCGTCCCGTTCATGCCGTCATCCATTTCGGTTCCAAGGCACCTCTGCACGTGGGAACGCTACCGTTAATTTCGGCGTTTTCCATGTGATGTCCTAAGATGATGATCCTCACTACCTTGCAAGACAAATCGTGATGTTTGTGAGGAAAAAAAAAAAAAAAAAAAAAAAAGCCCGAGCACATTCGCTCTGATCAGACATGCTGCCCTGAAAGGAAACGGGAAAACAACAACCCTAGTCTATGTGTGTACCTAGATCTCGATAGACTCACAACTGGCCGCCCTCCACCAGTGTACGTTAAAGTCACCAGTAGACACTATCGCAAATCCTCTGACTCACTTTTGTCTCAAACCCTCATCTACGTTGGCGTCTAATGTCTCACCCCTCCCCACCATCCAATCGACAACCTTCGAACTGAGCACGCCTTGCCAATAGATGCTCCCCCAAGGCTCGTACCGCCTCAAGATCACCATGCCCCAAGCATCACCCCCTGGATTGTCGGGTAAAGCGCTTCCCGAGTGAGGTCGCGTCTGCGGGAAGACAGGGAGGGAACCATCGCGGCAAGACGGCAAGGGAGGCGCCACGATGCTTGAAGGCCGTCATCTAGTCTCATTGACCAAGATGCAGCCCTGGTTACACTTTAATTCTCAACGCAAGGATGCACCCGGTAACTGATGAGGATGAATTCCTACAGTCTTTTCTTCAACTCGGCTTCCCCTCCCCCTCCCCCGAGGTCGTCCCCGACTGAGCCGACGGCATTTTGAGCCACATCTGTTGAGGATACGTCAGCTCTCAAGCCTTCCTGTCATGTCTCACATCCTGTTGGTCTCCCCCGCGGGGTTTGGCTCGTCCACTCACCTGCCTTCTCTCTACCCTCGGCCATCACTGCAGCCCCTTGCTCTTGAAGTTGCTTTTGGTTGCCCGCGACGGCTGCTTTTGCTCGGGCTGCTGCAAAGTAGGCTCTGTGACATGTCTCAGCTGTTTCGCACCCACGAGGTTCTCAAGTTTATTGCTTTTGGAGGAGTCTCCTGTTTTGACTACAATGCTGCAAGATCAAGATGAGGACTTACGCAATCTTGGCTTTGATGGGGTCTAAATGGCCCCCCTTGTCCGCCCACGTAACGGCGACAACCGCTACCAGTGCAATGAGAAGGCTCGCAAAGACGGACACAGGTGTGAGTTCCATGTTTAAGGCACAATTGTACAGAGAATAAATAGTGATGTGGTCGTTCCCTGGGCGGTTTGGAGAGTGCCAAATTATGATTTCCTAGACTCGAAGCGATTTGTTGGCGTTTTAAATACAAATCCTCAATCGGTTTTCTCTCTTCTCGTCTCAACTCGGCGTCACCTACCTATCTTATATCCCACGAATATCTAAGTATGACGCATCATTGTAATGTGGGACGACCGTCGCCAAATGATGGGTTATAGAAACCGGTTTTTTGTTACACTACCACGTGCTCGCTTGCGCAGCCAACCACCATCCAGAGTTGGTAGGATCCTATAAGTAAGTGGTGTGCATGCATGATTTGCCCCATGTCATTCGGGACGCTCGCACCTTGTTTTCTCTGTTTTTCCCCCAATCTTCACTGGCTCTTGACACGAGCCTCCAAGAGATGCACTTATCGTCAGATGCTATATGTGGCGGTTTTCTTCCAAGGCTTACAGTCCTAGAGCTCATACATAATTATCATGACCAAGATCGAGCATCATGACCCCGTTATTTTTCATGGATTCTCTTGTTTCTTCAAGTTATCCTTGTCAGGTCTGCATCAAGATATCCGCTGATCTCTTTAAGAAGTCTTTTATCAAGTGAAGAGGCATGTTCAATACTCTGGGTAACCAAGCAAGAGCTTTGGAAAGTTGCAATATGTTAAATTGATCTATTATATTTTAATGCATATATTACTTGATGGCTTCGGTGGCCTTCATATTTTGCAAATACTAAAAATGCCTTTTGATTGCCGAGACAGTAGAATGGCGCAACTAAGTCGATACTTTCATATCTCGCCATCATCATCTCATCGGAATATAGTAACTGTATATGAGCCTCTCACACAGATATTGATTGTTTCTATTGTATTCCATTGATTTTTTCATCAGTACTCGCGTCATTAAAGCTGATCTAAACAGGCACAGGCATGAGCTCAATCATCCCGACCGATGACGGACTTTTTTTTTCTACATTTATTTCTTTGGATATTCCACGGGAAGCTTTGGTTACCAAAACACATCTATGGTGAATTTATAAACTATATCTCATTTTTTGGTCATGTTGCGAGATTTTGAATTTGGTTGATATTGGACGTTGCAATGAGCGAACAGCAACCGGAGCAGTTTTGGTAATTTATTTCATAGGTAGGTGAATTCAATGGTATTGGCCACTTTCTACAAACTTTTGCTTCGATACAATTTTTCCTGGTATGTGTGTCAAGTGGTACGTGAGTTTGAACTTGGCAATCAAATGAGTGCCTGCTGCTATTCCACTCAGCCTGCAGAGCTTATTAAAGGTATTTCGGTGCATTTTGAAGAACACAAGGAATTATTTTATGGGGCCATAGTAATTATATATAATCTATGTGAATTCCCTAGTGTGCCTTGTTTCTCTTCGATAGATTTCGCTTCTTTGGTGCTGGTGTTATGTATTGTCTTTGAGTAGCTTGCACGCATAATTAAAGAGCTTTAATGCAGGTTACAAAGAGCTATCAACAAGTTCAAAGTTAATCGGAGTCAGATCAAATAGCATATATTAATCTAGTATATTGCGATTCAGATGAAGTTTTCCCGACATCATTACTCTACACGAGTTTATTAGCAGTGCAACTTTGGACGTAACACAATAATGCAATGTTCAACCTCTATCTTAGTCAGACGTATATTCGGCTACTTTCAATAGAATGAATCTCAACCAGATATCCAAGGCGTCGTTGATAGATCCTGGGATTTATAGAAGTTTCAACCAAAGTTCTCGAAGACATCTCAAAATTGGGTCGGGCAGGTTAGAAGATATTTCAAGTGTAAGGTACATGGCATTGATATCAACGTAGCGTGGATGGCTAATATACTATTATTATCAAAGGAGAGGAAGAAAAGGCTACTACTTTGTTTAACAAATAGGTCGAGTCTGCGCTTACATTTTGTGCAAGAGTATATTCTTCGTGACGGCATCCATTAGTTCCGCCACGGCAAAGTGCAAGAGGTTTAGGGGAACCTGGCCTTGTTCTAAACGAAAGTATCTCGGTCCACGGTCCTTGGTGTGAATAGGTTCAACGAGGATATGAACCTAACATGGGGCAGCTTTTTTACATGATGATACGATATCACGGTCTTCTGTCTTCAATATCTCACCACTGTCTGCTGGACTTCAGATAATTAATGGGTTCAAATTGCATAGCGCCCACCTCATTGTTCAGTAAAATAACCCATAATAGAATAGTAGAGTTTCCATGGACCCAATAAAACCGCATAAGTCTGTCTATACTGAATGGGCTGTCCTAACGTTCTGTACTTGAACCAACGCAATTAATCATTGAGATGGGATCTCGATATGGGAGATCTCCAATATTTCAGATGGGAATTTCAAACAATTATATATGGGCCGGCCAATTATTCTTTTAATACGCAAACTGGATGCTGAAACCACCAAGCTGGGGTTTAATGTAGACAAAACGACTCCTGCATTCGGTGGTGATTGCAAAAGTATTCAAAAGGGATCGGAATTGCAAAATTGTAACATGAGTAGGTACATAGCCAGCAGTACTTTGGGCCAAACTTGGTCATTCAAAATACCCATCGTGGGTCCTATTTTGAGCGGGGACAAGCTCCTGAAAAGTCAATTCCCGATGCTCTGAGCAGAGTTGTTTGCAGGAGGGTCAAGCGGGGGGTTGAAATCCAAGGTGGATATATAAACACATATACGTGTACACTCCCCGTGGCTTTACAACACTTGCAAAATTTTGTCAAAAATCCTCTTGATCAAAACTGGATGCTTGAGCTACTCGCACGGTCATCCTCTCAACCATCACTGAAAGTAGGTCCTCCCCTCGGCTCCAGGGCATTGTACGAATTTGGTTCATCTTACATATATCAGCGCCCCCCCCCCGGGGATGCATGCCACAGAAGCTTCCCTTCCAGCACAAGTCGATTATCATGTTCAAGTGCGTCATCACCCCCTGGTTCGCTCGGCGGGAATCATCAATAGGCCCATATACCTACCTACCTGCTTAGAGTCTCAGCTCACCCGCTTCATAGAGCCTTTAAAAACCTCTCTCCAAAGACAAGGGCCGGCGTTGGCCTTGGAGTCATCGCCTGGGGTATAGCTGGCCTTTATCTCTCGGATCGCGCAGAAGAGAAATTTGGCTACACCCCGACAGAGGAGGACAAGGCCCAGCTGAACCAATACACACCCCGTATTGTAACAGTTGAGAACGACGATCAGAAACGTTGAAATGGAACATCAGATCAAGCATGTAGATAATCATAAGTAAGAAACACTTCACTATCGGTCACGCAAGGCAAGTTCAATAGTCATTGCATATCGCGCCAATCTATTCACCGTGCTTCATTTTCGACAATACAGGTGAACCTTTTCTTTGTACAAGCCGGCCACCAATCCGCCTTTTAACCACAAGTCTCACTCACAAAAACAGACTGAGCGTGTCAAGAGCAAACATCATTAACCAGCCCAAGCCATGAAGTCGTGATGGCCCACCAAGTAGGCCTCCCCTCTCTATCTTGTTCAAAGTCTAGTAATGCAGCGGACAACTCCTCCCCTAACCGTCTATCCTCGACGAAAATGCAGTAAAAAACGAGAAATCAAAAATACCGACCATGGATGCATATGAAAACGAATCAACCGTTCTGGAAACGATCAAAACGAGAACCCAGAGAGCCAGAAACACAAGAAAATCAGAATGCAACGCCACCGAATGCAACCCCCCTCCCCATTTACTTTTCTTCTTTTCGATAAATCATTTTATGCGGTCGCACCTGTGTTGCCAATGTCCGTTTTCACAGACGCAGTGCCAGCGTCCTCCACCACATCAGGTAGTGGAGTAAAAAGTTTTGCCATTTCCAATGTCAAATCCATGGCACCATATTGATCATCAATCCCTCCGATTGATCCTAATTCTTCTCCTCGCGATGCACCATCAGACATTACCCATGACCTGACAGACTTTAAAAGCTGCATTACTTGCATAAAGCGCACATCAGGAGCCATTTCAAGTTCGTCAGGTCGAGTATGCTGAAGCATATACTTCGCTAACCAGTAAAAGTGAACTCCATCTCGGGAAAACCCGTGTCGTCGAGGGTTGTTGGTGGCAGGCATCGTAGGCGGGAATTGCGACGACATGTCTGCATCCCAGCCGGCCTTGAACTTGTCAAGCGCCACACTCAACGTCTGGAGGCTCTGTGGGTCATCCTTGGCACCCGACCCATTCACGGTGGGATTCCGGCCGCTGTGGGCTTGAATGGGGATCATCCAATCGTTAGGGGGTGGGGTTCCATAGTTAAATTTTTGAGCCGCATTAACCTCCAGATGGGCACGGTAAATCAGTACAAGTAGCCCGTGTATTAAAATAAACTTGCCGTACAAGTTTGTGCTTCCAGGTTGAATGTCGTACGAAGAATGAAGGAGAGCTTTTATTGCTCCCTCAAGTTCAGGCTGCTTTGAACGCCTTGTGCCAAAAGGATTCTTTTCTCTAGCCGCATCAAGGCCTAATAGACCTAGAGCAGAAGCGCAAAGATCAGCTGTGCCGGCATCCCATGCTGCATCATCCGCAGGGAGGGGTAAGTGTATCTCTAATGGGTCCAAGAGTATCCGCGCGTTGAAGTACAACCCCATTGCAGTATCACAGAGGAAGATCCCGTACAACAGACGATTCTGTCTTTCTTGATCAATCCATACCTCCCAGTTGAAATCATCAAATTTCAGACTGGTTGGTGATGTACGACTCTGATGCCAAGGTGACTCGAGTGAAGAATCGTCTGACGCCAGCAGGCCAAGTTTGCGGGCTGTTGACACGAGGAGAGGATGAATCTGGCGAGCTCCGTCGCGTTGCTGCGGAGTTCCGTTCCAGACCATCAGAATGCACAACAGCATAACAGCCTGTAATTCTTCTATGTCAGTTCGAGAGGCATTCCTCAGTCTCGAGTCTTGCAACTCTGCAGCCGACATTATATTACAGTCACGTTCAAGTGCAACACGTAAGAAATCCATCATTTCACGAACGTTGGCTGGTGTAACACTGTCAGAATAGCAAGCACCGATACAACACATGGCTACTAGCAAGCCTGTGTATGACTCGGTGATTTTGAAGGTCGCGACATGTAATATCGGTACGTGAACGTGGAAGTGGGTGTACTTGTCCAGGAAGTCTTTAATGTTGTCGGGCGAAAAATAGAGATTTATCCCTGCGCTGGAGGGATCAATTGCCTGGTTAGGAGGATAAAAGAAATTGAGGATTTGATCTGAGAGTTGGTTATATGAATTCTGGTTGGTTGGCGTCCCCCAATTCGATGCTAGAGGGTCGCTGGCACTGGCGCCTGTCGTTCCGGGCCCGGCGTTAGGTTCGGTTTTGGTTCCGATCTGCGTCTGTCCAAGATTAGGATTGAAAGAGGTGTTGACGTAGGTTTGATGCGCACCAGCCTGGAACATCTGAGACCAATCAAGGCCAGATTGTTGGTTTGTGTTTGAGCCACCATACATGGGCATTCCGTTCTGGCCCGGGGGCATGCTGTAGCCAGGCAGCTGCTGGTTGCTCATAGAGCTCGAAACGTCGGTGCCGTAGGGCTGCGAGTTGCCCATGACGGGTCCGCCCATGTTGCGGCGGTCAGCAGGGTTACCGTTGTCGAGGCGTCCGAGCGAGCTGGATCGCGACATTTGGCTCTGGTCACCGCCCATGTTGTTCATACCGTCTGACACGGGGACCATGCCAAAAGGGTGAACCATGTTGTCGCCTGGCATATTGTTAAGACCGTTAAGATGATTCAGGTCACCTTCGTGAGCAAGACCGGCGGCCTTCTGAGCTTGAGCATTCTTCTTAACGTGAGCTTGAGGATGGGACAAGTGACTAGCGCCAGTGGGGTTTCCACGGCGGATTGAACACTTTTGGAAGTGACGCTTTAAAATATCACTTCGAGAAAACGTATCGCGGCACAGCACACACATGTAAGGGCGGTCGCCGGTGTCTAGAATTTGAGTCAGCGCATCAACGCGGCTTACAAAGCCGAATACTACACTTACGTCGGAGCAGGTGGCGCTTGAGATGCTTAGCATGGAGATAAGTCTTTGTGCAATGAGGGCAAGGGAACTTGCCATCCGCGTCCTTGACAGGAATCACGGTGCTCTTGGCGCCAGTTCCAGCAGCAGGGGCTGCAGGTCGGCCAGGAGCGCTAGGCAGAATACCGCGACGGCCTTGGGAGCCCACAACGTGAGTTGGCTGATCACCATCTTGGAGAACGGAGGTAGGCTGCATCAGCGACCCGGGTCCGTAGGGAGAAGAGACACCAGGCTGCGACATGATACCGCCGGGAGGCATTGGGCGCAACACAGGAGGACCCCGACCACCAATAGGAGCGGGAGCAATGGGCTGTGGGTGCGATGCGGTTGTAGTAGCCTGGGGCATCATAGCAGAAGTGCCATAAGCCTGAGGAGGAGGGTATTGGCTCTGTTGAGGCATTGAGTATAGACCACCGCGGGCAGCGGGCTGTGAAGTCTGCTGGTAGCTGGGAAGGTTCGAGGTCGAGCCTGGTGTGTTGGGCGTACCAGGCGTACGCGGCGTGTGAGGGTGGCTACCGTAGAGAGGCTGCATGGCTGAGGCTGGAGGTTGTAAAGGTGGAAGAGTTTGAGGAAGAGGAGAACCGGTTTGCAGCTGGTTGGGGGAGATGGCGGTGGGCGAAGGATATGTCTGACCAGATGTCGTGTTTACACCATTGGGGGGATACTGCGAACCGTCCATGCTACTCTTAGTAGACGCGCTCCGAAATGGGGGCCGTAGTGTTGAGGTCGCGACGCACACAAGAGTCCACAAACAGCAAAAAAAAATATTGAACTTGACCACAGATGTTGGACAAGATCAAGTCAAAATTCCGACGGCGAGAGGTAAAGAAATCCGAGTTTGCGAGGCGAAAAGTGCAAACAAGCTGTCACTCAAGTGCAGTGCAGTTACAAAGCTCCGCAGATGAGGTTCCCGAAGGTGGATGAGGCTCGTGGCAGGTCCCTCTCGAGGTGGTGTTTGGGGAAGGGTGCAGAGTGGAGAACTGGGTCTCGAACCTTTTTATTTTTTTTCGAGCGGATGCTGTCAGGGCAGCCAGGCCGGAAGGGTGGGCTATGGAGGGTGGGCTGCGCGGTAGGGGGGCGTGCGGCAACGAAGAGCCAGAGGTGCGAGGCGAGAAAAGAAGTGGGTTCGCGTGGATGCCGTGGTGGGCGTGCAACCGCGAGTGAGGAGTGCGGGAAAAGAGGTGAGGGAGGTAACAGCGGTAGCGGTAGAACTCCGTTGGCGGCGGTTTTTTTTTTTTTTTTTCTTTTAGCGTGACCAGGGAATTTGTTCCCGAAGAGCTTAGCTAGCCAGTCGCGATCCGGCCTCGGAATCGCCTAGCAGCAAAAAGTCGGCTTTGCCTCAATGAATAAAAGCAAAGAGGCAAAAGTCACTGCCAGGGAATTTAGAGGCAGCAGATTAAAAGTCAGACACAAGTGGCGATGTGGTTAAAACGGATAGGAGGAAAGACACCAGAGTCCAGACGTCAGAGACTGATCGCGGTCTCGAGCAGTGGGTGCGGAACCGTTGAGATGCTTTGGATGGACGGGACGACCTGGCTTGTTTGCCTGGCACGCACGCACACTGAGTGGGCAGTGGCAGCAAGCAAGTGGGTAAATGCTTGGATGGGAAGTGGGCCCACGGGGGAACCACAGTGAGGGTAGAATGTGATGGGATAGGTCGCTTGGGGCTGGGATCTGGGAGATGGAGGAGAAAAAAAAATAGACCAGAGGGAGGGTCGCGGGTCGTGGGTCGTGGGCGTGTTTGATGGGGCCAGCCGGGGCGCCAGACGCGCAAATCCAGAGCTATCGCGGACGGCAGACACGGCAGGGACCGTCAACGCAGATGACGATGATAAAATTGGTCTCGGCGATGGGCCAAAACAGGCACAAGAAAGATGTGATGGTGCACGATGGGGTAGAGGGGATTTTGGGATGGAAGAAAGGAGAAAGAAAGAGAAAGGGGAGAGAGAAGGCCGAGGGAAGGACGAGCGGCAATAGAGTGAGAGGATGCGCGCCAGAGATTGACCTGCTTGCCCTCCTGCCAGTGAGGGACCAGAGACCAGAGACGCCGAAGCACCACGAGTGCACCGTTCCATGTACCAGTGACTTGGCCAGCAGGGAACACTCGACTCGACACTTGGCCGACAACTGTTTGCAGCACCCGTCAAAAAATTTTTCCTCTTCACTCTTAGTTTTTTTCGGGCAATTTTTTTCGATTCTTTGACACGTCTATTCTCACACCCAAGGTTAAAACTTTCTAACACCCCATCTCGTTTCCTCAAATCGGGACTACGGCGAAACCAGATTCCTTGCCTAGCGTGGGTGCCGTTACCGCTCTAAGCCGCAGCAATTGGTCCCCCAAGACAAGAGGCTGGCTACCTCGATGTCACCTCCCGACTGCAGCCGTGCCCAGGCGATGCCCAGGTATCCCAGCAGTACCCACTACAGGTCCGAGTCTTGATCGGTAGGTATGTTAGCACCTATGCAGCTTTGGAATACGTGCCCTGCCTACACCACAGATCGGTGCCTTCGTCCATTTTCAGCCAACGACCAGCCAGCCATGACGCCGCCCAAAACTTTGTCTCTGGTCCCTTTTGTCTTGTCAACTTTTCGCTTACGTAGCACCAATGGACGAGGCGCAACTCTCATCACATTGCCTGGGTTGAGGTGAGGGAGGCGTCGCAGTTGATATGCCTCTCCTCATCTGCTCAGGCACCAGTAACTGGCAGCAGGGAAATGCACTACGATCCAAAAGATTTGGGGGGCGCTGCGCGGCATCGGTATCGGCAGCGGTATCGCCGTCCGACACCGCCCGACCAGGGGTGTGAGAGGGTAAGGTCCTCCTTCAAGGCTGGGAGGTTGGTAGGTCGAGAGTGCGAGGGGAAGAAAGATTAGAGAATCCTTATCCTCGCCTGCAAGCATCCCTTCTCCCAAGAGCATGGTCAGCATCGCCGCATCGACATTACTACCAGTCTCACGTATCAGATTTTGTCCAATGTTTAGCCTGTGTCAGGGATCCAGCGGCACTTGCACGATGCTCGTGATGGAACCTCGTCTCGCGCCATCCTAGATGAGGCCAGGACATCGCCTTTGCAAACCAGGATCAGGCACAAGGGGATGAAGAAAAAATGGTGCACTGCGTACGGGCTCTCTGTTGGCCCCGAAAGAGCGAAAGGGGGGAGGGGCGAGTGTATTGATGGTGGTTGGGGTGAGGCTGGTTTGGTAACAGGTACATCAAACCAGCGCCTACGCTTTCCATGATTCGCTGAAATATCCGATGGACTGCGTACCTCTTTATGGCCTCGCAAGCCTGGCACACAGAACGCCCATTCGGGACACGCTGTGCCGACTGTTTTCCGGTATCGTTGCCGGCCTTGCTCCCCACCCAGGCCGGCGATGCCTCGCGCCAAACCAAGTCCTCTCACCGCATTACCTCATACACGACTCGGAACGCCGAATTCGCGCCGGGATCTCTTGACAAACTCATGCAGCCTTTTTTTTTTCATTTCGATTTTGTTGCATTCTTGCCTGATTCTAATGAGCAGTTTGACGAGTCGGTCACACTAGTGGTGACGCTACGTGCCCAGGGTCATGAGCAGAGGTCGATGAACGGCTGCCCGTCAACGAAGGCTTGCCTTAGCACTGTCTCTTTTTTAACAAGGGAGGTAGGCGGCTCTCAGGGTTTAATTTTTGGTTGTGTTCTGCGCCCTTATCCGGCCAGATGTCCCATGCACACAGGCTTCAATCTAGAGTCTAATATATTTCTGAGTTCACATGTTGACTACTATGGGGTAAATTTATGAGGCGGTACGTATTAGGGACGACCAGTTACATTACCTGGCGGAGCTTTGCTGCAGAAAGCTGGGTAAAAGAAAAATATTGAAAAAAAAAAAATGAAAATGAAAAAAAAAAAAAAACTTTGACCTCTGGGTTTTGCTCAACTGGTGGTTTCTCAGCAACACTAGGTTCGCCTTGGGCATGCCATGACATGATGCCTCATAGACAAGGCGCCTCTATGTGCTTGCGGAGCAGCTTAATGGCGGGATCGCATGCCACCAAGTTCAAGCGAAGGCTCTTGGCGTCTCTTGCCATCAAGGTCTGGCCCTGGAACTATGATCCCAATGCGCCTTCCATAGCGGTACGTAAAATGTCCTGGCATTGTGACCCAGACAGGCCAGTTTTTGCACCCCTCTCACCCCCTTGCTCCAACGCTATGTTCGCAGATGGGCTGGCGCTCAGCTCGTGACTCGAGAATGCCGGGATACCAAGATGATGTGCAGGATCCACGAGTCAAGCGAGCCCCCAGCAAGTCCCTGGATTGCCGCGCTCACCACCAGAGGGCTGGCGCTCCCAGCACTAGCCTCTTCCATTTTCGGGTTTTCTCAATGCTCGGAAGTTCATGTCGCTTGGTTATATTCTGTCCGTGATATCCCAACACAATGTGTTGCTTGCAGCGGTATACCCCCCGGAGCAAGTCGCCCTAACGTATGTAGGGATGGGACGGTCTGGTTGCAACCAACGTCGCGTGCCAAGAGACAGCCAGCTAGTTCAATGATCTAACCGTCCGAAGACCTCGCCAAGCGACCCTTCTGATTTGTCTTGTTTCTTTTTTTTCATTAGCCTCTAGCACCGTGCAAAGGAAGCCAGAAAAGAAAAGAAAATAGACCACAAAAAAAGCAACTTCGTCGCGTGAGCAGTTACTAGCCGAATTCCAAACTAATATTTGTGCAAACAATCTCCTTTGCATCAGACGGGCAGGCAATGTTGGGGATTGGAAATAACAGAGCGCTGTTGATCATGCACTGAGGCGCTGAAACACGCTCCTCGCCCAAATGGATCAACACGAAAGCAAGGCTTTTTTTTTTTTTTTTTTTTTCCCGAGGCAGGGTCTTTCACCTCATGGCCGCCCCCTTTGGGTCCATAATGGGGCCGTCCAATCGCTCCCGAAAAACACCGCGGCTATGTCCACCAAAGGCAGATCTGGTGGAGCCCCCCTACCCCTTGGAACCCCTCACCCTCCCGCTCAGTGCAGCTCCTCAATTGTAACAAGAGAAGCAAGGCAAAGCTTCGATGCTGGCTCCAGAAGCTCGAGGTGGAGTCTTTCCCGCGAAGAGGCGCAATTGAAGCAGCTATCGCATTTTTGAGCCGCTGACGCTGGTCTGTCACTGTTCAACGTCTTGCCTCCTCCAATTCGGTCAAACCACGACACCCTAGCCAAGAAGGAAGAAGAAAGGGAAAAAACTGTGTCTACACGCCTCCCTTCCCGACACACATTATCGTATCATGCAGACGCCTTTTTGACTTTTTGTTTTTCTTTCCATTAATGACTACGTTTCTCGCCCGGTCCGTACCCGGCCACGCTCAAGCTAGTAGGTACGTCAGCGTGGACCAACGCTCAGTGACGGGAACAGCCAAGACAGGCGTCATTCCCGAGCAACGGCTCGCCCTAATCTCAGCGCTACTCCCGGCACCGCACTTTTGTTCTGAACCATTCACGCGCCGCGGCCTGAGTGGAGGCGGTAGGCGTGCTGGCAACGAACCGACCCCCTACCCCTGCCTTTGTGGCGCCGCCTCCTGGGTCCCTTCGCAAGGACACAAATGCAGTGGGACATTGTCAAGACCAGCAAATGTGTGACACAAGAGCTGCCAAAAAAGTTTTAATAAATAAAAAAAACCGGCGGAGACATGATACTCCATTTATCAATCTGATCAAGAATCCAAGCTTTATAGTCTAAAACTTGACCATATCAGTTGCAGTCTTCCAACTCTCTGAAGCCTCACCTCCTTTTTTCCTGCCATCAACAGGGCAGCGGTCGCGTCATTTCTGTTGCGTTATAGCCTGAGGTATCAAACTATCCCGAAGCAATCCCTAGTTGCTTCGTTTTTCCGAGACTTCACCGACTCGAAATGCCGCTCTCTTCCCTTGGGCACCTCTGTCTGGCCACCCTGTCTCTGGCCCCTCGTCTTGGTTTACCATTCATGGGCCAAAACCGGTCGCCCTGATTTAGCCACGCTCAAAAACACGAGTCATCAATCAAATCAGTGCGCAAGGATACTGGTGCCCCTTACGCACACGACCTGTCAAATCTCTTGGAGCCAAGGGAAAACACGGCCGCTTACAAATGGAATAGTCAGGTTGGCGTGGACAGATTGGGAACCTGGACCGGCCCAGGGCTGGTGGCGGCGCCGATGCCGCCGGCAAATTTGCCTAGATGTCATCACTCACTTGGTTGCAGGTACTTCGTACTTGTTGAGCCATGAAAGGATGATGCTCGCATCATCACCTGATGAGTGCGCGAAGACACTCCTTCTTGGCAGACCCCTGCGCCGACAGTCGGGACTGCTCCATCAGGAAGTCCGGCGTTATTCAGTGGCTGACGACAGCGGCAGGGATATCGGAATTACGATGTGCTAGCTGGAGTACGTAAAATGTACAATTTGATTTGAAGCGATGTCCATTTGTACAAAATAGCCTGTGCATCTACGAGCTTTTTTGTTCTTTGCTTTCTGGAGGGGCAACGTTACAGGGTGGGAAATTTTGCATCTCATCCGAGATCCATTGCGGAGTTTGCTGTGGGCTCCGGTACATCGTCCACACTACTATTTCGGCTACCCACCATCATGCCTCCAAGCGTGTGGTAGGCTGGAAGCAAACGGCAGGGTAAAGAAAAAAAAACAAAGGAGGGGAGGAAAAAAAAAAAAAAAAAAAAAAAGAGGGCCATGCCCGGCAATCGTTGGAGAAGCGGGCCAAGTGGAGAGTGGGAATAAAATCTGCCGTTGGATGGATGGCTGGGCGGAGAGCTGGTTGAGGCTCCGAGCTCTTGCTGGGTCCCTCCCGCTTCCCATCAAGCCCCGTCCGACGGGAGCCACATGTTCTAACGGAACGTCTCGAACAAGGAAGTAGAAAGGTTTTTTTTTTTTATATAAAATAACAAAAATGGTTTCGAGTCTGGTGATGGCTTCATCCTATAACTCCACACCGCATCGGATTCTTGCTTCCTGGTTTCCGTGGCCTGAGGACTTCACACCTTGCCAATGCACCATCTGTGGGATGCTACAAACTTTTGCAGGATTGGGGCTTGTTGCTCACACACCCGATCACAAATCTGCGCATCGCTTGCATGCCGGCGCCTGCGCGAGTCATATTTTTTTTTTTAGTGTCGGGGTTTTCAACCATCTTGATACCGGCGTCGGTCGAAGCTGCACGTCTACACGTCATTTGTCCAGCCTATCCAACTAGTGACGAGCCACCGAATCTACCAAATAAATGACCTAACCCAGCTGGCATAGATGCCATGGTGCATTTCTCTAACCAAGGTCGGTCGTGCAAAAAAAAAAAAAAAAAAACACACACACACACACACACACACGATCCCTTTTCGGCCTTAACAGAAGGCTTTGGACGATTTCCGAAGGGTCCGGGCTAGCGGGGAAATGTTTATTCAAACAGTGCCATCTACCTCCAAGTTGGCCTATCTCTATGCCAGCTGCTCTGAACGTAGTATCATGTACGTCACAGACGGCCAGTCTGTGACTCTGGTCACTGTGTTTGTCCGAAGTACATCCTTTCCCATCTTGAGTACGGGATTCATCCCGGATAGGCGTGAATTTTAGGCTGGTCGCGCGGTGTCCGTTTCACCACGCGGCCCCCACTAGCACCCGGGTTTCTTTGGCGGCAAATACTTTGATGTACCACGTGGTGACTCGCCGGCTAGGATGGGTCACTTCCTACTATGGGAGGAAAGTTCTGCCGCGCACTATGTGACGCCTGATGATAATGACGACCAACCTCGCACCACCCATGACGTTTTGATAGTCCATCGTCTTGGTATCCGACCTCTTGCCAGCCCTCGAGCGACGGCGCGAGGCACGGACAGTATCTGGGATGTGGGTGACTCGGGTTGGCCGTTCTCAATTTGTTGCACGTGTCCGGGGGGTGTGACAAGTACAGGATACATACAAGACTCGCAGGCGCTCTAAGTTTTACCTGTTGGTTCATAAGCATTTCGCCCCCGAAGGGAAATGATAAATTTGACGCTAGCGGTCACGGCCACAAGCCTCGAGCCTCGGCCGTGTCAGTACACCAGCAAACGGTCGCTGGGCAAGCGCTGAGAGGAACGGGAAAACACACCTCTCTTCTCTTCTCTTCCCTTCCCTTCACCCGCTGCATTACGAAGCGCCATTCCTGGCGGCCTAGCAATGTCTCGGTCGGCGACGGCTGGGTTTGTTTGCTTTTTGCCAGCTGGGCCAGATCTCTCTCCCTTCCTTGGTCTAAGATGCTCCCGCTCAGCTTGACTTGATGTGGCAGCAATGTCTCGCGGCTAGTCCACGTACCTGGTTGCCACAATTACGATTTGCCTTCCGTGAATGCTTTTTTGTGCCATAGTCTTCAAAGTGAGTTGTTGTTTGTCATGTAGCAATACGACATGTCGGGCGAGTTCAACCCCGTGGAATTGTCGGTTGAATTGTGACCGACATTCGCCAAGTGTCTCTCAGGGAAGGGAAAGAAAAAAATTGCAAGACTGCCACGATGCGCTTGCACCCTAGCTTGGACATGGGTGCTATCAGCCCCCCTCGAACATACGGACCTGCATGGCTCATTGATTCCCTGGAGAGAACAGGCAGGGAGGGGTGCACCCCCACGCCGCCGAGACGCAAAGGGTGACATCGCCCTAGCCTGGCCGTGGCATTGAAAACGCATGGATTAGTGTCCTGCACACCAGTGTACCGTGCACCGACATACGTACTTCGGGCGTTGTCGAAAGGCTAGCTGGGATATGGTAGGCTGGGTATCATCTAAGCTTTGGGCGTCAGGGTTTTCCCTGATATGAAGCAGAAAGTAAGCCCGAAGTTAATCCTCGTGATCCTTGAGCGAAATAAATGTGTTGTTACGAGAATTGAGGCATGACTTGATGCATGTACACGTGTGATGCGACGGCGTGAAACGCCATGGGGAGATTCGAATTACCGTTCACAGATTGAGGTCAGTGATGAAAATCCCACCACTTTTGATACTTACGATGCTACCCAGAAGGTATGCACCCATGCCCCGCATGAGCTCGTTTTCGCGTCAGGAAATTCTTACCGTCAATGGGGAAAGTGAGAACTGTTTGGGCGAAAAGTTGCCGATGCGGCATTTGGCCCAAAGTTCCAGTAAATTTTTTCTTCTCACTTGCTTATGGCCTACCCTAATGTCAACGACGCAATACAGTCCGAAGCCGGAAGCTAGGGTTTGTCCTTGATATTCCAAATGCATGCGTCTCTCACGATGGCGAGGAGCGATCGTAAGACCCATAAGTGGTTCAATGCTGTGGCAGGTTGCGATTATGACTTGCATTTGTTCGCGGGCGGTTCGTCTTGAAACGTGGAGAATGTGATGGAGTCAAAAGATGCTCATCGGCTTGGATCACTTTTTTTTCCCCGTCTGGGCTCCTCCCGGGAGATGGGTCCGCCTTGTACTTCTAGTCAGGCACTGGAGATGGACCCTGAATTTTTCATTCTAGAAGTTGTCGATGCCATGGGTGATGGGCCTTCTTGGATGGAGTAGGTCCCCGCATCACCCGCCCTTAAGTACTTTGTACCAGCAGCTATCCGTGCTGCAAGTACGCCTCCATCGAGAGGCTCCAAGATCTGGGTTCCACTCGCCATGAGAAGGACATGGAGATGTGGTCCTTCGGGGATCCATATTCGGTACCTCGGTGAGCATTCGGTGGGCTTGAATTAGTCGTGGCCGGATTGGTTGATGGAATCTGCATGCTTTCCACACTATGATGGTGATAGTGACAAATCACGTGACAAAACACACAACCGCTGAGTCAGCGATTATCGCGGAGCAGCCAAATTTTTGGGCCATCGGACGTGGTAGTCGGTGATAGACGCCATTGCGAAAAGCTCAACATTGACGACCACGACGAATATTGTGCCAATGGCCGGTCCTAATGCGCTACGACCCTCTGCAGGTCGATTAATCAAGGCCTATTCCTCCGCAAGACCATCTCTGATTCCTCAAGTTACGGCTACGACACCCCGAATCGCCTCACTATTCTCCACCACGACGCCGCAATGCAAGCGCAAAACCAAGGACAACAATAAATCCCGTGGTGTTAGTAGCCTGTACGGATCAGGACCCCGCGAGCATCTTTCCATGTCAGATATCCCACTACCGAAGCCCCGCGACTATAAACCCGAGGTGAAGACAGACATGGATCATGGACTTTGGGGTTTCTTCCCAGCACCAGGCAAGCTTCTCTGGTCGCCCAAGGAGACCGAAGAACACGGAAGGGCCTGGACTGTAGAGGAGTTGAGAAAGAAATCCTGGGAGGACCTACACTCGTTGTGGTGGGTCTGCTGCCGTGAAAGGAATATGCTCGCAACATCCCGTGCAGAGTTGCTCCGAACCAAGTTGGGTTTCGGCGAGCGAGAGATTGACGAACGCGAAGAAGAGGTAAACCTTCATTTCACTCGTCGTGCTATTGTTTTTGAATTCTGAGGCTCATTATGACACAACCATAGGTCATGAAGACACAGCGAGCTATCAAGCATGCTCTGACGGAACGAATGTACACCTGGCATGATGCCGTGGACGTTGCTATGACCGACCCCGAAATCAACCTAGAGGGTGGGGAGGGGCAGGTTTATACGCCATCCGCTTACGAGGAGGATGCTGAGTGGACTGCCAAGGAAATCGAGGCCAAGGAAACATCTCCCATCGAACCCGCCTCAGCGGAATCACAGGCTTCCCAAACGGAGAAAGCGGCGACTAGATAAGTGAGGGAGGGAGCAAGTTGGAAAATAAAGTATCACGAACGTATAGTGGTGGTGTGATAGTGTGGCGGGCAACCGAGCTGAGGCACTAGCGATTCGCCCGATAGGAGATTGTATTGTTATGTACATCTATAACATGTAAAATATGACTCGACGCAATGAGACCATGTGTTTGTATCAGTATAGCAACGAGGCGGTTTGCATTTGTGTGATGATAATGTCATGGTGTTATGATTTGTGTTGGTTGAACAATAGGGTAGCTTTGCACACGTGAATCAGGACAGTTTTATTCGCTCCTTTTCTAGGAATACCAAGTCATAAAAAAGTGCAACTGGTGCTATCTCATATCACTCTCCAGATCAAGAGGACATATGGGCTTTCATATTTAAATTGTGTAAAAAATTTTTGTTGGGATCAAATGTCGTTTTTAGTTGACATTGATTACCTCTTGCCAGCTCCTTGCAAGGGGCGATAATTAGCCTGTCCGCTATGTGATAATTTCCGCTCGTGTAGCCCATGACCGGAGGCGAGTTGTGTTTGATTGCTTGTCTTAGTTTATGGACTCCCCAAATACCAATACGTGTTTGCTACATTGGCTGCACCGAGATTGACCGAGACGTATGTTCCCATTTTCGTGTAGGTATTTCGCTGATGGAAACGTGCAACATCTGCAATATGTCATGAGAGTCAGCATCATGCAGAACAAAAACACATTCAACAGCCACGCCAGCCTGGTTTCGAAGCAGTAAAGGGGTCAGAATGCTCATGAGGACTGAAAAAGACACGTAATTGCGAGTCATAGACGAAATGACAAGGCTGGTAACGGTCCAAAAGACGGGGACGTCAAAACTAAAGCATCGCCAAAGGTCCCCACCCGCTCACACTCGCCCACTTCCCTAAAGGGGATCCATCCAGCCAACCCCGCCACTTGAGCTTCGTCGACTTCTCATACCGCCTCTCTCCCTCAACATAAACAGGCTCAAAACCATCTCCTCGTCTGCTCCATCATTCCATCACCCCTTATTCCCTAAACCACCACACATCATGGACGAGATCGCCAAGGAATACGATGTCATTGTGCTGGGCACTGGTACGTCACTGCTGCTCCCCCGCCTTACCCTCCTGCTTCTCCTTTTCGTCGGCCATGGACATCCCCGCACCTAGAGCTTTGCTGGCGCGGGGCCCAGTACCGTGACAAAAAAAACAAACAAGCAGACAGCACCATGAAGCTCCCGTATGTCTTCTTGCTAACTGGATTTAGGCTTGACGGAGTGTATTCTGTCTGGGTATGCAACCTCCCCGTGCTATGTCTTCGGTTCTGAGCCATAATACAATATGGCAGCGCTGAGCTGTCTGTGTCGTGACGTTGGCGTGCATACAGTTGACTAACACACGCTTTACCAGAGTTTTGAGTGTCAAGGGCAAGAAAGTCCTCCACATCGATCGCAATGATCACTACGGCGGGTTAGTACCAGACCTCCTTGACCAGCTATCCACGACTAACCTCTGCTCCAGTGAGGCCGCTTCCGTGAACCTCGAGACGGTATGAAACACCCCCACTCTTCAACTTCCGAATCTACTACGATTCTGAACCGACGTCTCTAACGACAACGAAAAAATAGCTCTTCAAGAAGTATGGTAACTTTGCCGGAGGCGAGGAGCCCTGGACGAAGTATGGCCGCCTGAATGACTGGAACATCGACCTCGTCCCCAAGTTCCTCATGTCTTCTGGTGAGCTTACCAACATTCTCGTCTCAACCGATGTCACCCGATATCTCGAGTTCAAGCAAGTCGCTGGCAGTTATGTTCAGCAGGGCGCTGGTGCCAAGGCCACTGTTGCCAAGGTTCCCTCAGATGCCGGCGAGGCTCTCAAGTCGCCCCTGATGGGCATCTTCGAGAAGCGACGCATGAAGTCCTTCATCGAGTGGGTTGGCACTTTTGACCCTAAGGACCCCGCCACTCACAAAGGTTCGTGACCTCCATACCGCGATGCTTGGGCTTAAGCCAAGGATACTTGTGAGACTTTAACTTTGAGATATTAGGCTAACCACTAATGTGCTTCCTGATTAGGCCTGGACATGAACACTACTACCATGAAGGAGGTTTACGACAAGTTCGGTCTCGAGGCCACTACCAAGGACTTTATTGGCCATGCCATGGCCCTCTACCTTACCGACGAACATATGGCCACCAAGGGTCTGGCCCCTGAGGTCATTGAACGCATTCGCCTGTACGGCAACTCGGTGGCTCGCTATGGAAAGTCTCCCTACATCTACCCACTCTACGGCCTGGGTGAGCTTCCTCAGGGTTTCGCCCGTCTTTCTGCCATCTACGGCGGTACCTACATGCTCCACACCACTATCAACGAGGTTGTGTATGATGGTGGCAAGGCCACCGGTATCAAGGCCACAATGAAGAACGGCCCTGAAGTGTTGGAATTTGAGACGAAGGCCAAGATGATCCTTGGTGATCCCTCTTACTTCCCTGGCAAGACCAAGGTTGTTGGCCACGTCCTCCGTGCGATCTGCATCTTGAAACACCCTCTGACTGGTACCAATGATGCCGATTCTGCTCAGCTCATCATCCCCCAGTCCCAAGTTGGTCGCAAGAACGGTAAGCCGGCTCAAAGTTACTGACCTTGCTTGCTCAAGTGCTGACATTTTCAGATATCTATATCGCCTGCGTCTCTTCCGCCCATAACGTCTGCCCCAAGGGCTATTGGATTGCCATCGTTTCGACCATTGCTGAAACTTCTGCCAACCACCACCTCGAGCTTCAGCCCGGTCTGGAGCGCCTTGGTAAGATCGAGGAGCAATTCATGGTAAGACATCACACCCACCGAAAAAAAGTAATGGTCATTAACACATATCGTCTCATTGTAGGGCCCTCCTATTCCCATTTCCGAGCCTCTCGGAACCGGTGCCGAAGACAATGTGTTCATCTCCAAGAGCTACGACGCTACTAGTCACTTTGAGACTACCACCGACGATGTCAAGGATATCTACAAGCGTTGCACTGGAGAGGAGCTGAAGGTTGAGGGTTTGAGAGAAGGCATTACTGTTGCCGATGAGCAGTAGACATTTGTCTCGTTTTGGAGCATTGGTACGGGCACATGGGCGCCGAAAGTGTAATCGAGCGAAGATAATGCGTACTCTTTGTTGCTCATTTGAGGAAACGACGTCCCCTTTGGCCTTAGCGTGGATATGGCCAAGAGATTGATGTGAAGGGGCAGGGTGGATACAATGTAAATGCTATACGCACATTAACGAAATATACCTCTTTTCGATATACAGAAGAAGAAAAAAAAACCCCCATTCAGATAACAGGGCTTGGGCATGAGTAGGCACATTTGCTCGGCAATGACTGGTTTATTGATTGAAAGTTGATAACTGGCCTCGACCTTTTAATACTAACTTGATATCTCATGATCATGATATATGGATGGCCCCAGAAAGCCCCTTTTACTTTTCCCTCTTTTTTTTTTTTAAAGGTCGTTTTATCTGGGGTGCGCTATAAATATCTACCTAGCTGGCTTTGATTGAGGGTTCATTGCAAGAAACACACTGATTGCTTCTCTCCTCAATTGTGAGCCTCGCTCCCCTAACGGACCAAAACAAGCCGTACGCCATGAACTCCTGAGTAACCTGCGATCCGCACCTGTCTCATGCAAAAAGATAAAGACCAAGCTGGAAGAGAGGCACCGAAGCAAGTATAATGTCACTCTTGCTTTTCTGTGGTTGATTATCGGCGGTTCGTCTTGCCCATGCCACGCTTTCCGGCGACCTGGAAGAATAGAAAGTTAGTAATTTGCCTACTTCAGTAAATTGGCACACGAGACTTACAAGGTGCTTGGTAATGGAGGCTGTGGTGTGTCGATCGGCTTCACCCTGGCGGGCCATGCGGTTCATGCGCTTCTGGTTAAGCTTGGCAATACGCTCGGCCTTGGAACGCGTGAGCTCGTCCTGAACACCGTCGTTGCGGCGATCGGTGGCGGGGGCACGGCTCATAGAGCGGAGACGGTCGCGGGGAGTTTGGCCGCGGCGGCTATCGACATCCATGGCATCTGCGTCTTCGGTGCCCAGGCGGCTACGAGACAGCGAACGACCACGGGGACGAGACTTGGAGCGAGCCCGTTCGGTGATCTCGGTGGTGTCCACACCGAGAGCGTCGAGGGCATCCTCCAACTCGGAGATAGGCTTCTTTGTGAGCTTGCGGGGGATAATGGCCTGGTTCTTGAGGCGTTTCTTCATGCGAGCCTCGTTGCGGATGAGCTGTTGCTTCTCTCGGATCAACTCAGCCTTGCGCATGACCTCGGCTTCCTCATCATCCTCAATGTCTTCGTCCGATTCGTAGAATCCTTCGGCCTCGAGCTTCTCCTCTTCTTCCTCCAAGGCAGCCAGCTTGGCCTCGATATCAGGGTCAACGAAATCGTAGACGTTCTTGCCGTCAAAGATCTCAGGGATCTTGTCGTACTTCCACTCAGGGTTGTCAAGGAGATAGTCTGCACGCATGTCTACATTGAAGACGCCAGCACCGCCGTTCTCCTGCTCGACATCTCGGGCCAGTTTTCGGCGCTCGGGATCACTCTTGTCATATTTCTTGCGATCTTTGACACCTTCGGGGATAAAAGTTTCCAGAGTTTGACCACCCATGGGCTGGGCGACGTGGATACGGGACATGACATCAGCCAGCCTGCCGCCGATGGCGCCAGCAGCGCTGGTGCCAGCCTTGAGCTTCTGGCTCACTCGCTCTGCAATCAGGCGTTCGCAAGCAGCGTTCTTGACCTCCTGAACACCTTCCTGAGTGTTGCAAGAGAGTTGGAGCATCTCTACCTCACCAGACTTGAGGAGGCCTTGGATTTGGGCCTGAGTCTCGGCATCAAGATCCTCGGGTCGAGTCACATCGATCTTGTTGATGACGATGAAGACAAGCTTGTTGGCGAACAAAGGCTTGATGCTTTGGAACAGCTGAATCTGAGAGTTAACGGTATAGCCGCACTGCTCAGAAAGGTCCATAAAGTACATGATGGCAGACCTCAAGTGAGCAATGGCAGTAATACTGGGATTTGTCAGTACACTGTTAGGGACGGAGAATTCCCCAAAGCGACATACCTCTGCATTTCAATAGTATTCATTTCCTCGAGAGGGTGGTCGAGAATACCGGGGGTATCAATGGCTTGGAATCGCAGGTACTTGTAATCAAAATGACCAACAAATAGACTTTTGGTGGTAAAGGCATAAGGTTGGACATCAACATCGGCGCGGGTGACGCTGCGCAAGAAACTGGATTTTCCGACGTTGGGGTATCCGCAAATGACTAGAGTTCGAGTGTTGGGGTCGATCGAGGGCAGACGACCCAGATGCTGGCGAACCTGGTCGAGATACAGCAATGGGTCCTTGAGCCGCTTGATGAGGGTGGCCATGCGACCGAGGGCGGCGCGCTTAAGCTGTTTGCATTGAAACAGCGACTGGCCATACTTGAGCAGACGGACGTAGTCTCGGGAAATGGTCTCGATCAAGTGCTTGGCCGTCGACATCTGGCCGAGGGCGATTTTGAAGTGGTCGGCATCGTAGAGGGTGTTGAGTAGGTCCTTGTGGAAAGGATGGATGTCCTGCAGTCGAGGGAAGCTCTCGAGGATAGCGCCAAATTTTTCAGAGAAGGTCTCCTGTGTGAATTTGACCTTTCGGGTGTAAAAAGCTGGCTCTGTGGTTAGCGATGGTGGAGCAATGGATTGTAGGATAAGGCAGATGCGAACCTCGAATACGGCTGATCTTGAAGCCAGCGCGGATCTGAGTGGGCAGCTTGCGCTGCGTCCTGCTCAGGACAATATCCAGGAACTCCTGCTGAGTTGGTACGGGAGGGATGTCCTTCCAGGTCGTCTTCATGATGGGCGATCTGGTGGTTGTGTGTGTTGATGCACGTAGCAAAAGCGAGGGAATGGGCAAAATTCACTGAGGCGGCAAGGCGGTCAATTTTTTTTTTCTCAAAAATTTGGAGGTGGGGTATCTAGTGGGTCTCGTGGGTGATAGAAGGCATGGCACACGACGCGAACATGTCGAATAACCGCTGGATAAAGGGGGAATAAATACAATTAATAGGAAAATTTAATAAGTAAACGCTATTGGGAATCGTTTCATTTATTTTTATATACATGTCTTCTGTCCTATCCCTTCCGCCATTGTAAGTTATTATTTTCATCATGATGGTGTGCCATGTTTTCTGCCATAATCTGTGGGTCTTGTCTTATCGATAAAGTCCCTTCAAGTCTGCCCGCATTTGAAGGGGGGGACCAGAGGGTCATCCATCACGGCGAGAAAATTAAAGCCAGAGACTTGAGAAAAAGAAAAAATTGTTCTTTATTGAATTAAGAGGTATTCGATTATTCCATGTCGTATTACCGCACGATTTTAAATTGCTGACCTATCCCAGGAAAATCATCATCGATCCAGCTTCGTTACTACGCTGGACTCAATTCTCCCGCAACCATGTCCCAGCTCGCCCCCTACAAGAAGGACTTTCTCCAGGCCGCCATCTCTGGTGGCGTCCTAAAGTTTGGCAGCTTTGAGCTCAAGTCGAAGCGCATTTCGCCCTATTTCTTCAATGCTGGCTTGTTCCACACCACTCGCCTGGCTGCTGCCATTGCCACTGCCTTTGCCCAAGCCATCGCCGATGCCAAGCAGTCTGGCCTCGAGTTTGACATCATCTTCGGCCCTGCCTACAAGGGAATTCCACTCGCCGCCACCATTGCCGTTGAGCTTGGCAGAATCGCCCCTGAAACCCTGGATACTGTCTCCTACTCTTTCGATCGTAAGGAGGCCAAGGACCATGGTGAGGGTGGTAACATTGTCGGCGCTGCCCTCAAGGGAAAAAGGATCCTGATTGTCGACGATGTAATCACTGCTGGAACCGCCAAGCGAGAGGCCATCGATAAGATCCGCAAGGAGGGTGGCATCGTTGTCGGTATTGCCGTTGCCCTGGACCGAAAAGAGAAGCTCCCCGCTACCGATGGCGATGACTCTAAGCCAGGGCCCAGCGCTATTGGAGAACTGCGAAAGGAGTTTGAAATCCCAATTTTTGCCATCTTGACCCTGGATGATATTATTGAGGGCGCAAAGAGCTTTGCTTCGGCAGAGGATATCAAGCGAACAGAGGAGTACCGTGAGAAGTACAAGGCCACTGACTAAAAGCAAGGAACATGTGAATACAAAAAAGAGAAACAAAAAAACAGAAACAAAATAAATGGCGTCGATCCCCATACCACGAGAAGATTATTTTCGCCGTCAGTTGTAGTCCAATTATCAACCGTAGTACTCTGACCCATATTCTTTTACCTCCCGGATGATTGAAAACGGCACCTACACGGGGACAGCGTCGATTTCTGACAAGGCAAGGGGATCAATGGAGAGATTTGGTGCCATATCGCATTTATTCTCGATATGATTGTTGACTAGTAGAAAACACTGCCCTTTAAATCTGTCATGAATTTCTGGGGTGTTCTTTTTCCTTTGCAAGAGCTTCCTTGGTAAACTCGTCTGCAATAGCGCCAAAATTAACCCGATCAACTTGCTGGGCATTAAGGAATCGTTTAAGTACGTTTCCCAGGGATTACATTGAAGAACAAGCAAGAGGGGCAATCACCAAGAAACCCTAATCTCGTTTGACCTGAGTAGGTTCTTCTTTGAGTTTTTGCTTTGGTCCATTGAGATCGAGGACCTGATGTGGTCGGTCAGGTTCAGCACTTGAAAGGAGGACTGGCGACTATTGGACTTACCATGGCACGCCAGCCTTGACCGGCAAGGGCAGCTGTGCTCGAACCCAAATCTCTGAACCCGAAGGATTGGTAGAACTGGACAGAGTACTATGATAGTCAATATGTGGTAAATTATTGATCAAGGATATGCAAGGATTGGAACGCACTGGTTGACATATTAACGCGACCCGATCTGCCATGCCGGATTCGTTCATAAGCTGGAGGTATGACTTCATGGCTGTTTTGCCAATTCCAACACCTTGGACCTCGGGGCACACCGCAAACGAATGAAGACATATTGTTCTACCTGATGACTGGTGTCCTTGTGCTGAATCATTGCAGGCCGTGGGCTCCCTCCAATTTTCTGGCAATGCCATGTCGTCATCAGTAACAATTGGATGCTTCCCGAGGGTGGCAAGGACGTGGGCGAACATGACGTGCTTTGCACGATCAGTGCGGCCAGATTCGACCGGCCGACTGTGATGAAGTGTTGCAATTTTCCAGTCTTTGGCGTCATCTGGTCTGTAAGTGTTGAATAGCCCATAGCAAACAGCCCCTGATTTTCTGATACGGTATTCGATCTAAGAGTTGTTAGTCGATGGCCTTTCCCACTCGCACTGGTTCCTTGGGGGTCATCCAAGTATGTACTCTCGAAGCGTGTTGAGGGGTTGCCATTACCTTTTCTCTGGTTGCCCTATGGGTTGGCTCCGACAACGCCGCGACCTCGAGAGTTAAGCATGTGTCGATGTCGTTTTCCGTCAGCGGGGAGAGCATTGGTGCCCAATGGAAGGGAATGACCTTTTTCAACATGCCGGCTTCAGAATTACGCTTCTGGATTCTGAGCTGAGCAATGTTTCTTTTGGACGTGACCATCTCCTCGTCCTCGTCACAGGAGTCATCAATGGCGTCGGCATCCTCTTCCTCATCTCTCGCAGCTTCAGCATCGCCGGAGAAAATGATCCCCCGGGCTGCTGTCGCAAACTCGTTTTTGTGGTTCATTGTAGCTAGTAGAGTAGGTGTTGCGGTCATGGTGTGTGATACTTTGAGGCCCTGAAGTCCTGCCCTTGCAGACACGAGGCCGCTAGCGCAGTTGGCAAGCTGGAGCTCCTACTAGTGACTGCAAAGAGACTTTGGCGCGGTTAGAGTACTTTTTCCCACTTATCCACTGATGCTTTATGGCTTGGTTTTGGCAGTGCTGAACCCCTTTGACGTACTTTTTGTGACGGGAAGTTAATCGGATGATGTTGACGTGAAAAGCGGCATCGTCACTAGCCTGCCCCAACTCGTTCGATCCAAAAGCTATAAATTTGGGGATATTGGCCACTGCGACATCAGGTGGTTGTATCAGCCAATCACGGACTTGGCTTCCGCCGTTGGGGTCACGAGGATGCCAAACACTGAACTGATAATTAAAAGGGTAAATGGGGCGTTTCATGCACTGTATTGCCTATGGAGAAATTACTGGCAGCCTTCTTGAGATTGATAATGCCTTTCTTTTCTTTTCCTTTTTGTAAAAAAAAAATTAGAGGGTATAGTGCGGTGTCACAGGATTCTGAGTACGGCAAACCTGGTTCAGATCGAATGTCAATGACGTGATGTGCCGAGAGCAGCTTATTTCAACAGCACCTCCAGAAATAGACACTTTGTGCCAATGGCTTCTTTTAAAAATCCATACTTCGGGTATATTTTACATTTGCAATATTTCCTTCTTTGTAACACTTGCGTGGTTGAAAGCCACCGATGAGGCCGCTTACGGGGTGAGGTTTGGCTATTGTAGGTGTGCTTCTCCTTCACCCCCCCCCCCAAAAAAAAAAAAAAAAAAAAAAAAAAAAAAAAAAAAAAAAAAAAACAAACAACATGGGCTTGCTATTATCCTGCTCTATCCATCGCCCTTGGCGCCTAACATATGCCTATGATACCAAACGAGGACACAATGGATGATGAAATTTACTTTTGGCTTAAATACCGCTTGGTTTGCTGGCGGGTTTGTGTAAGCCCTTACCAAGTTTGGGTGAGATGCAACGCTCGAGCTGTGACGATTGCGACCAAGCCGATCAGAGCAGTTGCCTAGCAGGCAACGGAGCTAGTCAATGGGAACAGTGAGTGACACGGACGTGAGCTCATGACAATGCTCTAGTCATGCCCGGATATAACGTGGTGGTTTGATGAGCTGTCTAGCTGTCGAGCGTGCAGCTAATAGTCTTCCCGCCACCAAGTCCACCATGACATGACTCAATCGAGTCCTTGGTGCCAGGGTTTTCGTTGAGAACAAGCCCTAAAAGCAATTGTACCCGACACCACACAGCGGTTGATACAACGGGCCTCGGCAATTATGGCCATCGAAAAGCTCGTCGCCAAGTCGCCAAGCCAGGGTACTCACCTGTGCTGCAGAGGAGATCATGCTGCAACTGGCCCCAATTCCCTGTCGCTGGGGACGATCGATAATTGGACCCCATACGGGCCGCGGGCCAGGTTGAGACTAGAGCGGCAGACGCTGTGGCGATCCAGGTGGGAGCTGCGCTGCTATTTCACCAACAGCTGGAACATCTCGGCCGGTATTGGATGCTTGCCTGGGCACCGATGCGTATGTGCATGTGTCTTATTTGCGACGCTTGGGCGCCAGTGTCCCGTCTTCACGTTGACTTGCATACGGTTAAATGACCAAGGCTGGGCGTTTTTGTGGGCGCAGACTGGTGACTGTTTGTCATGGTCGAATTTGCCTGTGCTATGATGCCGCCGTGGGACAACTTTGCCTGCCATCAGTAAGCAGTGAGAAATGCCCGCTCAGGCGTCATTTGACTCGTCATCGCGGCTAGGCAGCGGGTTCGACGCCCGCTGGTGTCATCACCCTCCTGCTAAGCGGATTTTTCTCCTTTGCTGCCGTAAACTCCGCTGCGGGAAACGATGGTCGATGGGTTTCGGTCGATTTCGATGGTGGGCAGAGGGGCAAGGCTTGAATGGCATGACGGCATCATAGTGCAGCCAGGGTTAGCAAAGCATGCAGAGGGGAATAGATGGACGTGGGGGGCGGGAGCATGCGATACGCAGCCAAACCGGCAAACGCGAGCGGACTGACAAACAAACGGGGAAAATGAGGTTGGCGAGCGACAACGGGGATGGGATTTTTATAAAGACCAACTGGTTGTCGCATCGAACGAGTGGAATGGAACAAAACGTCGCTGACCTGGGGTGCGTTGACTAGCATTCGACCGAGGCTTTGGTGGAGGATGGAACCCTCCCGTTGGCGACTGCAAGATGTACCTGATTAGGTGCAGCTTGCAGGCGCCCCGAGGTCGGTGGCCAGAGTGAAAATAGCGTCTCCTCCTCGGGGAGCGGCTGCAGCTGCGCAATGCTGGGCCCCAGGCTGCTGGGCCGCCAATCAAGCGCTATGCCACTGAGGTTAGCTGGCGCTCTGGGCTTGCGCTCTCGTGGAACCCACTGAGCAGCCTGTGTTTGGGCAGTGCGAAGGCCTCTGTCGTCACCGCCGCGGCCACCGAGTCCCACTGCGCCCACGCAAAATTTGCCCCTCCAGCGCTTCTGCTTGGTACGTTACGTTGTGCATGGGAAGTCCTACCCCTCTCTGCCTGTACCTACCGTAGCTTCAACCAGCTCTCTTCGATGGCATCCACCTGCTCAATGCCCTGTAAGCAAGCAGCCCTGGGAACATATGACATGAATATACCGCCTCCACGTCGACAACCCAACATTACATGAAGCATCCGACCCAAACGGGATACATGCCGCCCACAAGCAAATAAAAAACAAGCCAAAATAAAAATAAAAATAAACAAAAGTCAAGCCCTGCCCTTGCTCCATCTGTCCCCATCAGCTCACAATATTTACTGCTCCGGCTCCATGGTTTCCCCAGCCCAAAGCTCCATTCTCCGTTTTGCCTTCTCCCCAGGCCAGTACTAGTACAGGCTACCTGCCCTGCTCGGCCAGCCTCCCTCGCTTTGACCTCGACCTCTCTCTAGCTGTTCGCCAACTCCATCATCCTCGAACGAGCCAGCGACTCCAATATCCGCGTTACGACTCAGTCCTCCCCCGCTCGGTTTCCCTCCCCCAGCCTGTCGTCGTCCACCTCGTTTCCTTTCCTTTATCTTTTATCCCGTGCCCCCCCAACCCTTCTCAGTGCCTCCATCGTCACCTCTCTAACTGCATCCCTACTTCCCCTCCTCCGAAGCCTGCTTCTATCGACCCCTCTTCCTTCTCCATCCCGTCCCCGGCTTCGTCCTCTCCGCTCCCGCGGACTCTTGCTGAAATAGGCACATTGATTGCTGCCTTGTCTGACGTCCCCGGGCTTCATTCCGCTAACAATCGCTGAGGTTCTACCACCCCAGACCCAGCCGCGGCTACCTGTATAGTCTCGATTACGACTACAACCATAGCTGCTATTCCCTTTGTTGACCCCCAGCTTGCAAGCATACCTGCCCACCATGTGAGTTCCCCCACCTCAAAGCTCTTTTCCAACCCCGCCATTACCCAAAAAATGCTGACCCGTCCTTGCCTACCAGGCGCATTACGCTCAACATATTCAATCCCCAAGCTGGGGAGCAGGATAGCCTACTTACCCTCGAGATTTTCCCCGACATGACCATGGCCACCGTCCGCGAGTCTATTCAAGCCGAATCCTCTATCCCCCCCACCTCTCAGCATATCTACCACAATGGCCGCTTAATCTCCGACGACTCCAAGACTATGGAACAGCTACAGATCACCGACGGGGAGATGTTGGCTTTGCATGTTCGGGACATGCGAGGGAGTACAGGTGTTCCTGACCAACCTCGCCGGCCCCAAGCTCAGACTCAGGTACCGGCACCGGCACCGGCACCGGCACAGGCTCGCAGACGTGGCGGCAATGAGCAAGACCCTGAACTTCTTCGGCTCCAAATCCTTGGAAATCCGATCCTGAGGGCTCAACTTCAGCGACAACACCCTGAATTGGCCTCTGCCGTGGATGATCCTGCTCGCTTCACTCGCATTTTACAAGAGAGCCAAGACCGTGAACATAGAGAGCGTCTAGAACGACAGAGGGAAATAGAGAGACTTAATGATGATCCTTTCAACATTGAGAACCAGAGGAAGATTGAAGAGATGATTCGCCAAGAACGGGTCATGGAGAATCTGCAGAATGCCATGGAGCACAACCCTGAAGGTAAGCCATGCGTGATGTGATGTATTTCATGAACCCCGCGCACTGACCAATAATTACAGTCTTTGGAAGAGTCCACATGCTCTACCTTGATGTGGAAGTAAACGGCCACAGGGTCAAGGCGTTGGTTGACTCTGGTGCCCAGGCCACCATTATGTCTCCTGCCTGTGCCGAAGCATGCGGAATCATGCGGCTAGTCGATACTAGATTCGCTGGCGTGGCCCGTGGCGTTGGAACTGCCACCATTATAGGGCGTGTCCACTCTGCGCAGATCAAGATTGGCAAGCTCTTCTTGCCCTGCAGCTTCACCGTTATGGAGGGCAAATCGGTTGATTTGCTGCTGGGCCTGGATATGCTGAAAAGATACCAAGCTACCATTGACCTTGCAAAGGATAAGCTCATTATCCAGGGTGAGGAGGTACCCTTCTTGGGAGAGGCTGAAATCCCCAAGGAAGAAGAGGCCATGACGGAGGAGCCTACTATTCCTGGCCCTTCAGGGACCGCCATCGGACAACGTTCAGGAGCTGTGGTACCAGCTGAAGGCCAGCAACCACCCCCGGCCGTGACACCGCAGCCTGTCGCTACACCGGCTCCAGCTCCGACACCGTCACAGCCCTCGACATCACAGCCCAATTTCCCGCCCGAGGCCATTGAAGGGCTTATGTCGATGGGGGCCACTCGGGAGCAGGCCGTCCAGGCCTTGCAGGCGGCTGATGGTAATGCGGATGTGGCTGCCGGCCTCATATTTTTCTAATCTCAGAATCCTTACGAGGCATTATGACTTGCACGACAGAATATCAGAACATGGATGGGATATTACAAAGCTTTTGGCGCGAGATGGGTGATCATTAGACACGACTCCAGGCAGCTCGTGGCTCAAGGTTGATAGAGAGACTGGCTCGGCCCGCTAAGATGCGGAGTGATTATACTTGGAATTTTATTGCTTGCATGAAATACTTAAGAGACCCTTTTTTCTTCCAATTTTTCAGACAGCTCAAAGCAAAGACAGAGTAGTAGTATGTACATCGTTTGGAATGGGCTTTGATGTTGGAACTAAATACATCACCCAATCGATCCATTGACAGTTGTCCTTATCGGATTTTGTAGACACATGGTTTCAAGATAGATGCCTCATTCACCTCGGGCTGCTCATCAACGGGGTCTATCTTGCGAATGATAGGTCTCTTTCCCTTGGGGGGCTCTTGGGGTTTCACGCCTTTGCCCTTTGTCGGCGATGCGCTCTTGGTGAAGTGCATCTTGACAAACATCTTGTTTGAGAGGTCAATGGCCTCCCGTTCGCCCTGGAGGACGAAACCTCTTGACTTGAGTACGTCAACAAAGGCCGAGACGTCGGTCTCGCGGCGACGGTCCTCCATGCCATCCACCTCGACGGCAAGGTCTTGATCGTGGTCAGCGCCATCACCAGCCGTTCCTTTGCCCTTCTTGCCCTGGACCTTCTTGCGATTGCCGACGCTGTGTGTAACGGGCGCATTCTTGTTCCGCACGGGACCGAAACGGCTCTTAATTTCAGCGACCCAGAGCTCGCCTTTCCAGTGCAGAATGCGGTAAGCTTCCTCAATAAAGTCGACCCAGTTGGTGCCCATCAGGGCAAGGCAGAAGATGGCGACGTTGACGGAGCCGTCAGGCACGGGGAGATTGGCAATGTCGGCCTTGGTGACGAGCGGACTGGGGCTCTGGAGATCAAAACTCTTGACATTGACGTGCATCTTCTTGCCATCGGCCTGTAGAGACTCGGCGAGCTGGGCATCACCACAGCCAAGATCGGCAATGGTGCACTCCTGGCTGGTCCGGGGCAGAGGAGTCTTCGCAAGGGGCAGCGGCGGAGCTCCTGGGCGCTGCTTGCCAGCGTGGCGGACGCGGCCACGGGTGCGGATGTCCTTGAGGAAGCTATCGACGGGGTTCTCAGGCCAGACCTTGACCTGACGACGGAAGCCTTCGTGGTACTCATCAAACATTTCAGGTGACTCCTGGAAGAGGTGGAAGGACTCCTCTGACGGGCGGGTGTAGAGGGTTTCGTTGAGGTGTCGGAAGCGCGCCGAGATGAGCTTCTCTCTCATGGAGGCTTGAAGGGGTGTGAGTTTGGGAGGGGCGGGAGGAAGAGGTGGTGGTGCTGTCGCCTTGTTGACGTCGTCGTCCTTTGCGATGGATTCTGAGGCATCAGCATCGGCGTCATCTGTTGATTTGCCCTTTTGCTTCTGCTTTTTGGCCTTCTTGTCGGCCTTGTCCTGCTTCTGCTTTGCCTGCGTCTCAGTCTCTTTGTCGCCGTTCCCATCACCGCTTTCAACTGCGTTCTGGTTGGCTTTCACGTTTCCCTTCCCATCCTTTCTCTGCCGCTTGGCAGCCTTGTCCTGCTTTTGCCGAGCGGGAGCATCGCCCGGCTTTCCCTCAATGACAGTCTCCCACAGGTCAGCGACGGTGGAGGCGTCGACCTTCTCTGCGGCGGCTGAAGCACCACCACGCTTGCGCTTCTTGGATTTGGCGCCGGGGGCGCTGTTGCTGCCGGAAGGCTTCTCAGCCTTGAGACTGTCGGCCGAAACGGACCATCCTGGCACGGCGAACATGATTGAATATGCCGAGTGGTGATGATTTGAGATACGCCTGGTCCTGGGCGCCTGGCAACTTTTTTTTTCTCTCTGAAATTTTGCAAAATCTACAAATGGCAGTTGGAAGCGGACATGGTCCGTGCACCACCAGACGATGGGCGGTGGGCTACGATGCTTAGTTACATAGTAGGGAGCTAGTTAACTGATTTACAAGAAACTTGCATCATGTCTACTTTGTGGCCTTTTTTTTTTTTTTTTTTCGTTTTCTAAAAAAAAAAATCGATTCACCTAAGTAATAAAAAAGCCCTTGAATATGTTCTAGCAGCAAATATATAGAGACTTGAATCCATCCCAGCTGCAACCTTGAGGCTGATGAGCCGTTGCAACGTGGCTTACATGGCTAGTCAACGGGGACTCTTGCCAATGCATGCTGGTCGACCGAATGGGCAAGACTATCTCTGAGACAACAAACAACCACGTGGTTGACGCGGCAGGTTAGAGGATGGGGCCTTGCAGTTGGCTCCGTCGAATCGAAAATCTGCCGTTGTGTAGTGGCTTGGGGGAGCAATGCGGCTGGCTCAATTTGTCGCTGCTTGTTCCTGACCTTGCCAGTTTCTTCTAGTGTAGCCTGCCAGCAGCTCCTCGACGCCAAGTCGGTAAACCACCTGGCTGGGCAAGGGTTATACCCGTAACCTGGCACTACTCCGACTTGAAGGATTGCGGGCGGGGCTAATATGGAAACCCGGACTTTTTCGGGTTTGTTTCCGCGAGTGTTCCATCAACAACGGGAAGGAAGACCGACCTGGACAGTCGTTTCGTGTTGTTTCTTTTCTCCCCCACCCTTCCTTTGCTTTTTTTATCATATGAAATAGCTTATTCTGATCTGATCAACAGGGTGGGGCGACTGGTAGTATAAGTGATCGACTTTCAAGACTTTTGGCGAAACCTGCAAATTTGATGTCGGGCGCTAAGCTCGACTGCTTTTGATACGGACGCAGAGTTTTTCTTCTTTATCTTCAAGGCCTGAAATGATTGCGTAACCAGGGATTAATCGCTGACAGTGGGAATCGCTACGTAATCTTCGCGAGTAGTGCTGCCTCGGAATGCATTATTCTGCTCTGAGGAAACTCGCCGGAGATGGTCATATTGACCTAGAAGCCGTTTTAACAGGGCGAACTCATCGTCTTGCAGGGTTGATCTCCGCCCCTTAAAAAAAACCTTTACTCATCCTATAATATTTTTGATGTTAGACATTTGTCTTCTTCTAGTCTTGTGAATGATCTGATACTCATCCGCGTAGCATAAAAAGTGCATTTTTTTTTTAAAATCAGCATTAGTTCGAGCTGTAATAAAAGAAAAACATACCTCCTTGTGATTTGGATTCAGATAATAAGCACAGTAGCTTAATGAATAGAGAGGCATGAGATAAGAGAATGCTCTACGCTAAGCATATTCTGAGCCGAGCTTTCAGAATCACTGACTGTCATGTTCACGAATTGGGGGGGACAACAAGGCTGATATTTATAATGGCTTGAAGAAGCGATATTATTTTGCTAGATACGTCTAATTTTGTCTCTACCTCAAGTCTTTGACTGATACTCTGAGCGATGTCTATTTATTCTATGGTTGGGTATTGTGTTCATTGTTAGCGGCGACGCTGTGTCTGGCTATACAGTGTATTTAATGTTCTGCTATCATGACTGAAATCATTTTAAGATGTTGCTGAATAGTCTGGAAGATGAGAGAGGGGTTTTGGTGTGACAGCTTTATAACATGGGGCTTTCTTAGAAAACCAAGAAATTAACAGGCTAGTGTTCAGGGGTGGCTGCACGTAGACACCATCTAGACAATGCGGTGGTGAGTTCGTGGGATCAACGTGAATTGACACCCAGCAATCGGATGTTCGGACCGGTAGATGCCGGTTCATGGAATGGTTATGCTTCCTAATTTACTACCTGTGACACCAGATCTCGGAGCGCACCCGATATTGCACGAATACTTGCCTCGGAACAACTTCTCATTAGCCATGCGGAGGCAAGTATGCAACCAACCGCCTGCACCAAAGGAAACCGGTCCCAGGAGCTATTTCCGCGACACTGGGAGACGGATGGTAGGTTGCTTGACGAAACCGTGCACCCTCATGTTGTCAACTGTTTGATTAACTGTTGGTTGGAATGGAAGGGTGGTGTTGGGGCACTCCACTATTCGTATGAGTGACGGGTTGCAGCACAGGTCGAAAAACTGCATTAGACTGCGTTACACCTGATATGGCTGGTTTTGCCTTGGTGAAGCTGAGATAGCCTTCAAGTAACTACAAGAACCCTAAATTTCGCGCAATATGACTGAATGGACACTTCTAGTTGCCACGCCCACCAGCCCCGAGGAACTTGACCTGATTCGCAGAACTGTTATCGGGACTCCAGTTACGTGTAAATACGGACAATTTGGACAAGGCCTGGGAGACCCGTCGTCGTTTTAGTGAGTAGTGCGAAGCCTGTAATCATCCATCGTGAATTTCACGTAAGGGATTCTGGGGGACAAGAGTTTGCAATATATTGATACTGTCCCTTGACGCCACTGGCTTTTTGATGGATTAGTTACCGAAATCAGGGGCATGACCCTGGGGTAATGATATGGTTCCTCGTTCATAACTACGCATTTGAGCCGCCTCATATGCCACTAGACGTGCGTTGACCTGAAGTATTCATGGGTTACAAGTCTTGAGAAGCCGTTCGCGGCATGATGCCACCATTGATAGGATTTCAGATACCGACAACAAACGGCGTGGCGGTCAGGGTACACATGGACAAGATCGGAAGTGCCTTCACGCCCATATCCAATTTTTGCAGCTTCGCAGAAAGAAGAGCCTCAGCTGCCAGGCCAGGCTAGGTGAATACTGTGACCCATTGCCCACGTAGTCCATACTAGGTGGACAGAAATGCCTCGTACCCGTGCAACGGCCAAGATTCTGAGCACGGTGATATCCTTGTCGCCGTCGGCTTTCTCGCCTGTCTGCAGCAGTATGCCATGGTAGCATCTTAACATGGGTGGGTGAAACGAAATGGACCGGACATGGTATTCTTAGGTAGGACATTGCTAGGTAAGTCTCAGTCTTGTGCTCGCCATTATGAGGGTAAGCTTGGACTGAGAGGAGCAACGAGGCCAGATAGATTTGGTTCCCGTGGCAGAGAAACGGCCGTTGGACAACGAGTTGCAGGCCCACGACATGGTGGCTGAATTGGGAGAGGGGCCGTGGGGCGTCGTGGTCTCACTGAGCGGAAGCAGGCCCGGGATGAGCTGGGGTAATTGCATGTTAATATCACCCCTCCACAGGCCGGCGATGAGGCAGAGATCTGACCAAATGCTGGTAGTTCAAGCGCAATGCGTCTGGTTTTCGCAGTCGGGAGGAATAGGGCTTGCGGTCAATGGAACGCGGGGGCGCGCAAGACGAGAGATGCGCAACGCCTTGCACCATGTTTGTGTTACACGGCGACCTGGGTGTAAGTTGCATTAACCGCCTCTTGTAGACTAAGGGCAGGCAGGCATGCGGTTGAGGTGTGTGAATACCAGGGACTGGGATTGGGTATTGGGGCACTTGGGTGGTGGTTGGTGTTGGCTGCGGGAGCACAGGAATCCCATTCATCTGCCCAGAAGGTAGTGCACTGCGCCGTGGGTTGTAGTCTCGAATCCGAGCTGGGCCTGGGCCTGGGCCTGTCACATCGATGTTGCCGTAGGACTCGGCTTGGTCTGGCCTGGCCTGGCCATGGCTGGCGGTTGTCGAGAGTTTCGGCGCCCGCGGAGAGGCAATTGGCTCGCAAATAAGCTGGAGATTAAGGGACTGCCATGGTTTCGTGCATTTGTTCTTGAAAAAGCCCGGGCGCAGCGGTGGAACAAAAGTTACGGGAATATGTGGATAAGGGTTTGCTCGTTTGGCGGCTGATAGAGGAAGGTGTTGGTAATTCGGGAGGTGCAGACTGTCCGCCCGACAAGTACCGTCCGAGAAGGGCCCGGGGATAGCAAGCCATGGCGGGTAAGCTCCAGGACGGGGCCTGCCGGGGTTTGCTTGCTTGGATTGCCAGCGAATACAGACCGACGCATGCCGTACATGCACTGCACCGGCGAGGACAACAGACTCACTGCCCAGGGTTTAGTGTTGATTACAGGGGACAACCGGTAGGTAATTACCCATAGCCCCCTGCGAGGTGGGAAAGACGGTTATAATGGCCGCGTGGCGCGCCGCGAGGAGGAGGCGCAAATGCGCCCACTGCTCTGGGTGACGGGTGGTGCCGACTATGGGATGGATCTTCAGCAAGCACAAGGGCTTGGCAAGGATAACGCGGAGTTGGGTTGGTGATCACCAAGATTTGGAGCGAAGGATCGTAGAGTTAACGCGGATTCACTTGCGGACCAAGCCATCTGGGGTCTCCCGCCACGCCTCGCTTGCCGTAATGATTTTCGCACGATTCGCCAACAGCGAGTAAGCTTGGAGGTAGGGCTGCAACTTTAAACACTTGACCGACGTGCTTGATTGAGGCCATGTCGATTAGGGGGCGCGCGCAAATTGAATGAGCATCAGATCAGACAGAGGGCAGAGTAGTATCCACTTCGCGTGTACAGTACAGCACAGTGCTACTGTACAATACGGCATCATGGGCATAATGTAAGGTCTACCCGTATGAGATGTGGCTAGCCTTGGGAGACACGACATGGTCCAGCCAAGTACAGACGGGGAAGCTCTCAATCGCGCATTCTCTAGCTCACTCTCTCACAGGTACAAAGGATCCATCAGCGAATGGATGTTAGGAGCGGATATGCTGCAAGAACGGTGACACGGCACGGCATCCCATATGCAATATGCAATTTGGACCCATCCCTCTCGTCGATAAACCTGCTGGTTCGTAACTTGCCAGACCACACACCAGGGCCGTTTCTGACCCGCCGTCTCATCATAGCGTGGGAGCCCACTCTTTCAAGAGGTGGGATTTGTCTCTCAGGCATGCGAAGGCGTTTGATCCGGGCCCGTCACCTCCTGTAGGGCATCAACTACCATGCATTGTTCGCCAAGTCGGCAGACTTGACAGAATGTTGGCTCCCCTCCCCCCTTTTCGCCCCTTCCTAACGGGCGAATTAGTGCCGTGCTAGTGGTTTTTTTCCTTCCTTTTTCTTTTCATCGTTCGTTGACAGCATCAGCATATTTAATTAACTGTCTTTAAAGCATTGGTAATGCTGAAAGCAAGGAGCATATATTCGTCTGGAGACACAGACTACTACCACTATGTGTGCGCTAACATTGTCGACAATCCTTTTTCTTATTCTGTAAATGGCATGTTTTATTTGGGGGGGGACAGAGAACAAGGTGTAGTTCGTTCCTCGGCAAGTAGCTTCTCCCCATGCCCGTTTCCTATGTCGATCCCCACTTCACCTCTACGCCTGGACTTGGCAGCTCTCTCCTAGGCCCTGGTCCTGGGCTGATTGATGGCTTCTTTGGCCTCGAGCTTACTCTTCGTCTCCCTCTCCAGCCCGATGGAGTGCAACGCATGGTGGAGCAAGAGAGCAAAAAAAAAAAAAAAGAGAAGAAACAAGGGCATCTGCCAGTCAGAACCGCCTCCTTGCTCTTGGCTTGTACATACTCACACATGGCTTATCCATGATTGTACCCCACCCTGAACCCCCTGTCTGGCTGGAGGTTTCGGTGACACCCTCCTTCTCACCTTGTCTGTTTCTATCTGTGGCGAAGATTGAACCCGCTGTGTTGCATCCAAATCCCTGGGCTTGATCGGATCGTGCGGCGTATGTCATTGCTTCGCTTTTGTGCCTGCTACCGCCCCTGGGTTGTCTTCTCCGGTCCCCGATCTCCCTTTGTGACCCCCTGGACACCTTCCCATTTCCTCCTCAACACCCAATTCATTCATGGCAGCATTGTGCTACTGTCCAACGGAGCCATTTCCTCTGAACCACACTGCTCGAAATTTTTCTTTTCGTCGATGCCGTTTGTCCCTGTCCTCCATCTCCAAGCCCAACTCCACTTCTCCATCTCCACTCACATCCTGACCCTCGTCCTAGCCTAGCCCGACTACACACTAATCTTTGTCGACACCCACAGACGAGCAGGCAAGGTGCCGATGTCAAGCAAGTCTTGGCTGCCCATGCCGCTCTTGTCACGGCCCCTCACAGTGTAAAAGCATCAGAGATATCTCCACCTGCCGCGGTCCAAAGCTCAAGAATCGTCTTTTTACCCACACCATCCGCTAACTGCCTGCGGTCTTCTATTCTGGCGTGTGCGCCCACTTCCATCCCATCTGCTCGACTTCACATCCACTATTTACTTCACCTCCCGGCGAGCTAGCCGATGACTTTGAATCACCAGGGCCCATCGACGGAGCAGTTTTTGTTTCCACCCCCAATTTGATTCGGAATTCCCCTCCTCAAAATTTCTCAATCTACTGCACCGTATACTTCTGCCTAGTACCCTTCATTAAGCCTTCTCACCTCTGCCCCTTGCGCACGCCTAGCTGCACGGCAATTGCTAGATCAAAATTCCCTTCTCAGACATGGGACCCGCTCTCCGTTGAGAGACATAGACAGGCCAGCAAGAGACAGATAGACCCCAAACGCTCGCGCGCGCACCCAACCTTTTGGCCTCTGTCCTTGCTGTTATCGCTCCATTGGCGCAAGCCGGCCCCCGAGCTGGATTGGCAAACTGCTTGCTCACCCAAGTTACACAATCATGTTTCAGTCCCTCCACGAAGTTTTCTTATAGACAAAGCCATCTTCTGAAGCCAAGACCATTCCCCCAACCCCTCCACTCTGTCTTGTCTTCAAGTCTCCTTCCTGTCTCGGCCACCATCTCGTCCCGCTCCTTTCATCATCCCGTGACCCTGTCGCTTTCGTCTTCTCTGCTTCTCTCGGCCATATACACGGATACACATCTTTTTCTTGCTTATCCGCACATTCACGGTGGATCCTGCAGCACCAACTGATCTTCCAGAAGCGCAGCATCCTGTTTCGATCCAACGCCATTGGAAGCATGTGAATCTGCTACTTTAAACCATCTCAGTGGATTGAAAGCTGGATAGCAGCCCCCCCCCCCCCCCCCCCCCCCAACGCGTCTGAACCCACTCCAAATTTGCCCGCATGGATCGTGGCTCTGGTACCGAGGCTACCGCCTCCACGTCGCAGCCGCCTCCACGAACTACATCCCAGCAAGATGAAGACGGCAAGGATGACCCGAATCGCAAGAAGAATAATACCAGAAAAAGGACAAAGACGGGATGTATGAGTAAGTTGGCATGATTCCATTTTCTTCAATTGTCGACGCGCTCGAGGCATATGCTAATCAATTCGGTGTGAAGCCTGTCGCAGGAGGCGGATCAAGTGTGATGAGGGAAGACCAACATGCAATAACTGCATCAAATCCAAAAGACATTGTGAGGGTTACGCTCAGCGCGTCATCTTTAAACCATCCCATATGCCAGATGGCCCATACGGACCTGCTCTATACTCCCATGGATCCTCCCATATCGTTAGCCATATGCATGGGAAGCAATCATCCCAAGGCCCATTGCCCGCGATTGCGCCAAAACCTCCTTCATTCGACTACTCTGCCCATCGACCTTCATCATATAGTCATTATGCACCAGAAAAGCATGTTCCAGCATCGTATGAATATCGCGCTGACCCATTGGTTCCGCCTTCACGCCCTCAGCCCACGTCTGGATATGTCCATATTCAACATGATCACCGTCCGCATCATTTTGGTCCACCTCCCTCCGAGCAAAGTGGCAGTGCATATTCTTCAAAACGTGCAACAGTGGTTGACGATATAAATGAAGATGGAGACGAACACTCAGGTGCTGTACAGGAGGAATTCTTGGCATATGACCCTCCAGATGATGACGCATCTATGGCAGAATCGGACGATGAGACCCGAGACCCGAGAGAACTTCTCGGCCCCGTAGTCAAGCAATTCAACGGGGCATGGGATATGAATGGCACAACGGTCCGGGCCTTTTCGACATTTGCCAAATGCAATGTGTTGTCGGAATACACAGCCTCAGCCCAAATATCAGAACTCAAAGACCCAAGGATGTTGGCCATTTTTATGCATTTTATCCAAGTTACGGGTCCGAGCATGTCGCTTTATGAACGCCATCCTTTTGACCATGGGAACGATGGCGCATTTGACGAAACCCCAAAGGGACAAAACAACCTCTGGAGCTGTAAGCGTTCAACCTTCATGATAGGAGTCGACAAGCTAACTGTTTATAGACACGTTCCCCATTATTGCATTTAACCATCCTGCCCTCCTACACTCCATACTCGCCCTGGCTAGCTTACAAATAGCTAAACTGCAAAAGATTCCGGCAACCGCTGCAATGAAACACTATCACCTTGCGATCCGTAGGATAGCCAGGAACGTAAGGAGGCCAATGAGGCGAACGCAACCGCCTACTCTAGCGGCAACTCTGCTTTTGGCGTACTTTGAGGTTTGGTCATCAGATCATACTAAATGGTGTAATCACCTTTTTGGTGCTAGAATTTTGCTCCGTGAGATGCCCCTCAGTGCCATGTCTCGGAGATGCTTGCCGGTCAAGCGTATCGCACAAAGGAAAAAGGATGCCGAAGACCAGAGCCAGATGGATTCCTTTTTCCCTGGGTTCCAAGTCCCTCCGCAGAGTCAACTCCTTGATTTAGACTATGACATCCTCCAGAAGATCTCCGGCCAACATATTAAGGCGGAATGTTACGGTCTAGGAGAGGATCAGCCCCTAGAGCCAGAGGCCAGCACCATCACAGATAGAGATATTGAGCAGTACGAAAATGTGCGGGATTTGTATTGGTGGTATTGCAAAATGGATGTGTACCAAAGTATGTTGGGTGGCACCAAGTTATTGTGAGTTTCGTCAATTTCTTTGTCTTGTTCGTGGATGACTGACCCACTTTCCAGTATGGAATACGAGTGCTGGACTCAATGCCCCCCTCGCGCACCTATCTCCAAGCTGGAAGCGATGTAAGGGAACCCCTCTGGCTTCATCAAACGCTCGAGACTGACCATGTTAAAACCAGCTATGGCACATACGACCATCTCATGCTACTGCTTGGGAGGCTTTCAAATTTTGCCTCTCAAGATGTTGCCAGAAAGCGAAAAGCAAACCGCAGCAAGGGTCCTCCTCCCGGGGCACCCCAAGGAGCTCCCTCTCCTCCAATGTTCCCCGGCATCGTGCCTACAACTGGAAATTACCAGGTCCCTATGGGTTTTACCCCGCCGCGTGAGGCTTCGCCACAGAGTGATGACACTGACGAATACGATCCCGACACAAGTTTTCAGGAAGCTCTTCAGGAGTGGGAGGCAATCAAAGAAGCGTTTGAGATCTTCGAAAAGAGCCTGGGTCCCGAGTTCCAGCCTTTGCGACCCGAATACTCGGATCGAAGGGACTCCCCATTTGGGATGACTTTGCAGTACCGCACATTTTCAGTTGCAGGAATCTGGATGAACTATTACATGGGCATGATCCACCTCTACAGGACGCACCCTAACATGGCCCCCGCAGCGATGCAAGCAGCTGGAATGGCAGCACAGCAGACGGGACAGTACTCAAACAAACTCGGACGTGTGGCCGCAGGGTTGTCAGATGATTGTAGTCAAATGACAGAAATCAGTACCCTTGTTAGTGCAGCCTTTATTGAAAGCTGCTTCTGCCTCTTTGTGGCAGGCATAGAGGTACGTACATGTGCTCTTCTTCTACACCCCCTATAATCGTTATTCTGACATCATCTAGTATCGAGATAACGCCCAACGACAGTGGGTTGTCCGTCGAATGCGCGACATTTCCCGTCTGACGGGTTGGCAGTCGGCGAGACAAATTGCCGATGGATGCGAGTCGGCGTGGATCAAGGCTGCCCAGCTCGGCCGTGGACCGCCATACACCCGCACCGAGGAAGTTGGTGTACCGATATCTGTTTGGCAGAACCCGCGCCGCATTGATCGTATGATCCAAGAGATGGAACAAGGGCCAGGAGACGAGCGGCGACTTGTCTTGGCGAAATCCGAACGTGCCTACTACGCACTCGGCTTGATTGGAGTGGAGCACGATCTTGAGGTTTTGGAGCTAAAGGACGAAGGATAGTGATGATGACTTCCAAAAAAAAAACGGAACAAAAAGGCGAGTGGCTTGTTGGCTGATGATGGCTTTTTTTTTAATGTGACATGAGTCCATGTTGTGAATTGTACATGCACGAAAGCAAGGAAGATGGGCCCAAACAGTTGGCGGCAAGGCGGAGAAATGTTTGCGTGGGCTATTCTCTGGGAAATGGGAGTTTTTAGATGTCTGGCGCGCGTCACCTTTAGTACCGTTGACATTAATGATACATAATTGCAACCCTCTTTCTTCCAGGGGCTGAACGCCATGTCCACGTCTCCCTTGCATGCAGTTTGACTCCTCGCAGAAATGGGTAGACGTTTCTCTATTTGGTTTCATGGATAGTTGTCATTCTCCTTTCTTGTCTCTCAGTTGGCCGGCAGTCGCTCCACGACGGCGGCCATCTCCTCATCCGTGTATATCCTGAAACCCTTCTCGCGAGTGACGCTCGCGAGCTGTACGTTCTTAGCATCTAGCTTCTCCTCCATCACCTGCTTCAATGTCTTAAGCACGAGGGTCTCTGCATCTGTGAGAGTCAAGGACTAGTTCCGTGTCAGTCAGCTCGTGGTGAAACCAGGGATGTTAAGAGTGCGGAGGTCTAACCTTGTGGTACTCGTTCTGGAGCTCGGCCTGGGCACCCTCAGATCCAGAGCCAATGGCCTTGGCATCATATCGGTAAAACGTGCCGCTAGGCTCGGCATGGAAGAGCTGAGGGCCGTCCTCATCGAAGCCAGCAATGAGGAGGGCGACACCAAAGGGACGACTCATGATGGTCTCCTCACCGTCAGCACCCTCACCGAATCGTAGGGCAAGGTCGCAGATGGCCTGGGTGCAGCTCTCGACACGAAGGGGCTCGTTGTAGTTGAAGGCATGGCTCTGACACTCGACACGGGCGTGTTCGACCATGGAGCGGGCATCGGCCTGAAGGCCCGACATGGCGCAACCAATGTGGCGGTCGATTTCGACAATTTTCTCGACCGAGGAGGTCTCTAGGAGGGTGGACGTTACTCGCTTTTCAACACCGAGGATGACACCCTCGGAAGTGGCAACGCCGATGGCTGTAGAGCCGAGCTTGATGGCCTCGAGAGAGTATTCGACCTGGAAGAGACGACCTTCGGGCGAGAAGGTGTTGATGCCCCGGTCTGTGTAGAAAGTAGTCAAGGTTAGCAGCATTCCAAGTAGCCCAGGGTGAGAGTGTTCGGAAGAAGAGCCTGGAGGGTGTTCGTGGCGGGGAGAGAGTGAGGGGGGAAGGGAACATGCCGTATTCCGATCTTGCCATAAACATGTTGGCGGTGTTGTTGGAGAGCTGAGCTTAAGAGGGGTAGTGTTGGACAGAAGGCAGAGGCGACAAGAGAGACTCAAATGGGAGTTCGCGGATGGCAAATTGAACTGTGCCCGGCGGTTATGACAAGCCAAGTGTTAGATGAGAGGCGGGAAGGCTGAAGGACGATGATGAACTAGCTGTGGTGGAGTGGACGTGGAGTTGGACTTTGGAGTTGCTAGGCAAACAGCCCGCCTACGTAGCCGCAGCCGCGCTGGGTAAGGTAGAGCTCCCAGGTACCTGCTAGGCACGCCAGACACAGCGCAGCTGCTGGTACTGCGGTGCGCCACAGCTCGGCGGGGTTGGCCCCCTTGAAAGGTGTTAGGGCCCGCTGCGCCATTGGTGAGCATGAGCTACCTCATCTGGCCATGCCACACCAAGTGCCGATTTCACCGCCACAGTTGTCCCGTGAGGCGTTATGTTATGCCCGTCTTGGGCCCGTCCTCAATGCTATTTTGTGCTTGTGACGTTGTGCGGGTGGTGGTTAAGTTAAGCATGGGCAGAGCAGAGCAGTAGTACCTAGGCAGGATAACAATGTGCATCTAAGCGCACAAAAGAATTGAAGATCTAGAGAATTTGGTCTAGTCTTCCCCTGTGTTGAGCAATCTAGAGCCAGCCAACTGAGCGCATTGAAGATCAAAGCACAAGCAAGCAACTAGGCCAACATACACAAACACATCCTCGACGCGCTGCGCCGGCAAAGCGACACGTCCACCCCAGACAACGCAGCCCCACGTCCACAGTCTTGCTTCATCGCACTCGAGTGCATATCCAGCCTGCCACACACGCACACAGCCTCAGTGAACACTATCTCTTGCCCGCTTGGTTGGGAATTCGAGAGCGCGGCTCCTTCGATTGCCAATGTAGCCCGCCGCCATGTCGTCCGGCGCACCACGATCATCATCCCGAGCCAACGGCCAGGTCGACGACCGGCCCCGCGTCTCAACCACACACGCCACCAGCAGCTTCAAGAGCGAGCGCTCCGACTCGAGCAAAGGCCCCTCGCCCCGTCCAGGTGCTTATCCCGGCATGCACCACAAGCGTACCGCCTCGGGCAACCCCCGCTCCTCCAGCCGGCACGTCGAGGAGCGCCGTGTCGAGGAGAAGAGGGTCACGGAGCGCATATTCGAGGCTCATCTCGAGCGAATAATTCCACGAAACACCAGTCCAGATCGAAGTCATCGTCGCGCCGGCCCATCTGAGGGCAAAGCAGAGGCGCCCAGACACAAGACGCCCGAGTTGAAAATCAAGGAGCCCAGAGCAGAGCCTCCACAAGGTATGCTCAACTCAAAAAGCTCCCTGTGAGCAATTGAGCAACATGTTCTAGGACTCAACTAACCCCGGAATAGCACCATGGAATCCCGAGGCCACCTTATTACCACATACCACCGCTCCCCTCGCATCACGAATCTCCATTCCGCCACTCGCTTCTACAGTACCACAAGCCCCGCAACCAAAACCTCTAGCTGAGTTGAGCCTCGAACTTCAGGAAGCTGCCATTGTCGAAGACCTGCTTTTCGTATTTATGGGGTATGAGGGCCAGTACATTCGCTTCGCAAAGGGCTATAATCCCGTCGAGGAAAGGGATCGTTTAACAGGGCCCGGCTTCAGAATACTGCCGGGGCTCGACCCCAGTCTCCAGGATCTCACACAGTCAATGCTAAAGATGGCAACATACTATTCCGCGCTAGAAGCCTTTGTCGACGTTCAGAGCCGCGAGGAGTTTGGTGCTGTCAACCATGCCCTATGCGCATCAATAAGAAAGTTCCTACACGATTACCTGATCATGATTGCGCAACTCGAGACACAGTTCCTGACCAGCGACACCTTCACAGTACATGTGCTGAATATCCATACAATGTCTACAAGTCATCTCATGCTCCAACTGTATTCACTTGCTCTCGAGCTCCTTAAAAAGAATGCCTTGTTGGATGACGAAAGTGAGGATGAAGAGGATGATGCTGACGACTACGATAATATTCTCAAAACACTGCAAGATGGGGGTGAATTGATGCCCGGAAATATGACAGGAAAGAAGATTTGCAAGGGCGGAATTGTCCTAGGACTCATCACAAATCGACTTGAATCAATGGCAGGCGACCCAGCGGCACGAGCGCTGCTAACATCCTTGCTTCGAGATGCCAGCAAGCCATACATGGTCATGCTCAACGAGTGGCTGCACCATGGTGGAATCCATGATCCCCATGCAGAATTTCTCATCAAGGAGCAAAAGAGCATTCGGCGCGAAAGACTGGAGCAGGACTACACTGACGAATACTGGGAAAGGAGATACACTATCCGAGATTCGGATGTGCCACCCCAATTGCAGGGAGTCAAGGACAAGGTATTGCTTGCGGGAAAATATCTAAACGTTGTCCGTGAATGTGGCGGTGTCGACGTTAGCAAGGTCGTCAAGGACGTGCCAACCTCATTTGACGACAACCGCTTCCTTGAGAACGTGAATAACGCCTACGCTCATGCCAACGAGTCGTTGATGCAGCTCCTTTTGACCACCCACGCCCTGCCTGCGCGATTAAGATCACTCAAACACTACTTCTTTCTTGACCCATCAGACTACTTCTCTTACTTCCTCGAGCTGGGTGCGTCTGAGCTGCGCAAGCCCGTCAAAGCTGTTAATACCGGCAAGCTACAGTCACTGCTGGATCTAGTTCTACGGCAGCCTGGAAGTATCGTCTCCTTGGACCCTTTCAAGGACGACGTCAAAGTCGAAAAGAACGAGACGCCCCTGATCCGCTCCTTGCAGCGCGTCGTCAACATCACGGGTCTCGACCAAGGCGAAGCTCTTCAGCCCCTTTCCAACCAACCCATCGAGAATGATAAAAATGCCATTGGATTCACCTCACTACAACTCGACTACTCGGTTCCCTTTCCTGTCTCGCTTGTCATCAGCCGTAAGACTGTTTGGCGATACCAAGCGCTCTTCCGCTACCTCCTATCTCTCCGCTATCTCGAGTCTCAGCTCTCAACCACCTGGCAAACGCAGATTCGCGGTGTCAGCTGGGCTCATCGGGGCCCCAACCGCGCCCTCGAAATCTGGAAGCGCCGTGTTTGGACTTTGCGTGCTCGCATGCTGGTCTTTGTGCAGCAATTGCTGTACTTTTGCACTGCCGAAGTCATTGAGCCCAATTGGACCAAGTTCATGTCGCGGCTGAATGCCAACGAGGAGTCGACAACGGCAGATCCCTTGAGCATAGGCGGCGTCAACAGGACTGTCGATGAGCTAATGCAAGACCATGTTGATTTCTTGGACACGTGTCTAAAGGAATGCATGCTTACCAACAGCAAGCTATTGAGAGTATGTGTCCCACGATCCCGTGTCCCAATACCGACCACTCCTACGAACTTGTTGTAGCTAACTCTTACATGCAGATCCACTCAAAGCTCATGCAGACATGCACCATCTTTGCCGCCTACACAAACTGGCTAACCCGCGAGCTAGAGAAATCAGACCCGGACCTCTCCAGCTCGAACAAGCCCGCTACCATGACTGACGACCAGTGGAAGCGCTTCCAGGCCACCAAGGCCGCCCAACGTGGTTCCACCTCGGCTCATGATACCTCGACCGCCTCGGCTGCTCCAGGCTCCGACGCGGAAGCTCGCATCGACAACCTTTTTGAGATTATTCGCAAGTGGGAGAGCAATTTCAGTCGTCACCTTCAGATTCTCCTCGACGCCCTCAACCACTATGCTGCTACGGAAACAGTAGTTCTGCTCAGTCTATGTGCCCGACTGAGCACCGCCAACCAAGGTACCGAGTTTGCTGGGCTACGGACCGAGGAGGAGCCCATCTAAGCAAAATGGCATTCCGGTGTTTCAGAAAAGCATGATGCTGCACTAAATATTTTGAAGGGTAAGACGACTGAAACGGAAGTTCATAAAAGCGGAATGGCGTTGAGGTAAATTAGATGGAAATTGGGATCACAGCCAGGAATAGATACCACTAAGTTAATGTCTTCGGCAACTAGATAAACAACCCGACCTAGCCCTAGCCAGAAGCGTGAAATCTTCATCCCTAAGCTAAATCTGGTTTCAAAAAGAATCAAAAAGAAAAAGAAAAAAAAAAAGTAAAAACCTCAACTGTATTTATTTATTGGTGCCTTCCAGCCGTGGTATTGGATATCTTGTCGCTCATGCCATGCAATACGAATGCCCCAAAAAGATGTCAGCCTCCCATTGCCAGGAAACCTCTCGTGAGAGCCAGGTGTAATATCCTCGCTTTATGCAGCACAAACCAGAACAATCAATACTGTGTGCCGCGAGAATGCTTGCGGAACTCCTAAGACCGGCTCTGCCCCAGAGCGGAGAAGTGTAGATGATGGATGGAAAAGAGAAAAATGAAAAAAAATTGAAACTGAAGAAAAACAGAAACTGAAAAGTAGTCATTCGCCACTCCCAAACGCCTTTTCATGCTGGATAAATCGTACCCTCCCGAATTAATCGACCGCGCGGGTATATTCGTCACTCATTTAAATAGACTGCGCAGGTCCATCAGCTTTTGCCTGGCCGCCTCTGTTTTGTCCAAGGCCTTATTGTCCATGCTGAGGCTTGCTAGCTTCTTCTTCTTCTCCTGAAGCTCCAACATCTTTTCCTCAAAGCTGCCGCGCATAATGTACCGCACAGTACGTACTGGCCTCTTCTGTCCAAGTCGATGAACACGGTCAATCGCCTGAGCTTCTGCTGCTGGGTTGTATTGTGGCTCCATCACATAGACACTGTTTCCTGCCGTCAAGTTGAGTCCTAGGCCACCAGCCATGATCGAAACCAAAATGACGTGAACGGCATTGTCCTCTCTGAATCTATCCATCGCCGTCGTGCGCGCCGTGCGACTCATGCTACCATCAAGCCTTGTGAAATGGATTCCGGCCGCGTTGAGGGCAAGCTCAATCAAGTCCAAGTGCGAGGTCCACCCAGAGAAGACGACGGATTTGTACGGAGGTTCGAATGGGTTTGCATCACTGGCGGCTTTTGCCTTGAGCAAATCTTCAATCAATGCTCGTGTCTTGGTGTGCGGCCCATCGTATTTATCCAATTTCTTCGCTGGATTCTTGGACTTGGACTTAGCAGGTCCATCATGCTCAGCGTCAACTTCTCGTCGGTGGAGTTTTACAAACGCGTGCCTAACATAGGCGTTGCAAACAGGGCAAATACCAGACGACTCGCCTGGGTTAAGCACCCGCTTCACCCGTTCCTTGTACTGTCCAATGCAGGACCGGCATATGACGTGGAAACAAGGAGTCATGTAGCCAAGTATGTCATCTTGCCCTTCGGCTTCGATATTGGAACTTTCCATCGCGCTGAGTTTCCTGTCGCATTCGATGCAAGCATCGTTGTTCGTCTCTTGCATCAATGTAAACATTTCATGCGCCTTCTGGTCGGAAAGCGAAGGCTTGTCCTCGTCATCATCATCATCAATGTCAATAGCCATTTCGGCGGACATTCCTTGGAGTACCTCAAGATCGGCTTCATTCAAGAGATCCTTTCCGTGAGCGCACAGCAACCTAAGTCGCAAGATAGCCTTCAGAATATGGATATACGTGTTGCCGCCAAGAGCTTTCTCGTTGTTAGTACCTGCAAGAACCTTGACGCGGTCCTGGGCATTCTTTGCGAACAGCTCGTAGATGCTACGTTCCTCTGGGCTAAAATCAAGTCTAACCACAAGGTCCTCTCGTGCGGGCAGATTGATTTTATCCTTGAGACGGCGCAATGTGATGGTGTCGACGAGAACACGCAGCTTTGGTACAATTTCAGGATCGCAGGCTTTAAACGGTTCCACAATGTATCTGAGGAATTTCCCTCGGTCATGAAAAGGATGGAGGCGAAGAAATGCCAGGAGTGCTGCCAAATCATCCAACCGGTTCTGCACAGGTGTACCGGTTACAGCCCAGCGCCGGTCAGCTTGTAGACGACATATAGCCTTGAATTGTAAAGTTGAGTGTTCGCGAATCATATGCGCCTCATCCAACACAATTCTAAACCAGCCCAATTGTTCAAGAGGGTACTGTCCATCTTTGCCCTTCCGGCGGGAGCTAAGTTCGTTGGAAACAGAGCCGTATGTTGTGATAACCAAATCGAACGTGGAAAGCTTCGCAGGGTCTTTGATCCGGTTCGACCCATGGTAGATGTGATAGCTTAGTGCTCCAGGTCTGACATGTTGCTTGATTTGTTCTTCCCAGTTGGTTACTGTGCTAAGAGGACAGACGAGCAATGTTGACTTTGTGTTTCGGAGCAAAGGGGTAAGGTCGAGACTTGGTTGGTGAACCAAACTATCTTGCCTCGAGGGCTTCATTTCTGGCGCTTCGGGCTGAACTGGTGCCAACTGCTCCCATTGATTTGCAGCATCAGTGGAACTAGTAATCAAGGAAAGAATGCTCAACGTCTTTCCAAGACCCATCATATCAGCGAGAATGCCGCCACGAGTTTCGGGTGGGGGGTTCGCTTGGTTCTGGCCAGTGATGACGTTAAAAAATAGCTTCTGTCCATTTGGGCTTATCTTAGTTTGCCAGATTGATACCATGTTCTTTTCCTGAGATTGAACTTCCCGCAGCTTTTCACGCGCCATCATGAAGTACAAACCTTGTTTCTGATGTTTAAGCAGAGCGGTTGTGATACTCGGGTCAGGCTCCATTTCATGCAAATCTTCCGTCCGGGTAAGAGAATCGAAGACGCCCATAACTTCTGAACGAATCTCTTCCACAGTTCGAGTTGTCATAATGGGAGTGCCGACTGATTGGCCGTCGGTGGAATATGACCTGGGCGGAGGAGGGCGATACTCCATGACATGTGGGTTCTGGACACGGATCCCCTTCTGAACAAGGTAGGGAGCTATCAGCTTCTGGCCATACTTGCTCAGATGAGCCCCCACGTTTCGGGCATACTTGAGAGGCCCGTACATGACTATGTCAAGACCGTAGGACCGGGAGGTTGGTTGGCCTGGCTCCTCCCCAGATCGCTTAGGCTGAGGTGGAATCCGACACTCCGTCCTCAAGCGGATATTCGAGTCCAGCAGGGGAGCAACGGCACGCGCATTGGCAGATTCGACGTGACCGATAATTTGCCGGGTGTGGTCATAGGCCTGTATCTTCAAAGACGTGTCACCGACTTGCCTTTTCAACACAACCTTGATTCCAGGCTGGTAGGTGGGGCCCCAGAGGCTTTGTGTTCCTGGTTTGGGAGACGGAACTCGTACACAACTCAAATTTGCCTTGATCATACCATAGCAAACCTCCTCTTCACGAGGGTCTTGAACAATGACATCCTCGTCATCGTTGCCTTCTGTTGGTTAGTGAAGGATGACCAAAAGAGAAGAATAAATGGACATACCACTCGTCAGATCGACGGTCATAGCCTGCGAGGCGGTTGATCCGTCTGCTTCCTTTCTCCTTTCCCTAACATATTCTCCCAAAACACTACCCCCACTACGCGGGGTAACATTGCCACCATCCTGCGAGACCTCCCAGTCTACGGTCTTGCGTCGTTTAGGTTGAGGCACGTTGGAGCGATGCTGAACATTATTCATGCGCTCAATCCATCCGCCAACGCCGTTAGCGCCATTGATATGCACACTGCCAGGAGTAGATGCTCGGCTAGATGGACCAGCAGAAGGAGTGTCGTTTGGGTTTGAGAATTGAAAGACCATGGAGTCATTCGTGGTGCTTGCAGAGAGTGGAGGTCGCGGTGAGCTTTGAGACGAGGAGAACTGTCGAATATTGGGGTTCGCTGAGTCGGGAGTCATGGTGGTTCGACGATTTGGCTGCAGCAGCGCAGCCGGGTTCCATGATGGAACGGCGTTTGCAGTATGAGGTGTGTGTCCTTGGAGGGTGTCAGTGTAATGAGCACAAAATATGGTATCAAAGCAGATGAGGAATGGCCACGCCGTTCTCGATACCGAGACAGGACGCCGCTCAGGAATGAGGGGAGAGCTTGGGGAAGAAGCACCATTTGCAGCCATTTCTCAGAGAAGGCCAGCGGCGGCCGAGGATAGCGTGCAGAGAGCAAGTCAAACGATGGGCCTTGCAGCTCAAAAAAGGTCTGTTTTATTCACATCACAAAGTCTGCAGGTTTTGTCGGAATTTGGAACCGGGTGATGGAGGCGCAAGAAGGAGCTACTTTGCAAAAGCGAACGTGACAAAGTGAGCGGGCGCGGCGAGGTTGAAGGCTGCAGACCGCGATAAGCGACTCGTTATCGGATATGTGGAAAGAGTGGCGGAGGGACCCAGAAGGACCCAGAGGGGTGCAGCCGGGCTCAAGGGCGGAAATGCCAGGCTTTTGGGGACGTATAGGCCTCAAAAAGTTGCGCTTCCAAATGTCAAAATGCTCGGAATCCAGGTTTTATGTGAGATGAATACAGCTGAAGAATGTGAGCAAGCACATCCAACGACGCTGAGAAGCGAAACTGAACAGGCACACACTCTCTGGCTGCAGGTAGAGGTCATGCAGGCATGCAGGCTTTCCCCCGCGGGAGACGGGCACGTGAGCGTGTCACTTGCACAGCAGATTTTAGTGTCGATTAGCGGAGAGGTCGCCCAATCCGAGCAAAGCATGTGTAACCAACTGCCAGAGCCGGGAATTCAATATTAACAACGGGCGGCAGCGAGGAGGTGATGAATTGTTAGAGCAGAAGACACAAGGGGCAAAAGGAGAAAAAAGCAATTAACCCCAGCGCTGGGTGATTCTCCTCCACCGTAAATCGCATGAAATTGCCATGCTCAGTTATCGGAAAGTTGATGATGGAATCACCTCCGTCCGGCGTGCCCTGAGTGGGGCTTGAACGAGGAAGGATTGATCACCTGCTCCAGAAGCCATCTTAGCTTGCAAATTGTGCAAGCAAGGTGCGCTTTTTTTAAACACCCGAAATGACATCAGTTTCGGCTACCGCTAAAGACCATCCGCATCTTCCAGAGAAACCAGGACTTGATAAATACTCAGTTTCACGCGTCTCCCTCAATGGCTCCCGTCCAGCACATGCTCTCCATGAGGCTTTACCCTTTACATCCAATATTTCAACCCGACTTACGTGAGCACGCCTGTTATTGAACAATGTCCACAAGGTTCCTTGGAGGATATGGAAGAACCGGAACTAGATCATGAAGGAGTTGGCTCCAAGGTACATTAATACTTCCACTATCGACTACATTTTATCTCGGTCGATTCAGAAAACTCCTAAGATGAACCCGTGAAGCTCCTTTTTCGTTGTGAACCATTTCACCATGGTGAATCTGGATTAACCAATGACTAGACCAACTTTGAACTCACTTGTAAATTTAAGGCCTGGGCAAAATAGATCGCCCTTCGAAAAGGAGCCGCATAATCCAAGGTCATGCATGGCATTAGGTGGTCGACTTGGACGTCTTCATGGTCCAGAAGAAAAACGCAGCATTCTAAATATTCTTCCCAAACTAAGATCATCGCTATCAACCACTAATATACGGTTCATAACCCTCTCATGCTCTCTTGGCCAATGAGTCCGACAGAAGTCAGTCTCGATAAAGTGTTTGTGAGGACCAATGCAAGCGTGCTTACCTAATAATCGATTTTTGGTTTTCCCCAAAGAAGCTGCAGTGCCAGTGAGGGTGAGAGACAGGTCTGTGTGGTACCAGGAGCTAACTCCACTATTTTTTTTTGAGAATTTGTGCCCCGCCTCGAACTAGAGTACGTTGTAACATCCAGCACCAGCATCCATCCAATTCCCCGCCAAAACCCAAACCTCCACGTCAAGCCTCGTGCCTTGGTCCAGCCTCCGCGCCCGGCACCTCGCGACGTCCACTTGACCGGCTCAGGGTTGCTTGGCACCAGAAGAATTTCCTTCGAGTATTATAGACCTGGCCTGAACCCCTCCCCCAAAGGAGGCCCACCTTGAATAATGAACATCACCAGCTTTGTGGTCCAAGGCCGCGATCAGGCTCTTCTTTATGGCGACTACTCGACCTATCATGGAAGCCTTGCTAAGCGACTTCTCAAGTCGCGCAAGAAGCTAGGCATTGCTACGAAGAACCGTGGCAAGTACCACCCTAAGACTAAGGTCACTGCAGAGGAGGTTGCCGAGAACCACGAGTACTGTCTCCCGCTCCCATCATCTAGGACCAACCTAATATTCCATTCAGATATGTCCATGTACTTCTCCTCACCAGCGAACGGGCCTGGGCTCAAGCGATGAGCATGAAATCCTCGCATACTGCAGATAAGAAGGGCATCACCGGCAGAACTCGTTCCCACATCATCTCTCGCCTGACCAGAGCTGTGCACACGGCCGACGGCCTTGTTGAGGTTCTTTCCCAATCCGACATCTCTGGTGCAACGCCGACCGATATTCTCGAAGCCAAGGCCTATGCTGCACTCATTCGCGGTGCTATGCTATTTGAAAAACAGAGCTGGCAATCCAGCTTGCGAAGTTATTCCACTTCGCGAATTGTCTACAGTGCTCTGGCTACAGTCACCAAGGGAAAGGATGATATCTTCAAAGACCTTCTCTCCGAAACAATTGACCCATCGATCCGCTATTCTGCCTATCAGCTGAAAACGCCCCGGACCGTCCCGATTCCTATTATTGCTCAAAAAGCATTCCCTCAGACCGATGTCGGTCTGGTCCAAGAGATAAATAAAATCGACCCCGCCATTCTCAAAGAAGGAGACGCAACAGAAAAGGGCGTTCCTGGTGCTAAAGATGCACCTAAGACATTAATATGGCGCTCACGGGAGGTCAACATCGAGGATGCCCAAATCGCCCTCAGTTGGGGCCGAGTCCTTGCTGCAAAGGAGCGCCTTTCCAGCAACCTCACTGATCGCAAGGACCAACAACCCCACGAACTTTCCGCCTCCTACGATGAAATTCTGTCAGCAGCTCAGGACGCTGTCGACGCAACCAAACAGGCGATTGATGAAATGAAGGCTGAGGGGGTTGAGCAAGCCGACCCTCGCATGCAAAGCTTGCAAATCACTCGCACTGCAGTAAATTTTGAGATGATTAGCTGGAGAATTGGTCGAAACCGTGTGCTGACAGGCAACCACGATGGCGCCACCGAAGAATACGGTCCCCTTCGGAGGAGAAAGATCAAGGAAGGTCAAGAACCCACCAAACAGGAAAAGGAGCTCCCACCCGGCAAGAAGCTTGGAAAACTCAAGGAGAAGGTGGCACTATACTCTGGGATTCTTCAAAGCATCGATTCTATCAAGGAGCTACCCGGTGTGGCTAATGACCAGGAACTTGCGACTCAAATTGATTCCTTTGTGAAATACTTTGAGGCAGTCAAGTAAGTTGAACTTCACACTTATCAGAGAGCAAAAAGCTGATATTTTTCAGGGCATTGTCAATTGCACGCTCCCATGCGATTATTGGCAAACCTGCCAATGCGCTAGCCCTGATCCATCATGCCTTTGAGCTGTCCAAGGAGTCGCTTTCCAATGTGGATAAATCTGAGAAGTCGGGCCAAACTCCTCTAAACCTCAGAGTCGCGCGAGAGGCGGTTGAATTTCTCAACAAACTCCTTGAGGGTGAACGCCAGCGCCATCGCGCCATTGTATATATTGATGAGTTGCGAACCGACAAGAAGGAGGAGGCCGAAGAGGCTGTGAAGCGGTCCTTGGTCGAGACGCTCCAAGAATACCCAGTCAACGGCGTTGACCTGACCAACGTTGTTGAATATCCACCTAAAATGGGCTTGATTCCTGTAAAGCCCATCTTCCTCGATGTTGCATGGAACTACATCGATTACCCAGGCAAAGCCACAGAGGTCCCGGCTCCAACGGCAGAGGAAGGTGAGGCGCCAGCTCCGCAGCAGCCTGCTAAGAGGGGATGGTTTGGATTTGGACGGTCATAAATTAGTGAAATATACCTTGCACACGGGGCACATCGAGGCCACTGCTGTGTTTCTTCGCCTCACAGTTACAATTTGACAGCCCTCAGACCCTCCCTTGAGACGCGTTCTAACCCAGTCGTCCGTGCCTTAAACATGGTTGCCCAGTCGGCGACAAAAAGCTCCATTCCATCAGCCATGGTGCGCCCACCATCTGCGGAGATGATGTAACTCTTTGTTTCCTTTCTCTCCCCATATGCCTGTTCACCTTGCTTGTTGTCACATCATCGCCCTTCAGCAAAGAATTCATCATGTCTACCTTGTATACCTAACATCCTCCATCGACCGCGATATCATTTTCTCCGCCTTTATGAATTGAAATCAAACATTTGGAACATGCCGGCAGTGACCACGCAAAACCCGGAACCGTCTCTGTCGGCAGAGTGGCCGGAGTTCTTTCATCCTGCACCGGCAACCATCATCGCCCTGATCATGACCGTCACCATCGTCAACATTTTCTTCTTCATTATATGGCAGCTCCTGAGACGGCACTTTGCCCGTCACTACGGCTTCGTCGCCTATGGGAAACAGCCAGATACCAGCTGCAGCCAGCAACGCCCTGGCTCGTCCTCCTCCTCAGACCGCGACGCCGTCATGAAGCAGAGCCTTCGTCAGCCATCACTGACCTCCAAGTTCGAAGACAAGTCGAGGCAGCCCCTCCTCGCCAATGAGCGCATGCCGCTGTGCAATTGTGAGAGCTCACGGGCTCGTGGGTCGCTGTATGATACATTTCAACTACCGCCGCCGCACACAACGAGGCTCAAGTTCTCGCGATCCATGATGGAACTCAACGGTGGTAAACCCCTCGAGAGTGGTGAAGGCGTGCAAAAGGCCAAGGCCATTCACTGGCATGGAATTAATAGATTAAACACTGCATGGGGCTGGATGTCCTAGCAAAAGAAACTCATTATCTCTCTCCTATGTAACAATCCTGTCAAGTATGATTAGTCAAGACTCAGAGAAGCCTCAATAGACGAGCAGTTGCCGCAAATTCAAGCACGCAATCAATATATATACAAGATCGATGGATTCAAAACACTTCACTGATTTGGCAGGATACAATTATGTGAGGGGGGAGGTGTTATTATCATCTACCTATGAAAGGTCTTCATTGTACAAAACACTAACCCCCGATCGTCATCGCCAACGTTTCATCAAACCGGAGATTTTTAAACAAGTTTTGAAGCTCCAACGCCTGTTCCGCCAACCATCAAGTCAGAGACATTGGTATAAAAAAGCCTGTAAATGCGGCTTAGGCTGAGATATGATATGAATACATTTGAGTACACGGAGACGAAATGGGATCTATGCCGCGCTCCCCTCGCTCTCGGATATTGAAACACGTTATTTTAACACTTCTTTTTGGAACAATAACCCCTTTAAGGCTTGCTCTCGTCCTTCTTCTCGCCCTCTTGGGACTGCTCGCTGGAAGTCTGCTCGCCGCTCTCGTTGCGGGCCTTGTGCATCTTGTCAAAGAGGTTAAGGCTGGCAACCTGGAGCTCATCGGTCTTCTCCTTGATCTCGGCAGCAGTTGCGGTGCCCTCGCCAGAAAGGTTCTTGGCGACGAACTCACGGAGAGTGGTAATCTTCTCCTTGATACCTTCGGCCTCAGTCTTGTCGAGCTTGTCGGCGTACTCGTTAAGGGCACGCTCAGTGTCGTTCAGGACGCTGTCAGCACGGTTGGCAGCCTCGATGGCACCCTTGCGCTCCTTGTCGGCCTCAGCGTACTTCTCAGAGTCCTCAACCATCTGCTGGATCTCGTTGTCGGAGAGACCAGAGCCAGAGGCAATGGTAATGGACTGGTCCTTGTTGGTGGACTTGTCCTTGGCGTGGACGTGGACAATTGAGTCGGCGTCAATGTCGAAGGTTACTTCGACCTGAGGAACACCACGGTGGGCAGGGGGGATGCCGACCAGCTGGAAGTTTCCGAGGAGCTTGTTGTCCTTGACGAGCTCACGCTCACCCTGGTAGACCTTGATCTCGACGGCGGTCTGGAAGTCAGCCGCAGTAGAGAAGACTTGGGACTTCTTGGTGGGAATGGTGGTGTTGCGGTTGATGAGACGGGTGAAGACACCACCCAGGGTCTCAATACCAAGAGAGAGGGGGGTGACATCGAGCAGAAGAAGATCCTTGACTTCACCGGAGAGGACAGCACCCTGGATAGCAGCACCAATAGCAACAGCCTCGTCAGGGTTGACGGACTTAGCAGGGTCACGGCCGAAAATGCTCTTGACGGACTCAGCGACCTTAGGCATACGGGTCATGCCACCGACAAGGATAACCTCCTGGATTTCCTTAGCCTGGAGGTTGGCATCCTTCAGAGCCTTGCGAACGGGCTCAATGGTGCGGGTGATAAGGGGGTCAACCATCTTCTCAAGCTGAGCACGGGTGAGCTTCATGTTGATGTGCTTGGGGCCGGAAGCATCAGCAGTGATGAAAGGAAGGTTGATATCAGTCTGGAGAGAGGACGACAACTCGATCTTGGCCTTCTCAGCAGCCTCACGGATACGCTGGATAGCCATGCGGTCACCAGATAGGTCAATGCCGTTGGTCTTCTTGAAGTCGGCAACCATGTGGCGGACCAGGTGAATGTCAAAATCCTCACCACCAAGGTGGGTGTCACCGTTGGTAGACTTAACCTCGAAGACACCGTTTTGAATCTCAAGGATAGAGATATCGAAGGTACCACCACCAAGATCGTAGACAGCGACGATACGGTCAGCCTCCTTCTCAAGACCGTAAGCAAGAGCAGCAGCGGTAGGCTCGTTGACAACACGAAGGACGTTAAGGCCGGCAATCTGACCAGCATCCTTGGTGCTCTGTCGCTGAGAGTCGTTGAAGTAGGCGGGGACGGTGACAACAGCATTCTTGACAGGCTTGGAAAGGTAAGCCTCAGCGGTCTCCTTCATCTTGTTGAGGACGAAACCACCGATCTGGGATGGGGAGTAGTTCTGGCCACGAGCAGAAACCCAGGCGTCACCATTGGTGTGCTGGACAATCTTGTAGGGAACCTCCTTAATGTCACGCTGCACCTCGGCATCGCTGAACTTGCGTCCTATTAATCGCTTGGTAGCGAAGAGAGTGTTCTCTGGGTTAACGACGGCCTGGCGCTTGGCAGCAACACCGACGAGACGCTCGCCATCCTCAGCGAAAGCAACAACTGAGGGGGTAGTTCGGGCACCTATGAGATAACCAGGTTAATAATGCTCGGATAAGCGAATTGGCAAAGTTTCTTACCCTCAGAGTTCTCGATAATCTTGGGAGTCTTGCCCTCCATAATGGCAACGGCGGAGTTGGTGGTACCAAGATCAATACCGATCACGGCACCCTGAACCTTGCCATCTGATTCGGTCGACTCATGACGAACGAACCTCGTGGCAAGAGGAGATCGGGCAAAGGCAGCCGAGCGAGCGGCGATGGGGGAAGCTCGAGGAAGCTTACATGCGATAGTTAGAATGCGATTTCTAGTGCGGGGTGAGGCATTGGCAACTTACAGCCCGTGACAAACGTGAGGCCAACATGATTACTCGTTATGGGGTATAATACAGGAAAGAAAAGTATGGGCGAGGGGGGGAGAGGTAAAGAGGATCTTGATGAGTTTAAGAAGGGATGGGGAGGGTGAATGCGGATCAAGAATTTTCTGCCGGGCCACCGAATCTGAAAGAATGAATGCCAGGTTCCACCAACTGCAAATTTTCGGCACATAATTCTTCCCCCCCGGAGTTGCACCTTCTATACCCGAGGGTGGAGGGCGAGCCGCACGTGAGGCGTCGGTGCCACCCTCCGAAGCAGAGAACTGTTAAGACAGGTACAAAGTTACCCGCTCTTTGCCCCAGCCAATGCGCAGTACCTCCACAGCTCCCAAGCGTGTTAGGCAAAGCGGCAAAATTTCATGCAGGCAGCGGCAACGGAGCAAGAATGGCTAGGATGGCCGAGCTTTTTTCTCAACTAAAGTCTCGGGTGGTCACGGCGGTTATCGATTTTTTTCGCGACTTTTTTTTTTCGGCAGACATCATGCGAACAAAGCAGCTTATAAAAAAGAAGCGAGGGAATATCTTTTTTTGTTTTGTTTTTTTAGCTTTCTTCATTGTCAATGTGCGGCCATTGAACATCTTCATCGCAGCTTACATCTAACCACGAACCCATGTTGCCAATTGCAAGACTTGCGATACAACAGCAACCTTACCGCCCTCAGCTATCACAGACCAACATGGAAGACTGCCTGTGCATGGTCTCCACTCCAGACCATTCCCCGCCCCATCCGTGTTGCCCCGTCCTCTTTAAGTCCATAACCATTCCTGAGCAGCACGCCTCATATTCTTCAGCGTCAGGATGTTGCCCCGCCATGGTCACTTTGGAAAGTCTCTGACCACAAAATAATCAAGCGTCTCAGTTCGCTAGTACCAAGCGGTATTCGACACAGAATAGACCTAAATATCAATACCATCTCCGAAAACCCAGTTGGGCCGTCCCGATCCTCAATATACCTTGAGGCAAATTTGCATAAACTTGCCATATTTCTTAAAAAAACTAACGGAGTCAGTAGTCCAGAGTGATACAACGTACAACACATCCCTTGAAAGATTGTACACTATATGACTTTCCCATCTTGGATGCCACAGAATTTACTACCTTACAATATTAATATAATAATTAAAAGGAAAAAAATAAATATAAATCGACACATTTATTTTTCTTAGAATCATTGATTTATATAAATTATTTCATGGATTTGGGAAAAGTAGACCAGGTACAAACTTTCAGGGGTTGTACTGTATGTCGCCTTTTGATTCATAAATGTTATTATATCTAAGCTATTGCTGTTATATGTCGCTTAGAGAAGCTTACGTTGCCGCCATGTCTCTTTTGCCTCCTTGCCACCACAGCCCCACGCAGAGGAGCGTGTCCCACCCGACCTCGTATTGACCACAAGTTCACATCGAAGCGCGTGTCTTGCTTGTTAATAATGATAAGGGCCGTATCGCATCGTTCAATGAATCGAAATTGACCGATTTGAAATTTTCCTCGAGTAATGTCCAAAGAGCTCTTCTCGCTTTCACAAATATGCTTGGCACTGTGCAGATGACATGACTTATTGGTATGTTGAAACAGACCTAAATCATAGGTGCACCTATTTGATGTAATTTCAAATAGCACTTGGAAAATAAATTCAGAAAAGAATCCTCTTGGTTCAAAATATATTAGTAATAACCCCTCTGGCAATGGCACAAACACCGTATGAATTATGTAGGTGGATAAAGTTGATAGACACATTAGCATCTCTTGTCATCCACTAACACAAGCAGGCAAAAAAAAAAAAAGGTGTACTAGCTTACACAAGGCAACTAGAATGCGGACCATAAAATGACACCCTTTCCATACCAAATTTGGTCAATCGGTGTTGTGCCAGCCTGATTGCGAAAGTACAGTAACATTGGGTTAGCGGCTCTGTCCCCTCACAAGTCTAGGGTAAGTCTCCCGCGTCGTCAACCAGCCTACTTCATCCCATACATCACGCGAGACGTCATTCAAAGCTCTGCAGACACATCGCAAAATACCATCAAAGGTCCACCGCCACGAAGCGCATTTACTCATCTCCCCACCGCCGCGAATACCTCAAAAGACGAACAGATATCGCAGCTCTTCTTCTAAGCCTCCTAATCGACGCCTCCCCCCCTGTTCAACATATTAAATCCTATCGATCTCCGACCAGCTCGACAACAGCAAACGCCCCCCACCAGTTGGCATCGCGACTCCCTGCATTCGTCGGGGGGCATATCACCCTCCCGACCCATCGATACGGCTGTACAAGTGGTCTCAGAACCATGGCCGTACCAAACGAGGGCGAGTGAGTCTTAACTTCCCTTACTGTGGCTCGCCACCCCCACGGTCTCGATGCTAACAGTGCACTGGCAGTATCCATCCCACCGAGTTCCTTGTTAGCCGGCGGGCTCGAAAACACTATCGCATCCCTGTTCGCTCGCAGTGCGTCAATACTCTTGCCTGGACTATTTTCCGTTGCTAATATCTCACAGACATTGGCAGCTTCGATCCTTAGTCAGCGCCGAGAAAGACAACATAGTCTACTTCCCGGGAGGCAGCGGCAGTAACCATGTTCAACGCCTCAACACAACGACCCATGAGTGTGAAACAATCAAGCTCTTAGCTTTTGCGCCACGATGCCTGGTGGCCGAGAAGGGGTGGCTTTGTTGTGGAAGTGAAAATGGCGACTTTGTGGCCATGCAACTCAATGACGGCAATGGCAGGGACGACTTAGCTCACTCTCTTGATGCGGACTCGGATCGACTTGGGCTTGGGCTTGATGCATCCCAGGAGGATACCATTTTTTCGCTCCTGTCCCGCGCTACTCGATCGAGTAAAAGCCTGATTGCGAAAAGTATGAAGCTTGCACAGGACCGAGTTAACTGCATCACCCTTTGGTTTCCGCCCACATCCCTGCCGGCATGCGATACAGCCTACACTGAACCCGTGGCAATACTCGCTAACAACGATCAAACTGTCACTTTGGTCAGCCTGGAAGATTTTGATCAAAAGGAAAAAACAGAACCCCTTGACGTCATCAACTACCCCGATTTCGTGAACCGTGCAACCATCTCACCGGATGGCCGTCTTCTCGTCGCAATTCTCGATGACCCCTATTTATATGTTCACCACCGAGTTAAAAAGGTCCGAGAGTCGTCGGCGGCGCGATCTAGCCAACCATCCGAATATAAATGGGAAGAGATTCAACGAATACTGCTAAAGAGCCAGAGAAAGGATGACAGGTCCGACAGCCGAGGTAGCTTTGCCGCTTGTTTCTCCCACTCCGGGGCATACCTCGCTGTGGGCACGCAGCACGGTACAATCTCCATATTTAATGCATCGCTTCTCGATAACGTGGATGCCGACCCTCTCATCACCACCTTTCAGTCCTCGCGGCCGCAGAGCGGTCCTGGTGCCGTCCGAGACATGGCATTTTGCCCTGGTCCCTTCGACATGCTTGCATGGACAGAGGACCGAGGCAATGTTGGGATTACTGATATGCGTAGCAACTTTGTTGTTCGTCAGATCATCAACATCGATGACCCAAGTTTCGAGCATATATCTATTATTGATCAAAACACAATTGACCCACGTCTCCTGGAGAGTCGCCGCGAACGAAGGGAAAACGGGGCCAATTCTACTTCGGGCACCACCACCAATACCAGTGTCGATGATCGAAGGCGTGGAGCTGACCTTAGCAACATCAACAGTCCCCTCACGGCTCAAGAGACAATGGTGCTGGAGGCTATTCAAAATGACCGGCGAAGGCGAGACAGAGCGGGACAACGAACAACTACTGAAGGCGCAACGCCAGTTTTTAGTGCACTATGGTCCGAAAGAGCAGCTCGCCGGGTAGGCACAAACGCAAATGACGATACCCAGAGGGGTAGTGAGCGAAGGAGTAGTAGCATCGGTCGAGCGATGGGTGATCTTCTCGGTAACCACCGCACCCAGGATCGTGCTCGCACTTCACGACAGCTTTTGCGGGATGCTTCTGAGGGTGGAGAAACTGCTCGACGTCCCGAACGCTGGGTAGATAGCCTAGGCGAAACGGTCGCAATGCTCAGGGAGCAGCGACAGAGACAGGATTCGTCATATCTTACTGTTCTCGAAATTCTCCAAGCCAGGGAGCGTTCTGGCGATCGCGACCGCGACCGTGACCAAGACGATACTTCTCTCTTGGTACCTCTGGTCAACCAAGTTATCACAAGATGGGACGAGAGCGCCCTCCGTGGCACACTTGCAGCCGACCATGGTGTATTCGAAGTGCCACCATCACCTGATAATACTGCTGGCCTGGCGTGGAGTGAGGATGGTCGTGTATTGTAAGTCCACAAAACTAACATGCATGGGCTCTAATTATGATTACTAACATCCATTAGGTTCGTGGGTGCGCAGAATGGCATCTATGAACTCCACATAAATGTTCAAGGTAGGAAGCTATCTCCTAGCATTTCGATGCGATGAGGAAATCAGATTGACAGGATTTATAATTTCGGGCGTTGGGGCGTTTCATGGCCTATCGTCAGGCCTAAACCATATGACTTCACTGGCCAAAAAAAAATTATGAGCAATGAAACCGGTAGCTGGAGTTGTTATTTTTGGCATGCAAGCAGACGAGATACCTCATCATGCACACAGCAGCACACTTTTTTGTTCTTTGGATGGACGATCACTTCTTAAACTTCTGACCAGATACGCCTTCGTTGTAGTAAATTTTATTCCCAACCGCTCCACCAAGCATGAACCAATTCTAATGTCTTTTTTTTTTTTTTTTTTTTTTTTTTGCGAGGATGAATGATATTTCGTCTCAAATTTATTGTCCTGCGTTGCCATAGAGAAACCCTTCCACTTTCTCAGCAATGGCGAGGCAGCTCGTCAGACCAGGACTCTCAATACCCAGGAGATTCATCCATCCCTCGTATCCGTCCTCCTTTCGAATGATGAAGTCGTTGAATCCCTTGCCCTTGCCCACGGCGCCCCGGTCCGACAACTTGGGCCGGATGCCCGCGTAATCGGGAACCAGGAGTGACTCATCGACGCTGGGGAGGTATTTCTTGATGGCCTCAATGGCCTGCGGCATCCGCAAGTCGTTGACAGCCAGGTCATCCGGGCGGTCGACCCACTCCGCGTCGGGTCCAAATCGAAGTCGCCCTGCGAGATCGAGCGTCAAGTGAGTACCCAGGCCCGCACCGCCGGGCTCCGGGGCCGGGTAGATGAGGCGCGAGATGCGAGGGTGGGAGGCGCCATACGAAAAGTAGGTTCCCTTGGCGTAGTAGAGCCTCTTGTGCTGCTCCGGGGGGACGATGAGGTTGTGTATGTCCGTGGAGCCCAGGCCGGCCGCGTTGACGAGCACCTCGGCCGTGATGGTCGAGGTTTCGCCAGTTGCGGCATCCTTGACCTGGACTTGCCAGCCTTGGCTTCCGGGCTTTGCCCCGAGCGGCTGGATCCCGGTTACGGGGGAGTTTAGTGCCGTCACACCTCCTGCATCTTCAAAGAGGCCGAGGAGACACATCATGAGTCCGTGGGAGTCGACAATACCTGTGGTTGGGCTGTCCAGGGCCGCCGTGGCATGGACACCCTCCCCATCCCGCTCAATCTCCTCAGCGCTGAGCCATCGAACCGGAACGCCTATTTTGTTATTGCACACATCGTGAATCTTCTGCAGAGCCTCACGCTGGACGTCGTTGTGGGCGACAATCCACTTGCCCGTGTTGCGGAAGCCGACCTGGTGCTTGTCGCAAAACTCGTAGAGCAGGTTCTTCCCGCGAACGCAGAGCTCCGTCTTGAGACTGCCGGGTCCGTAGTATAGACCTGCGTGGATGACCTCGCTGTTGCGAGAGCTGGTCTCTGTTCCAACGGCGCTGTGACGCTCAATAAGAACCGTAGAGGTGTTGTCACGACCTGCGAGCTTGCGGGCAATGGCCAGTCCTACCACGCCGCCGCCAATCACCTGGAGATTGAGTTAGTCGGTGTGTAAGTCGTAGGAATAGACAAAAAAAAAAAGCTAGTCATCATGAGTAATATTCTTCATTCGTTCGCATGTCTGAATAGTGACATGACACGAAATAGGTCGACACCAGCACATGAGCGGCATTTGGACCAATAAACTTACAGCATGGGTAAAATCTGCCCTTGCTGCTGATGTTGAGCTGAACTTGAGTCTCTGGGTTCCTTGCCCAATCAAGGGCACCGATTTTGTCAATGTTCGTGACAACATAGTTGCTAATGATGCTGTGCTTCTCAGTTGTTAGAGGAGGCTTCAGGGTAGCGCAAGGGAAAATGGTGGCACACTGTATCAGAATTACGCCATCCAGCGCATCCACAACGGCTCCAGTAAAGATGAGGGATTACAGGGAGCTGTGCCATTTTATGAAATATGCATATCATGACATACATATCATGTGTAAAAAGTCGCCAGAGGTGCAATTTCGATTTCATATTTCCATGCTATACCTAGCTGGACGTAGAATCAGCTGTCCATGAGATGTGTGTGTGTGTGTGTGTGTGTGCGCTCATGACAACCACGGCGACCAATACCGTCCTCACACTGGAGCAAGATGGAATTGTAACAGTTTAAAACCCCCCTGAACCATTCACTGCCCTAACGCCAAACATGATGTACCGCGAATTGGTCAATATATCTTACTTGTCTGCTTTGTTTGAATCCGTTGAACTCCCTGACCGTAATAACCCTTTCAAGCAAGCACCCCACCCACAATGGAGTTTTCGCAATGGACAACTTAGGTATCCTTTGGTGCACTCGCGGCGGGCTCTTCCTCTTCCTTGTCAGGTGCAGTTGACGACCTTGTTAGGTGGGAGTGATGAGGTGGCTCATGTGTAACCGGAGAACTGACGGAGACATCAGTGAGCTGTTTCTCTGTGGCCAAATGTTAGGGCTGTCTATTTCTGCCAATTTTCTGAGGATCCTTACCAAGGTCTCGAATACGCATGCGGAGCATCTGATTCTCACGGACCAACATCTGGGTTTCCGCCTGGTAGAAGGCGCTCTCATCTCGACCCCCAAGAACCCACTCGCCACTATCACCGCCAATTGAGGTTGAGCGCAACCTGGGCGATGCACCACGGCTTGGTGTTCTAGACCGTCGCTGGATGTCAGCTCGGGCCATGTCGAAAGAGCTTCGAGGATGGCGAGAGCCAGCAGACCGTGGATACGAACTACCAGAGGGCACAGATGGGATGTTGATGTGGGAAGTGGATGCCTGAGGAGTGCCATGTCCGGACCGCTCAGAGATGGTATCATCAACGGCAGAGTTCTGGCTCTGGGGCTGACCCGCCTGAAGTCGTTGGAGCTCGAGTTGTTGCTGTCGAATCATCTGTAGGAGACGATTCTGGCGACAAAACGTAAGCTACTTACATAACAAAAATGCAAAACGAGACAGAAAACTTACAACATGTGCTTCCTGTTCAGCCTCAAGCTCTTGATGGAGTTCACCCAAACTTGGTGCCCTATGATGATGGGGATCTGCCAACAAGGGGGAGCCGGCTAGTGGCTGCGGACTGGAAGTGCGATGGCCCAGATTCTCGCCGACCATCTCGCCTGGAGCTGGAACTGAAGGGTCGTTGAGCTGAAGGTTCATGAGGACGGCGGACCGTCGACGACCAGTTTGTGGGGACGATCGGTGACGTAGCGAGCTATTGGAGGACCCTGGAGCATGGTTAGAAATGAAGCAAGACATACATGAGTATTCGGGGGCTGTACTGCGTGATGGTTCATGTTGGAGGCCCGCATTCATGGTTGCGGCGGCCTGTAGCGAAACGGATGCCGAACGAGGTGATCGAGTGGGAGATTCGTTGCGGGGGTTCGCAGCTGTCTCGCCGTTGGAGGCCATCATCGTATGTCAGGACGAGCGGGGCCAGGAAGGTCACTGTCTCGGAAGTGCTGGCTGGCGAGCGAATCACGGGAATACACGCAGTAGGTGAAGGCCCGGCGTTGTGGCGGGAATGGGTCGTTGCCTGGTATCCGGGTCGGCGTTGGTGGTTGAATGGAGGGGCTGCTGCGGAGCTGTTGTACGACACTGGAAGCACCTGAGCCAGACACTGAAAAGTCCGAGGTGCTGTTTGCTTGGCTTGGCCAAGGGAATCAGCGTTTAAAAAGGCAGCTCATCGGTTCATTACGCGGGTGCAGAGAGGTAAAAATTAAGATGGAAGCGGGAACTTGCACGCCTGCATCGTGATACTGATCACGGCTGCCTTGGGATGGACTGTTTTCTACTGATCACAAGGGACATCTGGCGATGTGAGCTTGCTGTGGCGCTGATTGAGGCTCGTGACGTCGTGGACTGGCCAAGCGGGCGGCTAACACATGGCACCCTTATTTTGGAATCAAATCTGGAACCATGAATCAAGACAATAAATAAAGAATAAACAAAGTAATTATTCCTGGTTTTTGTTTTCATTAAATTGCTGATAAATATAATTTATCTTGTCGTACGTTGTCTTGTGGTTGTGGGAGAGAAACTTGCGTCATATGCGTCTTCCTTTGTTCACGGGTTGGCTAAATGGGCACTGGCTCAGCCCAGCAAGCACAGTGGCGTTTCAAGAAAACGCAGTGGCGCAACTTGCTGCTGTATCCGCGTGGCCTGTTATTCAAGCCTCTTCCCTAGATTGGGCTCTCATCCCGAAACCTCAGTAAGATGTCATGATGATTAATAAAACTTGGCGCGAACCGAATGGCGACTGAAGCAGCCCGCAATCGGCGGGCAATGTATGACCACGTAGGCTCTCGACTATCATGGGTCATGCAGTTCTCCTGCATTCCAGCATGGCATAACTTTGGTAACATCAAGTATGCAAGTCTCCGAACTCGAGATACATTAACGAACTCGCAGCGCGTGAACGCCCAGCAGTGACCCCCCCTGACGCAAAATCTGCAGATCGCCTCGGGTCATGGCACATTAACTACTATTCATCTGAGCTTGGCATCGGAGGTTATGAAAACAGAGACACCCACGTTTTACCTTGAGTAAAAGTACACAGACATCGAAAGTTTCTACACTCCGCAAAGAGGACTATGCGCTAAGTGTCACAGCGACATGTGCGCAATGGCCGGAAAATACAGCCCTGAAATGGTGATGGGGGTCGGGGTTTGAAATTCGCCAACATTCTTCCATGGAACACCATCATCGCCCCAACAGTCTGGGCGACACCAGGATTGTTTGTCCGCTGGCCCTGCTCTCGTCGGAACAACGGCATGCCGCTTTGCAGACAAGGAGCCGCCCCAAGGGCTGGGCAAGGTGGAAAATAGGCATCGGAATCGAGACGAACTTGCCCCGTGCTAAGTGTATCAGAATAAGTGCCGTACTGTAGTTCAACTCTAATGACCAGCACATATATGGGCACCATCGCGATCAAAGGGGACCCGTGCCCCTCTGCGCCCCTAGTGCGCACTCTTGATATTTACGACTGCGTCCGCCGCTATGTGCTACAGCACGTCATCGTCAACTGTCGGGATGGAAGCGAGGGCATTTTAGGAGTGCAGTGGAGGTGCTGAACAAGCGTAATCCTCCGAGGACTGACGGATGCGCAAGAGAGATGAGGCTTGCACCTGCACAGGGTTGCTAGGGTGGTCCTTGACCCTCGGAGGGCCCGGGGAAACAATGCTGAAACACAAAGGCGTCCAAGGACCCGGACTCAACAGGCCATTCTGCGAGGCTCCGATTTGTTAATAGCGAGAATCCCTCAACGCTCAGACCAACTGCGAAGTGATCGCGCGGTGGGAGCATACACTCGCCGCTGTCTCGCCGCGCCTCAAGATGCTTTGCGTCTGTAGCGCCGCATGCCTGCAGACTTTGGCCACGGCTTTGGCCGCAGTTGGGCCCCATACTTCACTCTCCGCCGATTGCTGCATCAGGATGAATAAATTAATGAAAAAATAAGCCCCCGCCGGTGGAGATGAGGAGCATCCAGAAACACACGTCTGTGATAGGGTCATGGGGTCACTCTCGCCGGCGGCGAAGCACAGTTACTTCCTTTTGGCTGTTTCACCTCGTCCCAAGGGCAGGGGACGACTCAACCCAATGTTCCAGATGAGACTTAGGAACAGCTGGCCAAAGCTACTCATTCTGACGCCCTTTTCATTTGAACGAATTCACGTGGGTCATGTCTGACACGAGAAGAACTAGAGAGATGCGCAAAAGCAAAGACATCTTGACGAATCCAGTCTTCCCTTCCGAATCACACAAAGAAGTCGCGCGCTGGGCACTAGCCTTGTCGATCAGGGCCACCCCGAGCGATCTCCCAAAGGGTTGGTGCGGTCCGATCATTACCGCCGGGTTGTATGTTGAAGACACCAACTGCTGGGGCTGATTATTAGCTGGTGCTACCTGTCACCCTACTGAGCTTTTGGAGCCACCATTGACCCTATCGCATTATTGCTGGAAACAGGGCGGATTTGGCTGTTGGTGGTTGTAATTCTCCACATCGAAGAGGGATAGACGAAACAAGTCGCCTGGGTCCTTGCCGGCCATGAGCATGGATCTGGAGGTAGTCTAGACACCCACCACCGGCACATCGTCCGGACATGCACTCGCACACTGTTGGATACACGCACGCTGGGATTGTGAGAAGCTGGCACGTTGCCGATAGCGCCATACGGTGGGAAAATATCTGCAGCGACGACCAGGGAGGACACACCCCAAGGATGAAGACGGAGGCTGGGTTTGAGGAGTACTACCCGCCATCTCGAAGCTAGCAAGATCCTCGGATGAGGACAAAAAAAAAAAAAAAACCTTTGTCACATGTGAGTCGTCTTTTGAGGCGAATAGGAGGTCTGTAGTCGAGCAAGCTACAAGTTGATCTATTGGCGACTACTGCAGGAACAGGGCATCATAATTTTGGTGGAAGACAGACAAGGCACCTATTCAAAGCCGGCGACGCCTTCCGATGGCCCTACTGCCAAGCCAAGGACAGAGCGCTGCAATACTAACAGGGCTAGTGCATTGTAGTGCAGCAAACAAGCCAGGGAACAAGCAAAAACCGCTTTGACCAGGACGGGATAGAATAGCGATACTGACCAGCCATCAGCTATTGACAGGCGAGATGATAGTGAACGGTGATAATGGCTGACACCTCACAAAAGCAATGATGGTGTTGGGATCATGGCTGGAGGTAAAGTGGTTGGTGGGAGTGGATCCGCACATGGCATGGTTCTCAGCATGTCAATCTGTCTGCTGCAAACGTTAAAGAAACTGAAGGGCGCCATGGTGTGCGGATCTAGCTGGTGGTCACAGGCTGTGCCACTGGCTGAGCACATCGAAGCGAAGAGCTTTTCAGACAAAGTTTTCGCTTGATTAGAATCGACCGTTGTCAAACATTTGCCGGCAATCCCAAGAAGGCCAGCCTCCCTGGCCCCGGCCGCGGCCACGATTACCCGCCGTGCCGGGGCATGTAGAATTCTGTGAGCTTCAGTCTGCTGAGATTTTCTCACTCCCGCACCAAGATGAGCAAACCGTGATCCGAGCCGCCCTCCCGGATGGGTCGTCAGCGTGCGCTAGGTCTATATGTCGTCAGCTAAGGTAACTTGCTGGGGCCGTGTGTTTATTTGTTGATGATTGATGTTTGTTGTGATGCAAGACAGGAATCATCCCGGCAACTGAGCACCTCCACTCGTCCAAAGTACATATGTACGTGGAAGTCCACGGTGGGGGTGTAGAGACCCGGCGAGTCGATAAAAGTCGAATCGGGGAAGCTGGGGGAAGTGGGCCGTGTGTCTGCGTCTGCGTCTGCAGAGGAAGGGGCACAGTAAAGATTGGAGGAGGGTTCAGCCGCTTTACGCACATAATCAGGACGTGCACGGGAACGGGAAGTGATAATTATTCCTCGTTTATGTGCGAGGCCCAGTGCACGTTGCGGTCCCAGCATGCAAACAGGATGCAGCCTGGAGAGGGTTAATGGCAAAAGAAAAAAAACATCAGATGGCATTGTATCTGCATCTGGTCCCATCGCAAGTGTCAGGGAAGACGCCTCCTGACTGCTATAAAAAAAAAGGTCACTTGACAAGGGGGTTGGCGTTAGTTGGGATTGAGACACTGGGACGGCGAGATGTCACATTGTGATTGATTGCGCGCCGATCCCCAAACATCACCTCAAGAACCCATGCTACCACTTATGGAGCTGCACTAAATGTCGCCTCGCCGGGCACTAGCTCGGGGCGGCTCTCTTTCCCCTCGGCCTGGCTGACAAGGAGAGAAGAGCCGTGAAAGCACCAGTAAAACCCGAAGGGTAAGGTTTACGGAGGAGGGGTCTTAGTCTCCCCGGGGGACACTTGGGTCGCCCTAATTACCTCGATCTGACGTCTAAAATCAGCCGAAATGATGGTTGATTAGATGAAAAGTCTGAGCTCGCCCATCCCATTTTATCCCATTTACATTGGGGTACTTTGTTTGATTCTTCGCTGCTGTCAAAATTTATTGCGGGTTCTGACAAGTGTCGCACTCTGCTCTGTTCTGGTCCAACCCCACTTGAAGCCTTTGGAGCGGGAAAACTGGGAAAGGCTAACGCGAGGATGCCCCTGGTTTCCTGTTCGCGAGACACTGGTCTGGCAGCGACCGCATAAGATGGAGGGGCGCACAAGCATATAGCACGGTTGCAATGCAACGTTGGAGGGCAGGTCGGCTGTTGTGCAGGTTGCCGTTTGATAAATAGAACATCGAGAGTTGCATCGAAGCGATCCCCGGGCACAGTTGGGTTTTCTGGAAGAGGGAAGAAGTCGACGTGATTGAACCATGGTCGTTCACACTAAAAAAGATGGGAGGTGGACTTAGATTGGGAAGCTGGCTGAGGATGACGACGCCGGAGCCAATAGCGCCCTGATGGGTTTGGTTCGGTCCCTCACAGCGGCGGGCTGTTAGCCAGAGGGCTCGTAGGTGCTGGAAATCTTCCTACTTCCCTTCCAGGAAAGGAAGTGCATGGTCGTGCTGCAGGGGGGTGCCATGGGCCATTCTAGTCCTTGGCCAGCTGTGCTGTTGTTTCTCAAACACATCCCGGTCCCAAGGTTGATCCAAAAGGGAGAGGAAAAAAAAGAAAAAAGAGAGAGAGAGAGAGAATAAGAAAATAAGCCTCTTTGTCACCTTTGTCCTGGCACCCTAGTTCGCCGCCAGTTTTCACGAGGCGTCGAGGATTCGAGGATGGCACCACTGCTTAGTGGATTGAATGTTTCTCTACTTCTTCTGGTTGATCCATGCCGCTTAGTTCAGCTGGGCCAATGACGGCAAACGTGTCCGCATCCCACTATATGTCGCATTATTGCGCATCCTGAGCTTGGCCTGGGCGTGGTTTATACGAGTGAATTGATTACACTCTCTCGCTTCCTCTTTCAATAGCATCGATATCAACAGTCGAGTCCAAAAAAAGCGACAGGTTAGACCCGATAGTGGCCGGCCTTGCCATGGGCAGTAGCAGGGAACCAGGGAGCACCGCCCCGTATATGTTCCAGGCATCTGGGCCCCATCAGCGGGCACCACGGCACCTTGGCCGAGCTACGATCGATGGAGCAATTAGCAAGGCAGTTCCAGCCGATAGCTTGGGGCTTTGACAAACAACGGCGGCGAGGAGAAGGAGGACAAGGGAGGACGGGGAAGGTGAGGCTAGATGGGATTAGTCGATCGCTGGACTCGGCACTATTGGAAAGGAGAACGTGGCCGTGGTGCCATGCTGGCTGAATTATGTGGGAGCACGAGGTGTCGTACGAAGCACGGTGCAGTGGTGCACTCCGGCAGACAGATTGCTTGCTTCACACATGGTTGAGGCAAGGAAAAAAAAAAAAAAAACCAAATAGAAAAAGCCAAATGTGCCAGCCACGCACGACCTTACATCCCTGGAGCGAAGCCGTTTTGTCATTCAGCGGGGGCCATCCCTGCCGTCAGATGGGGGGCGCTGGGTGGAAGAGCCAAGTCATGGATGTGGTTGCGCGCCACGGACGGAGACGCTGGCGACAAGTCCCAAGTTGGCTGGCTCTCAACGCGGCCCCACGCACTCGCACGCGGCCAGGGACAGAGTCGCGGCCCCTAGCTCGCCCCGGCCTGCTGAGTGGCTCTGCGGTGGCCCCCCCCCACCCTGGTGGGCGTTGCAAAGCGGGCTGGTTGTGTGGGCTCCAAGAGCTAGAGGCTTTCGTACCTGCAGCAGCTGTGGTTGGGTTGCATGCTGTGTACATATGTATTATCACTTGGGCGGGAACGGGTGCGGTGCTATGTACCGCCCAGTCCTAGTCGCCCGTCAGTCCCAGTCTCAGTCCCCGTCCCAACCCACAGTCTCAAGTTGGTCCGAGGTCAGGTAGTGAGTGGGTGTATGTGTACGTACAAGGCCGAGCCATTGTCTGCAGGTGCAGGTGCGGATAGCTAACAGTCGACCGCCCATCCCTTACATTATTATGACCTCGACTGCTGTCGACCTTGTGTTATTAAGACATAGCAACAGAGCCGCCACCACCACCGCTGCTATTAGTACTTGCCCGTCCCATCCCCCCATCGCGTGCTCCTCCTGCTGCCCCTTCCTTCCTTTTTTCTCCCCTCGTCGCGTATATGCAGTACAGTAGGAGGTAGGCTCTCGCTCGCTTATTGTCGATCGATCTTGCTCCTCCTCCCACATACTCACTCCCCTCTCCCACTCTCCCACTTTCCTTGACTCATCCCCCACGCGCCGCGCTCGTTCAGACGCTCTTTTAATTCCATTTCTTTGCAAGAAACAACGCCATCCGCAAAAGCCGCCTTGAAACAACACCTTATTCATCACGTCTATTTTACACCACATATATCACCCCGTCTTCGAAGCCCATTTGACTCGGGACTCTCCACCAGCTCATACCAGAAGCTTGCATTCCTGAACCATAAAACATTGTCTCGTCGCACTCCAGCCTCCGTCTCCGTTGCTATCCTGCGAACAGTCTGCCGCCCTGACAACCTTGACATCACTCTTCAACCCTAATCGCTTCTCTCTACCGCCACAAGTATTGCCATCGCTAATCTATGCCGCCACCTTAACGACACAACCGTTTGCCTCGACGACTTCATCGCCTGGCCGTCCCCTCGGGGCCCTAATTTCTCTCCTCCTGAACACATTTCGAAGCGCCCAGTATGCCCAGCCGTGACTCAGTCATGGCGCACGCCGGGACTCTCGAAACCCTCCAGAGCCATTCACTTGGCCCGACACGAAGAGCTCGCCCACCGGATCTGAATCTCATGGCCGCCGAGGAGAACCGAGTACCGTTGCGCCCCGAAAAGCTAAATAAGAGAGAATCGAGGTTAGGGCTGAGGAATATCTTTACTCGTTCAAAGGCACACAAGGATGGTTCACCAGCGCTCTCGCCTCTCGAGATCCCGAAGTTCCCAGGAAGCCGCACCTCTATTGCCGAATCCAACGGTCACTCGAATTCTGGTTCTGATCACACACCCTCGACTCCCCGCAGCCCAAGGATCCTCTCTACTATGTTCGAAAACTCCACAGCAGGCCCTCCTCCGGTCAAGGTGCTTGGACCGGCTAAGACGACTCGAGGACCCTTGGCGACTTGGAGCCCTCCGCCTTTGTTCAAGGCATTTCCTCAGGCCCTCATGCACAGCACTTTACCGACTGCATCGTTACCAACCGAGGTTATTTTACGATTACATGAGCGAAGAAATGCCGCTGGAGAGAATCCTGCTGAGCCATCTGAACCGCCAGAGACGAACGAAAAACTCCTGACCAGGAAGAAGCACCGCCACAATATGTCAGCTAGCTTGCCCAAGTTTGAGTGGACGAACAAGATTTACATCCTAGCAACTTCGGGATATCTCCTGCAGTATAGTGCCGAAGGACCGTTTGATCGACTCCCCGAGAAGATTCTTCATCTCGGCAAGAATTCGGCTGCCTTTGCAAGCGATGTGATCCCTGGCCGGCATTGGGTTATTCAAGTCTCGTCTAATATGGATTCTGATGGCACCGCCGTATCGGACTCTAAGAAGCTCTTTTCCCGGATGACATTTCGAGTTACTGAGCGACGTCAGGCATCCAACTTTATTCTAGTCTTCGAGTCTGCTGAAGATATGGAAGGTTGGCTTGCAGCTCTGCGCCGTGAAATCGAGGTTCTGGGTGGCAAGAAGACGCTCACTGAAACGGGTAAACCCAAAGTAGAGAGCGAAGTCTCGCAGTTGCGAGAACAGCCTAGCCAGCGAACATTGGTTATCCGAGATCCAGAGCGGTTATCGAGAGTCATTGCCCACAACCAGATACTGCAGGAATCGATGGACAATGAGGGATCAGTCACCGTTTCCGATCCTGACACCATTGTTGATCCAAGCGCCATGGATGACATGTCTACAACCAACAGTTTTGTCAGTCACGATGGTAGACAGCTGGAAAACTTGCGAGATAGCTCGAACCGTTTTTCGTTCATCTCGTCTGGCCAGCGTACTGTCGTCACTTCTGCGGGATCCTCCTCGCCAGAGCCTTCGCCTACCACTGACAAGTTCCCGACCCAATTCGACGAGGGACAAGAGCAGGACACAGTGCCTCCATTGGAACCAAGACCTAGACCTAACGCTGCCGCCATTCTTGACCGACGGCAATCAATGCAGGTTATGGCACCATTTGTCGATCTCCGAGGAGGTCCTGTTAACCTGCGACCGCAATCCTCCGCATACACAAACTCGTCTGAAATGAGCATGCCCCACCCCCCGAGGGCATCAGTGACACCAAACTTTAGTGTACCCAACACGTCGAGCCGCCGATTCTCCTACATGAGAAACCAGGAACAGGGCACGTCTGCTCAACAAGTCATCCGCGAGATTGAGAGCATGCCTCGTCTGTCTTCTCGAAAGACACCCCCTACCACACTCTCCATCACTCGACCGCTGTCTATGGTCGTGGATCAACCTTCGCCATTGGAAGCTGCCACTGTTCTGGTCCGACCTGCGACTCGCCACGGAGAAGAGACTAGCCCTCTACGAAGAAGCGAGGACCAGACAATTCCATTGCCAGACAACGGCAATATTTATCACTTGCCTAGCCGAAGATCCAGCATAGTCCACCATGACGATGATCAAGTCGAGGTGAACCGCACCATCAGTGCTCGCAGGCTGTCCAATGTGAGTGCCTGGCGAAAAACCGACTATCCTCCCATGGCCATGTTGCGTAATTTTACTTCGCCCATTCCACCGCCGGTTCAAAGAGCTCGCTCTCGACCTTCGCTTCCGGGCCTCGACGAGCAGCCTCGATGCGCCTCTTCCTTAGAGCTGACGCGAAACGGGCGCAGCGATACTTCGTCAGTTAGGGGTCGCTCAAGGAAGCGAGCTAGCATTCAGTCCATCATGTCAGAGAATTCTTCTCGATATAGCATGTCGGCTGACTTTCCCGCCCCCATGGCGCCTGAGATGCTCCCTCAGCCAGCGCCACCACCTTCCGCTCCCTTGCCACCAATTCCCACCTCGACGAGCAACCCGCATCTTCGTGCTGAGAAGACCAGCAAGGCATTGTTGGCTGGCCGTCGAAGTATGCCTCAGCTGGCGGACGGACCTCCGCCGGCGCCTCCGCCAACCTGTGCCCTTCCACCGATTCCGCAAAAGGTATCTGTGAACGTATAGAGCTTTGGCAGAAATGATGCTTCTTATTTACTTCTCTTACTTTCCTGTATATATAACGACCGATACTGAGCATCCGATGGAAATTCCCCTTTGTTGAGCAGGACGGCGTTTGGATTTTGACGCAAAAAGTAAAAATTTTGGATGGACTTACGGGCCCTCTGTCTATGACACCACATCTTCTTTTTATTTCCTATTTATTTTTCCTTGTTTCAATCTTGTATACCACTGGGCTGTATGAGGGGGGCGCTTTGCTGGATATTGGATTATAGCGAGCCTCTGGATGACTTTTATGTACGCTTATTATGGGAGGGTTTTAGTTGGGGGCTGATTAAAGCGGGAAATTGGCCATAGACTTGGCTGGCCGGTGTTGAGAGATAGAAGGCTCTGCTTTCTTGGTTGCGATTTCGCGTCAACCTATACCGGGATAAATTAAAATGACTATATTCTGATGAACACTCGTTTGTCTTGCCATGTGTCAATTGCAGTCGACTGAAGTTTGAGAAATTGAAAGAGATGGATGAAAGGGAGCACACAGGGGTCATTCATGTTCCAACGCGACGACACAAAAAACAATGGCTGAAACGTAATGCTCGAGGTACGAGAATTCTTATTTTCCCGGGTTTTTTTGTTCTAGTGGAGATGGTCTTCTTTAGACTTAGTTTGGGTTTGTGGCCGTTTTCGTGCAACTTTCACCATCATGAGAGTCATGATTTCCCAAATGCGCTACGCACAACTGTGGAGAGGCCACCTTAATTATCTCTCATATCTCTCGTACCCCAAGCCTTTCTGTGCGAACGCCTCTCATGCTCTAGCGCTCGGTTTGCTAGGCGTGAGCGCATTCCGCCATTCATGTTCTGTGATGGCGCGCTCTGTGTGTGTTGTTGCCACCCGCTTGACGGAGGCGGTCCCCACATGAACGGGACGGAGCCGCCCATTGTAGGAATCTAGTGTATTGTTGCACCAAAGGGCCTTTTTTCTTTCTTTTTTCTTTCTTTCTTTTTTTTTTTTTTTTTTAGTTTGTTAATTATAATTCCGCAGCGTAAAATTATTGCAAAACGCTCACCCTGGCAAATCATCTCGGGGCGCCATGTGCGCGTAAGTCGTCATTCAGTGTTAGGCGTGAAATCGAGTGGCTGGGAGAAGCTGATCGTATAATGCTTCGGCGTCGCGCGCTCTGTGCGTTCGTGACAGCTCATTCTCTGATGTCTCTCTCTCACCTGGCTCATTGCCATTGTCTTTTCTTCTTTTCTCCTTCATCTTCATCTTGACCCTTTACCCGCCCCTTGGTCAGTTCCTCCCTTTCATGGCCCAAGCCGGTTTTTGCGTGAGGGAGAGCCGTTGAAGACGAAAGACGGTCGATCGATTGCAGCCCATTGAGGCCGCGAACCCTCCCCCCCTCCCTCCCTCCACCTGCCTCCCTCTCGACCAACCAAAACCAGCCCGGACCAGAAAAACCAGCCTCCTCTGTTACCCGGCCATTGGCACGAATTCACGTTGAAAGCGACACGCTCAAACACGTCCTTTTGCCGACACATTCAATACCAGAAAGAAAGAAGAGACGAGACATTTCGTTGCGTCGCACACGCCCCTCCCCCCTCCCTTTCCTCCTTCCGGAACGATGCCGGCGATATACGTCCCCGTCGTCGCCGCCGCCGCTGCCGCCGACGTTCCTCCCGCCAAAACGCTCCTCGGCTCCGTCGCCGACGCCATCACCCTCGCGGCGCGGCAGGAGAGCACCAGCTTCGTCACGATCCCCTCAGCCTACGGCGACCAGAATAACTCGCCATCGCCCGGCGTCATTGTCGGCATCGTCCTCGGCTCCGTCATCGGGTTCCTGCTGCTGCTGTACGTCGTCTACTGCATCCTGCACGGCGGCCTCGTGCTCATCCCCATCCGCGCGGGAGGCCGCGACGATAGGACGGGTGCCGAGTCGACCATTGGCGCCTCGACGCTGGGCACCTCAACGCTGGGCACCTCGTCCTACGGCACCCGCAGCGCCATGAGTTTCCGCCCGCGCAAGGAAAAAGACGGCCCCAGGCGCACCAGCAAGGCCCCGTCGTCACGCCGATCCCGCTCCCGCACTGAAACCGTAGAGGTCCGCACCCGCACTCGCTCGCGCCGCCGCACTGCGGAGCCCGTCATCGTCGACCCCCCGCGCAGCCCGTCCCCCGTGTCGACGGCGCCGCCTCGTGCCGTGCCCGCCTCCGAGGTGTCGGCCCTGTCGTCGTTTGACGAGATTGTCGTCGAGGAGGACCACAGCCCGCCGCGCCGCCACGGCAGCCGCCGCTATAGCCCAGACCGCCCGGGGTACCGCCGGGAGAGCTATGTCCGCGAGAGCGGCGAGTACTACCCGCCACGGGATTCACCACGGAGGGGAAGCCGGAGATATTGATTTTGGGCTTTATGAGATGCGTAAAGGGCCGCAGTTTGGATTTCAGTGGCGTATTCATCCCCCCTTCTTCTCTTGTATCTTTGTTTGACATGGCGTTAATGACGGTGGCATTGCACGGCAATGTGAGATGAATTACGACGATAATGGCCATTCCCCCCCTAAACACGTAAAGAAGTAATTATCCGGGGACCTGGCTGGACAAGACCTATGATGACTATAGAGCGGTGGAGGCAAAGAATGTGTAGAATAGCATACAATGAACGATATATGATACCAGCATTTGGGTTCATTCCTTAACAAGAATTCATCTCCACCTCTGTGCAAGAAAGGATAACAACGGAGGCTATTGTAAATAGTCTACCTAGAGCATCCATCCCATGACAATAGATAGATGGTCGCATCAACGCCCAGCCGTGCCAGTCACTGTGTCTCACCACCCATCTGCACACTCAACATGCTTGTTTCATGTCCCTTGTCTCTTTCTTTTCTCGTCACCAAGATCAGTTCACAATAACCGCCAACCATGTCCGACAATGCATCCGAACCCTCATGAGCAAATAATTCGACAAGAACCCCCGGTAATCTCTTTAACCCCGCCGTTTTTTAAGAAAAGAGAGAGCATGCCCCCCTCTGTTCCTATACACAATATTCAACCAAGAAAGAAGCGAGACATTCCAAGAAATAGACCAAGAGATGTGTGCTCGGAAAACAAACCAAAAAAAACCCCGATAAATGAGAAAACCGCCCATCCTTTTTAACTTGCAGCAAGCAGTGAGCCAGCAAGTAAGAATATCTCGCGCCAGAACCCAGACAAGATCCAGAAATAAAACAACGCAAGTCGCTCACATGCCCATCCCCCCGTCATTGTTTCCATTGCCATTTTGCTGGCCTCCAAAGAAGAAGGTGTCGAAAGGGTTCATCTGCTGTCCTTCGGCGTAGTCATGATGCAGCCCTTCCCAGTTCATACCAAAGCCAAGATCAACCTGGGATTGGTCCATGTTTGAGTACTCCCCATTGGACGTCGCGCCGAGGTTCTGTAAGAATTCCATAGTCTGTGCGTCTGGATATTCAACAGGGTTCTGGCCATTAAACTGCTGCTGCTGTTGCTGGCCACCGTACGAGCTGCCCGTGTTGGAGGGCTGTGATGTAACGCGGCGCTGCACGGGTGGTGAAGGAACAACTGACGAGTCAGCGGGAGATCCGTCCTTCTTCATCCCCATATCGGATGGACTGGGACCCCCTCTGCTTCTTGGCTTCATAATGTACCCGTCAGTGGTTCGTGGAACGGGAGGTGATGGTTGGGCTGCCGTGGTGGCGTCTCCTGCCACGGATAGTGTGGGTGATGATAATGAATCAGATAGAGACATGTCAAACTGATACGATGCATGGTCCGAGTTTTGGTGACGATGTCGTGTTTGCGCTGAGCCCTTGGAGGAGTCTGGAGTCGTACCCCACGCCGAAGGCTCTCGTCGAGGTCGTCGGGTCTGGTTCGTTGGCACACCGAATCCACCAGTCGAGCTGGCCATTTTGATCGCAGCCTTGGCTGTTCGGTCGAAGGCGTCTCGGCATGTTTCTGCTGGTGGGCACTTGTCAATCATATCACTCAGTACGGACTTGGCTGCCAGTATAGTAAAGTCGACTTCATCCATCGACTACCGAGCATTGTTAGTTTTCAACTCGGAAAATTCCAACGATCATCTTGGCTGACGATGTATCACTTACCAGACGGCTTCGCACAATTGGCGAGTGCCAGATAGCGTACAGATACGAGATACCTGCCATAAATAGGTGGTGGGTGGATAGGTAGGTGTAGCTAACAAGTCCGCTGAGGTGAAGTTGTCGGTACAGTCGAAGAATCTTCTGCCCGGCCTCGGCAACCTTGAGATATATTCGGTCTTCGTCTTCTCGCAGCTCTTGTTGGAAAGGTGTTGGGCTGTTGACCTCATTTGATGTGTTGTATTCGCCCTCAAACATGGCTGGGACGCTGAGACTCTGGCGGTAGAGCATAATGATGGCCTGCCAATAGTTGAGCTCGAGGAATTCGGTTGAGAACATGACGCCCGTCTCTTGCCTTGTCGGCGCGTTCGTCTTCCATTGGTACAAGCGTCTGTCAATGTCGATACGCCACGATCTGAACGAGTCGAACTGCACTAGGAAGGGCGAGGGGAGGTGCATGTGCATGTGCATGTCTGGATGCTTGTTCTGTACCCCTGCCTTTGCAATCTGTGCCTGATTGTACTGCAGCACCTGTAGGATCTCGGATTGCAGGAGTCGCAGGCGGAAGTAGTGGTGCGCGACATGCTTGTAGCTTGACTGAACCTGGTCCGCGGGTGGATCCATCAGCCCCGTAGAAGTGATGTATTCATCGTCCAACGACGAGGGGAACTCGGTTGTGATGACCTGATCGCTGATTCCGAACGGCCGCCCAACACATGTGCTCACTAGCCGATCCAGAGAGTAAGTGCACCACCAGAGTCGTCGTCGCATGTCGCGAATCCACATCTTTCTTCCTCGCATCTGAGCACCATTCTCCCGCGAGCCCGCTCCCTCAGCACCGTCACCTTCACCGGGATCCTCAATGTCTCGATCGTCTTCATAATGCAACCCCAAGTCAACAGCCAGTCGAACTGCAACACCGATAATGTACCTGATCACGCATTAGCCCGCTGACCCCGAACGTTTCTCGCGAAAATAAGAGAGAAGTATTTATAAAAACCCCCCCCCCCCCAAAAAAAAAATCTTACCAGAGGCCGGGAGGGACTGGGCGAAGTAGCGCAAAGTTCGCGAGGAGAAGAACCGCCTGTAGGACCTCCAATCCACCACCGCTATTACTTAGACACGCCTCCAGGTGAACGATGGCGCTCGCGTGATACTCTTCGGGAGCACACTGGCTTCGCGCCTGATCGATGCCCATCCCTGAGTCGCCGGATGACTCGGTCTTGACTGGCTCACCCACAATCACGCCGCAGCCGATAGCAAATACCATGTTGAGCAGATAGAGTTCTCGCGCTCCAGGGGCAGGGTCCTTGGTCGCATAGACTCGATCAAATGTCTGCATAAACTCTCCCCTGTGCAGAATCGGAATCTGGGGGTTGGAGTGTTCAAAATAGAGCTTTACTAGTCGCAAACCAACGTCCTTGTCGGGAAAAGCCGCCGGCTTGATCGTTGGGCGCGTATGAAGGCCAAAGAAAGAGTCGCGCAACGAGGTTCCATTTCCAGTTGGCTGGCGAGAGTTGGAGTTATCCTTGGTGCCCGTCTGGCCCGATACGGAGTATTGCACAGCGGCGAAAACGACGCGAGCGAAGGAAACACCGGAGGCTGAGGCGAGGGAGCGAGGTTTCGAGGGACTGACAATGTTGAGGAACCCGCCGGTTGATTGGTTGTTGGCTTTTTTCGGTTTCAACGACTCGACAGCTTGGCTTTGAGGTCTAATCATGCCCCGGTCACCAGCCTCCGACTGACCCGAATACCCCGTGTCGGCGGTAGAATTTATGCTAGCTGTATCAGTTCCAGGGCGAGAGCATATTTCGAGGTTGTCGGCTGGAGGGAAGGGGATGTTGTTGGAGGCCAGCAAATTTTCAAGCTGCTCAACTCGGGTTTCGAGATAGAAGACGTAACTGGGAAGCAGGTTAGCAACAACGCCCGGCAGTCTAATTTCACAGGAACAACTGTTATGCTCCAATCGCACAGCGCGAAACCGGCAATAGGCGGCGCGTCCATGGGGTTCCGGCCATACCTGCGTGGGATTTCCTTCTTGGTAATGGGGTCGTAACCAACACAAGCGACGCCAGCCTTTGCGCAGCTGGCGCAGCTAGGAAGCTTCTGGTCGCATCGGTTTTTGCGCAGGCGACATCGATTACAGGCGCTGACATTGCGAAAGTTGCTGCTCTGCCCCGCCTTGGAAGCAGCTACGGACGCGGATGCGGAAGAGGAACCGTCGGGATGATGGTCGTGAGGACTCGCCTGTCCATTGCGCGGCGAACCATCATCGAATGAGGACTGTCTTTGTCGCTTGGCAGGTTGCGTGCTCGGGGACGGAGGGCCACGCGCAGGCATGTTGAAGGCCCGCCGGGCGACGGAGGACGGACCGGCGACGGGCGGCGCTGGTTGATATGCGGCAGTGACGGGTGACGGCGACGGCGACGGCAGCGGCAGCTGCAGCGGCAGCGATACGGGAAGAGAGGCGAGAAGTAGTGGGCGGGATGTCAGATCAGTGGGAGGGCAGGACGCTCGGGCGAGTCGGTGAGTCGGGAACTAGACTGTTGCAAGGCGAAGCGATAGAGGCGAGTGCTGGGATTGAAGGAGCCGAAGTGAGCAAGGGGAGCTGAGGTGAGGGTGAGGCAGAGTCAAAGGCAGAGGCAGATGTAGTCGGAACCACGGGCGGGAATTGGATTGGATAAGATTGGGCGGGAATGAGACTGGGATAGGATTGGGACGTGGTGGATTTGGTGGTGGATTGGTGCATGCGGGATGTACAGCTGAGGATGGGGGGCAAGACGGGTAAAACATGCATCAACGGCCAAGTTTCGCACTCACTTGCAGTGTTATTGTTGTTCAATGGATTGGTTTTTTTTTTGGGCTGCGCTGCGGGGGGTTGGTTGGTTGGCTCTATCGTGCATCTCGGTGGCCGCGCGCCCCCATGACCTGGTAGGGAATTGGAGCAGCCAAGGCAAGATGCAGACTTGGGATGCAGTCGTGGTTGCAGCCGGCTCGGGGGCCGGGAAGATCAATGGCTCCCGGAGACAATGCTGGATCGTCGATGGCTTGCGTTGGAGGTGTGCTAAGGATGACTTAGCTCTACTGTCGCTGGTCTGGCAGATAACTGGGATTAGCTTGCGGGAGAGTGGCGGCCAGCCAAAAGTCAACGGAATTAATGGACGGTTGGGGCTCTGGACTCTGGGCTCTGTGCACTTGGGGGGTTTCTCAGCGAGCAATTGGCGGCAGTAGTAGCAGTAGTAGCACGTCTTCAACGACTGGTGGGCTGATTGGATTGGATTGGATTGGGTTTTGCTTTATTGGGGACAAGCAGCAGCAATAAGAAAGTAGCCCAGGTCTGTTGGTGAAGATTTTTGAGAACTCGGGGATGGCAACACCCCAGTCAGTCCTCATGACCCAGGAAAATTTTGGCCCTTTCACTGTCCCAAAAAACCAAAACAAAAAAACGGTGCCTACTGTAGCAGTCGCAAGAGAGGCCGGGAGGGGGACAGAGGAGCAAGGACCCTGGAACAAGGCTAGCCAGGGCATGACAAGGCAACTAACGTAAAGCCAGGTCAAAACGAGGAACGACTCCCTTGTCGAGAAGGGTTCAGCAATGACAGCGAGCAGAAAAATAACCTACAAAGGAGGAAACGACGGGGGTTGCATCCGAGACAGTGATGTGCCTCGGTCACCCGCATAGATGCAGGAGATGGGTGTTTGGAGAGAAGAGGCTGGCTCCATGCGACGACATGCTTGCTGCTACAAGCCACATGCTACATGCTACATGCTATATGCGCGCCAGTCTGAGGTCTGATGTCCAAAATCCGACGTCTGAGGCGCCGCGCTGTCCGCGCCCTGCGAATTATCAATTCGTACCTCACCTCCCCGACTGGCTTGCTTGATAGAGACCGACGTGTTTGCCAGCCAGCATCAATCAATTGGGTTGTGCCCTGCAATTGATCTGCTTGCCTAAGCGAGCCGGCGATTGGGCAGGTGCATCACGGAGGTGCGCCATGAGGCTGGTACCGCTGATAAGCCAGCCACTTGCAACTTGGCAGCCGCAGTTTGTTAGTCAACTGATAGGTGTTGATTCCACATCAAGCCGAGCCAACCAGAACATTGCTGGCTGCAATGAAAACATCATCAACCAGTTCCGTCGCGCCTCTGTCCCCCCGCGCTGCTTTTATTAATTGCAATACCAGCGACTTCGTTGGTCATCTTATCATTCGGGTTTGCTTCAGGGACCTAGCCCCATCTTACCAACGAGAAGGGGCCGGCTTGCCATGATTCCTTCATGCGGGTCCCATCACTATCGTTTCGTAACCCCCCTTCCACTCCGCTGACTGTTTATACCCGCATGGGGAGTCGTTGCCTTTTGACACGGGTTTTTTTTCTTTCTTTCTTTCTTTCTTTCTTTCTTTCTTTCTTTCTTTCTTTCTTTCTTTCTTTCTTTCTTTCTTTCTTTCTTTCTTTCTTTCTTTTCTTTCTTTTCTTTCTTTTCTTTTTCCTTTTTTTCCCCCTCCCCCTCTCCCTCTCCCTCCCCCATTTAGTGCACTCTTGATAAAAGCTGCAAGAAAGATGACAATGGCATAGGGAAATGGCCGGGAGGGAGAAAAAGAAATAGAAATAGAAAAAGAAAAAAAAGCAAAGCCTCGTCCACCACCCTTCTAGCCAACCAACCAATCAACCATCCATCCATCAATCAGGTGGCTCCCATCTGTTTATAATCAAGACAGATTCTGGAGCCGCTTGAACCGAAAAAGGAATCTTACGGCGAACATCAATAACTAGAATGAAATGTGAATGACCAAGTGGGATAAGCTGGAGTGGGATCGTACTGACCACGCAACGCAGCCTTGCTAGGCTCGATCTCCCATCACATCTCACCTTGGCATCATCAGCCACCTGCTTCAGGTAGTTATCCACGCAATTTACCATGTCGCCCGGGTCTCGTGTCTTTTCTGCAATGAGGGTTTTTGCTGGAATAGGAATTTCAACACATCTCCCCACTCCTGCGTCGAGAAGCTGTTTCAACCTGCCTGTGGTCGACTGGCTAGGTGGTCATCAAGACAGTAGAGTTATGACTGGTCAAGCAGAGCCCCCTACCTACGTCCCAATATCGTACAGCCATCACATAGGTTACCGGATGGTCTTCCTCTGTCGCACCCGTCGGCTTTGACAGTGAGCATGTCACAGATCCTCTCACGCAAAGCAAGCAAAAGCGGGCCCCAACATCCCAAAATCCACCCCGACACACGGGACAATCCAACGCAAACAAGGTCAACACTACCGGGCACACATGCCGGCGCCGTATTCGTATGGCTAACAGACAAACGGGGACGATCAAGTGACTTGGCTTGCTGATGCAAATGCCTGACGATGGGCTCAACAGTGGCTCAATCGACGGAGGATGGGGTGCGCTGTCCTCACTTGCACGCCCCTGTACCCCCTTGTTTCCTGTGTTTTTTTTCTCTCCCCATCCAATGACTGACAATGACCACGTCGTCGACCTGGTGGACTGGCTCATTGGGCTTGATGTCTCTTTTCTCTTCCCGTTCTGACTTCAACACACCCCCGGGGGCTTGGGTTTAGAACCAAGAACAATACCACCCCGTGCGTCCTTGTCCACGTCAGGTCCTGTCCTCTTTCTGCAGTGTGGCCCTGCTCAATTCCTCAATTAAGCAAAAGGTTTCCCGCCAGGAAAGCAGGGTCCCCAATCCAATTCCTGGAGGTGTCCAGACGAGGCTCCGAAGCGACCAGGGTCTGTTCCCCCCACCTAACCCACAAACCCACACTTCAACGCTGCAGCTCTGCATTTCCCAGGGTCTCCGACAATGGAGGGTCCCCTCCCACCCAAGATGCGGAAGCAATTGTGAATTGCTAATAGATGCAGCAATGGGGCAATAGGAGGAAAGATTCACTCTTTTTTCTTCTTTTTCTTTTTCCTCTTCCCTTTTGCAGCCGCGAAGCCACACCATGTTAAATGCTGTCCAATCAGAGCTTCCCATTCCGCTCCCTCCCTAGTCTCAATCATTATCATCTCCTCTTCCTCCTCCACCCGCAACTGCCCCGGGCCATGTCTGCTACTCCGCTTGTTCGATACCCTGTGCTCTCTGACCAGCTCCCCAAAACGCCAAAGGGAGGGAAATTTTTCGTCTTGGGGTCTGCAGCTCTCTACCGTCATGCCTGCCCCTACATATGTACAGACCACATTATGTATGTACGCTTGGACTCACCCGCCGTCCCTGTCCTAGAGACCTAGACTCTGCCATGTATACATGCACATGGAGGCGTGTGGATTCATCAGTTAATCTGGGCCTTCTCTCTATCTCTCTCTCTCTCTCTCTCTCTCTCTCTCTCTCTCTCTCTCTCTCTCTCGGCGTCGGTCCCGGCTCGGTGGCCCGAGTGGAAAGGCATTGAGAACGGATCCTCAAACTCCTTCTATTCTGGTGATGCCGTCCCCATCATGCGGCCCACCAGGGACACTCTCTCACCCTATCCTGCTCTGTCACCCACCCGCATGGTCTGTATGAAGCTGAGCCGTGTTCGGTGCAGGCGGTCGGCATGTGTCTTCCACCCACCGCCGAACGATTCCTTGCCGTCTTTCTGTGTTGTTGCAGTAGTCGTGCATTTCAATGACCATGTCCCCTTCCTTGATTGACGCCCCTCCGGCCCCCATTCGCCGCCCATTCGCCGAAGCATGGTTCCGTGTCGAGGCCACCTGTATGTAGCATTACCGGCCCGGGTCATGTCGAGTGTCTTTACCCGACGCCTCACTGAGGCCCGCCTGTGCCGGAAGGTCATTCCATTCATACATTCACCCGTAGAGCCAATATTCACCATTCAACAAAAATCCATAGTCGCAATGTTGGTAAATTTGGATTGGCAATTATCATTCTTGCAAATATGTCTGTGCCGCAACTCAATATCAGTTGTCACCACACCGCCAGTCTCTTGCCCGCAAGGTTACCAGCCAAACTTCACAATGACTCCCTGCAGCTTCGTTCTCATACTCTGGTTTGCTCCTGTTCTCTTACATAGTTCCTCTCCGGGTTCTGTCATGCCCAATCATCGTCTGTTACTTTTCATCGTCCTCTCAACGCGTAGCCCATCCATTAGTCAACCACCTCCCTTCGTTCTGTATCCGCCCCAAAAAAATGACCGAGTCAATATCCAGACACGGCTGGCAATAACCCCATTCCCATCCAGTTGTTATCCAAAAACAAAAATCCCACAAGTCTATTACATAAATGTATTGTCCCAAGCAAAATAGCTCCGTCTTTTATATAAAACGCCGGTCCCAATGCCTCGTCGCTGTGCTTTTAAAAGGGGTATTATCGACGTAAGCGTCCTTTCTTTCCCGCTCATCCCAGAGAAATCGAAATGTTGCGTAGAATGGCAGTTTCTGCCGTTTTGTCGCGCCGCGCCTCAAAACGCTCAAACACCGGAAACAAATTGTGTCCTCAGCTCGACTGAGTTCCACATCTAGACTCTGTTATCTTCCTCGCCCTCTTCGTAGTCCACAAAAAGGCCCTCGTCCAGAAGGGGATCCTCCTCCTGTGGCAAGGGCTGCTCGTGGTAGCCACCGCCCTCAGTAATCTGGGAGCTCAGGTACGCTCCGACAATGGTGACAAGACCGCTAAACCACCACGCGAGTCCCGAGTATCCAGTTTGCAGTCCAAGAGAATACAGCAAGCCAGACAGGGTGGGTCCCAGTGCGCGGCAAAGGCTCGCTGTTGACGCGGCGATTCCGTTAATCGTTCCGAGAACCTGCTTCGATGGGGCCGAGTTTGCCAAGAGGATCGCGTTGCTGGGGTAAGCCATTGTCGAGAATGTGCACTTCCAAATCACGAGGAGGTAAATGGCTGGCATCCTCATCGCATCGGGGAGGAGGACTAGGTAAGGAGTAACAAGGTACAGGGCAAAATAGGAGAAAGCGAGCATCCGGAAAAGTCGAAGAGAACCGAGTCGGCGAGTGATTGGAGGTACAATCAGATAGTTAGAGAGCAGCGAGTAACCTCCCTGAATCGACATGATGATACCGATCGTCTTGGTCTCAAGACCAAATCCATCAGTAAAGCGGAAAGGCAATTCCTTGATCGGATGCTCGGGTCGAGCAGTACTGAGGAACACGGGGAAAAGCTGGTCAAACGTCATGGTGTGGCTGATAGTCAATGTTAGTACACAACTTCACACCAACGTAAAATCGATTAGCAACTTACAAAGCCAAAATACCATACGAGATAATGTTCATAATCACTGGCTTGGTAAAAATCTTGGTCTGCTTCTCAGCAGGCGCCTCGGGATCAAGGGGCAGGCTTTCAACGGAGCGGGAATCAGACTGGGGAGCCAGTCGCGGCGAGTTTTCTTGGCTTTGGTAGGCGGGCAGGGACTCCTCGTCGTCTCTGTTGTTCAATGAGGTGCGAGATGAGCCGTAGCCAAGTCGCTGTTCGCTGTCAAGGAGTGCCTGCTTCTCGGGGCCTCGGCCTCGACCATTGCATTTGGCAACATCGCCAACGAAGCTGGCAATGTAGTCGCCCACCTCGCGGCCGCGATCTCGTTGAGTCTTGCGGAAGGCATGAGTTTCGTCCAGGAAGAGAAGCCCAATGATGACGCCGATAAAGACGGTGGCTGCACTGAAAAGGTTAGGCAGCAGGTAGGGATACTTGTCCCAGATGGTCCCACGAGCGAAGATCTCGGGGTAGCTGATGCAGGGCCGCGCCAATGCTCCTCCTATCATGGGGCCAATGATAGATCTAGGCATATCGGTCAGCGATGAAACAGTGCCAATCAAATTGCTGGACTCACCCAATACACCACACCATCGGCATAATAGTATAAGCGCGAGCTGTCCAATGTTAGTATTGGATACTTTCTTTCAAGTACATTGTACCATAACTCACGTTGGTGCTCCTTCACTGTAACCAACTCAGCCACGGTGGTCTGCAGAACGCCAATATTTCTGAGGCTTGATTAGCTGAAGGCTCGTCACAGTTCGGGACGAGAATTACGTACCCATTGAGAAGACCACCGAGAGCACGAGCAAAGAGAGCCACGGGTAGACTGGGGGCAAACCCAAAAACAAGCACACTCAGAGCGGTTCCAAGCAGGCCGGCCAAAAGAACTGGCTTTCGTCCGATCTTGTCACTCAATCGTCCCCACAAGACTCCCGTTGAGAATTCGGCCAAAGTGAAAGCTGAGGTAACCATGCCGGCGTAAACGGAGATTTTGCTGGTGTCATCCGTGATGTTGAAATCCTCGATCATGTAGTAAATGTAAGGAAATATGGACATGAAGGCAATCGGTTCGCATATTCTGCAGCACGCTACAACCAATTAGTGCGGGTTCGATACAGCAGGCAATTCTTTCGTACCAAGAACAAACATCTGTTTGGCGGGGAACGGGGGCAGTGTTCGGCCAGCATCGCTACGGCTGGCCACCTCATGGCGACGGCTCCTCCCCATGTTTGCTACTGTGTTGGGTCTAGTCGCAACTCTGTTCGTCTACTTGGGCGCAAGGCTAAGCAAGTTGGTACGGGCGCTTGTTTGAATAGGTTGCTGCTGGGCGGGACAAGTGATCCGTGGGGTGTCCTTTTTTGACGTCGGAAGCGTGAGTGATTTCGTGAATATTGAGCGGGAGGTTGCGTGTCGTTGGAGTTGATGTTTGAGCATATAGTGACCACGACGGAAGATCGAGGGTTGCAAGGGAGCCAAAAAGACTAATACGCCAAGCAAAGCCAAACACGCGCTGGAAGTCAATCAGGTAAGGGAAGGGTATAAAAGACACAGGTGTGATGGTTAATGAAGTGTAGAGTAAGAAGATCGCAGAAGGGCAAGAAGAGATTCACGTCGGGGAGTGGATACACTTATAACAGATAGAGGGAGTGTGTAGCGACACCCCTCGGGGACTGGGGTACAGGCCACCACGGGCCATACTTTTGGAGCAAATTAGACCCAATATTAGAACGGGCGGTGACATGAAAGACCAGACCAGACCAGACCAGAGGGCACATCTCCTGTCCAACAAAGGACACTGCGGCGAACGGCTCCAACTCTCGGGGCATGACAGTGGGCAGTGGGGCATTTGCAGAGCGCCGGGACACCAGACAGCAAGCGGGATCCTTGTTGACAGGGCGGACTGAAATCGGTCGCCTGGCTTGCCCTCGACAGTCCAAGGCCATGGGGCTCTCTGGCTATGACTCTTGGGGTCTGGGCACGCAAGTACCTCGCAAGTACCTTACCAGGATATGCTGAGACTTGCATGGGGGCCCAAGGGAGCGACCCAGCAAGGGGGTCGCGCTCTGGCTCTGGTAGTCCATCGTCGACGGGGACGTGTGCCGAGCGAAACGCTATGGACTGACGACCAGGTTCGAGCTTAATTATTGGGAGCGCCGCCATGAGCCAAGAGCCCACACAACACTAACCCGTGCTACCCCGGCATTTCCGTCGCGTGGCTCACGAAACAAGGCCCCCTTGGGTGTTGTGATGAGATGGGGGTCGCAAGAGAGGGGGGAGGTAAGGAAGGGAAAGAAAAAAAAAGAAGGAAAAAAAGGCACCCCCTCGTCATAGTTGTCTTTTGCCTCTCTTACCCCGGCCAGTATGAATGGGGAAGTAGGAGGGGCGTGTGTAACTGCGGAGTGAGCGTGAGCATGAGTGTGAGCAGTGCGCACGACGACAACCAGGCCAGAGCAATGCAACTATGCCTCCTTGCTTGCTTGCTTGCTTGCTTTGCTTGTTGTTCTGCTGCTGTATGCTGACCAAAAACTTCCCAGGTTGGTGGCGAGGCGGTGAACTAACACTTACCTAGGCACGCAACTGTCTGCCTCACCTACGTATAACGGTCTGCTCACGGTCACACGGAAACGACCCCCGGGAGCAACTAGAGCGAGGGGACGGTTCCGTAGGGTTGTGACCCTCCCACTCACCGAAGGCAATGCCTGTCGTTTCAATACCCATTTTGGGTAATTTCCAATGGCTGTGGTGTTGAAACCTGTCAATAGAAACATCTACCTCGCAGGGCACATGGGCATGGCCTCACCCGTCTAGTTCGCCTTGGCAGTGCAACGTACAGTGACGTCGATCTGGGGCGGGAGACATTTTTTGCCTGAGAAGTTGTCGCCGCAGCCTCCTCACCCGATAGGATAATATAGTTTTCTTTTCTCTTTGTGCACTTTGTGGTTGACTTGTGGCCCGGGCGCCCGTTGACCATGGTGGGCTCCTCCGGCCGAGGCGGGAGGCTGCCTGCATCCCCTGTGTGGCGGTCATGCCAACTCTTCCTGGCCTGTTATTCCATAGGCCAGCCTTTGCATGCGAACCACTTGCATGCTGCAGACAAAGCCCTATTCACACAGGACCCATTCCCGACGACGCTGCCAAATGTGCAAAAGCGCCAGCAGATAACCACGATGCAACGAAGAGTCATACAGCATTCCACTGGTGATGAAATTGCCAACACCGTTGTGGCACTGCAGCCCCATCGTATAGCTGTCATGTAACAGCGCACAGCCGCTTCGGCAGAACATCCCTTCTCATCGTCTACCGAGCCCAGTCACAGCACAAGACCAAGACAGCTTCAGAGATCAGCCCAGCGGGTCTTCTTCTTATTCTTGACATGATGCATGATGGATGTGGTGTGCGTCTGACGAGTTGCCCTCGGCTCAGATGTAGCCTGCTCACACACAGGTCGGCCGATAAACATCTATCTAGGCCGAGATGCACGTTCTCGGGTGGTTACCAAAGGGGCTCTCGAACTAGAGATTAGCCAGCAGCCTACCACTTCAAGACCCTCTGATAGACTTGAGACGTTTTGTTCGTATGCAGTGTTAAGGCCCGCGGCAGTGGCGGGGCCGCAGATACCCATGGATAGTGTCAGGGTTCCTAAAGCGACTCCATCCAAAGTTGCCGGCAGGCAAACACCGGTTCATTGAGACGAGTTGTCACATCAAAAGAGAAAACTACGGATGACAAAAAAGCTCAGCCTAGGAGCCACGCGAAAACTTGGCCGAAGCTTTCTGGAATATTACGCACGAAGCAACCCCATATAAGAAACGGTGTATTAGACTACGACACTCCCACTAATTAATTAGCCCGGGCTCGCGCGGTCAACCAAGTCCTAATTGGTGGACCAAATAAGACGGGGGCTTTTAGGGTCGGTCAGTGCCAAGTGTGAAATTTTTTTTTAAAGGAAAGAAAAATTCCAGACGAGAGAGAAAAAAAAAAAAAAGAAAAGGGGGACAAGTGGGAGAAAGAAGGTCACCGCAAGCCGCCCATTGCTTAACACGAGCGGCAGAGCAGCACACAACTCAAAACGATTCGGATTGACACATTCGCGGATAGATATGTTTTAGGGTAGTATTCCCATGTGCATACTTAGCATAGAAGGCAACATATGCGGAAGGGTGTGGGTGAAACGGTGCGAAAAGGGCTTGTTAAAAGAGGGCTCTGTTGTCATCCATCAGGAACCCGAAACACTGTCACCGCTAGGCCATAGCGGACCCTTCGCCTCGTCCAGGCGCGTGGAGCCGGCGTTGGCCGCCAGCCCAGAGCTGAGACTGGCGGTGATGATGGGTATCTCTCTTCTGGCGGTCGTGGTTTCGAGCCAGGGCCCCAAACCAGGAAATTGGGCATCACGAATAGGCCCACGCCGGCCTCTGGGGTCTCCCTGACTCGCTGCTAACGACCCTGGAAATGGCCCACCCGCACCCAACCCGCTGGGCCGTCAGCCCCCAACAAGAGAATGCCGGAAGGCCTGCCGACTCCACAGATGCAAACTAAAGTGAGTAGAAGAGTTTCCAAGGAGGGCCTTGGGATGAGGATTTACTTGCCCCGACAGGTGGCTCCGTCCCATCAACACCAAGGATAGGGCTGTCACCAGAAACAGAGACATCCTTGCATCAACAAGAGCCCTCTCCATTTGAACGAACTGCTCGCTCAGCGCAATTCAAGCAGGCTTTAGCAGTGGCCGTACAGGGGGATCATAACCAAGTACGACGTGCAGCGCAACATTGTCCAATATGGTATGTGTTCCCCTTCCATTGCATCCGAGGGATCCACGCACTCCGCACAGGGGATTGCCAGAATAGTCAGTCATCAGATTCAACTCCTTCCTTCTTGGAAATTAATCAACCGCTGCCGGCTGTCATTGTTGTGCATGTAGGGAAGCCCTTGGCAGCGTGGTGGAGGGTGCTGCGCATCCGTTGCTGTTTTACGCGTAGCTCTTTTACTCCCAGACAGACCCCAGGTGCCATATATAGTGATGGACATGTACGCATGTCGTGCAGCAACAGCAGGGTCTCTCGTTCAGACTGGCTTTTTATGGTCCGAATACCGACGACATGGGCGCTTGCCGGGCGGCGACAGATCTCCCTTGCCGTCCAATGCGCTGTGAATGCTGCCGTCGGTGAAGCCCAAGACGTCAACGGTGCTGCATTATGCGAAGTTGCCGCCCCGATGCCGAGGTCGACGGCTCCCCGACAGGGCCGCAGGTCGACAAGGCTCACCGCCAGCCGGGCACAGCGCCAAGGTGTCGCGTCAGCCGTGACTCCGCAACCTCAAAAAGCTCTTGTCGTCATCGGAGAAGGGTGGGCGCTTGGTTTCGTCCAATGATGTGCCACAGTGGCATCGTTTCCAACCTCCGGGTGCCTCTCCCTGGGTTCCGGCCCTAGTGATTGTGGTAGTGTGTGCCGGTACCCATCAAGTCTTGTGCGACGAGGAGGCTACCAGTCTGGGAACCCGTCGCATGGCGCCCCACCAGAGGGGAGCAGCCGAGTGGATGAATGGCCGTCTCGGGTGGATGGGCCAGGGGAAAAGGGGCCGCGGGCGAGTGTCCCGGTGGACTGGGTTGATCTGATTGCGTCCCGTCAGTATGGGCTCTGGAATGGCGGATACATTACCGGCCTTCCGCCTGTCAAAAAGAGGAAAAGAAAAAAAAATTCTAAAAGGAAAAAGAAAAGACAGAAAAAGCAGCCAGTAGTAAGACAGGTGGGCTTGTGCTGAAAAAGAAAATAAAGTGGCCATTGAGGGTTAGAGTTTCAAAGGTGTCAAACACCTCATTATGACACTATGTTGTCAAATAAATGTAATGAAAGGGTCTATTTGGAAACCCGAGCGCCTTCTCACCAGCGCTTCGCTTAGCAGACATGGGGCAGGGTGGCAGCAACAGATTGATGCTCAGATCATTCTGATGCATCATCAATGCAATGGCCACGGCTGCCTCTGTGCTCCCCTCCCTTTCCTCTCCCCGCTTCAGAACCCTCAGGGCTCGAAGCGCGGGTGTGGGCAAGAGCCTAGCCCGCACGTCCGCGAGGCGCCTGAAAATGGCAATTTGAGAGGATCCATTCATCATCTCGTGTTGATTGCCCTGCCCAGCGCCCCGCCAGCCTTCGGCGCAGACCGTTGACCGTCGACATTGGATACGTAGGCGCTACGTAGGCTCACTGACCATAATTCCCCGGGGATGACGGGGGCTAGTTCCTAGGGTACCAGTTGACGGGCTCGCACCAGCGCCGAATCCAGGGCTCCAATGTTCCATCCACAGTCGACGCCCTCCAGTCCAGGGCTTCTGGGGCCGGGAGCCGGGGACGGAACCTGGACGGACTGGTCAGCTAGCTGAGGAGCCCCGCGAGCGGGCGCATGCCTCTGGAGAAGTGCTGTAATGAGCTGCGAGGGCCTGGCAGGGGCTGTCAGACTGACCGCTGGTCGCCCCATCTTTTCTCGCATTCTCGAAGGTTTCGAAAAGGGGGCCAGGGTGGTCGCACGGGTGGAGAAGCTTGAGGGGGCCCGATGGGAGTGGAGGGAGGGTGCTGGATGCCAAAAATGAGGGGGGTTGAGGTAGAGAGAACGAATTGAAACTTGTCACCAGCGAGTACCTGCCGCGTAGTCGCGGGAGAGCTATCCTCCCTCCCTCCCTCCCTCCCTCGTCTCGCTTTCGTGTCGTCAGTCTCAAGCTGGCGGGAGCTGAGCTGAGGTCAGTACTGCAGGGGCGGTACGATCCCGTGATACGCAGCAAATTTCCATCACGGGGAATGACGCTTGGCTTATCCGGACGAATTGGATGATACGCAGTCGAGCGAGACTCACACAATTCATACCATGCCATGCCACTGCCACTGCCACACACAACTAACACGCACACATTAACACGACATGACACAACACGACACACAGCGCATCTTCTCTCTCACACTTGACACATTGATGCGGTGGCTCTCGGCCTTTTTTTTTTTTTTTTTTTTTTTTTTTTTTTTTCCACAACCCCCTCTAGAACCAGGGATAATGCCCTTTTTTTTTTTCTTCCTCTTAAACGTTTCTTTTTCCCATGCGCCACCGCTCTCCGATCGCCGTGACGTCTACCACGCCCAGCCCCGATCGACAGAGAGCACGGCCCAGATCCCTGGACAGGAGAGACATGTTCCTCAAAAACTTTGAGCTCGGATCCTTCGAGGCTTTGAGCGCCCATTGCCTTCCTTTTTCTCCTGCACTCATCTGAATCTGGCATTTTGAGATGACAAGGGCTGATCCAGATCACTGGGTCTCGTTGCGCCCGTTCTCCTGTGCCAGAGGGGCTGCACGCCACGTCGACGAATCCAGGCACTTGATCGGGCCCAATCTCACCTCTCTGCAGCCTTATTCTAGTCCGGGGTCCGACTATGTGCGAACACCCCCGACTACCTGTTTCGGTGAGCCAGCTCACCGGTCTCGCGAGAGAGACCCTCACCGGGTACTGCCAATGTTCACGTCTCGAATAACCCTGGGATAACCCGCCCTGCTCCATCATGGTCCCATGCCGTCGATCCCCGGTAACGACAAATGCGACAAAATACCAGTTCAACGTATAGGTTTTAATATCCATTCAAACAAGCGACCCCCCTCCCAGGTCAGATCTCCTCGGATGGTCCCCCCAATGCCTTCCCCCCTCACGGCACGGCTGGGGTTTGAAGCGCATACACCATGCTCATCAAGAAAATGCCACATCCCTATCTCTTTTGCGACATCAAACCACAATGACCTGTCACATCTATTCCCGGACCTAGGGCTGATCGGTGATAGCAGGGGTCTCTGCATCTTCATAACCGACCGCCCAATCCAAGTTCGTCCGTCCAACAACACATGCCAATGACAGGGACGGGCACAGAGCTGAGTCCTTTCAACCCTGGCAACCAATGTGCCTTCATGGCCGACAACCACCAGAGTCGGTTTTACCGTGCCGCCTGCAGGAGCACAACGCTTTGATGTTTGCAAATTCCCGAAGGATTCACCGGCAGCAGCCATGTTCGCGCTGCCTTGCGCACTTCCAACATCAACTCATCCCAGGTCGACGTTGATGGCGTTGAATTGTGGTTAGTGGATATGCAAGGGATCCAAAAGAGGTTATCTCGCGTCAAGACATGCGACGTAACACAAATGGTTAACATGCGATTTTAGACGCGCCTTCAGCCCCGGAAGCGGTATACAACCTTGAGGAAGGGGTGGGTTCCAGCTTACCCTGCTTGTCCCCAGCTTTTTGGAGCTGGCGAGCGATCGATGCCACCGTTTCCCTCCAATACCAGTCGCCTCTTTTTTCAGCTTTTTGTCATGCCCCCTCCAAATTGAACGCCACTTGGTGCACCAAAATTTTTGATGGATGGTCCAATGAAGGTACAAGAGATAACCGAGACACTTATCGTGCACATGTGATAGCGCAACGCTCCTCTGTCATGAGATTATCATGATTGGTTGACAAGGATTAAACAGATGGCGCACGTCCAAGTCTCCCTGGTGCGCCATCTCGATCGGAAAACAGTTGATTGTTTTAACACAATGAAACATTGCCACCAAACCCCCAATCTAGCGCCTATCGCGGTCAAATCTTCTCAGCCCTCGGCTCCACCTTATTGCGGGCTCTAATATATGTGTAAGAATTGTTGCGGCCAGATGAGAGATCTTTTGTGAGGTGCTTGAGATGATGAGACAACACGAAACTATCCAAACGGGGGGAGGGGCGCTGCGGCGAAGCAACCTTTTGCCCTCGGCAACCAGCTTTCAAGGCTAGTGCTTCCTTTTCCAATCTTGGCACCACGCACAACGGCGATGGACTCATATCCTGGACAAGCGGGCAATGGGCAAAGACCAAGAGCCACAAGAAGACATACGTCCAGCCTAGTAATCCCATCCCTTGGAGGCTTGGTCATCTCACCCCGCAAGGTCTGGGGCTATCAATAGATCCTCGGTCAGCTAAGTCTTGTTTTAGACATCACCCCCGGGTTACGATGCATGGCGCACGATGGTGAGATAGCCAGTCAACTTGGACGCTCACTCCCTTGCGCAAAGGGGGGGTTCACACCTGACTTCCTATCTCATCCAGTTGCGCAAGCCCAGTTCTGTGGGTACCCCTTCCGTCAATGTCTCAACCGCTATCATGCTCATCACATACCCCGGCTTTGCTAAAGGGGGGGGGGGAGGCTTGACGACTTGCTTGGTACCCACGACTCTGGGCCTGTCCACGGCAATAGCGACGTGGAAGTAGGAGCTTTCCCGTCGGGGTGGGACAATTGTGATGCCAGCCGCCATATCCGGGAAGGGGGGACTTGGGCCCATCCTAGGCTCTGCGCCGTGTTCCATCGCTGTGAACCAGTCTCAGGATGCTAGGAGAATCCTCTGCTGTGATCCTGGCCAACAATCCCTTGGTTAAGCCGGCCATGCCAGACCATGTTCATGTATAGTAACAGGGTTTTATAGAGTACAAGTGATGGCAGCTCAGGTCAGGTGGTCCGTCGCGCGCATCCCCGACTTGATCGGGAGGAGCCCTGGATTGATCCATTGATCTCCCCTCTCCTCCTCATTGAGGGCGCGCTCCCCCGAGGGGAATGCGGGAGGCTGCGATGAACCTGGTCCCTCGGATCCCCAAGGAGCAGCAGGAGCGGCTCATGGTGTGCGCCGTGCCCATTTGGAGAAAGAGGGTGAGATGGCTGATCAGCCTTGTATGCATGCACAATGTACACAGCCAAGCCACGAAATTCAAGGCTTCAAATTAGTTGGTACTTTATCCCTGCGGCAGGCGGGTGAACCTCGCAGCTTGCAATGGTAAGGCTTTATGAGATGCAGACATGAGACCCCGTCCCCGTCCAAGGGATCGGGAAGCACGATGGCCCTAATTGGGATTAAGGTGTCTTACAATTGTAGACTTGCACGGCCCGAATGAGGCCAGCCAGAAACTAATGTGCCACTGAGCCTGCCACCAGAGGCGTGTCTGAGCGCCCGGGAAGGATTGGTCACGATCCGGGCCGTTAGTGCTGCCTACTTGCTGTGTTTCGTCCAATCTGACTCAGAGTATGGCCGCATTGACAATGACGCCTGCATGACGAGATGACAATGACGCCTGCATGACGAGACGACAATGAACATACCCTGCACCTGTACGTCGTGACCCAGCCGGAGAAAAAGATCCCAGTCCAGAAGCCTTGCTGACCTCAGAGCTCCGACTGCGTGGAACCCGCCCTTGTACGACATGAACCTGCATGAGGGATGTCATGTGGGTGCATCAAAAAGGCAGCACGGAATCCGGCGAGAATGGTGAGGCTTGGATTCTTATGATGACTATTGATGCGTGATGCCACAAACTGATATTGAATAGTGCTCGCTTCCGACCAAGCTACCAGGGTTGCCTGTCAATCACGCCCCGCCTCGTGCTTGAACTCGGAGAGGTGAGGCGGTGTCTCACTCGCTTTCCCATCGGATGGGACCTGCGGCTGTATATTGTAATCATTGTATCAGAAGCTGTACGAACAACACGCTGGACGACACCGGTGTGGAGTCCCGGAAACAACGACACCATGGGAATGCTGACAGCAGTGACAATGCCACCCGACCCTGAGCCATGGCTTTGGCTTGACCTGGACGGCCAGTGCGTGTTACGTCCTGAAGACTGTACAGAGCACTGTCCGGGCCGGCCCACCACCTTTCGAAGCGAGATGCCAGGCATCAGCCTAGATTAGGCGACCTGCACCGAATTCGCTGTATCTTGGCCGAACGGGTACCAAGCAATAACGTCAAGCCGCAACGCGAAAAGTCATCCGACGACCGCTGCACCCCCCGTATTTTCAACACGACACCGTTTCTCCCGAAACTTTAGTAGCCACCCGGACCGTCCCGACTTAGCCATGGCTGGAAAAAAGGGAGGTGAGAACAGCAAGAAGGCTGCGGGCAACGCTCGCAAGGCTGAGGCTGCCGCTCAGAAGAGCGCTGCCGAAGACGCTCGCAAGGAATCTGCCGAAGACGAGAAGTGGCAGAAGGGCGCGAAAAACAACGCAAAGAAGTGAGCAGCAGGATGACACGAGCCACCATCATGCAGAGCTGACATCCATGACAAAAGGGACGCCGATGCAGCCAAGAAAGCGGAAGCTGCGCGGAAGAAGGCTGAAAAAGATGCTCTAATGGCCGAGGACGACGCCAACACCCCCGGTAAGGGCCCCAAGAAGTCGAAGGCTCCCGTCAAGAAGTCGCGCGGCCTTGACCTCGCGCAGCTCGATGACGACAAGCCCTCCACCCTCAGCGCAAGCGGCATCGACAATGCTCTTGATGCGCTATCGCTCACCACCGGCGGTGACGATGGCAAAGTCGATCGACATCCCGAAAGGCGCTTCCCTGCCGCCTATGCAAAATACGAGGAGCGTCGCCTCCAGGAGATGAAGCAGGATGGCAGCGGGACCGGTCTGCGCCTGGAGCAGCGCAAGCAAAGAATCAGGAAGGAGTTTGAGAAGCACCCCGATAATCCCTTCAACCAGATCACAGCCTCATACAACGCCACAAGAGACGACATCCAGAATCTCAAGGACCAGGAGAAGTCCAAGATCGAGAAGCGCCTTGGCAACTAGGTTATGTCGCGCCCAAGGTTTGCGCGCAATTGAGCCACAAAGAGGGGTTTACGGATGGGGTCGGTATAAAAAGGGCTATGTTCAACACGACATGACGCATGTTTATTTTGAATTAGACGACTGCTGGTCAGTATCCAGCTATCTGAAGAGACAGTATTCTTCTCTTGACTGCAACCTGATGTTCTCTTGAGCGCGCGAAGCCAAGAAAAAAAACGTGTTTCAATGAAGACAGTGGTCGCATGTCGCGCGCAACCCCGCCATGCGACCCCGCCATCAGCCCTGGCTTGAGTTTTGTCTGGCAGAATTGTAGACCGCCTTCGTCACCGCCCAATCGTGTCTGAGGCATCATGCATGCAACAACCACGTCAAGTGTTGGGTCAAGCGTTGCGCATCTATAGAACTTTCTGGCCAGCCTGTGATATTGTAGCGGTAGTTGGACAGGATGGGTTCGCTCAATACCGGGGCCCTGCCGTCCATGCGCAAGCAGCAGCTGTACTCTGAGTTGTCCGTATCGGCCCCTTTTTGGATCCCGCCTCACCCTATACTATAATACTGACTCGAAGAACAGCGCAGGGCTCAAGCAAGCACACCTCGAAGGAGTTTTTGTTAGTTTGGCACCTGGGGATCCTACAATGTGGTCAGGCGTTTTATTTGTGCGAGATGGTGAGTTTGATCAATCCTCGCGAGGTTCACGATACTGATAGCAAGCTCCAGGACCCTACTCTCCCGCAGTGCTCAGATTCCAAATCTCATTTCCTGATGCCTATCCTCAATTCCCGCCGCTTGTTACCTTTTCGACCGACATATTTCACCCTCTCATCACACCCCTGACGACATATATGTACACAACTGATATCCAAGATAGCGGAACCGTGAGCGCATCGGATCAAGAACGGCTGCCCCCCGGAGGATTCAGCCTGCGTCATGGCTTCCCACAATGGTTCGGGAGAGGTAGGAGGAACGTTGAGACACCCAGGCAGGTCAGCGGTCAACAGGCTGCGACTCCCACAACGGGTCAAGTGGGCGTCAGCAACTCGAGTACACCGGCGTCCAAGACCTCACCAGGTGTGCAAGTCCCGATTTACATGCAGACGGACAGAAAAACAGTATCAGCGTACGAAATCCTGCGATATATTCGGGACGCATTCAACTCCGAAAAGGTGCTGGACATGCTGCCGTTGGAGGCGGCGGGCAACCCTGGAGCTTGGCATGCGTGGCGAACCCACCGCCGAGCTGCTGGGAAACTACCTGAGGAGGTTGTATCAGCAGATGATGTCGACAAGCAAGATGGAGAGGATGCGCAGGGCCTTGAGAGCGGCTCAGAAAAGAGGGCATCGCCCACTGGATCAAGACATCCTGGGGAATGGAACTGGGATGGTGTCTGGGAGGACAGAGTCAAGAAGGGCATCGCCGCGAGTTTGTCGGAGCCTGTCCTCTACGGCTCCGTGACCACGCCAGACGACTTGGTAAGCAAACACACCTGACCAACCCCCCGTGAATAAAAAGACGGCAGCCTAACAGCGAAGAAGCTTCGGTTCTTGGCCATGGAGGATAACGACGTGGAATCAGTAAAGGAGAATATCCGACGCACCCTGGGGAGTGCATCATGAGACTCGGCGGAGGTTTGCGTCCTGAGCGGGGGTTCTCCTTCCTCAATTCTGTGGCTCTTGTCAGCTGAGAAACTGCAATGACCGTCATGTGTGGCAATGTCTGAGTTGGTTTGTCACAACTGCCTGACCACCAACTGCCGAGCTGCGTTTTGCCCAACGCCAGGTTGTCATTGCTCAAGTCTGTCACCTTTGCAGTAACGAGGCTGCTGATACCCTTTAGAGTCTTGCTTTTCGTAGCTAATAGACCGACTCCTTCTTTGTCATTGATAGAAAAAAAACAAAATTGGTACCGCATCACTCTCATGCTTCTTACGCCACGCATTGCCAAATCACCATCCTCCTTGTTTGCTTTGACACCCAAGGTCAGCTTTGGCAACAATACGACACATCATATTTCACTTGGTCGTCCTCGCAGTAGCGCTTTGGTCCTGTTTCTACTCCTCTGGAATTACTGCAGCCCGCTTGTTTCATCACATCCATTTCAAATCACAGTACATGACCCAACCACACCAAACCCTCTAGAACCCTTGCAGAACTCGATCCAGACTCATCTTGGGCGGCTACTTTTATGCACCAGCCCTGGCTCCTCTTCGGCTTAAGGCTCTCAGGAATACAAATTCCGCGATCGACAAGTTTGCTCACACCCTCCTCCCCTCGGCATGTCATCAATGAAGAGTGAGGCGCCATCTCTCCTAGAGCTCCACGCCAACAGGCAGCAGAGTACCCGTGACAAACCGAGCCCCCTAAGAATAGTCAAGAACAACACCTGTTGCAGAGATGTGACGTCTAGATGCACGACCGAGCTGACTGCGAACGGTGCTAAGGGTGGACTCGGCCTTCGGGACAAGTATGAAGTGTCCTCTGCTGGAAAACGTAGGATATCAGATGAGGCCCATGCGGTGGCAGGAAAGGAGAATTGTCTCGTTGATCGCGAATGTGTGCCATTTTACGGGTCAAATCCTGATCCTCGTTGTCCCATGCAGGAGGCTAAGTCTTGGACGTGGGATGACAGCCCACCCCATCCCCGTCTGCAAGTTGGATCATCTGCACCTTTGACTGTGAAGAAGACACGCCGTGGACGCATTGATGCCATAGCTCCAGGCCAAGAGAAGGTGTCTTAGGGTGGATCTTCATCTGCGGCCACATTTTCGGCCGGCTGCGGCATCAGTCGGGCTTCAAAGCTGCGTGCCCCTATATCCAACCTCCATGATACATTGGCAGACTCCTCATGGCCATTCGCCGCCGGCCAGTGTCAGCCGCTCCTATGCAGCCCTCCTGCCACAGCGGAGGCTCCCAATGTCCAACAGCGACCGGGACCGGCATATGTGCTGACCCCTCATGTTGAGGTCACGTCAGAGGTTACCGCTCTTGAGAATGGACAGCACACCTGGTGGGTGGGTATTGAGGTCTCCGGACGGCCGTCACCGGTCACGACCAGGGAGGAAAACCTGGAGACCCATGAGCGGTCGGGGACTCGCACTGGGCCAGCCATTAACCAAGACCAAGGTTTGTGGAGAGTGGACATGCCCAAGCATTTGGATGAACGGTCTTGCTGACAGCTCCTTCAGGGGACCAATTTGAATTTGGCAATATTTATGACCTCAACATTGAAGTATTGCCTACTGGAAATTCATCTATTTTACAAGTATTGCGAGACCAGACTTTTCCAATGTAGGTTGGCTGACCTTGGGGAAGATGACCAGGGTGGATTGGCTGACGAACAGGGTCCAGCACCATTGGAGCAGGATCAACCATTCTTATTTTAGCCCAGATCCAAATCGATCTTAATCAGATATCTCAAATTCGGAAACCGCGGTACAAGCACACCCGACAAAACTCGGATGAGTTGATGGAAGACCTCACGGCGGAATTGAGGGGCTGCAAGGTGGGGTATTCGCATATTCGACTCTCATATCGTCACACGGCCTTTCCCACTTTAATAGCTTCAGACGTCTCAGGCTGGGGCAGTGGAGTGTCGAGCGTGCAAAGCAGGGTCGATACAGTGGCGACGGCAGCTGTAAAACTCCACAACTCTCTCTCACCGTGGTCCCCTCGTCCAACACGAGCGCCAAACTCCCTGCTGCTGCTCATCAGACGACACTGGGGTGTTGAGAAGGCGGCAGAGGCGATGCGACGGATGGCAAATGATGACGTTGCTCCACGCGCGCTCACGACGGCCAATACTACGCTCCCGATTCAAGCATGCCCTCAAATGGACGCAGATCATGCACCCGAGTCTCCTCCGCCGGCAAGTCCCGCTTACACAGCACCACCCGTACCCCTAAGAAAGACGAGCCTCCGTGAAAGCGTGCGGATCCGAGGGCGGCTGACAGCCAGGGATTTGATGAACAAAGGAAAGCGTGTGACCTCTGGAGGAGAACTGCCGGCATCTTCGTCACAACAGTCATACTCTCCCAACCTCAATCGGGTAGGAAAAGACGAGGGCCCTTCGTCCTGTGTAACTGACGAGTTGCCGGACGGGATGCGACCGCAATCTCCGGCAACGGCTGAACAAGACGTTAGCCTTTCCGGGGCCGAGACTCTGAGGGGCTTGCTCCCAGCAAAAGTTGCTGATGTGTGGACAGCGGCTCGGGAGGAGACTAGCAGGGGCGGGCCAGTGCAGGAGGCACCCGCTCCAGCCAGGGTCAAAAGGGATGTAGGTCGATGGACATGGGGCACCTGGTTTTAGCAGGGCGGAAACGACGATTGGCTTTAGTCTTGCAGAAGATTTCGATAGATTCTTTCATGTCTATTCTAGTTCATCTCTCCAAGGAATTGATACCTGAGCGCCCTTTCGCGCAACTGTCACAGCTGCAGCCTTGTTTGCCGCGGCGACGGCAGCATCGATATCAAAACTACCGCCTTTAGCTGCCACGACAGCAAGTGCGTATGAACCAACAAACGTGTCACCAGCAGCGGTCGTGTCAACGACGGATGTTTTGGTAGCCGGGAGCAACATACTCTTACCGTCCTTGTTGGCAAAGTAGACACCTCGGCCACCAAGAGTGATGATGACATTTTGAACACCACGGTCGAGGAAGACTTTTCCAGCACGGACCAGACCGTCCATGGTATCGAGGTCAGACTCGGAGCAACCAGAAAGAATGGCAGCCTCTGTCTCGTTAACAACCAGGTGGGCGAGGCCAGCATAGGCATCGGCAGGGAGCTGTTGAGCTGGGGCAGGGTTCAACAAGACCGGAATACCAGCGACCTTAGCGGCCTTCAGTGCTTGTATGACAGTGTCGAGGGGAATTTCGAGCTGCATGATTAGTAGATCAATGCGGGGGCCCGGCAAGGTCTCGAAGTCTTGGGGATGGAGAGAGTGGTTGGATTCGGGGGACAAAATGATGCGGTTTTGGCCGGTAGGTTCATCAACGATAATAATGGCAAGACCTGTGTTGCCTTCCTTTCGAACTGCAACACCGTCCACATTGACTCCATAGGATCGAAGGCTATCGGTGAGAAGAGACCCATAACTATCGCCTCCAACGGCACCTACCATGGATACAATGGCAGAGGGTTGCGATAGGTCCGAGGCGCGGGAAAGCTTGCCGCATGCGACGGCCTGGTTGGCACCCTTGCCGCCTGGGGATGTAGCAAAGCTATTGGACGTCATGGTCTCTCCTGGAAGGGGGTGGTGTGGGACATAAGAGACCAGGTCCATGTTGAGAGACCCCAAAATGGAGATTCGTGGAATTTCGGAAGAAGCCATGATGGATGGATGGATAGATTGAGTGGGTAAGAGGAGGAGGAGGAGGAGGTTTGGTGATGGATCGACGAAAGGAAGATTGTGATTGTGTAGATGATATGTGATGTGATGATTTGCCGCCTTGGCTGGAGTCCCGAGCTAAGTTGGAATGCCGGGATCGGTAAGGCCAAGGCTGGATGAGCGTTTTTGAGTACTGGTACTTGTGCCCAAAGTACTTTGTAACCGTGGCGGTCGCTCGTAGGGTACGAGAAGTCGGACGCAAAGAATGAGGCCAGTGACACCAGTGACACCGTCGGACAATTGCGTGGGGGCTAAGTTGACTGACGTTGATGCAAGGACACGGGATCGGGGAAGGCGAGACGTGGGACTCCGAAGCCGGGCTGAGTTTGTCTGTTTTGCGTCTGTGCCTATGGCGACGCCTGTCTTTTTTTCTTCTTTTCTTTTGCTGGAGTCTGTCTCGTGATGAGGCTGCGGATTAAGTCTGAGAGCCGCGAGACAGTGACGGGACCTATGTGCGGTGAAGGAACTGAGTGAGTCGCCACTCGGGTCGATTGCATACAATGTCTAGTGTGGCGGGGCACGAGAGAGGAGGGTTGCTCTTGAGGGGCTCTGTTGGAGCTTTGGATGCTGGACCCTTGTTGGGGCTGATGAACTCCCGTACTAGTAGTAGGTACGTACTTCTGGGTGCTGAATGGTCAAACTGGATTCCTACTTTTTCCCTCCCTACTAAGCATCTTTGGGAGGGGAAAAAAAAGGAAAAAAAAAAGGGCCACCCCATGACAGGGAAGGGTGCCGACCCGATGACAGGGCACTCGGATGCGGATCTGTGGCTGATCCAATTGGATCTGAGGCGATCTTGACCCGCATACTACAGTATGACTCAGCATCAACGACAGCTCAATGTAACAGGATCGCGAGAAGTGGGAAGGGGGGATCGATCTAAAGCTATGACCTCAGGCTCGGAGTTCCAGGATTGTCAGCCAGCTATCATGTAGCCTGTAAACGTGGTATCCGAATCCAGGTGGATGTGGTTGTTCTGCGGGAGCCTCCAAAAATGTTCTACATGGCGCCCGTATTAACATTGCATGCCAATGTCACGCTGCTACTGCGACTGCTACCTTGCGGTGCGGTCACATATCTCCAGCGTATGTGCAGCACCACATGCCATGCACTCATGCACTGCAAGAGCGGGCGGGCATGCAATGCATAATTGCTTCTTAGTAAGCCAATTTTTGATGCCAACTCCTGCAAGTTCACAGTGGCATGCTTTCTTTTTTTTCGACGCCATTGCAATTTTTTTTTTCGTTCCGCGCTCTCTCGCTCTTCTTTGCCCCATTTCTTTTTTTTTCCCTATATGCACCTACGTGCTCAGTTCTCATATCACATGCCCCCCTGACTTCAAGCCCCCAGGAGCCGTATCCCCGTCGCCATACGTACACCGGCTCTCTTAGTGATGCCCGATCTGACGTCCAATTTTAAGTGCAGCAAACCGTCTCACACCGATCCCCTTTGATGGAGCACACACGCACACACACACGTCTTGTTTTGCTAGTTTAGTGCCAAAGAAGTTGTTGACCTTCCAGTCGGGAACGACCGAAAAAAAAAAAAGCAACGACGAGCGCGGAAAGGTTGACACTGGGTTTTGTCGAGAGGTGGGGTCGAGGGGAGACAAAATGATTGCTTGTGGGAAAATCTTCGACTTGTTTTCTAGAAGCACTCTGCCCATTGGTAGGTGAGTAGGGCAAGTTCATGTGTCAAATTAGCCAATACGAAGGCGAGACATGAGGAGCAGAAAGGGTGTCATGTGCGGTTGAGGGTGCAGTATGAGGCTGAGACTAAGTTTCTGAAGAGAGAGGAAAGAAGAAAAAAAAGTCTCCTTGGGCTCCTACACAGCTTATTTTCTTTCTTTCCTTTTTCTTGTAGCGAAAAAATAATAGCAATAACATTAATAGTAATTAATACCAATAGTAAATGGTAGTTGAATAAAAAAAAACTCGGTCTGGTGCCTGGCTTACCACGTGGGATGCAAGAGCCGGCGGGGAGTCGCACAATGACTGACCTCCTGTTCATTTTTCCCCTCCAGTCATTGATTGCATTCTGCGACAGACTTTTCTTTCCCCTAGTTATATTTCTTTTTTCCCCCCTCTTCCCCTACATCTCTTCCTTCATGCACGGAGAGTTTAGCGTTTAGCGGCTCAATCTTTCATTCTCTCCCATCTCCCTGCAACCAACGATATTCCGATCCACTCGCTCTGGTTTTTTTTTTTTTTGGTGACTTGTGACTTGTCAGTCAGCCAAGAAAACAAACATCGTCCTAACGCACAGTCCCGAGTTGTCAAGTAAATTGTCCAGACCAAGCAAGGGCTTTTCTTGTCTGAACGCTCGGGACTAATGATGGCCGCAATCCAGCGCCTGGGCCATTTCATAAGTGGTCCGTCTGTGTACGATTTTCGATGTTCATCGTTGAAACCACAGGAACCTGATGACGGGACTGCCACCAGCCAACCATGAACGGGTACCTTGGTCATGTCGGGCCGCATAATCATGATTGAAGCTCAAATGTCCATGATCAACAGCACAGATCCGCTCTTCCCCGCCGCCTCCCCCGGCCCACATCAGGTCCCAACTTTGGACTCGCATCACTCACAAACACACACACCCATGCGCCTCGGTTTGACACCCCTCTCACACAACAGCGACGTAGAAACATGACGCAAGTCGCGAGGAGAATGTGAGAGTACCAGTGGGAAGACTAACGCGCGACTCGAGCTTAGCCATACCACTTTGTCTAGCGCGGACCTCATGTCGGTGGGCGAAAGCCGGCCTAACTGCTCCACGAGACCACAAGATTGGCTAAACCGCATCGATCTTCCCCCCTCCTCTCCCTCGCGTAGTCCCTCCTATTACCGTCTATGCATAGCCTAGCTGGCACATCCGCAACGATGTGCCTCTCAACTTCTGCCATGGCATCCCACATTCACGCAACTTAGTGCCGATATTGTTAAAATGTCGGTCATGGCATGGCATGGGCCCCCTCATTCGATGTCTGTCTGCCCAAGCTGGGAGACACGTAGCTGACTAGGCCCGTCACTGATGCTTTAGATGTAGCTGCGAGTCTGTGATTTGCAGCATAATTCGTCCACTGACCGTGAGACAAGCCCAGAGTCCCTGCGCACGTCGACTCAACCCAAAGTCCGAGCGGATGACCTACATTGCTCTGACTTGAGTACCTTGCTGGCACTTTGCTTGCCTCAATTATGAGTCGCGCCGGATTGTATGCGGGACAATCGAGGCACCCAGAGATAGGAAGAGCCACCGCTATACGACTAACGTAGTCGTGAAAGAGAGTAAGGGCCGACCCAGTCTAACCAGGGAAGCTATCTTCACCCATTCAAATTAATTGCTCCCGCTTCGCACTTCAACTCTTCCTCCCTTCCTCTCTCCATTCTATCTCTCCCTCAGCTCTTCATTCGGCTTCCTCGAGGCCTCTGCAACCCCTCACAGACCTTCTTCTTCAACTCCTCGAGTTCTCCGCAGTCTTTTGCAACTCCACAACTCTTGCCAGCTCACGCCCTCCCCCCCTGGCCCCAGAAACTCTCACAAACCGTCCCCGCAACCCACAACCAGTGTTCCCTGTCATGGAACTCATATTCTCCAAAGCCCTGGCTGAGCTGGGAATTATCGTGTGCATTGTGATCCTCGCACTAGCGCACTGGCGATCCAAACCTTCGCTCCCGCTTCCCCCCGGTCCCCCGGGAGAGTTCCTGCTCGGCCACGCCCGTGTCATTCCTCAGGATAATACCGCTGCGGCCTATGCGAAATGGTCGAAAGATTATAGTAAGTAACCCTGCTAGTTTTGTTCATGTTGTATCATATTTCTAACCGCAACCTGTAATCAAGATTCCGATGTTATTCATGTCAAGTCACTGGGTCGCTCTATTGTCGTCCTCAACAGCGCCAACGCAGCCAGGGATATTCTCGAGAAGAAGGGCGCTAATTACTGTGACCGCCCAAGATTTACCCTTTTAGAGGTGTAAGTTATTTCTCTCGCCCCCTAGTAGTTGCCGACTGTTCACACATGCGGTTTTGATGTAGTATGGGCTGGGGCAAGACCCTTACTTTTCTCCCGTTTGGGGACCGGTGGCAGATGCACCGAAAGCTGCTTCAGAACTCATTTAGCAACACCAATGTGCGGAAGTGGCACAAGCTTCAGATAACGGAGGCCCGCCGCACTGTTCGAAATATTATGGGAACCCCCAACGGTTGGGAAACATCACTTCGGAGACTTGCCGTGGCCATTGTTCTCCAGGTCAGCTATGGAACCGAGGTTCCTCATGATAACGATCCTTATATTAAAATTGCCAACGACGCCATGTACGCAACTGGAAACGGCGGTGCTCCAGCTAACAGCATCGTTGATCTCATCCCACCCGGTAAGAAGTAGCACACTCTGGTTTTGAATACCTAGAGTCGTAAAACTGAGGGAAATCTAAATGCGTGCCCGATTCTGACAATCATCACAGCTCGGCATCTTCCAGATTGGCTCGTGCGAGACTGGGCGCTTCGATTCGCGCGACAGTGGCGTTGGGCTATTCAGAAGCTTCACGACGTGCCATTTGCTAATGCGCAAGCGGAACATGTAAGTCGACACCCGCTGGAGTGTTTAGCCCCTTGGCTCGTGCTTGTACTCTGGCAATTGTGATCAGTCATTAGAGAGAAAAAGACGGGTGCTGATAATGCCAAGGATTCTTCTGTTCGGGACAACAAATCATTGGCGCACCAGCTGCTCAACATGTACAAAACAAACGAGGCGCTCGGAAACAAACAAGAATGGACGCTAGATGACATAAAAGGGGCGGCGGGCGCTGTCTTCATCGCAGGGGCTGACACGGTAAGTCGACCAGAAAAGTGACCGATTGATTTTGATTACTCAACGACAGGCATCCAGACTTGGGCGACGTGTGTGATTTTCATTCTCAATATGGTTCTTCACCCGGAAATCCAAAAGAAGGCTCGGGACCAACTGGATTCGGTTATTGGCCCCGACAGGCTCCCCGAGTTTTCAGACAGGGGCTCCTTGCCGTACATCGAACATATTGTTCAGGAAGTCTACCGGTAAGTTTTGGACGTGCAGCCGTTTGAATTCTTATCCCCGGTTTCTGGAGCCTGGGCTAAATATGCATCCGCAGCTGGTCACCCTTGGCGCCACTAGGTAAGCCTCTCAAGTCCTGGACCCTGAGCCGGACACCTTCTCACACCTGTGCGCGGCATTAGGCATCCCCCACAAGTCCCTCAAGGACGATGTCTACCAAGGCATGTTTATTCCCAAAGGTATGTTTGCGAAAACTCTGCCGGGCTGATGAATGAGGCAAAATGACTCACACTTTGTCATAGGGTACGATTCCTCAATAACTCGCTGTCCTCGAAACGACGTGGATGAGTCTGATAAGTCCCAGGACCGTGGTCTACGCCAACGCCTATGCCATAGCGCATGATGAGCGCATCTATCACCTGCCCCACGAATTCAACCCCGACAGATATGAGCCACAGGCAAACGGTGGGCCCGGGGAACCATTCCCAGTTGGGAACTTTGGGTTTGGGCGTCGGTACGTTTATTTCCGTCTGGGAGCTGGTACAGCTGAAGTCTGGATGAGGCTTCATCTAAGTCCTTTGACTGCACCCAACCAGTTTAACCCCATTTGGTTGCGAAATTTTTTTTGAGGCACCACTGACTCTTGGGAACTGCAGTGTTTGCGTCGGCAGGTTTCTCGCTGACAATAGCGTATGGATCATGGTTGCCACCATGCTCGCTACTCTCGAGTTTCGAAAGAAGCTGGACCAGAATGGAAACCCCATCGAACCCTCAGTCAAGTTCACCAACGGTGGCACCTGGTATGTTGCCTTGAACCCTTCCGCACTCCTTCGTGTAACCCCCATTCATTCCGCTCTTTCCCGGGCAATCTCCACTAGCATCATACGTACTGAATTTGTCAATGATGACAATCCCGGTTGCTGACCGAGTTGTGTGTCTGCAAAAATAGTCATCCAGAGCACTTTGAGTGTGATATCAGGGCCAGAAGTCCCAAGGCGGGGGCGATGGTGGGAGGAGCTAACTGAAATTAAACTAGGGCATGGTATGGAGTACAGTAGGCGTATGTGAAGGCAAAGGTAAAAGCTGGTTGTTTGATTGGGGTTGGTTGCCGTTTGGTTAGGTCAGCCCTTTGCCATTGAATCCTGGTGACTTGGTGTGGGGGCGGGGGGCGGGATCTGACTGGTTTTTTTGCTCGAAATAGGCGGGTCCTGACTCAAGCAACGGATCTGGTGTTCGGTCTACGGAGTAATGGCAGCGCCGCGGGTCAATTTTTGCTTCAGATAATAAATCACCTTTCTTCCTTCATTGCGGCATCTCCTGCACAACTAGCCGTGTCGTGGTACCTGGCTAATTATTTCCCGTGACTGAATTCGCTAGCTTATTAGCCTCCAGCCTTGAAAACGGAACTGCTCCCCCCTTTTTTTCTTTCTTGCTTTTTTTTTTTTTTTTTTTTTTTTTTTTTGCTTTCCTTCGCTTTTTTTCTCCCTTTTCGTTTGTCCGTTTCAGTTAGTGACATAAAAAGCAATTCTTCTCATGTTACACACCGGCAAGTGGGAACCGAGTGGGTGACAAGCTAGTCTGAAAACCATTGCCATGTGGCGGATAATCAAGACAATGCTACCCCAGTCACACTAGACGAGGATGGCGGTGCCAACAAAGCACTATCAAGGCTAGTGGACAAAGAGTAAAAGTCGTGCCTTCATTTGTCTCCGTGTGTCTCGAATTTTTAGGTCGGAAACTGACTTTTCCTTTGCATTTGTTTGCTGCATGCCGGCAGAGATCACCAAGCCCGGCGTTTTTTCCACACCCCATTTTTTTTGCGGATTCCTCCGCTGCACTAGTGGGTCAATGCTCTGGGGATTAAGAAACCTCCCACAGATTGGATTCGAAGACCCAATTCCTGTCTATTCAATATAGCAAAGGCCATCTAGAGTCTTCTTCATCCGAATCGCGATTTTCGTAGGTTTCCTCTTTGTAAGAAATGAGCAAATACTGTCACTATGATAGAGGAGAAGGTCCACCTATTGGCTTGGCATTTGTTTCGTCTCGTTCGTATCATGCCATTAACTGGCTTGATCTGCACTGCTTAACTTCCGTCATGTTTGCCATCTCCGAAGTGGCATTTCGGCACGGCCCAACCTGGAAGCCGATCGGCAGTGTGAAGGACTGGCTTGTTGTACCCTGATGTCAAGCCAATGTCAGCCCGGTCAGCAGAGAAAAAAAAATACCGCCCCAATCGCTGTGGCATCATAACTCAGATTGTAGTGCTGGCCCAAGTGTCCATGTGACATTCCTCGCCCTTTTTTTTTTTTTTTTTTTTTTTTTTTTGCGCAAAAGCACATGCAGCATGTAAATCGCGCAGCAGTACATAATGGATGGGGGGTTCAGAACTTGGACATGATAGAGGAAGCCACGTCCAAGCGAACCTTCGACTGTGCAGCTTCGTCAATCCACTTGCCGTTCCTCTCACCCTCTGGTGCGATACAAACAAGGCCAGAATCATATAGCCACACCCACCACTTCTCGCATCACTCTCCAAAGTAGGCACGCCGTCGGCCCAGTGCGTGGAGTAACGGGCCAGGGCCCGTTACAAGTCTTGAGCGAGCGACGAACCAACGCGTGGTTGCGGATCACTCTCTAGTCTTGTTCGTGGGACTCTTCTGTCCAAAGAGACGTTGAATTCTGAGACAACACATTCTAGCTCAACACCGGCAGTTTGTCACTATCGGGGCAAGATAGGGTCCCCACTTTAGACCCGCACGAGGAACCCGGTGCACACAGGGACGATTGAGCCTAGTTTGCTGAGGCATCCCACAGGTTGGCATTTTTGACAAATGCTGGTAGCCGTGCGGAGTCTCGACTCAACAAGGAAGGCCCTTGTACGATGCTCATTGTAATAAAAGTCCTCCACTGCATGACGCCCAAGAACGGTATTGCGGCCTTAGAATGCCCTCAAGTGGCATCCGTCGGTCCCACACCAATACGGCTGCGATCCGGGCCGCAACGCGCTGGAACCTCAGCCAAGGTTGCGGCAGGGCGATCCCACTGCTATGTCGGTCGGTTGGCTGGGACGGGATTGATGCAAGGAGTTAGGGCTGGATGGTTGGTGTCACACTGACTAGCCCAAGCTTTTGTTTGTCGGTGTGAGATGTTAAACGATGCATGTCAAGCTCCCATCATGTCTAATGGCTCTTAGGCCTCGGGCATGAGCACCCCCAGCTGCTGCTTACAGTCAGCAAATCGCTAGGTGGCTGTTCGGTTGCACACCTCGCGCGCGGTGGCTATAAATCATCAAGCTGCATGCTGAACATATGTCCAGCCGAGAAAAAAAAACACATGACATGTCAATAAGGGGTCCTAGACGCAGGGTGTGGTCTCGGTCTCGATCCCCGATGAATGAATGACACCACACCTTGGCGGAACGACCCAGAATTCGTATACCGACCGAATTAGCTTGGCAGGCGTGCCCAAGGCCCAACGAAGGTGACATTGTGATCTCCGAGAATTCAGAATGGTGGGAGTGGTTACCCGATGTACTCTTGATGTGAAGGGCCCATCGTTCTTGTGACCGCCTCCCATGTTATGATAAAAGGCTCATATCAGTTCCTGTCACCAAACCCCACTTCTGTTTCATCATCAATTTTGTAGAACCTCGTTGGTGACCAACATATCAACCAAACGAATTGTGGCACGATTTGTCAATATGAAATCCAACACCGAATATTCCCATACCGACCTCGAGGCAAACATAGACAATAGATCTCAGCCACTCGACCAGAATCCATCCTCCAATGCTGCACAAACTAGAGGAGATGGTGACGATGTTCGCAGTGAAGTCTCCGAACCGAAAGGTGTATTGGATGCATCAAGCTGGTATCGAAAACTCCTCAACGTCGGCGTCGAGGAGAACGGAATTAGACCCGTGCCAATAGAGAGGCGGACAGAGACGGCTTTCAACAACTTGTTCACAGTCTTTTTCACGGATCTTCTCTGTGTTTTGCCGTAAGTCGGTTCATAACCCCGCAGTTACGAAAGTGCGCTCAACCCTGCTAGCCTACCGACCGGTGCACTGGGAACAGCCGTTTATGGGCTGAAGCTTCGAGATGTGTCTTTAATAATTCTCTTTTTTAATATACTCACATGTATTCCTCCCGCATTCATTGGAATCGGGGGCGTCCACACGGGGATGCGCCAGATGATCCAAGCACGATACTCATTTGGGTAAGTATTGTATTTCTCGCTCTCCATCCTCGGAACAATTAGCGCTGATGCATAAAAACTCAAACTTAGAGCCTTTTTTGTAATGATCCCTATCATCTTCAACGCCGGAACAGTGACTGGTTTCACGCTTGTCGGATCCATCGTGAGCGGGCAAGCCATCGCAGCCATTGACGAAAATGCACACATTAGTGTGAGCGTCGGTATCGTAATCGTTTGCGTACTGAGCTTTGTGACTGCTTTTCTGGGATATCGTGCCATTCATATTTGGCAGCGGTGGCAATGGATACCCAATTTGATTGCCATTGTAATCGCCTTGGGTTGTGGAGGTAAACACCTTGTCAACCAGGCTGAAGCAGGTCCGGCCACTGTTAAAAGCGTCATCGGGTACGGTAGTCTGATGGCAGGGTACTTCATGACTTTTGGCGGCACAGTTTCTGACTTTACCATCTACCACAGCCCAAGTGTTTCCAAGTAAGTGGTTTTGCACAAGGGGTATATCTGTATTCCCTTAGGCTAACAGACGCCCAGGTGGAAGATCTTCAGCTATGTGTATCTTGGTCTTTTAACCCCTTCTACACCTCTTCTCGTCCTTGGAGCAGCAATAGGAGGTGCCATACCAAACGTTGAGTCCTGGCAAACAGCATGGGATTCGTACGGAATCGGAGGCGTACTGGCAGAAATGCTTCGACCAGCCGGCGGTTTCGGAAAATTTGTCCTGGTAATCCTGGCTTTGAGTGTCATCGGAAACACAGCCTTGTCGAATTATTCTGTTGGTTTGAACTTGCAGATGCTTCTTCCGGTTTTTGCAAAGATTCCTCGAGTCGTTTTCATCATCATCACGATGGCCATTATGATCCCTATGGCCATCTACGCTGCGAATGAATGGGCGACTTCTCTTGAAAACTTCCTGGCCCTCATTGGATACTGGGCGGGGTGTTTCGATGCCGTCGTTATTGAGGAGCTCGTGATATTTCGGAGAATGGACTTTACGACTTATGACCCGCGAATTTGGAACAAATGGCGACGTCTTCCTCCAGGGTTCGCAGCTATCGGGGCTTCGCTCGTTAGTCTCGCCTTGGTGGTCCCTGCTATGGATACAACATGGTATTCCGGTCCTATCGGTGCCAAAATTGGCGATCTTGGATTCGAATCGGCTTTCGTCGTCACGGCCATCGCATACTATCCACTTCGTTGGTTAGAAATTAAGTGGACACGTCGTGTCTAACAGGCGGCTCATGTCGGATCCGCAGCTGGCAATAACCAAGTCGATCTTGGACGGAATCGGGTACAAGACCAATATGCGGGCAACGAGGACCTTGTGTCGGGACAGTTGAGGCATCGATGTAATGTTGATCCACATTAAGGGTTCGACCCATTTAGTGACGTGCCAGGCATAATTAATTGAAAGGGAATGAATAAATAGAGAAATGGTGACTTTTTTAAGAAGTGAATGAGTGCGGGACATCAAGATATTTATAAAAAAGCGGTCCACGACACTAAGTATGCAGCTTTCCACATAAAACAACGTCCTCGCCAAACGGGTGCCATGACACACCCGACAGTCTCGCAGCCGGAATGGGAGTTCCCGCGGAGTCTTCAAGGCGATCTGGAGATACGACAACGCCCCCTTTGCCAAGCCATGTGGGTGCAATCGTAACTATGACGGAGTCAATTAGGGAGTGGTACTTTGGGTCGAGCAATGAGTTTATGATCTGGCCACCCCCCTCGACCATGATACTTGACAAGCCCTCCCTGATCAATACGCCAAATACGATGCGCCAATCAAAACGCATTCTATCGCCGGGACCATCAGATGTGGCTGGTACCGATATATACTTTCCACCATGTTGTTCGAGGAGAGCCACACTCGCGGCAGGCAAAGCGTGTGCCTCCACCCCGGTCAAGACAAAGGGAGCTAACCCATTGCCCATTCGAGCGACTTCGAGGACCTTTTCCGAGGAAACAGGAGTCCAACGAAGATGGGGGTCAATAATGATGGGACGGGGCTGGCTGGCAGCACCGGCGATGCGGCAGTTGAGAGCAGGCGAATCGGCTAACAAAGTGGATACCCCGATGAGAATGGCGGCATGGCGTGAGCGGAGATAGTGGGTCATAGCTTTCGACCCGGGCCCAGAGAGCCGGGTCCTGACACCAGGAGCCAGGGACAGCGATGAGTCAAGAGACGTTGCAAATGTGAGCGTCACAAATGGTCGTGATGGTGAGTTTGGTGGTTCAGATGTAGGAAGATGAGGCTCGAGGAGGCGGGCCGATTCGGCGGAGAAAGCAAGAGATTCGGCCATGGTGGAGGGCAGGACGGAAAGGGCAGTTCCGTGAGAAAAGAAGGGGATGGAAAGAGACAGCACGGCGGCTGTTAATGCACATGTGCGGTTCCTGAACCAGAAACCGACCCTTTGTATGACTGGCCGAGAGAGGTTCGCACTGGCGTTGAAAGAGATGCCGGCGGCAATTCGGGTGTAGGCGGCCACGTCCCGACGAAGTAACGACAGCCCAAGCGATGTTGGTGAAGCGGGCCTTGTGCAGCGGGAGAGAGTCGTCCGTGATTACTAGTCGGAGACCAATGCAGGCCTAAAGTCTGAGGGCTTCAAGTGGCTCGCACTTGCAGCGAGATGTCTTGCCAGTGATGTCTTGGAAAAACCAGCCCTGGCGCTGGCTGTCTAGAGATTGGGGGGAAAAGTCGGTGTTAGGGGTTTGTGGATGGAAAGCCCAAAAGCAATGCTGAATTGCCATTGCCGAATTTTGTCGCGCGCAGTTGTGTCGGAGGGGCAGGCGGGTCCTGGCTGCTTTGGTAGGTTGAAGTAACCCCACTGCCAAGTCCCACAGCTGAATGCCGAGATCCTTCCTCGCCAAGCACCCCTCAACCTGCCACCCTTGTTCGCAGCCCATCGTGTGGGAGAGAAGCTGCCAGAGCAGCGCGCTCCTCCACATTTACCTGTCCACATCATCCATTATTGAGACAGAGAGCATGCTATCAATATGATCTGACTGTCTTTGGCGCTTGGAACGTCACTGCTTTATATCAATTCGCCCACGCCGGATCTTTCCGTCAAGCCGCTTCGATTGAGGCCGTTCAGCTTTTCCTTCCTTGTCAACGTTCCCACCCTCGTCTCTCGAGCCGACACAACGCTAGCAATCGCTCCCTGGCTTATAGTTTTCTATGGTAGCATCCATTGTCTTTCCAGTGGATGCAGTTGTAACTCAAGTAGTTTTGTGCCCAACCTTTCGAATCCATCCAGAGACCTATCATGCTCGCACCACATCACAACGCCCCTCAACGTACCCTGGTTCAGGGCTGGTATCAGCCCCTCCCTCAGACAAAGCCAAGGACGACTTTTCAACCTCTGACTCGACCAAGGCTCCATCCGCCGTCCTTGTTCCGGGTTTTTCAATCAAGACCAGACCCTATTCGCCATGATCGACGCCACACCGCAATCCATATGCGTGCCCACGACACTTTCCGACGGTAAGAAAAGCCACCTCCTCGCCCCAAGATAGGCATGCCGTAGGGCATTCTAGAATAGTCCAAACTTATTTTTTAATCATCATTTACAACCGAACTACGACTGCGGACTCTGTCGACTTGGTTTGACCGTGTCAAGCTTGCCGAGAAAAATCTTGTAGTATGTCTACCATGATGCGTTAAGTCGGCCTAGCTAGCTATATCCACGTGGCCAGTCCCCTCTATTGTCTCCACGGGTCGCCGCAAAAAGGCATACATCTAATTCATTCTCCACCTTTCGTTGTATTTGCCGTAGGCATGAAGTTCACCGACAACTGGATGTTCCGCCCTAAGAGCGGGTCTGGGTCTCTCAAAGCAAGCAACGGAACTCGTCTCAAATTCCAAGCAGCACATTTCCCTTGGCATAGCATACGACGATTGCATTGCCTCTCTTTCTTTTTACCTACTTCTTTTTAACCCCTTATATCTTTCTTTTTTCTTTCCGACTGAAAAAAAATACAAGTTAAATTTCATTAAGTCTCTAACGCATCAGACTTTGATACGTGACGCCGAGCACCAAGTTCCTCGGCTTCTGCATCAGAAAAATAAGACAGCAAATATCATCTCCGAGGAAGAAGGTGAATAGCTTTGTGGTTTCTAAAAGTCGCATGGCTATTTTTTCAGCTACTGAAGCTATATCCATGGATCTGACCTGGTTTTTCAAACAGATAGAATTGGGAAATGGGAGAATAATGATCGTTGTCAGTTGCTTCTTTCCACTAACCCAAGATATCCAGCTCTACAACGAATTTCTTCCATCGGAGTGATTTCAATCAACCGCTACATGTTTCTTGTGAGGCCAGGGGTGTGTCGTTGGAAAGAATCTCGTAAACGTGCTCTGTGGCTGGCCTCCCCACCCCGCCTCACCGGCAACCACTTGGTTGTGCCTGCAGATGGCGTTCAAGTGCGGGAGTGGAAAGATCAGACAAACAGCAGGTTTACCCTGTAAACCTTACCTTGCCAGCTCCTGGGGACGGGAAGTTTCTTTCCTTAGCTTCACCTAACCGTTCCGCTGCATCGATCCGATAGGATCGGCTGGATGGGTGTGCCGTTGCAACCGGCACCACGCGTATGCACACTTTGAAGCTTGCATGAGTCTAGAGGTCTGTTCTCGAACCGAAGGCGTTCGAGGTACATGGCAGTACCGAATGCAAAGTCGCACTTCGCTGGGGGGTGGGGTCTTTAGTGTAGCAGCCTGTAAAGTTTATATGGCGATCGGCAGCCTGCGTGGACGCCAGTATGCCTCAGTATGGCTCATTGCCTGGATCAAAGAGACAAGGAAATCAAAGACAGAAAGTGGGGGCCTCCGTGCTGGCTTTCAGCCATGCCCATGTGCAATACATTGTCAAATATGAGGCCGCTCTTGGCAGAAATCCAACGAGCATTCAATGCCTTCCTTCTCTTATCAACATTCAAGTTCTCAACACTCCCTATTTCTCTTATGAGCGGCAATAGCAGTAGAGACGATTATTTCCACTTCATCAAACAAGTTTCGAGGCTCAAACTTGGATTTGATGGCACTGTTGTTTATTTCCAAACACACCGTCGCCCTTGCAGCGGCCTCTCAATGTCCTTTATTACCCAGCAATGGCTTCCCGTCATCATCAAACTCTGCCCACTGAAAGAAACCGCAACTCTCCCGCTCCGGGACAGTACTCGCATAGCACATCCAAAAGTATCTACCAAAATTCTCCTTCTTCTTTTGCACAACACGTAAGACACATGGCGCCCCACAAGGACACTTGGGCGTATGCTTAGGGTGCATGTTTTCGCGGTAATCCCGGTATGTAATGTTTATTCGTTTGGCGCCTGCAATAGGATGCGGGTCGATCGACGGGGCAGCTGAAATACAGTGCTTCCACTCTTCCTGCATATCTGCGTGCATAACAAGCAGAGAATTATGGGGAAGGTGGATAGATATCTGGCCTTCGTTGTCGGGGTCTTCTACAGATTTATTTTCGTTATCCTTCGGTATCACCCTGCGGACTCGAAACTCGCGCGCAACGCCGAGCGATAGTGAACCGATGATAGGTCGAGGCCCAAGATAGGACAACCGATCGCTATGCCAGCCTACATTTTCTTGGGGTCCGTTGTAGCAGTTTACGAAGGCCGCATTCGGGACCCAGGGGTCTGGTGGTTGAAATCGTAGTTTCTTCCCACCGGGATATCGAGTTTCGATCCGTTTTTGAACTTCCTTGTTGACTACTTCTTTAACTTTGGGCTTAACCTTTGCAAGTTGCGGCGTGATTCGGCGAATATCCTGTGAAATATTACATCAGACAATGTTAGTGACGTCGGTTTGTCAATCGCACACACCGTCAGTCTGGTGCCGTTGTAATGGTACTCGGTCTTCTGTCGTCTGATTTCGTCGTAGCTCTCTACGTAGAAACTTGAGGTGTGCGGACTCGAGACAACATTGTCAAACATCTGGAATGTGATTTTCTCAAAGGATTTTGACTCCTCGAGTAATTCTTTCAGGAGATCATTTGCTTCATCTGCAGGAAGGAAGTTGTGGACAATGGTACAGGGTGTGTGCTCCGCAACGTCTTCGGGATCGTATAGATGCAGCGTGCTACCTTTCTTGGATTTGAGCTTTTTTTTGACCGGGGATGTAGGATCCTTGGGTGCAGTGTATTGTTTCAGCGATTGTTGATACCCAATCACTCTCCCGCTCTTTTTTGGTTGAGAAGGGAGCTTGAGGGAAGCCGATGCTTCAGAAACAGAGCCATCGTGGGCAAGGAGAATGTCAAGAAGCTCTTCCTGTTCAAGGCCAGGGTGCAACGAAGCCAAAATGGCCAGCTTAAATTCGGTTGGTTCCTCAGGCTCTACCTTGTTGGTTGGCTCTGGGGTACCTGTGCTCGACTTGCGTTTGGGACGTGTCAAGAACGTCTTCATGGTTTCGACGACGACTAGGCATCCGGAAAAATTTGGAGGTTCGCTGCCCTTGGTGGAGGCAGCAGAAAGTTGGAGTAACATGTCCGTTGACAAATTTCAAAACAACACTTGTCACGCTGCTTATCAATTGCGGCAAGGACGCGTAGTGGCGTCTACCTTCTTTAGCACAGACACGCGGTATCACGTGACACACATGTTATTTCATAATGTGATCGACTCGCTAAGTGCATTGGCGAGCTATGACGCAGGGCGCGTAACGGTTAGTTGCAAACGGACAGCACCCCGCGGCCTAGCCTCAATACCGAGGCATATGATACTGAGAGCTCCGAGGCGTCAAACTCAGTCAGCCAGACGAGCTATGTTGGATTGTGACTCTACCATATCATACCGAGTTTTTAGTCGCGCCTGGCCTTTGGCGCCTTCTCTCCGGTACTATGGCTGCCATGCTTGAGTTCCGTACTCAAGGGTTCAACCCGTATGCCGTCAAGTACTCACCATACTACGACTCGCGCATTGCTGTTGCATCCTCGGCCAACTTTGGCATTGTAGGCAACGGCCGCGTGTTTGCGTTGGGCTTGACGGCCCAGGGCGTTCAGGTTGAGAAGACGTATGCATAATCCTCTTTTGGGCCTGCTGGGTAAATACGATGATCCAAAACTGATAGTGTGCCCCTTTTGTAGCTTCGATACCAACGATGCCCTCTACGATTTAGCTTGGTCAGAAATCAACGAGAATCAGATGGTGGTTGCTTGTGGAGATGGATCTTTAAAACTGTTTGACCTAGGAGTTGACGATTTCCCCGTCATGAACTTCCACGAGCACAAACGAGAGGCTTTCTCCGTGGCTTGGAACCCCATCAACAAGGATACCTTTTTGTCGAGCTCATGGGATGGAACGGTCAAGATTGTCAGTAAGCTACTGGCTTCTAAACTTCCTAATAGCTAACAACCGCCAGTGGTCGCCTACACGAAACCATTCGATCAAAACACTGCCGATTGGAAACTGCACTTATAGCACGTCCTTTTGCCCCTCCAACCCCGCCCTTATCTCAGCCGTATCGTCCGACTCCCACCTCCGTATCTTCGATCTTCGAACACCATCCTCAGCCAAATACCACCTTACTACCAGTATCCCTGTACATGCACCGAGTGCCAGTCCCGCGCCCCTTCCTGCCGGCTCGGTTCCAAATGCGCCAGCTGAAATTCTTACCCACGATTGGAATAAGTACAGGGAAACCACGATTGCTACCGGCGGCGTTGATAGAGTCCTACGCGTCTTTGATATTAGAAATCCGGCTGGTGGCCCACTATCTGTTATGTCTGGTCACGAATACGCAGTTCGTAGATTGTCATGGAGCCCTCACAAGAGTGACACCTTGATTAGTGCAAGTTATGACATGACAGTCCGGCTCTGGACAGATGGTTCTACAAGTCAGGGCCCAGGGCCAATGGTTCCTACCGTTGGCACTCAACTGGGTGTTATGAACCGCCATACAGAGTTCGTTACTGGGGTAGACTGGTGCTTATTTGGCATGGGTGGCTGGGTAGCCACCGTCGGTTGGGACGAGAGGGTTTTGCTTTGGGACGCCAATATGCTCATGGGTCCACAAATGAGATGAACACTTGGGAAGAATAGGCCAAGAAATTCTTGATCGGCGTTGATGATGGAGCTCCTTGGTTCTGGCTGTCAGCCTGGCGTTTTTGCGTGATGACTTTACCAAATAGATCGTTATGTGCCCGATCATCCCGTCCCCGAAGGAAAAAGAAAATACAAAGAAACCCCCTGAGTAGCAAAATACAATAATTAAAAATGGCAGAGGCTAAGGTTGTTGGCTCAACTTTGTATTTTCGAAGATACGTGAGTCAAACGTTGAAATTATCTGAACACATGTTTGGATGGGATGAGTCTGGGTGAGATTTCTTCCTATTTCCCCCTCATTTTCATCTGAAACGGTACTACGAGGACGGGAAAATGTAATCACTCTGATGAGTAGTATTAAATCGTAGTTCTAAAGTAGAGTTTCGTGGATCGTGGCCACATGGATATATGTCGTGTTCATACCAATTACATGCCCTGGACCCCCTTTTTGTCTATCTTACACGCCTATACTATACATGAAAGCCCAGTATAAGTACAATTTCCTCCGGTGATAAGTAGCGTCGATTCGTTATTACATGGTAGTTTGAAAGTGTGTGCAAGCTGCATTGACCCGCCAAGCAGCCACAATAACACAAGCATGACTGAACTTAGAAGCTGGCACGAGGGCCTCGCCCACCACGAGGGCTTCCATAGCCTCCACGGCCTCCACGGCCTCCAAAACTGCCGCGGCCTCCGTCGTCGCGGACAATGTTGCTGCGCATCATATCGAATTTATCTCCAGAATCTGCGTAGCGCGACCCTCGATCATCGCGTCTGTCGTCGCGCCTGTCGTCATCGCGACGGGAACGAGGGCCATCATCCGAGATGTTCATTCCAGGCGCACGGTTCAATCCCATCAGAGTTACCCACCTGCGTGAGACAGTCGGAGGGGCTTCCCAGCCCCAACCCTGAATAACCCAGTCGTTTACATCCTCTGCAAGAGTAACTTTGTCTCCAGAGGGCCCAAAGATGGAAGTGTATGTGGTAACCAAGATTCCACGGGGAATGACACTAAACAGGCTCTTTAACTCGTCATGCGCTGGGGTCGATTGCCCAGCTTGAATATCAGTCTCAGAGCTCTCGAGACTGTTGTCCTGCTTAATGGGCAGCCCCTTCAACATCTTCCTGGCAGCAGGGATAGAGGCGTGAGGAATAATGAGCCAACCCTCACCCTCCTTGCCCTGACGACCAGTTCGTCCCAAGCGGTGGATGTAGGACTCTCGGTCACTAGGAGTATCAATCTGAATAACGTGGGTGACATCAGGGAAGTCCATGCCTCGAGCAGTCACATCAGAAGACAGAAGGAGACCGGTCTTGGTCGATCGGAACATGTCGGCAGCCTTTTGCCTCTGGTTTTGTGAAAGCTTCGACTGCAAAACGAATGAAGGTAAACCAGCACCCCGCTCACTGTTTCGGCGGCGATGAAAGGCCAATTCACCAGCAAGTTCAACCAGAGCAGTGGTGTTCAAGTATACGATAGCTTTGAAAGGCCGGCTATCGGGGTCAGCCTTGGCCTTTGCAACCTCACGATCGACAAGTTCAAACAGCGTAGGGAAAACATTAGTCCAGCCGCTGACAGGAGCGATGTGTTGAGGAACTTTGTCGTGGGTGAGAGACTCGTTTTCGGAAATAGTCTGGACAAATTCGAAATCCTGAGGACGGACCATAGTACGGGCAAGGCGGATGACGTTGTCGGGAATAGTTGCGGATACCAGCATAGTCTGACGAACCTTCTCAGAAGGACTAGGTAGAGCAGAGGTAATCTGATTGAGCTCTCTTTCGAACCCAACATCAAGCATACGATCAGCCTCATCTAGGACTAGGGCGGCCAGGTTTGGTGCGTCAATGCCACTTCGTGGATCCTGCAGCAGGTCATTCAATCGACCAGGAGTAGCAACAAGAAGATGGCATCCCTCTCGCCGAGTCCTGCTAAGCATGCCGCGCTTATCAGTGCCTCCCACAGCACACTGGACAACGAGGCCGGTGTTCTTGGTTATACGACGAGCCTCAACAGCAATTTGTTCGGCAAGTTCTCGAGTAGGAGAAAGAACGATTCCACGAATATCATCCGATCGAGCTTTGTGTTTAGAGCCTCGGCGAGCCAAAGATGGGTCCTCGGTGAGCATCCTCTGGAGGAGGGGCAGAAGGAAGGCAATGGTCTTTCCAGTACCAGTTCTGGCTTGGGCAACACTGGGCTTGTTAGTAGAGAAAATATACAAGCAGGTGGAGGGAATGCTTACATGTCGGTACCCTTGAGGGCAGGGTTAATGGTCTTGGCCTGAACAGGCGTCATCTCATTGTAACCCATGCCGTCAACGATGGAGGTGAGAAGATTGGGATGGATGTCTTTCAATTCGGCAAACTTAGTTACCTCCTGCTCATTCGCAGAAATGGGGGCCTCCTCGGCGGATGCAGAGGCGGTTTCAGTACTGTATGCGCGCTGTAGTAGAGCAATTCGGTTCAAAGGACCGGCGGCGGGCAGGACGGGGGCAATCTGACGTCCAGCTGTGGGAAAGGTGGTTCGGGACTGAGAGAGGAAAGAGGTCGTAACAGCCGACCTGGCCGTAGTGGCACAGCGACGAAGGCTGTTTCTGAACATTTCGACAAATATTCCCTGGTTTTTCAAAGTTTTAAAATGATACGACGATAAAATACACAGGATAGTAGACAGAAAAATGTAATGCGAAGGAAGAAAAAGTCTGTGAACCCGACGTCGCGTCGCTGATAATGGGGACTGAGATGATTTTTTTCTTTCGAGTCTAGACCAGGGTCCAAGTGTCTGTCGCCCTATCTTATCGGACAAGTGGGACTTTACTGCCACTGGCTCCACCTAGTCACGTGGGGCCGCAGTCCTTTCGTGATGCCTGCAACGGTTGAGCGTTCTCTAAGCCCACCCATCAACCCAAAAATACGATTTCTTCAGGATAATGATAATTATTTTCGTCAATTCGTGTAGCTATCTAAGGCTATATTCATTCACATGAAAGTTTAGGTCTATATTTCTATTGCTTCCATTCAAAAAAAAAAAAATTAAAGCATTTCCTCGTAAAGCATCAAGCATTACCGTGTCTAGCCCTAACAATCGAAAGGCCCTCGCCAACTCCGTCCGAGATACCTTGGGCAACACCATCGACGGTCCATATAACGGCTTCTAGAAGCGCATGCCCGACCTTGCCATCGTTCATCTGACACATCGTCTCGGTGAGAGAGGCACTCTGTTTCCCAATTGAATTGACAAGGTCCAGGCCATGGCCGACCACTGTCTCAGACACTTTGTACTTGCGCTCCATTCGTGCAGCATATCTGAGCAGGTACACCAGATACGGCATGAGGAAGCTAAGTATAAAGATTAAATTCACTACCGTCATTTGCACTCCACGGTGAAGGATGGACCTCGGCTGGCTCGGTGCCGGAAGTGACGGACGAGGCGATCCAGTCTGGGTCATGGCCTGGCTGGATTCAGTGATATCTTCGGGCAGTGCAGATTGAATGCGCCTTAATTCGCAAGCATCTAGATCCTGAGGGAGGGCTTTGAGAAGATAAGTGACCCCGTCGATAAAAGCCTTGCGTTCGAATAGGACGTCTTCCTCGGCAACTGCGGGTTTGCCCCCATCGATGGAAATATTGACGAGGCTAGTGCCTGACCAAAAACAAAAAAAAAAAAAAGCGATTAGCCGGACATAAGACATCAACTAGTATATTGTGTGACAATCATACCCTGCCTTGCAAACTTCCAGTGGACGCCAGAGGCTGCCCGAGTAGCTTGTTCGTCTTCTGTAACTTCCGAATAAAGAACTCTGCTCATCGGTCGCGGGCATATCGCCTTGGAATCAGATTCGGGTTGGTCATCTTCTTGGTCCAGGATTTCAGTGATGAGCGGCTCCCGAGTTAATTTCGGGACATCTGCCTCGGAATATGGCCGAGGTTTTGTTTCTGAGACGAGCACGCCATGTCGCAAAGTATGAAAACTGATACTGCGGCGGAGGAACCGAATAGGACCCATGCCAGACTGCAGCGATGCGGGAAGCATGGCAACAACACTTGAGATCCTATTGTCGGTAAAATGATCTGCCTTGATCGCATCAAAGGACTGGGCAAAGCGCTTGCGGCTGGAAGACATTCTGTCTGCGATACGAAACTATGTCGCAACACACAAGGCTGGTTCTAATCGGCGAGTGGTAAAGTGCAAAGACAAAAAGAAGAAGAAGAAAAAACGGATGATATCACAGAGAATCCTTCTAGCGCTCCCGCAGCCAGACCATGATGTGAAGTCAAAGTGACCAGATGATAAGCATGTGAAAGGGTCGATCAATGGGAAAAGCAACGAAGGTCAAGGCGTGTCGAGAAGCAATCACAAGGCCCAGCATCAATGTGTGAGATGGGTTTGTATGATATGGAAGGGGGGGAAAGGTCCAGGCACCGCCATTATCGGCTTGCCTTATCTCCTTTTACCGACCGGGTCAGTGCCAGTGCACCTGCCATCAACCGCTCCCAGTGAGGGCGCCACGCCTCCGAGTTTGACATGTGAAGGCCACCCTAAAAAAAAAAAAAAACTTGTTGGGTCATTGAAACCCCTGCACCCTTTTCCGATGCCATTGATAGGTGTGCATCTCCCCAATGAGGTCCCAACCGGTGGAGCAGATCCATCGCGAAGACCACTCCACCATCTCCAGCGTGCCTCTCACCCGTTGCACTTGCATTGCCTCGATAATCAAAATCACAACAAGTACGACAAGCGACGTTTCAACAAACCAAGATTGACTCTTTCATTCATTCTCAAAGATTAATGACTAATCCCAGTCCAGACCCATTCGCCGTGCGCCAAACAAAGTGCTATGCCAATGAACTTGCCCCATCTATGCGCAATTTGCCGTTAATGATACCATCTTGGTGCAACGTACAGATAATTCACCCAACCATGTTCCAGTATGCCCAGTTTCCTTGTCATTACCACCCTGGGGTCTTAGATATTCCCGTCGCGTAAAATCTCATTTTTGCGAAGCATTACATCATGTCTCGGCTCATCTCATACGACCATCCTCCCTCTCGCCTCATCTTATCACGAGCCGCCATATCTTTGCGGATGTCTTCTTCCGTCAGGCGATCAGCACCGCTCCAGTTAGCACTCGAAGTTCGAGCACGAAATTTGTGAAACTTTTCCTTGCCCCTATTAAAGACTTCCTCCATGTTCAAGGGAGCCGGAGGACCAAATATGGCGGCAGGATCCATCGTCTCCTGCCTCATCAGAGCACGGCGAAGATCAGGTGAATCAGCCCAGGCAGCAACAGTCATCCCGTTGGGCTCGTCATCATCTTCGTCTTCGTCGTCAGTCTGGATCTCGGGAAGCTCAATGAACTCGCCGTTCTGGAACCGAGGCGAAGATCGGAGAGCTGACTTGGGAGGTGGCTTAGCGACACCAGGTCGTGCTGGTGTCTTGAAGGACTGCCCAGCAGCAGAATTAGGAGCAAAAGGAATGGCGCCTTTAGAAATTTGAGCCATGTCCAACGGGTGTGCTGCTTTTGTCTGGCTCGTGTGTTGAGCAGTAACAGTGGCCTTGAAGAGATCACGGGATGCACTCTGAGGCACGTTAGAGTAGCCATTCTGGAAAATAGATTTCGCCTGAAGGTCCTGGTAATGATTAGCTTCAAGGTTGATATGCAAATGAAATAAGACAAAAAAACGTACCTTCTTAAAGCCACCCGATGGACGGACGGGAGGACCCTTAATGTTAGGCGGGTGATCCATATCTAATTCATCCGCAAATTCATCACTGGTTCGACGACGTTTTGCATCCTTGGCCTGGTATTGCGGCCCACCATAAGAAGGGGCATGTCGTGCTTGGCTTACTTCACCGTTATCTTGACCCAGAGGTCGCTTCGACTTTGCATTGGACAAAACAGCATTCACTGGCCGCCCGATATCCTCCTGCGATCTGAAGATACCAGAGTTGAGGCGAGATGGAGGCCGATGAGGCTGGTTTTCTTCTCGGTGAGACGGCGCCGGCTGGCTGTGGTCAGGAGGGCCATTCGGTTGTGATCTCACAGCTGGAGGAGGCGCTCGGGTCTGCTTGGCCTTTTCAATAGCCGCCTGCCTCTGTGTGTTCTTCTTGGCCTCGGCCTGCTCGCGCTCCTTCTGTTTCTGTTTTTCGGCCTCTTGACGGCGTTGTTCTTGTTTTCTCTGTTCTTCCTGCGCTGCCCTCTTTCGCTCGAACTCGGCCTTAGCGTCTCGCCGCCGCTGGGCCTCGCGCTCGTCTTGTTCCTTCTTCTTCGCAGCCATATCTAGGGCCTTAGGACGACCAGTGTTGGATGAAACAGAGCTCTTCAAGCTTTGCATCGAAGGCTTAGTCTGCAAAGGTGCTTTACTTGCCTTGGTTGGTGGCTGTTGAGACTGGGAGCTGGTATCCTGGAAGCTGGTCGACATTGTGCTACTACCAGGATGAAATTGAGAGTGTTGGGAACCGGTGTTCACCCTGATGACGGTTGGAGTTGGCTTGGTCTTGGCCTGCGGCTCCTTTCCAGGCTTTACTGGCCTTCTAGTCTCCTTGTTCCGGATACTGTGGCCAGGTCCAATGGAGCGCGAAGCAGAAGGGGGGACAACAGGAGCTTCAACCATCTCGATGTCCAGATCTACCGACTTGGACGTCATATGGGATTGAAACTTGCCTTTCCGGGGACTAGTCCTTGCTGGCTTCGGTGTTTCCTGGGGAATCATGTTTTCGTTATCCTTCTTGGATGCAACTTGCTTTTCCATCGCAGCCACTCTCTGCTGTTCCTTGCTGAATGTACGAACCTTCTCCCTTTCCTTCTCCCGGGCCTTCTCAAGTTTGTCCATTTGCTCGGCCATGAGCATCGCCTCTCTTTCCCGGCGCTTCTCTTCCTTTTCACGCTCCGCTGATGCACGTGTGCGCTTCGCTACGGGGCGTGTTGGGCTCGCGTCTCGCTGAATTGTAGAACTGTCCATTTCCGCATGTTGGGGTTCAGCGCTTCCTTGCGCCTTGCTAGAATCCGATGTAGAGACATATGCGTCCAACCGGGCTGTGGATGGTGACAAGATGGATGATTTTCCTTCAGCGCTAATGGCGGCACTACTAGCAAGAAGGCCTTTGGAGGTCTTCAAAATAGACGAGAGCTTATTCTTGACTTGCTTCAAGGGACTGTCACGAAGGTTTCGAGAGGGCGATTTGTTGAGAACGCGTGTCCGCTCCGTTTCCGTAGCGGTGATAGAAGAAAGCGGGACGGAAGCAACTGTCTTCAGGGGGCTACCATCCCGATACTCTGAGGCGGCCGGAATGACAGAAACAGATGCGGATTTACCATGCTTAATAGTTGCAGGCTGCTGGGACATGGTCTTGTGGGACTTGCTTGTTCCCTCAATGCCTGTCGCCGCATCCTTGTCATGGATCCCTTCCATAACATCAGTAGAGTGGCTCTTAGAGAGAGTCGGGCGCTCGGGCACAGAAGGTTCCACGGCAGGAGGATCAATCCAATCATCGTCACCATCTTCTGGGAAAGCACCAGGCGTTGCCGCTGTGGGCTCTGGCTTTTTAGGTGATGGTGATATTGGCTCTTGTGCTGGTTGGGAAACAAGTGCGGCATGTTGGGACGACAGGCTATGAAGCGACTTGGAAGGTCTGCTACCGTTGGGCTGTGATTTGCCGAGCATGCTGATTTGATCCTGCAGCCTCTGGGTATACGTCTTGTTGTGGCTTACAGCGAGATCTCTAGCGCGTTGAGGATCCTGCGTCGAAGTGGCTGTAAAATCATCCACATCCATCTCATCCCGGTCTTCATCATCTGATGAGTCATGCCTGGCATAGTTGCCAATACTCTTCCCGCCGGTGTGTCTGTTATAGTAACTCGTCCTGTGGTGATCGAGATGACTCGTTCGAGAAGCCCTGGTTTTCCCGGCTGTGAGAGGTTCTCTGGCCGGTAGCGAAGCAAAGTTAAGACTACTTTTCCGCACAGGGGCCCGGATCGGGCTAGAGCCATCGGAAGGAGATCGAGCTTCCCCAGGAGAAGCCGGGTCAGGCTGAGTCTCGGCCGGCCCCTGTTCCTCCTCTTGCTCTTGTTCTTCGTTGTTGATCCTCTCGGCGCTGGGTTGGTTCTTAATCGGGGAGGAAGGTGCCACTGAGTCGTGGCGTGATGTGGGATCCGAAGCAATAGATTCGATGACTTCCATATGTCCTCCGTCTACGGCATGTGGAGACATGACTCCCACGCTATGGTCCGTTGAAACACGCGCCGTTTGATCTTCTTTGGCAAATTGAGATGTCTTTTCAGGTGAATCCGAGGGGATAGTGCGTGCTGGGCTTTTCGCGGGAAGGGGGCTTAGAATACTTTGGTCAATATGGGAGTCATCGTTCCCATCGGCCAGATCAACCTCCATAGAACCGATATCTTGACTCCCATAGTATCCAGAGTCTTGAGTTGCCGGCTGTGGCAGTGTAGGTTTGGGAGAAAACACGTTACGACGAGGGGACGACGTCTTGATAGGGCTCGGTGATGTAGGTGGAAGTCGTGGGGATTGTGTCTGCCCGAATTGTTGAGCGATGCGGTTCGCGGTGCTGCTGGGTGTCGCGCCGAAAACATTGGAGAGAGGCTACGAGCGTTAGCACATTCATCCGGCCAAACAGGACTTCAAAAACTCACCACGCGAGGCTCAGGAGCTTGAACCTTACGCGCTGTCCGGAGTGTCTTGCCGCGAAGTTTGCCAGGCGTCTTGAAAGTCTCGGCGATGTTCCTAAAAACAATCAGATACACAACTTTTCACACCAAAAATAAACTAGCATACGTCTCATTCTCGTTAAAAATACCAGCCATATGCTCGTTAAGCCAGTCAAACTCATTTTGAGCAGAGTAAGTAAACTCTTCGACCTCCGAGTCGGTGATCTGGAGGGCTGAGGCGCGTTCCTCTGCGACCCACGCCGCCGAACCAACTTGGAGGCGCAGTCCTCGCATAGCCGCCATGATGCCGAATTGGATGCTAAAAACACGCGATCGAGGAGTGGCCGAAGTCGACTATTTTATTAGTTTGAATTGTTATAAAGGCATCGAGGTGGTGTGTGGTATTGTAACTGGTGGGTTTAATGAAGTTTGAGATTCAGTACGACTTTGTTAATAACATGGAGAGCTCAGGTAGGGGAGAGTGACGGTCCGCATTCCAGGTCACAATGTTTTGATTGCGTCCCAATCAGGTTAGTTCAAACCCCGGTTCGTCTATGCCCTATCGATTCGCGTATATGGAGTCCAACCCACACGTGATGATGTCAGCTATCACGTGGTGATAGCAGTCTTATCAGACAAACCCCCCCATTTGTTTACTTTCGATCGCGTCCATCTGACTGAGCGACGAAACAAAGCTTCCAGGAATCTGTAGTTGAGACCCGGATTCACCCAACATGAGGGTCATCGAAGTGATTATTGACGTAGGATATCTATTTTTTTCGGATTGTTTATATTCAGCATATCTAACCCGTTTGTAGGGCTTTAAGTCGTACGCTGTGCGTACGGTAATTTCTGGATGGTAAATAAATCCCCTGAAGCGAAAGTGGGCGGTGACTGAAGATGTCTAGGGATGAGAGCTTCAACTCGATCACCGGCCTCAACGGCAGTGGCAAATCTAACATTTTAGACTCCATTTGCTTCGTGCTAGGCATCACAAACATGTCTACAGTTCGAGCGCAAAACCTTCAGGTCCCCCCCCCCCCCCCAGGTCTTCCTCTCCAACATACTTACCTTGATGTCACAGGACTTGATCTACAAGCGCGGCCAAGCCGGTGTCACAAAAGCCAGTGTAACAATTGTATTCGATAACCGAGATACCAAAAAGTCCCCCATCGGTTTCGAGGAGTATGCAACGATCAGCGTCACACGTCAAATTGTGCTTGGAGGTACCTCGAAATATCTCATCAATGGACACCGCGCGCAACAACAAACAGTTCAAAATTTGTTTCAGTCTGTTCAGCTGAATATCAATAACCCCAATTTCCTCATCATGCAAGGTCGCATCACCAAGGTCCTGAATATGAAGGCGGTTGAGATCCTAGCCATGATTGAGGAAGCTGCAGGAACCAGAATGTTCGAAGACCGGCGAGACAAGGCACTCAAGACTATGGCCAAAAAGGAGACAAAATTGGTGGAACTCCGAGAGCTGTTGAAGGATGAAATCGAGCCTAAGCTCGAAAAGCTACGGACCGAAAAGCGAGCATTCCTCGACTTTCAACAAACCCAAAATGACCTCGAACGTTTAACAAGGGTTGTTGTTGCCTACGACTATCTTCGTTGCCAGGAGAAGCTGAAGCAATCGGCCGCTGACCTTGAGGGAAAGAAACAAAAACAGCGAGATCTGGAAGAATCCGCAGCGCGCCTCAAAAGCGAAATTGCGAACCTCGAGGAAGATGTCAAAAAAGTTCGATCTCAACGAGACAAAGAACTCAGGAAGGGAGGCAAAGCCCAAGCGCTGGAGGAGGCTGCTAAAAAACACTCTAACGAACTCGTGAGACTCGTCACAGTGCTAGATCTCAAAAACACTAGTCTAGCCGAGGAAAAGGAGAAGAAGACAGCAGTCGAGAAGACGGTGGCTGAGTTGGAGGCCACGCTTCAGGAAAAGACGGCAGCATTCGAGAACGCTAAGGCCAAGTACGATGCCGCGAAGGATGATCTCGAGCAGCAAAACAAGGACGCTGAGTCCAAAGAAGAGCTCCTCCAGACATTACAAACTGGTGTCGCTTCCAAGGATGGCCAAGAAAACGGTTACCAGGGACAGCTTCAAGATGCAAAAGCCCGCGCCACCACTGCTGCGACGGAACAAGAGCAGGCCAAAATCAAAATTTCGCATTTGGAGAAGCGAGTCAAGGAGGAGGAGCCCCGTGCCAAAAAGGCTAAGGAGCAAAACGCAGGTCTGCTCCGTGACCTTGATGGCCTGAAGGTGCAGGCCCAGAGGCTAGAGAAGGAACTTGGCCGACTTGGATTTGAGCCAGGTCAGGAAGAAGAGATGTACAAGCAAGAATCAGTCTTGCAACAAACTGTTCGAAATCTCAGACAGGAGTCTGATAAACTCAAGCGACAAGTTGCCAATATCGAGTTCAATTATGCCGATCCAGTTCCCAACTTCGACCGATCCAAGGTCAAAGGATTAGTCGCTCAGCTGTTCACATTAGACAAGGAGCATACACAGGCTGGTACTGCCTTGGAGATTTGTGCGGGCGGACGTCTCTACAATGTCGTTGTCGACACCGAAGTGACGGGTACCCAACTCCTGCAACGGGGAAAGCTCAGGAAGCGCGTAACCATCATCCCTCTCAACAAAATTGCTGCCTTCAAAGCTTCGGCTCAAACCATTGCCACAGCACAAAACATTGCTCCTGGAAAGGTCGATCTCGCCCTGTCCTTGGTCGGATATAATGATGAGGTTTCTGCTGCTATGGAGTATGTGTTCGGCAACACGCTCGTATGTGCAGATGCGGATACTGCCAAGAGGGTTACCTTTGATCCTAACGTCAGGATGAGAAGTATTACCCTCGAGGGTGATGCCTACGACCCGTCCGGCACACTATCCGGTGGCAGTTCGCCAAACTCGAGCGGTGTTTTGGTGACTCTCCAAAAACTCAACAGCCTTACCCGACAGCTGAAGGAGGCTGAATTCGCTCTGAAGGAACTCCAAGTTAGGATCGCCAAGGAAAAGTCCAAGTTGGATCAGGCTCGACAGATTAAACAAGATCTGGATTTGAAGAGCCACGAGATTAAGCTGGCCGAAGAGCAAATCGGTGGTAATTCTTCATCCTCGATCATTCAAGAGGTTGAAAACATGAAGAAGACGATTACTGAGCTGAAGGAGAGCATTGCTGAGGCTAAAGAGCGTCAAGCCAAAGCTACGGTAGATATCAAGACCATTGAGAAGGATATGAAGGACTTTGACAACAACAAGGATGCCAAACTAGTTGAGCTACAGAAAAGTCTCGATAAACTTCGAGCAGGTCTCAGCAAGAACGCTGCAGCCGTAAAGGGTCTCCAGAAAGAGCTTCAAGGTGCTCAGCTCGATTCTGAACAGGCTGGGGTTGATCTTTCAGCCGCCCGAGAGCAGCTTCAAGAGGTTGAGGTTGGTATCAAAGCACAGCAGAAGGACATTGAGAACCTTGTCAATCAGCAAGCCAAGCTTTCTGAAACCCATGATGCCGTCCAGGCTGAGCTTGATGACGAGCGCGCAAAACTTCACCTCTTCGATGACGAACTGCGAGCATTGGAAGACGCTACTCGGTCCAAGAACTCCCGCATAGCTGAAGAAAGTCTCGAAATGCAGAAGCTTGGTCATCTTATTGACAAGTTCCACAAGGAGCAAGAGGGTGCAGCGGAGAATGTCAATCACCTTGAAGAGGAATACGAATGGATTCATGATGAGAAAGACAAGTTTGGCCGTAGCGGGACGCCTTACGATTTTCAAGGCCAAAATATTGGCGAATGCAAGGCCACACTACGGAATCTGAGCGAACGATTCCAAGGAATGAAGAAGAAGATCAACCCCAAGGTCATGAACATGATTGACAGCGTTGAGAAGAAGGAGGTCTCACTCAAGCATATGATTAAGACTGTCATCCGCGACAAGCGAAAGATCGAGGAGACAATTGTCAGCTTGGACGACTACAAGAAAAAAGCACTGCAGGAGACATGGGAGAAGGTCAACGGTGACTTCGGTCAAATCTTTTCTGAACTGCTTCCCGGCGGCAGCTTCGCCAAATTGGACCCCCCTGAGGGCAAGACCATAAGCGAAGGTCTTGAAGTCAAGGTTTGCCTTGGTAAAGTTTGGAAGCAGAGCCTGACCGAGTTGAGTGGAGGTCAAAGGTAGGGGTTCCCTTGTCCAACGAGACGATCAGTTTGATTGCACCAACATGCTAACCAATCGGGAACGCGTAGATCCCTCGTCGCCCTGTCGCTCATTATGGCTCTCCTCCAGTTCAAGCCCGCACCCATGTACATTTTGGACGAGGTGGATGCTGCGCTGGACCTGTCGCATACGCAAAACATTGGCCGCCTCATCAAGACGCGATTCAAGGGCTCACAATTCATCGTCGTCAGTCTCAAGGATGGCATGTTCCAGAACGCCAATCGCATCTTCAGGACGCGATTCAGCGAGGGCACCAGCATGGTCCAGGCGTTGACGCCGGCTGATATGAAATAGAAACGCCCTAAAATTTTGGGGAAGCACGAGTGCGTGCATGTGCGTACTTGCATGAGATATGACGGAACGTTAGGCGTGTCTTTCGTGCATGGGACCTTGGAGTAGGCAAAGCATGGGGTTGGGCGCGGGTCGGTTGGCGGTTTGACAAGATAATGATCGATTGATGTGTAATGAATCAACATGGATAATCGAGGACCTTTTGTTTGCCTTAGTTTTGTATGAATGAAACTTGTTTTAATGTCGCGGAAGAAGAAAATATGTTCCCCGCTCCTGTAAGATGATTAATCTAGGCTACTGTTTGACATTGACACGCGAGCCGTGTTTCAAGACGTCTAAGTACATGCCGACTTCGATGTAAGATACGAGCCCTTCAGAGTTGGTGGCTTGCGGGAACAAGGGACAAAGTTCCATGCCCAAGCATCCCGATTTTGGGCCGCTCGCGTTAACTTTGCGAAACTCCTTGGGCGCACGGTTAGGTTCCACCATGTGCCGAATGCCCGATCCAGCTTCAACGTTGGGAAGCGTGCACCTATTCAATAAATGTTATTATATTGCAGGGTCAATTATCTCGCCATTTTCATGGCTCCTTTAGCCTTGGTGGGGAAATTATTTAATGATTTCTTGGGCATGGACCTACCGAACGGTTCGGCACGCAACTTCGAACTGGCACTGTTCTTTTGTTGACGGGTGTTCGAGATTGATGACGTCCCGCGTCTCTTCCTCGTATTCTTTACTGCCCGAAACTAATATAGAAGGGAAAAAGTGAATTTTGTCCGTTTTTCTGGGTCAGGGTAATGGGGCTCATTACGTACTGGTGATATTTGCCCCAAGTTTACAAGCGTCAAGCCCCTTCATCATCTCATCCTTGAGAAGCAAGGAATCAAGGTTCTGCATGCTAGTGAGGCTAATCATGTGGAGCGGATACTAGGGTTGTTCGTTAATTACGTGTGAGGAGTTCCTTGTCAGTTGGTTGGCAAGACACTTACACTGTCTTGAAAAAACAGGCTGGGCTGATATCCCAGTGCAGTCTTCGATTCTTCAAGTCGTGATGCCCTTCTTGGGCTTGACGGGTTGGCTCGAAACAATGACAGCTTGTGCTTTACCCCGAGATACAGAGGCAACTCGGGGGGGATCTCAGTTTCGAAATTGAGTGCGTAAACAACATCGTTACAAATCTTGACGTCAGCAAAACCGTAGCCTTGATCCTTGATCTCCTTGTTGGAGGGAAATGAGACTGGAAGCATAAATTCTTTCTCGGGCAGCGCGTGAATGCCGCGACTAACCTTTGACGCGATCCACTGTATCAGGCCTCGCAAGCCACGATCCATCCACGGGAACCTCACCACGAGAAAAGCATCCTCCACCTTGCCCAACTGCCGACTAGTCTTTGCCGGGTCCGGGATCCAAAGATCAACATGAACAGTTTCCAAGAGTGGAAGCTGCCGCTGGGTCACAGGTTCCCACAACGGGTTGGGCTGTTTGCTGTCTCCAGTAGATGAGGCATAGCCCGGGGCGGGAGCGTGTAACTGGGCAAACGTGAACAGACAATCATGCTCGAGCCCTGTGGGTAGTATCTTGCACCGGTCTAGCTCTATACCCATGCACGATTTGACAGGATAGATGCGCAGACTCTGGACCGTGGGCTGCTCACCCGCCGCCGGGGGGCTGTGAGCAGCCGACAATTGTTGGCGGAGGTTGGAGCGTTCCGGTGGCAGACCAAGGCGGGAGTGGGTCTGACTCAAGGCGTCACTGCGCTCCACGGGGACGGGCGGGAACAGAGTGAAAACGGGGACGAAGAAGGCAATCAGGGTCGCGACAAAGAGGACGAGCGTGATGGCGTCGAACTGGACCGGCAGCTCGGGTAGGAAGGTGCTGGAATCGGCGGCCCGCTGCACGAGAGTCACAGCATCATGCCTATGCGCTGCTAACTCATGCTGCAGGCCCAGGCCAGATCGAGACATAGTTGAATTATCAACGGCACGGCAGCGCACGCAAGTTGTTTAGTGAACCTGCACGAAAAATCAGGTGTAGCGTAGCGGTGGCGGAAAGACGGAATACGTGGGACCTGCCGCGGTATGTCTCTATTGTGCGTCGCTCACTGTTGTCTCGCTTGACAGCATGCCGGCATGCTGTTTGGTTCCTTCGTCTTTGGCGTGTCTTGCTCCTTTTCTTGCTGGGTTTGCGAAAGCGAAGTGTTGTTAAACTTCTCCCATCTAGCCTCAGCACCTAGTTACTACATTTGATAAGGGTCCACTTTGTTCTAACGCCCTGTCGCCCCGTCTCCCCGTTCCCCATTGTCTGAGCGCTGCAGGGTGTGGCGCATTGGCCGTTTGGAAACCGCGTGATATGTGGCTAGGGTCTGGCAGCATCTTGCACTACTTTTTGTGTCGTTTCATTTCCTGCCTACATATGTGAAGCAGCTGCTCATGCAATGTTACGGAGTGACGAGATGTTTAGCTCAATGGCAGGCCGACGCCCCGGCGCCGTTGATTTGCACAGTTTCAGCTCCAATAAGATTTTTCCTGCAAAGTCATCATTTAGCCCACCCTCCACTTACACGTTAGAGGCGTCATCATGTGTGGTGGGGACTTCTCTGATTCAGTTCGTGCAAGATTTGTTTAGGCGGCTGTCAGGTACAGGGTAGTTCGGTCGAGTCCTCCCGGGAACGGGGACGGGGACGGGCAGCTGCAGCGGTCCAGGATAGTCTCTTCTGCGAAATGTATCCACCGTTTGACAACCCTTCAGATGCACAAGTGAGGCACGTACTCGGGCTGTGGTTCTTCCGGTTGTGTTTGCAATTACCCTGGCAAAAGATTTACGCCGCTTGGAAATTCGTGACAGCCCCAAGTGGGTAAAGCTATGCATGTAAGTCAAAAAGAAAAAACAAACCAAAAAAAAAAACCCCCCATCGAAAAGAATCCGTGCACCCGAGAAGCGGCATAGAATAGGGTAGGTAGTGGTGCGCACATGTGTAGGGTGGGTGGATTTAAGGTGCTCTACAGGATGGATGGGGCTTGACACGAGGCACGCCATTCAATAAGCAGCTCATACAGGCGATATTCCGCATTCCGTCTTGCTAGATCACGGATCACCCGTTCCCGACCGAGCTCGCGCTATTATAGACTCAGCTCATTTCTACGAGACGTCATCCAGGTCAACACAACATTTAGGTCTCGACTAACGGGACTAAACCTGACTACCGACGACGCCTGCCCCACTCTGCCTGTCTCAGTCAAGGCATGCAGAAAATACGTGTCGATGTTCACATAGGCAGTGTGAAGCGAGAAAGGGAAAGAGGTCAAACCTGGCCCGAAAAAATCTAGTCTCTGCTCCTATCCCGTTTTTAGGGGGACGGCTCACAAACCCTGATACACGCCACGAACCGGTCTAGCTCTCAAAGTGATCAATTGGCTTTCCCGTTTCTCGGTAGCTTGCTCGTGGTTAGTCTGGCGCGGCTCGCTAGAGATACATTACGTAGATGTCGGGCAACGTGTGGAACAGATTTTGGAGGAGTTGGTGTCACTTCAGCTGAATTGGGGTAGCGTCTTTTTTTTCTTCTCAATAAAGTATGCCAGAATGAGGAGTGGAAAAAAGAGGAGAGGGATTGAAAGAAAAAGAAAGGAAACAAAAACCCCTCCTCTCCCCCCCCTCCCCGCCACCCTGCCACCCTCACCAAAAAAGCAAGTGAATCGAGTAAGGCATCGACACTGACATCGTCCTGTCCCTTTTGCTGGTCACAGATAGCACTTCTACTGGCTGCCCTGCCGTGTCAGGCCAGATTCTGGTGGGTTTCTGATGGCAGTTGATGATTGGTGGCTTTTGTCCACCCCGAAATGTCAAGGCTCAGAGAGTGATCTGCCCGCTTTGAACGACCGGCCTGGAACTGAATGGTCGTAGTGCCATTCTCCTTGACGATCTACCAAGGACAGACATACATTGCAAATGCAAACCACGTTCGATGCGCGTGGTGGCACGCAAAGCCGGCAATATCGGGAAGGGTCCCGCCACAGCGCCCGAGCCAGGCCGCAATCTGTACCGTTGCCGTGCCCTCTCTCAGCTCCGTGCAGCAATATGATGATGCTCAGGTACCGCCTCCTGCACTGGTCACTGAGAGGCCAACGGTAAAAAACCCGTCCACACCACTTTCCTGATTCTTCCTCTTGTCCGTCAACCACTGACTCGTATATGTACTAGTGACGGAAAATCTTGGTTTATACGTGTACCGGCATGGCCGTCAACTCGCCTTGGTGGTGTGTAAGTTGGAGGGTGTTTGGGACACATCCGCAATGGGTAAACAAAAGCATCGACATTGCATGTTGAGGATACGTAGCGTGCAGGACTGGTTCATGCCCGTTGCAACCTCACATGACGAGACCGCCGGCCGACCAAAAATAGGTCATTGGCGGGCAGGCTATGTACTACTGCAGCTTGCCCATTGGAATCAAGTTTGGGGAGGAGGGATGAACGTGGCGGCTCGCACAAGGGTTTGAACCCACCCGCCGCTGGGCGGAAAGTCTGTGGGTGTGTACAATCGGGCCTGGATGACTGACCCACACGCATCCATAGCACCCATAGCACCCCGACTGGGCCGGCGGCCACATTCTCACTCACACATCTATGTAGTGACACACACGCGCGCACCCCATATGCAGGACAGGGCCGATGCCACAGGAACACCACACTTCCGCAGTGACTAGTGCTGGGCTGAAGACAGAACGGCCGAATCTGCGGCCAGGCGGGTGGACGGGTGGCCGTAGTGGTACGGGGCAGATCCTGGGAAATTGAAGGATGGATGGACAAGACAAGGCAAACCAAAGACGAGACGGAAAAAAAAGGGTTGAGTAGGCTCACATTCTCTCACGCCTCAGCTCCGTTGGTGGGGCCGATGGGCGGCATCTGTACCCCCTTCAACCTCGGCGAGCCTGAGCCACACTTCTCGTGCTATCCAATGAGCTCTCAATATCCTTCTGCGCTCCTCACCGAACGCTTCAACGTCGGGACCAATGTATGTTATCGGCATCAGTAATTAGTTAAAAACCAGTCCGTCGAAACAGCTGAACCGAGAAATTTATAAGCGTGAACTAAAGCATGCTGCAGTGGGGCGGCCACCAGAGACGATCTTTTTGACCGATATGTACCGCCATGTGCTAGTAGACACGAGGGTAATCAATATGCAGGTTGGTGAGGAGAAGGAGGAGAAGGAGGAGGAGGAGCAAGGCCTGTCTGTGTGGTGGCAGTTCTTGGTAGCGATAGCCGGCACTGAGCTGCTGCCCAAGTTGCAATGGGGAGGAGCTTGGGTCAAGCGACAAGGGCTAGGTATATCCATCCAGGATTCAAGGGATGCCTACCCGTGGGGGAAGGGGCTAGTTTCTCCTTGTGGCCCTGGCACCCTTGGGGAGCATGTGTTATTTTTCCCTTTGGTACTTCGCGGAGGCGAAGAGGAGAAGAGGAGACAACTTGGGAGAAGCCACCCCCCCCAGAGCAGTGGCGGGGAGGGTGATTCCCCATTTGTTTTGCTTCTGGTTCAACACCGCGTATTCATTATTTATCATATATATCGTCTTAACTTCAAACATTTGAGCCGGGATAGATAGTGGAAGTGGGCAATTGTAAACCCGCAGGAATTTTTTTCGTTAAAAAAAAAAAGGAAACCAAAACAGAAAAAGGGTTACCGAAGCGGTCAACCAGTTTTCAGGGTCAATCCTGTTGTTGCAAAACCATGAGGCTCTCGGGGCTTCACCCTTCGGTCATCGGGGTTATCAAAAGTCGGGTTACGTATGCACCCGCTCTCACCGGCCATGGCTTTGCCCGCATGCCTTGCTCCACCGATGTCCACATCGACCCCTCCACCCTCAGGGCTCAAACAGAACAGAAGGCTTCTAGACCGGAAGACCCCCAGCCGGATCCTTGACCCCGGGTTGATGCTAAGTAGGCGTCAGATTTCCTTTTCAGGCCAGCGGCTGCAAGTCCTGAGCTGGCTGCTTCAACTTGGGTGGCGCTGGTGGGGTTTTGTGGCATGCTCGTCCTCGTTCTGTGGCCAGGGCGCTTGCGACCACCATGCTTGACTAGGCGCCGGTGCCAACTCTTAGTGCCATTCTAAAGACGCGCTGGATGGCGTCTTGCTTCCTCGTCGGACCACTTCGAAGTCCGCACGACGTCAAGGCTGCAAGTCGAACTTTGTCGAGTGCCGGGGTGGGCAATGGGATACGATGCCGCTCTTCCCCTCCCCCTGGGTCCTTGCGACGTACATTAGCGGGTCGCGGCAAAGCGCGATGACGGCGACTAGATTTTCGCATTTGCGCAGAAATTGAGCATTTGATACTGGGAATGGAGAATGCAGATTGGCGCTCACCAGCGACATCATTGACGCACTTTTGTCAGTCCAGGGCGTATAGCATACACACCTCGGGAATCACTGCCCCTGTACAATTCTCCCCCTTTCTTTCTCACCTATTCCACTCACCGTCCCTACCGCGCTCATACGAAGGTAACCGCGGTAAGGGAAGAGCGCGCTTTGTTCAGCACAGTATCCGTGAGCAAAGGCAGCAGAGAACATCGGATACCAAAGTAGGGAAGTGGTACTTCCAAGTCTGGCGTAGGCCAGAATCAGATTTCTGGGGAGAAATCCTCCTCCGCCGGGAGCAGTAACCGCGCTCTGGCGTCAACGCTTTGAGCGCAGCCTGACCGACCCCCAATGGCCTAGCACCGAAGGGATCTTCCCGGCTGTCATTGAACGCAACACACCTGAGCGATGCCATTTTGAGATGAGGGACTAATCAGCAACATTCCCTTTACAATACGTACCTGACACAAAGACCGCCGGTTACGGGTCCAGCCGCCGGCACATTTCCCGAATGTTACAACTGCGGGAAAGCAGAACAGCCGCCAAACATTCTCATCGTACCTGGCCCAATAGAGAAAGCTGAACGTGTTCGATTGATATTTGGAAAAAGAGTATGTATTTTCGTTGTTCCAGCTGGGATTGGCTGGGTGGACGACGGAGCCGCTGGGATGCTGGACCACACCCTGCACATTCTGAGCGAAAATCTGGCCCGTGAGGCCTCACCAGAGCTACATAGACGCCTTGCAACGGGGCCCTCCAAGTGGAGTCGAGTGTTGTTGGCTGGGCGTAGTAAGGCCGACTTTGTCGGAGGAGATCAACATGGTCCGAACATGACTTGTCATCTTGGGCCCTGGAGACAAACTGTTCTGCCCTTGCACGAAACAGAAGGGGAATTACCAACACGAGTTCTGGCAGGTAAAAGCTCTGGGTACACGAACCACATCTAAGATATTGACCCGCCCAACCACTCCGTAGCCTTTGGGGATGTTGCTGACATTGTTCTAGAACTGGGTTGGAACGGGAGGCTCCCGATCCGTGTAACAAAGCAAAGTGATGGGTGCCCTTGACACCCCCCTCATATGCTGCTGCCTTATTCCGCCGTTGCTTCCCCTCGGTTTCCAATGACGCCTCATCCAAACACATCTCATGTACGAATAGACACCAGATTCGATTCTGTGATACCCCGTGAGATGAAACAAATATGTACGTACCAACGCACGACAGGGAGCTGCTTTTGAGCCTGTACATGCATGCACACTGTGGCCTTTGGGAGTTAAAAAGCGCACCACCACCCCCATGAGCTATAAAATGTTACGCATCGCATTGAGATGCAGGCAGCATCTTACCAACCAGGGCCGGCCGCGGATGCAATCGATCGCCCGCCATCAACTTCCACAGAGGAGCTCGAGATATTACCTGGCCGGAGCATTCGGGACTGGGTCCAAATCTCAGCTAAACACCGGACGGGGGGCAATGCTTGCTGCAGGGTCAAGCATAGCATGGTAAGCTGCGTCTACAAATCTCCAACACATCCCGTTTCTCATCTGGCCTGTGCTTCAGGTTGGTCCGAACTCTTCCTAGTGCTTAATTAAGCCCTGACCACGGAAGACGGGATTGAGGATATGGCGGATGAGCACAGCCCATGTGAAGAAGGCATCTCTCCGACCTGAGGACTATGAAATGTGCACTTATGTTCTATGCTGGGCCGAAAAAGGACGGGACCGGGAAATTCCGTGTTTTGATTGCCTTCGGGCCTCCGCCTCCGGAAGTGCTCCGGTCCGGCCGAGCAGGAGGCCACCACCAGGGCTGAAAACCGTGCAAAATCCAGGATCGGAGTCTTACCACTTTGCCGATGGTGGTGTTGGCATGCCGAGGCCCGCTCCATAGAGATTGTCAACTGTCGGGTCGAAGTCAAAAACGAAGCCACGGAGTCGCTTCTAGGTCGGGCCACGCGACGACCCACGAGAGAGCGCTGAGAGCGATAAATGATCCAAGCGCCCAGACGCCGTTTCCTGTGTGGGTGGTTGTCAGATGGGATGGACCCATCGCTTGATCAAGGCTTTTTTTCGAGGCATGTTGACTAGGCCCTGTGCGGGCCCTATCAGATCGCCATCTATCCCATAATTGTGTTTCGGCCGGGGAGCCATGGACGGATGCCACACCAGGATGCCCTGCCACGCAGGCGCCCAGTTCTAACACCCTAGAATCATGGGAGGGGAGAGAGGGAGGAAAAGGCGTAGTGTGAAGCACTGTTGGATGAGAGTCACTAGGATAGGACAGAAGGGAACCAAGGATGTGTGTGATGTGATGTGATGGGCGTGTCGTGTTGTCATGGATGGGTAGAAGACAGACTTACGTCTCGAAAAAAAAAATTGTTTCCCAACGAGGACCGGCGAGAGGGGGAGGACAAATAAAAAAGAAACAACAGGCAAAGAACAGAGGAGAAGCAGACAGTGATGGCATGTACGCTCAAAGTTTGCATCGACACCCTCGGCCGCCCGATTTCCTTTTCCTTGCGCCTTCAAACGCCCCTCCCACCCAAAGCGTTGCATCACCGCCATGCAGCCCCTGGTCGCGGCCACTTCCAAGTAGCACTTGGTGTGTTTGGTTCTTCTGCAGACTGAGAGTGTGTGGTCGATGCCAAGGGCGGCCGCAACCTGTGAGATGCCAAAAACAGGCACCATGAGTAACTAACGAACGAGCAGTTACTCCGACCCTGACAACGCCACGGCGGTCTGATCCACCTGCCCCCAGAAGCCCAGCTCCAGTCGGCCACCGTCGTTTTCACTTAGGCGGCCCAGTGGCGTGGCTGTCTAGAAAACGTCAAGGGCATGGACATTCGAGGGGCGACTAACAGTTAGAGAGCAAGGGATGTTTGGCACCATAAGGTCCAGCCCTCCGGTTTCCTTTCCGCGGTCTTAAGCTCTTTCGGGACAGGCACCCTTCTGCCCAAGCCCAAAAGGCACTGCGAGTGCGGTCTCCATCTGCCATCCGGCGTCACCTTAGCGGGCTGGGCTGTCGAAGCTGGGCCTAACGGTCTGGGATGAGGACATATCACAGAATCTGAGGACTGGCTGGTAACAAAGCCAAAAAGAGGCAAAGGCCAACCATGGAAAATCAGCACCTACCTCAGGTACCCTTGCTGCCCGCCAGGGTGTGTGCTCCTTCCCCCTCTAGTGCTCCAGCGCATCAACGCTCCAACCCAGCCCCAGTCAAGCCGCCCCGCGCCCACTGCTGCTGGAATAACATCCATCCACACTCCATGCCCAATCTATCACATATCCTCCACCGCGTGTTAGTCCAGTTGTTCCTTCTTATTCTTATTGCTGATGCTCGGGCCACCGCTATTAAATTCTCTTGTTTGGGAAAATTCGTCGTAATCACTCGCTCTGTGTAGCCGTCTTCTACTTTAGAGAGAGCCATCCCTGGTCTGGTCCATCTACTACTTTACTTTGATCAACAACGACACAGTATAACCATGACCACCTCCACCACCACAACAACTCTTCAACGGTTTTTCAAAAGTACATAATCCGGCATCCAAAAGGGACTTTCACCTCCTTTTCTCTCCACTATTGTTGACGCCTCCATTCTTGGCCTGGCCCCCCTCCTCGGCCGAGTTAGCCTCCCACACGCACACCACACATGCACACACATGCACACGCGCGCTCACATCTTCCTCTCTTCCTTTCGTTGGCGTTTCTTCTTCCCGCGCTCTATTCCTCGCAAATGACACACGCCCGCACCCACCCACACCCCCGGCAGACCCATCCCTCCCATCCGCCTCTGCAGAATCTCCAGCCCGGATCCGCACCCACGACGAGCAGCAACGGCAGCACTTGAAAGTTACAGGGCTCTGGCTGCCGTCAACTCAGCAACACCACTTTCACCCAACTCGCCCAATTCCCTTGACTCACTCTGTTGCCACGCCGTTGCCTCCACTTGCATACTGCACGCAACTAGTGGCCTTGTCCGTTCAGCCGCTTGCCGTAGTCGTGTCGGATCATCAGAGTCGCCAGGGATAGCATTTGGCTGGGCTCCCGAGACCCAGGATCATCGGTTGACGCCCCGTCAGGTCTGCATGCGACAGCACTCTCCCGCAGAATACGACATCTCTGGCTCTTGTGTTCAGGGGTCCTAACTGGCACGGATTGTCCAACGTTGCCATCGAAGACCACGCAGTCCCGCCGTCCCAAGACCTTGAATGGACGCCCCCTGATTAGTCTACGGCATCCCGCCTATCCTATTGCTCAACAAAGGGCCCGGGATTGCTCCATCGACAATACTCCTCTCTGCCGTTGTCACGACCAGACCACATATCAACAACTCCACTGCTCAGCGCCATACATGTACCTGCTGGGACTCGCCAACCCCTCTTCCTCGACAGGCATCCCGGAAGCCCCCCACCAGTAACCAGACAGCGCCCTTGCAACCCACGTTTCACTAACCCGCGGACATCTTGCCGCTTTCCTGGATCTATCCGCAAGCCCAAGGTGCTTGACAAAGTCGTCCCCGTAGACTCTCTCTTGGCCCAAACCCTCTGGGCATCTCCGGACTGGGCCACACTCTGACATACTGATCCTCATCCACACTCCCCATCCATCCTATTCCACTCTTTCCCCCTCCACGCCCTTACCACTCCGCCGGTTTTCTACAAGGGGGGGTTGTCAGTACAGTATCGACTAGGGCTCAACTGTGGCCCTGTCCAATCACTTCTACCGGCAGCAGGCAGAAATTGGCAGCTGGCCCCTGGAAATTCTCAACCCACCCCCGTCCATCTGCTTCTCATCAGATACTTTTCTTCACGACTGACCCGGCTTGACTGGCGTCTTCAAGTTCATTTAATTTGTTCTTGTCTGTCTTGGAGACGGCCGAGTCGGAAACGCGGAGCTGGAGTACAAACGACATTCCTGGCTCTTGCAAAACCGCTCGCTCGGAGTTTCCGGCGCACGCTGTTCGTGGTTTGTGGTCTAAACAGTGCCACATTCTCGCTAAGCATGCAAATCACGCCCGCTGCCATCAATATTGGCCAAAGACACTCGCTGCCAGTCTCGAAACACCACGTTTGCTTGGCTAGTCTGTGATTTAGCTGCTACTATGGGCGACTACTATCATCACTTCCTCTCCTCCATGTCCGGAGCGGGGCTTAATCCAGTTACCACGCCAGAAGAGATGTTTGCGCCGCAAATGCATGGACAGCCGATGGCTATGACGGCTTCCCCAATGCCCGGGGCTTACCAGCAACTTGGTTACTTTACAGGATTCCCCGAACCAATGATGTTCAACCCGTCAAAACCACAAAAGAACCGGAGGAAGTCTGGCCCCCCAACCACACCGGGAATAGATCATGTCAAACATCGCCGAACAAGGTCTGGCTGTTTTATGTGTAGAAGTCGGAGAGTCAAGGTAAGAGGAGGAAACCTTCTAGTTCTCAAAACAGTTGAGGTGGCTAAGATTTTCCCAGTGTGACGAGACCCGTCCGATTTGCGAAAGTGCGGTTCCAGGATCCCTTGGGCGAAAAGAGGTGCTAACTCGAGTCAGGATGCAAAAAAGGAAATCGCGAATGTGTTTATCCTGAGCCTGCTAATTCAAAAGGTTCAGCTGGGGCCTCTGGAAAATCGAAGGAACATGGACTTGGAATACAAACAAGTCCTTCATCATCAAATGCCGATGAAGATGAAGATACAGAACACGAAAGTAAACTCGAAACGATACTTGACGAGGATGAATCAGGCGGACATGTCCCAAGGATGTCAAAAATGTCGAAGGGCGCGGGGGCTTTCCCCCCAAGACGACAGACCTCGGAGGCTCCATCCCAAAGCAGTACCAAAAGTTCGTCTCCATCGACCTCAATAGCGACTCCCATATATTTCCCTACAACGTCATATCCCTCAAACGATTTCCCACTGGATCTTGGACCGGCAGACTGGTCCCATCTCACACCTGAGGTTCAACGGTGTCTGTCATATTTTGTCGAAAATATGACCAACTATCACTATTGCCTCCCTCATGATTCGGATGAATTCTTCAAAACTATTCTTCCTAGTGCAGCTTTGCGACATGAACCCCTTCTAAACGCGTTGGTGGGGTTTGCTACATATCATCTGACTTTGCAAGATCCGAATGGCAAATTGAAACCATTTCTACAATATTATAATAGAAGCGTTACTCTGCTATTGGCATCCTTGAAGAGAAACGAGAAACACAATGTAGCAACACTTTTGACCATCTTACAGTTGGCTACGATCGAGGTTCGTTTGATTGGTTGATTATAGTCCACATTGTTTTGTGCTAATGTGAATATTCAGGAGTATCTAGGTGACTGGGTCAATTTGATGGGGCATCAAAAGGCGGCATTTGAAATTTTAACCAGCATGTTTACGCCACAGACGATCATGCAAACTCCTATGGGTCGCATGTGCCTTCATTGGTACGCGCGCTTTGATACCTTTGTGGCTTTAATGGGTGGCTTTCCTACTGATCTGCCTCGCGAATGGTTCATTGCCATGGTAGAATATTACCAGTCCCAGATCACAGTATTTCCTGAGGAACTACGCTGGAAAATCGAAGACTGGTCCGCCAGGCTCCGCTTGATTTCATACGACATGTCAATATTGTTTGCACGAGGAAGTCGAGGTCAGATTTCTCCGGAGCAGTTCACTGCAGAACACGAACAGTTAACTCGAAATCTTATCGAGTGGAAAGAGTCAAAGCATCCTGCGCTGTCTGACGCTCAATGCCTTGTTACTGATTTCCAGAAAACGCGGCCTTCAGATCCTGATGACATTGTGGATCCGTATACTCCAGATATTCTTTACGAGCCTCCATTATTTACGACGACAGTACTTTGCGCTGAATGGCATTCCATCATGATTATGCACAAATGCCAATCGTCAAATATCTCTCCTGAAATTTTGTTTGGGGAGTTGAGTCAGCATGCATACACCACATGCCGGTATTTTGAGACTCTTGAATATTGGCCTGGTACACCAAAAGGTGTTTTGTTTCTCACACAAGCTTGTATAGCTATTTCAGCACTCTTTTTGCCGCAGGACGCACGACACCATATGTGGTTTCGGCGAAAATTTGCTTTGCTTGAAACAATGGGGTAAGTGGGCAAAAGGACACTAAAAATCGTGCCATCCCGCCAATATTGACCGATAGCTAAATGAATGATTAGATATATCCATCCCATCACCCTTCGAACGAAAATGGCCGAGTTATTTAGGGAACCATCTTGCGCTCAATGGTGGCTACCTAACGATGAAGGTTTCAGCCCGATTTTGAAAAGTATTCGAAGTTTTGCCGACGAACGTAACGCCGCTGTCGTAACAGCCCAACACGAAAATCTTCGGGAAGTGAAGCATATTTTCGCAAAACTTTCCTTGAGTAAAAAAAACAGCGGATCAGCGAGCATAGGATGAAACCTTGCACGTTGAGACCACGAAGCGAGAAATCATCATGCGCCCTTGCAAAAATCAAACGATGACTGGTCTATCCAGTTGACGCCGAGTAGACCAAACGTATAAAACAACCACACGAGAAATATCAACAATTTTAATGCGATTAAGCATTAAAGACACTGGATTTCCCGTGGATTAGAATTTGGGGCTATCTGTGAAGAAAACAATACCTGAAAGCTAGGCTACAGGGGTCGGATGGTTAGTTCGTGACCAGGCGATTCAACCATTCCCCGTTCATTTCCATGCCTTTCCATTTTGCATTGAATCAATGCGCAACCGATTAACAACATTAACATCACGGTTATGTTATTAAGAGATAGAAGAAGACAAAGGGTCGTAAATGGACAATATCTTGTTGGACGAGGAACGCCTTCGGACAAAGATACCCAAGGGTTGCATGGTGGCAACCAGTGACGAATTTGAATAGAAAGAAATGAAAAAGAAGACCATATGCTAGCAAACTTGTTGGCATGGGCCCTTAGTGTCCAAATTCATCAACATCGTAAAAGGCAGAAGCAGAGGCATATTGATCATTCATTTACCGTCCGTTCCAGCGAAAGAAACTCATGTCTCCTCGTTATGTTCTTGAAGGGGAAGATATTATACACGACTTTAACTATAGTGAATCACGCCCGCGTCTCAAATGGAACGGCTGAATTTAGATCCCATCTAGCCCAAAATGACCGGAACTATAAATATCAGTCCAGGTTGATGGCTCATTTCCCTTCCTCGGCTGGCTCCGTTTTAGGTGGAGCTTCCGCTGGGGTCTTCTCCTCCTCGCCCTCAGGCTCCGTCGGGTCGCCTCCCCCCACTGATTGCTCAGAACCTGATTCAGGCCCAGAGGTGGTGTTCTTGGTAGTTTCTTCAGGTTCCGTCGAGGATGGGCGCTCAACAGATATCTCTGACGGCACCTCGGATTTCTGCCCGTCTTGATGCTCATCAATGGGCTTGTAATTTCCTTCAGCGTCTTCAGGGGCTACTGATACTTGTGGCGATGAGGATTCTTTAATTGGCTCGCCATTGTTGTCGTCCATAGGATCAGGGTCGAGACCTGCTCCTACAATTGTCTGATCCGCATCCGAAGCGTCTTCATCGATATCTTCCTCCTCATCATCAATAGAGTCGTCATCTGGACCCGATGATCGTGCGATGACAGATTGCTCAACTATGACGGGAACTTCTGCAATTTCGGGTCCGTCATCTAGGGCAGATGGGGATGAAATATGCATGTTTTTGAGTTTTCGCGAAACACCATCTGCTTCTTCTTCCTCTGCCTCAATCACAGTGGTTACAGCACTGCCTGTTGATGGACTGCTCCTGATATGTCGTCGTGTATTGGTTCTGACGTGGAGATTATCGTCTTCGCTCCCAGGACCACGTTGCTGAACATGGGGCTTCAGGATGGCTGGTGTAGGCTTCTCAGCCTCATGTTCTACCGGAGCTTCAAGCCCCTCGGCCTCAGGAGGTAGCTTATAGTTTTCTGCAGGAAGCAAGTCGTAGAGATCGCAAACTGTCTTGAAAAACACGTAAAGGCCCGTCTGCCCTTCGACTGACCAGAAGACACCGCGATGTTGGAACCAGGCATGAGCAAATATCCGGTGCAGTCGGCGAAAGACATTGACCAGATTCTTGACACCGAAATTCTTGCTATGATTATCGCTGAGGACAACGAACCGGCTCGGGAATATCTTTTGGTCTGTAACAACATTAGCTGCCCAATCGAGAGTATGACAGCAATAGTCGATGGCGCAGCAACTCTTGGGCTGCTCATGGACGGCGCAAAGGAACTGCCACTCGGAGGCGCGCATCTCGGGACATGTGCTGGCACTGCATGGAGGGGTATCGAAGAGGAAGCCGACGATAAGGGAGTTGCATTGCGAGATGAGAAATCTACACAGTTCGTAGAGCCAGATAGTGCGGTCAATACCAGGTGGAGGTTGCGCAAGCTGAAGAGCGGTTGCGCGGGAGAGTGGTTGCGTGTTGGAGGCGGTATGGTAACAGTGAAGGGCGGCTAGGTGTTCTTGAAGTTGAAATGCCGAGTCCAGCTGGCGGCGGTTAGCTTCTGGGGGCGTCGTGGAAGCGCAATGACGAACCTCTTGGAGGGGTATGAGGGGAGGACCAGCAGCCATGTCTGCAGCCTTGGTTCCAGGGTGAATGCGTCGCCTGGAGCTCGCGTCAAGAAGCGTTTGCTCGGATGGCGTTGTCTGGGGACTGGCAGGCTGGCCGCCAGACGGAGACCCGATTTGGATCTCTGCTGGCGGCGGCGGGCTTGGTAATCGGGGCGAGCTAGGTGCGAGCGACATCTTTTGTTTGTGTTAAGGAGAGGATGCTGCGACGTGCAGCTTGGAGGTTCGTTGGGACGGCGAGTTGCGACAAGGTTGTATTGGGAGAATGGGCTGCTGGCGATTAAGACAAACGGCGAGGCTGGCCATTTGGCCCGACTCTCACTGCGCTGGCGGCGTGGGCTGTATTTTCCGAGGAGGAGCTCGATATATGCATACTTGTGGGCGCCTATGCATGTACCGGGGAGCCTGTAAGTGAACCGCCCCCCATATCATGACGGAATTGGCGTAAAGCATGTGGGCTGTTTGTGTGTGGTATTAACACCCAGTTCCGATTTTCTTTTCGAGACGAGCCAGACTAGAGACGAGGTTAAGCCTGGAATCTTCCAAATCTCGTATAATTTAAATACGCTGCCTGAAACTGTGCACACTTGACAACGGCTCTGCCACCAATCAGCCAGCCCAAACCCAACATGGATTTTGATGATGATGCCCCTCCAGAGCTCATCCACACCACCACCAACCACGACGGTGACATTCAGGAAGAAGTCACAATCAAGGTACCCATCACTATTGTGACGGGTAAGATAAACATTGTCTATGTTTTTTGCAATATGGACGTCTCGCTGACGTTTTGCAGGGTATCTAGGAGCAGGGAAGACAACCCTTCTAAATTACATTCTAACAGCTCAACATGGCAAGAAAATTGCTGTCATAATGAACGGTCCGTGATACCCTCACTCAGCAATTAACTCTTCTTCTTCTTCTTTTTTGTACTCACATCTTGGCCAGAATTTGGAGACTGTAGGTTCTTGTCTTGCCCTTGATAAGCTGTTTCTCTAAATGGGACTTCCAGCACTCGACATTGAGAAGTCTCTTACTGTGAACAAGGGAGGAGAGCAAGTCGAGGAATGGCTTGAGGTTGGCAACGGCTGCATTTGCTGTTCGGTAAAGTGAGCCATTACATAACTCCTCCCCGAGCCAACTAACGCAGCTAGGGACACGGGCGTAAATGCCATCGAATCTCTGATGGAGAAGAAGGGTGCATTTGATTACATCCTGCTTGAAACTACTGGACTTGCGGATCCTGGTAATCTGGCACCCCTGTTCTGGGTCGACGAGGGCCTCGGAAGCACCATCTATCTCGATGGCATTGTCACCCTTGTAGACGCGAAGAATATTTTGCGAAGTCTTGAAGACCCGACAGGGAAGATCGAAGGCCAGCATGACCATGATGAACATGGTCCCCTTTTGACTACTGCACATGTTCAGATCTCACATGCCGACGTCATTGTTATTAACAAGACCGACATGGTTAGCGGTCAGGAGCTTGACGATATCAAGGCGAGAATTGAATCCATCAATGGGCTTGCAAAGATTCATATGACCGAAAGGAGTATTGTGCCTCAACTCGAGGGCTTCTTACTGGATCTACACGCCTATGATCAATTTGATGAAGTAGCGGCTAGCGCCAAGGGACACAGTCATCTTGACCCTGTAAGTGGTTCGGAGCGAGGACGTGGGAATGATGAGGCCTTTTTGGCTGACTCGTGTAGACAATCTCAACAGTGGCAATTCCCGTCGCTCGCCTACGCCTTGAACAATTGGACCTCGTTGACCACTGGCTACGGGCTGTGCTGTGGGATAGCAGACTTCCTGAGACAGATGAGGCCGGCAAATTTGAGATACACCGTTCCAAGGGGCGCCTGGTGTTTGAAAATGGAAACGTCAAGATGCTTCAGGGAGTAAGGGAGGTTTTTGAGATTAATGATAGCACTCACGAGGATGAGGGCCCTGTGGAAGGCAAGATCATATTGATTGGCAAGAACGTGGCTAGAGTGGACTTTGCGAGCAGCTTTCAGCGGACCATCAAGTGAGATCGATAGATGCATAAATACAGCACCAGCGAGAACCTCGCCTAAGACGCGAGAAGCGCGTACACTGCAGCCGTTTTGTAAACATGATCAAAGCAACCCAACTGCGTGCAGGTAGTCTGTGAGGTCAGCTTTCAACGTCAGCCTTGGCCCGCTTAAAAAGACTTGATTGGCGGGGCCATCACTGTCGGTGCGGACCCACTTGAATCCGGCCACGGGCTCCAAGGTGCATCAAGCCTTCACAGCCTTCTCGACCAGTGCAGCCAAAGTGCAAGCACCTCTTCGACACCGACAGACGTTACCTCACAGTCGACTTTGACCTCCAGAAGCCCAATATTACGAAAAGAACACCTACGGCTACCCGCCCCCGAAACCAAGTCGCTCGTGCGACTCCAAGCAATCATGAATCGGCCAGGTAGGATCGCTCCCAACTACGTCGTCCCTCCTCAGCCTTAGACCCCGCTGTTTGCCCAATCTGCGATATCACGAGTCCATTTCGCCGTTATGATACTTCAAGACATCGAACCAACAAGTAGCGAAGCTGTGCGCCGGTATTCGGCACTTCTGTGCTCTTGCACTATGCCCCGTGACCGTGCCCCTCCCTTGCCCTGATGTTCCATCGCCACTGGGGCACAATATCTCAAGCATCGCTCAGCCAATGCGAGATGCCAATGGAACGACGGTGGATGAGGAGGGTTTCTGTGTCGCCATACCCAAAGCTGACGGCGTCTGCACCAATCGATCAAACAACGGCTGACCAAGGTTTCGAACGGTAGGGGCAGTGCCACAAACACTCCGCGGAATGCCTGGCGGTTTTGGAGGTCAACAACAGCCTCAACAGCCAGGGCGAGCAGGATCGAACCGGTTACCAAACGGAAGCAAGCTAGGTACGATCAGAACTCGTTTGATACTGCCTCTTCAGAAGTTAGTTCGCTATTGCGAGGGGCTGACCAGTGCGCAATGAATACAGGGAACAACAGCTCAGGATGGGCGTTTGGTGGAGGCGTGCCAATGGGTGGTGCCGGTCTTCAAAACCCCAACCGTCAACTCGGCGGGAATGTCAGTTTCGCACAAAGCCTGAGCGGTTCGCAACCTGCAACACCTCTCGATTTGTCGTATGTTTCCCCCTACTATTCATTACTTCTTCCGCTCCCCCGCATTCAACCCCAAGTTCGTCATGGGCTTGCACAACCCGAAGAAACCCAGACTAGTTGGAAATCGCAACAACTTGAGGGGCACTTGTACAACACCCAATCTGCCATCTGGCCTGGCTTATGCGTCTATCGTGAAGGGGCATTGTTTCGTTGCTTGCTTTCTATTCGTCTCATGACGATATGCACCATAGCCGTGTTGAGTTTGAGAACCGTTCGCGCTGACTAGATCTATAGGGAATTCCCTTCATTATCCAACAATCCCCAGCTCTCCAATTCTAACCAAGGTTCGATGTGGTCATCTTCTGGGTCCAGAAATCTAGGCGGTCCTATACAACGCAACCAATCTACGCCACTGTCCTCCCAGCAAGGAGGTCAAGATGACCTCTTTAGCCCCAACTCTTCTCGTATACCTGGTGTGCAAGGATCATTCCGATTCGGAAACCAGGGCAGCATGGGTGCTCAATCATCCCAAGTACAAGCCACCAGTATTGACGACTTCCCTCCGTTGAATAGGACGGCAAATGGAGAAATCGGCTCTGATCGCACCGCAAGCTTGATGTCATCTCTAGGCTTCGGGCCTCAGACTGCGGCACCAGGTCTTACGCAGGGAAACCGAGGGAATGGTCTTCTGAACGCGCTTTCGGCTAACACCCGAGCAAGTGAATTAAGATCACCACCAGGAGTCGGCGCGCCTGGTGAGTCATGGAGTTTTCCTGCTGTGCAGGTGTGCTAACTGCTACAGGCTCCTCTCGGCTGCAAGATAGCAAGGTGCTTGGAAATGAGGATGATACGAGACAAAAACTCCGAGATGATGGCTCTGGACCAGCTGCATCCGCAACCGACGGAACTTCTCAAGACCTTAGCGCCCACTCTCCTGGTAACGACGTCTCCATAGCCAAAGCTAAGGAGGAGAGTGATCAAGCTCCGGAACTGGTTGATCCCCTCTCTGGCATGCCAGCTGTGGACAAGTGGGGAATTAAAGGATTGCGAACGTTGATGAATAATTATCCAGACTATCACGCGATGGTTGTGGGCATGGATCCTACGTCTCTTGGCTTGGATATGGGCTCTCAAGAGTGGGTTTGACGGTTTCGGTTCTGATAAGTCCTGACTAACAAACGCAGCCTCTTCTCAACACAGATCTACTCGTTATTCGACGATGCTCCTCCTAGACCAACGGCAAACGCTAACAAATTTCGGTTACCCGAATGCTACAACGTGACAAATGTCCAACCGATTGAAAGCAAGATCCAGAGTTTCAATGAAGAGACACTATTCTGGATCTTCTATAGCTGCCCGGCTGATATCAAGCAGCAGATGGCAGCGGTTGAGCTGTGAGTTGAGGAAAACCCTTTCTTGTTGGGCACCGTACTCATTTTTGATCAGACACTCTCGTAATTGGCGCTGGCACAAGAAGCTCCAAGTGTGGCTCACCAAGGATGAGCACATGACTCCGCAAATACTGAGCCCAAACCATGAACGAGGTTACTATATCGTTTGGGATACTTCATCCTGGAGGAAAGAGCGAGTAAGTGACCCGTCGGTTTCTATAGGAGCGTGCGGCGCTTACTAAATTCTTCAGCGGGAATTCACGTTGCACTACGGTGATCTAGATACGACTCTCAATCAGGCACCTATCGTGCCTTAATGTTCATCAGCTTGATTGGAAACTTTCAGGGATAGATTGGGTGATGTGATGCTATGGCGTGGCTGGTTCTAGCCAGGGAAGGTGTACCATCGGACTTTTTCTTGCAGTTATGGATCGGGTCTGTTGGCACAAGGTGGGTTCTGGGACGGTACGGTCTGGTCATCAAGGCGGACGATTTGTCACCTGGATTTGAAGGCTGCGCCGGGTTAATACAGGATGCTTCCCCGTCTCGAGAAAGCAAGTTCATGAGGCGCACGTGTTAGTGAATGTTTGTATATCTATCTGGTGGTGTCTGGACATTGTGATGATGAGATTGGGTTGGGAACCACATGGCTAAAGCTAGCTTACGGCGAAAGCACGGGAAATACAGTGTGTTTGGGATCACAGGCGGCTTCTCGTAGCAATCATTGCTCGAACTAAGGCGATTTGGTGATTGATCGACCATCCACGGTGTCGTGTCGTGTGAGAGGTTGGTGGGTTAAATTAGCCGAGGTTCAGCCACGGCGGGTGGGCTTACGCCGGATGTATGGTGGCGACGACCATCGGACTCCATGCTCATAACTCTGTCCTAATCGAGGTTGTGATTACACCTAGATGGATACCAACTTATGACTGCGGCATTTTGATCAGTGTAACGACTCTATTGTCTGAACAACCCCCAAGAAGACCGGTTCCGCCAATCGCCAATTGCCCTCGTGCCTAACGCATTCCTGTCCTCTAAGCTCGAACCTGTTCCCTACGCCTGAGATCCGATTGCACCGACCCTGTCTCTATCGACGCAACCATGTCAAACGAACAGATCTCGCTGCCATACTTTGTGGCCATCATGGTTGTCTTCGGCCTGATAGTCCGCTATCTCTTCGGAGGAGGACCCGTCCCTCAGCAGCCAACTAGGTCGCCCGAGGCCTTACTCCGCTCAAGAGAAGTCGCCGTTGAGAGGATACAACAGATGTTTCCGCAGGCAGACAGACGGAGCATCTTGTGGGACTTGCAGCGAAACGGCGGCAATATCCAAAACACCACCGAGCGCATCCTCGCAGGTCGACTTGATATGGTATGCATGACCACTTTCCAGCAGCCAGTCTTAAGCGATAGTTTAGTATAGATCGTTTGCTAACAGTGCCTCATTAGCCCCCGATCACCTTTCAGCCTCCTCAACCCCAAGGTGGCAGCAGTGCCAACACAACGATAGCACCCCGACAACCCGAAAAGCCAGCGCAGCCAGACTTGATTACTCGATACAATCTGAGGGACAAGGTTGGGACTACGCTATCCGATGAGAACGATAAGAGCGGCAAAAGCTGGAGCTCGAACAGGGAAGAGCGCCACGCCTCTCTGCAAAAAAGAAGGGACGACATGATTCTGGCAGCTAGGAGGAGGATGGAGGCAAAGATTGCAGCAGAGAAGGCCGTACAAACAAACTAAACCTGAGATGATTCAATGAATGGCAGATGAAATGGTAGGGTAATTGTTGGAACAACGTTGATTAGCATTGCGACGGTGGCGCGGATTGTATTTGGAAGACCCCTTAATGTACGCTCAAGATCAAAAGAGTTTGGGTTTTCACCAAAGGCATCATCATGGCAATACAACACATATGTCAAGGCTTGGAAGAGGGATTATCTCTCGACATCCCAGCGCAGCTGAATTCGGCCTATCGCGAAATTAAGAGCAAAGCACGTATTGTCGACATGGCTTGTTCACGATGTTGTGGGGTAAACTACGTTGACGTGCGTTGGTCACATGCATCTCATCATCCAACCACAGAGGAGCCTCATTGGACGGATTTACAATCACAGGCAGCGATCGTCCTGTGCCTGTCACTGCCACATTGTAGCGCAAGGCATAAGATCGGCCAGAAGAAGTGATTTTTTCCTCTCACTTTTCATATTGGCTTGAAGTACGATCACTAGCAGAAGTTGGCAAAACTGCGTTCGGAGCGAAGCTATGCTTCCGGACTTTGGTTGTCGCGAAGTGTGGCAGTGTAGAGGGTGTTGCGTGGGCGCTCAAGGCCTTGGACTATGTATTCTATTCTTATAAACCAATTTCGTGATGACGATATCACACGCTTGGGGATGGGTGCAAGGGCTTGTGCTTGTGTTGCGTTTGTATGATTTGAGTGGCATGTGAGTGGCATCATCTGAGGCGAACAATGAATTACCTGACTGTCTTCCTCGGCGCATTTAAACACGAGGAAAGTTGTTTAGCCATGAAGAAGAAGGAAAAAAAAGAAGAAAAAAAAAAAAAAACAGGACAGAGAGAGGCATTAACTACAATCATAACTAATATGAGCTACCACTTGGTTCCCAGTTCGTTCATCTGTGAATAGGTCGCTTCGCGACCAAGTGAGCCAAGGACAAGGGTGTTGTGCATGTGCTGTAATTACAGCCCGAGAGTGGGGCTGGTTGTTTGGTGCCGGGTCAATAACCCCGCCACTAGCTTGTTTGTTTCTTTGGTTTTTGCAAAGCATCAGAGAGAAAATGGGAGTTTGACTGGCACTTGTGAACAGGAAAGAAGAATAAAACACCCGTTTGATAAATAAAGAATCTTCAGTGAGACTCTAAATGTTTCAAGCCCTTTAACAGAGAAACGGAGACTCTGGAGTGATTCATGGCTGGGGGGGCTTGGGCATCTGCGGCTTTCAAGCAACATGTGCTAGTGCCCCAGGACCCTGGAACAGCTGGCACTGACAGCCTTCCAGAGTGCTGAGCCACGGTCCCCAGACGCGGCCCGCAGCTTGTACACTCTGCTGCATTTTATATTCAGAGGTACTTGCTCTTTAGTGGGAAGAGGGCTGCCTCTCCACTAGTCCGGCGACTCCCCTGCTGTGCAACTTCTTCCATTCGTGACCTCAACCCCAGTGCACCGTCTCAAATGTTGCACAGCGTCCAGCACTTCGCCTTCACTCTTCATGCTGCACCTCGCACATTTGGGAGTCCTGCTTTCTTCTCCACCCTTACCCGTCCTCCCTTCTCTGGTCAGCTTCACCTTTCGTCCCTGTCATCTTCTATCGAACCACATCCCGTCTCTTTCAACCTGACGTCATCCTGGTAAGTCTGCACCCTTTCTGCGAATCCGCGTCCTAATTTCCCTCGTTGATTCTCGGGCTTTCCCTGCGTCTGATCTCAAGTGAGAAGCCAGCCTCGATTGATGAGGCCTAGCCCTTGCACTCTCGAACCCAGCCGCTCCTTACAGCCCACCCCCAGTATCTTTTCACGGTCCGCCCGCTCCGTCACTTTGCCCTCCCCTTCTCAAAAGTCGCCGACACCCTCGCCTCCCTCACTGCACCCTCGACTGCCCATAGCTGGACGTTCGCTCCTTAGGCACAGTCCTCTCAGCGGATTATATCCAAGTCACCTACCCTTCGCGATCAGAACCTACGATTGTATGGCCCCGACAACATTCGAAACGCCACTTCCTGATATCAATCCCATCCCATTATACCTATTCAATCTGACCGGGCCGAGATCTACAACTTACCATAGTGCTGACCAGTTTTTTCTCAGAAACCAAAAGCCGTCAATTTCTGGCCGTAATCAAGATTCATCTCTCGCCCCAACGAAGTTGCATTCCCACGAAACCCTGTCAATTTCTTCTGCGCATCGATTAGCAAAGTTTGCGACGTATTCGGGTCGTCGACTGCGATGGGGACACCCCGAGACTATTATGCAGACTTGGAGCTGCCCGCTTCAGCCGATGTCCAAGAGATCAAGAAGCAATTTCGAAAGCTTGGTACGAAGCTCGCATATATTTAAATTTTGCATGGCTGACTTATCTTGCAGCTTTGAAATACCACCCAGATCGAAACCCCGGACACGAGCAAGAGGTCAATGCCAAGTTCCAAATTATCCAATCGGCACACGAAATTCTTTCGGACCCTGAACAAAAGGCTAAATATGATGCTACCCGAACTCGATCGAGATACCCTACCGCATCAGGTGTAAGGGGCAATCCTTGGGCCACCGCTGGTGACCAGTTCCCGCCTCCTCCTACTCGCCGCAATGCCTCGGCTCGCCCTGCCCCTTCTGGTGCACAGAGATGGCAAACTCGCTTTCAAGGTGCCCCCACCGCGAAACAACCCGCTTCTGACCCCGAAATGAAGAAGAATGCTGCTCGCGCATTTGAGAACATGCGGAAAGGAAATCAGAAACCCGCCGAACCGGCTCGGCCAAACCCCCCGCCTCCGCCTCCAAGAACCGAGTCCGCGAAACAACGTGCTGAGGCTTCCTTCGGAACGAGGAAAGCGGGTTATCATCCTCGATCGGCTGCGCATGGCGATGAGCCTCCTGTGGCGAGTAGTAATTACAACACAAACTACAACGTGAAACCAACTCAGGAATCTACTACCCATGAGCATTCATATCCAGGAAAACCTGGCCAAGCCCCTATGCCGGATCCTTTGAGACAATTCAGGGAACCGGCCGATCCTCGACAGAGTGGTTCCTATGCAAACCAACCCAACGAAAGGACCAACTCAGCCGGAAGTGTTCCCTTGAGTAGAGCTAAAAGTGCCCGTGAGCCATCACGGGCTGACACTTCGTCCCCAGAGGTTGCCACATCTTCCAGACAACGCAGCTTCAGTGTCCCGAAACCCAAGGATGCAGATGAATCAACATCGGACTCCCAAGGAGACGAGTCACCTTCAAGGTTTCCCCCAGAAAATCGTCCCAAAATGCCCCTAAAGAAAACTCGAACCGGCCAAAAGTTTTCGACGAATACCACTGCGACTAAAATAGGTATGCGTCAATGGTTGGAATATGTGAATTAGGATGGCTAATAGTGGTCTAGAAACCGCTCAGAATAACGCTAGCGAGCCGTCAATGTATGATACTCCACCCTGTGCACATGCCAATCGGACTACTTTGTCCAATTCAAATGGCAGCCCCTGTCAAGCTGGTGATACCAGTGACCCCCAGCCAGCCCAGGCAACTCTGCATCAAGATGATGCAGTATGCCTTTCTGATTCTGGCAGTTGCTCCGTCCTTGGATCATCTCCCAGTGGAGACCACTGCTCTCCCATTCAATTGACACCATTTGAACGGCAACAACATGAAGTGTTGTCTCAGCTCATTCAAAATGCAAAGTCGATTGGGTCAACTGGAAGTAGAACACACAACCATCAAAAACCAGGAAATCATGTTTTAAAAAACCATGCTAACGCCAGTTTCTCGAATAGTTTCAACATCCATATAGGCGACGACACCTTTGCTCCCAACTCTCCCAGGCCTCATCCTTTTTCAAGAAATAACACTGATGACATTAACACAAGGTTTGTAAACGAAGATGAATCAGATTCTTGGCACTTTAGCGCCGGTGGTTCAGAACAAGATACTCCAACAAAGTCACGACAAACTACAGGCAATCGAACTGGGCGACACTCCCCAAGCAAACGCCCTCCGGCTCCTCGAAGTGATTCCTCAAGTATCCCACCTGAATCTGGTAATAAAGCGGAGCCGGGATTCAACGCAGAAGGATGGAGCAAAGAATTTGGGCCTCATAATTTCGTTCCACCGCGGTCCCAGCCAAAATCAACATCCCCAACCAGATCCACACGAAACAATTCGAGAAAGGGCAGACCAGCCAAACCACCTGGGGCTACTAACGCAGATGGGGAAAGTAGTAGCGGGGAGGATGAGGAGTTCGCATGGCCTGGCCGTAAAGCCCAACAGTCAGGCCCAATCGCGGCTGATAGTCCTCAAGCCATGGACATCGATAGTCCCCCTGCTAACCCGGCCACCCCATCAACGGCCTCTGGAGAAAAGTATGAATCTTTGAACGGGCCTCGAAATATCAATGTGGAACCTTCACGACCCGAATGGCGCGCTGGGAATGCAGAGGGCGTAAACGGCGACACGAAGCCCCAGGTGCCCAAGAAAATACCATTTGACCCGAACGCCGCGGGATCAGAAGACAGTGAGGAATTTTTGGCCACCGTCGCCGACCTAAAAAATGTAGCCCCCTTCACGCAGCAAAGCTCTGGTTTGAAATCAATGAATGATTTAAAGGACAGCCTGCCTTTCGAGAGCAAACCATCAGCCGAGATCCCAATGAGGGTTCCGAAAGCGCCTTCGTTGCTTTTCCCACAAGCTCCTGCCGCTCCCCAACTTCCTTCTGTCGCGCTCAACGGGAGGAAGCCTCACGTTACTGCCTGGGAGAAGTACGTCAAAGAGTTTGAGATTTACCTACAACTGTGGGATGAGTTCAACAGTAGGGTTGTGGAGCATTTCGCTACTCGAAAAGCCAATATTGCAAACATGAGAAAGTCGAAGGGATATGCGTTCTTGGAGTCTCGTCACGATGGGGCGGTTCAAGAATATTTTAGCTGGGTACAACAAGATGGCGAAGTACGGAGACAATGGCTTGCAGCATGTGAAGAGCATGAGAAGCGATTTAAAGAGTTCATGGCGTTTCGGCTGAAGATGAAATAGCCAGCTCAATGACATCAGGAACGTACCGAATCCGTTAGGTTGGCATATGAGACAAGGTCGTCTCGAATGGAGTCGGTTTCGTGCCCGCTGAAGGGCCCAGTGAGCATGGTTACGGCGCGAAGATGGTAGGCATTTGTGAGATTTCTGCGAGATTTGATGAGAACATAGCTCGTCCACATTCGGAATTTTGGGTTGGCGCAGGGGTTACAGTGCGAGCAAAAGCTTGGCGCGAAACATGATGAGGCTTTCGATTCCGGCTCCGATATAGTATTTACGATGACTAAGTGTCAACTTTGGGCAAGTTATTGTTTACTCATAAAAGAAAACAGGAAGCTTCGACGATACCAATTCAGGGCATAGTTGTGGTTTCATGGAGTTTGGTTTATGGAATGTGTACACGAAGCCACGAACTGGCACATAGACATAGACGGGGGCAGCACCCCTGCTACTTCAAAGGAAAAAAAAATGCATATAATGCACCTTGCCTCTCCAGCCGTAGGATTTGTTGCCAGTATACCAAGCGATGTGCTTTGGTATAATATAAGGGGTGGGTAGTGGGCGTACCATACACTTCCGTCCCGAGGTCGTTTGTTAGGTTGCTTCTAAAACTGACTGAAGTAAATCTTAGTATTTGTGTGATATTTGCCTTTCAAATCTATTTGCCTGCTCATCTATCCTGGTTTATTACTCCAGCCTCTCGTTATTCACGTTATTTATTGCGGCCAGTTTCTCCAATTGCTACCCCGAGTGGCAGTTTGCTTGGCCACAGCTGATCTCTCCGCCGCTTGCTAGAATCTTCTGTTGTGTGATTGCAGCCGTTTTGTCTCTGCTCCTTTCACCTTAGCCACCGTGCAAACATTAGGTTGCTAGCCTCACTTCCCTGAGGGCAACCGTTTGCTTGCTTCCTCCTCATTCTTACCTCTTCTTCCTTTTATCCATCCTACTCTATAACTGCTGACCCCGCTCTTTCTTACTACTTTCATCGTCACTCACCTCACTTCTACTTATCAGCTTCTTCTCTTTTACTCTCATTTCACCCGCGCCGCGATAGTCTTTCTGAAGGTATTCCTTTTCCTCCGCTCTGTCGTCTTCTCAACTTTGATTCTCGCCTTCTTTCCCCCCTCTCCATTACCTACTACTTCCTACAAGTCAGATATGAAATAGGATCACACGGTTCTAGAGGAAGTGCTGATAATTTTTCACAGAGTCCACTTACCTATCCTCCCGCATTTTCACCTATCTACGAATCACCATGTCGGATACAGAGAAGAATGAAGGAAAGGCCCTTGCCTGGACTGAAGAGGCAAAGGTAAACCCCTTCGTTGTTTCTACCGTTTTCTAAACTTTGCTGAAACCCCTTCAAATTAGTACCAGTTTCTCCTTCGTGTCATCGCACAATTCAAAGATGAGGGGAAACAAATCAACTGGTCTCGAATCGATATGCCTGGCCGCACTACCAAGTCTCTCCAGAACCAGTGGACAAAGATTAACAAGGCCATTTCTGAGCTTGAAGAGGGCCATAGTGGCGAGCCCGGGATCGCTGCGGCTACTCCCAAGAAGACTTCAACCCGTATGCACCATTTCCCCTGCATGGATTAAGAAATGAGCCTAATGCCTCTTTTCCTGTCTAGCTCGCAAGCCCCGCAGCAAGAAGGTTGACATCGAAGCCGAAGAAGACGCCAGTGAGGCTGGTACCCCCGTCACCAAGAAGGGTACGCCTCGAAAGCGCCGTATCCCAGGTGAGCAAGCGTTGAATAATTCATTTTGAATATGATAGGTTAACTCATTCATAACAGGAACTACTCCTAAGCGTGCCAACAAAGCCCGCAAGAGTGAGGAAGATGACACCGTCCCCGCCGCCATCAAGGCTGAGGCCGACGAAAATGGAGAACTTGAGGAAAATGAAGCCTAAGATTCCTCCTAACTGCACTTAAGTCAGAGTGCTGTGATCATCTGAATATATGCAACGGGGATGTATGGTTGCTTCTATTTTTGTTTTATTTTTTGAGAGAGAGAGAGAGAGTGCTGCGAACTTCACACACGTCAGTTTTTCTTCTCAAGTTTCGGTAGTGGTTTTTCGCCCCAAGGAGCTTAGCATTTCACGAAGCATATACAATGTTGCATGCATTAAGTGAGCCTCGAACTTGGGCAAAGTACAGGGCGAGGTATCTTCTCTAGTGATGGTATGGAGGGTGAATACACGAGTGAATTTTTCTCCCCCCTTAATTCGCATCCATTTGTGATAAACGAAATATACCTCCCAAGAACTTCTTCTAAATTTCTCAGGCCTAGGTCTTTGCATATTGCCTTGATTCCCTGCTGAATGTGTGGTGGCAAGGTTTGTTCGACGGGGGGTGCAAAAGAAAACAAGCGCTCAAGGGTAGTGTTGGTGTGCGTCTCACCGCAAGTGTTGGATGGCCTAGGCAACGGGACGAGTTAAGCATAGCATGCTACAAGAATGCTTGTACATACACATGTTTAATTATGTCTGGATAATGCCTTGTTGGGAAAAAGTGTCGGGAGTGGGCCGACCACTGAGGTTGGGAATCAAGGGTGCTAGCGGTTGGAAACAGTTGAACCGAGCAGGCGAGATCAGCTCATGGCCCCGGTACACTTGCTTTGTCGGCCTGGAGCCGGGGTCCACTGATTATTGGTTAAATTTCAGAGCAACCCACCATCAGCTTCACAGTGAAACACAATGGTAAAAAGAAGAAGAAAGAAAGAAAGAAGAAAAAAAAGAAGAAAAAAAGAGAAAGAAAACCCACCAACTGGCAGCAGCATGTATCAGCCAGTAAACCCAATGAGCCCATCGGGCGAGGGTGTTGATAACGAGAGGACGCCGTTGCTCGATGGTCATCGCAACTCATCACCGCCTAGAGATGCCGACAACGGCCACACTGGTTTACAAGGTGCAAGTGGCTGGACGCTCAATAACAGCACGCATCGACTTTATATATCGCATTTTCTATCGACATGCAACTCGCGCATATTCGAATTCGGCAGCGTCCTATACCTGGCTTCCATCTTCCCTGGCACCTTGTTGCCCTTGTCGGTCTACGCTTTGGTTCGTGGCGCATCAGCCATCGCGCTCTCATCGCCGGTTGGACACTATATTGATCGCGAAGACCGGCTGAAAGTCGTGCGCTTATCTATTGGTGAGGCGCAGCGCCCTTGTTTATTGTAAGCTGGGATTGACAATGGCTGACATGTCACAGTCTCCCAGCGGCTTGTTGTTGCTGCATCCTGCGTTGTCCTACTTATCCTGGGAAGGGTACAAAGCGCCTCTCAGGCGCTAAGGACGAGCCTTTTTGCTTTGCTGGTTATTATGGCTTGTGCTGAGAAGCTTGCTGCCATAATGAACTCAGTATCCGTTGAGCGAGATTGGGTAGGTCTCCCTGATGTACTTGTCCTGCTGAGACTTATCTCACACCTCGCAAGGTTGTAGTTGTGGCCAAAGGTGACGTCGCCGCACTCAGATGTGAGTCTCTGTCTAATCGGCGCACTGGTTATGATCTACTAACAGGGGCTCAAAAATGCAGCCATGAACTCTCAAATGAGACGCATCGATCTTGTATGCAAGCTGCTGGGTCCGTTTTTGATTGGCCTCATTGACGGTGTCTCAACCGAAACCGCAATTCTGGTGAACCTGGGAATCAATTGTGTTTCCATTGTCATTGAATACTTTTGCATTGCCAGGGTAAGATGTCTAAATAAAAACTGCAAAAACTGCAAAAAAAAAAAAAACCGCTGGCTGAAGCATGTAGGTCTATTATCAAGTTCCAGAGCTCCAGCTGCCAAAGACTGCACTTAGTTTGACACCAGAGCAACAGAGTCAAGCACGTCCGTCAAGACGGAGCGCTGTGGTGCAGACCATAGATAGAGCTGGCAGAGACATGGCACTGTATTTTAAACACGAGGTGTTTATTGCGTCGTTTGCCTGCGCACTGTTATACTTGACAGTACTGGCCTTCGGCGGCCAGATGGTGACGTATCTGCTCGCCACTGGCTACACGGCGACTCAGATTGCCGCTGTAAGAACAGTCTCAGTGGCGTTTGAGGTCTTGGCCACATGTATCGGCCCATGGCTGATTGCTAGGATCGGTCCTGTTCGTGCGGGACTATGGTTTTCCAGCTGGCAGCTTAGTTGTTTGGCCGTAGGAATATCCATTTTCTGGAAGTATGCTGACAACACCCTCATCTCCACCTCAGGGCTTGTGGGCGGTACTATACTCAGCCGTGTAGGACTTTGGGGATTTGATTTATCGACACAGCTCATTGTTCAGGAGGTGAGTATCTTTGCATGCTGTAAAAAGAAATCATGCACAAGTCACTGACAAGCCTTAGGAAGTGGAGAAAGAGATTCGCGGGGCATTTTCTACAGTGGAAATAGGGTGGCAAAGCATTTTCGAAATGTGCTCATACGCAATGACAATCGTCTTCTCGTCGCCGGAGCTGTTTAAGTGGCCGACCGCCATCAGCGTTGCCGCAGTCTCTCTGGTGTGGGCCTTGTACACGCGGTTCGTGAGGGCAAGACGAGGACACCTCATTCACTGGCCCGCGTGCATCTCGCATCCCGAGAAACGGCAGAGATCGACGGAAGATTTGATGCAAAGTCTGTCCCAGAGACAAAGAGATGGATTCTGAGGTGGCTTTCCCCGGAAGCAAAAATGGCCTGGTGACCAAGAGGATTTTTAGGAGGGTGTAGAACAAGCTGGGATACGAAGAAGAAAAGCAAAATATGGATGTAGCCGTGCGTAAATGTTCAAGGCGGCCCTCGTTCGGCGCCGCCATCTGTTCTGCAACCTGGGAATCACTCTGGCCATCTCGCACCTCATCCGCATTGCACGAGCCACTTTTTATGGTCACCTGGGATCTGGGTGTGGTGCAACGGAAGCCGCAATGGGACGGGCTTGGGTGCCGGAGCCGTTCCAGTTTGGTACAGTGTCTTAGAAAAGCCCGTTTGTCTTGGATGCACGCATGAGTGCATCCCCGGCCCTCCTTGCCACTGATCAAGCTAGCGTCCTCGCGGTACACGACACGCCCAAACGATGAATATGAGGCCGGAGAATGCTACAAGCCCGTGTTCACGCCGGGCTGAGATCTGGGGCGTGAGGGCGAGACTTGCACCCACTCGAATAGGAAACGAGGTCAGCTGCGCCGGCGCCGAGACGGGTAGAGGTGTGCTAGATATAAGACATGCAGGTAAAAAAAAAAAAAAAAAAGAAGAAAAAAAAACGGGCTTACATGGCACACGCAACATAGCCAGGCAGGCGACGGACAGAATAGTACATGGCAGACCGGTTCTCTCCCACACAACGAACCACAAGAGAAGGGGAACCGTTTGTCATAGAGCGAATAACTGGGGCGAGCAAATAAAAACTGGAGCAAACATCGCAGTGCCTTGCTTGGATTCACATATACGGCTCGTCCGTACTGCGTCTATTCTTGGGCTTCTTTATTCACATATAGGAGCGGTGTGCCAAGGTTTTCTGTCGTCGCTTGACACCTTCTCAGTGTGCATGCAGCAGGGAACGGCATAGCGTCACAGTGTTTAGCAGCGAGTAAGCACACGCTCGGGGAAAGGGTCTCAACCACCCTCCATTGCGACGCTGGGGAGAGCGGTTAGAAAACCAGCCAGGAAGCTGGTTGGTGTTGTGGCACACATTCCGGGGGTAGTCCACACCTTCAACTTGGTCGAGCCGCGGCGGGTATGTAGTGTCGGGATGGTCTTGTGCTGATGGTGGGCGTCGAAGCTGGCGTGCATCAACCAAGAGAGAATTAAACCACTAGCACAACATGAACGGTGGCGTTGCCTTACATAAGGGGGCCCTACTAGCGGTAACCTGGGCTGCATGGCCCCCCAGAGGCCCCCAGCGTGGCGGCACTAGGAGCGCTGGCAGGGCGTGGAGTGGCACCTAGGGACCGTGATAGGTAGCCCCGATGCTGCTGGAGGTGAGATGATGTAGCAGATCGTCTCCCCTGGCCTTCCGTGAGCAATCCCCTGAAGCCCCCCTGTGGTCGAGTGCAGGGGGGGCTTTGTTTGTGCACAGCACAAATGCTCTCACCAAACAAAAGCGCTGGCTTCCTGACCGCGCTGGGTCAACGCGACGGCCGAAAGCATGGCACTGGAGGGGGACCCACCGTCCCGGAGCCGTAAAGTTGGGCCTTATGCAATAATCCTGCTGATCCACCCTCGTCGCGAGGCCAAGACCAAGTACATCGCAAAAGCTGTCTATCTTTTTTCCCCAGACCTTCAACTTGGTCGTCACATGCGCCTTGGTTCGCTCCAGCATCCAACTTTTGCAGACACCATCTGCCTGTCCTTTTCATTCCGTTCCTTCCTTTTTTTTTTTTTTTTAACACCTGCGCACCCCAGTACCGTCTGGATGCGTTGTCGTCTATCCTGACGCCGAATCTACACTCCGCGACCTTCCGAGACGTCGTCGTGCCTGCGTCTCTAGCCTAATATCTCAACGTAACGCCCTCATCTCCTTCCCCAACGCCCGAGCTCTCGACACAATCCACCCACGTCACTCTCTACATCGAACTGTCGTCTCGCTCAGAACTTCAATTCGATTCCACCTCGTCATGAACGGCACCGCAGCCTCAGCAAGGGCCAAGAGAAAGGCCCCGGGTTCGCCCGACCAGGTCCCCCCGGCGAAGAGGGCCATCAACGGAAAGCATTCGGCTGATGATAACACACCTGACATTGTTGAATACGACGACCGCTCCGAAATCTCTGAAGACCTCCATCCACATGCCGCAATGTATATTGGTACGCCCGGAAGCTTGGGGGAGTGGCAGGACACTATTCAGAAGGTAGTGCGCAATGTCGTTGCTATTCGATTCTGCCAGACCTGTGCGTTCGACACAGATCCTGCCGTAGCTAGCGAAGCTACGGGATACGTTGTGGATTCGGAACGAGGGTATTTGAGCTCACCGCATGGCATTACCTGTTCATCACGTTGCTAACACACCATAGCTACATTCTGACAAATCGCCACGTCGTCGGCGCTGGTCCTTTCTGGGGCCACTGCGTCTTCGATAACCACGAAGAGGTCGACTGCTACCCCGTCTACCGCGATCCCGTCCACGATTTCGGTATCCTGCGATACGACCCCAAGGCGATCAAGTACATGCACGTTGATGGACTAGAGCTGCGTCCTGATCTGGCAAAAGGTGCGCTAAGACAATCGGTGACTGATTTTTCGGCGAATGCTAACTCTTTCCAGTCGGTGTTGAGATTCGAGTCGTCGGTAATGATGCTGGTGAGAAGCTCAGTATTCTTTCTGGCATCATCAGTCGCTTAGATCGAAATGCCCCCGAATATGGCGAAGGGTATAGCGATTTCAACACATGCTACTACCAGGCCAACGCCGCTGCTAGTGGAGGAAGTTCAGGCAGTCCCGTTGTGAACAAGGATGGATGTGCTGTTGCCTTGCAAGCCGGTGGTCGCTCCGATGGCGCCTCGACCGATTACTTCCTGCCTCTCGACCGACCCCTGCGAGCCCTGCAATGCATTCAGGAGGGAAAACCCATCACTCGAGGTGATATTCAGTGTCAATTCCTCCTGAAGCCCTTCGACGAGTGTCGCCGGTTGGGTCTTGCCCCTGAGTGGGAGGCTGCTATGCGCAAACAATTCCCCGACGAGACCAACATGCTCGTAGCTGAGATTGTCCTTCCTCAAGGTCCTTCAGACCAGAAGATCAAGGAAGGCGACGTGCTCATCAAGGTCAATGGAGAGCTTATCACACAGTTTATTCGACTTGATGATATTCTCGACTCCAATGTGGGCGAGACCATCAAGGTCCACCTTCAGCGAGGTGGTCAGGATGTGGAGGTGGATATTGAAGTTGGTGACCTCCACAAGATCACCCCCGACCGGTTCGTTACCGTGGCTGGCGGTAGTTTCCACGACCTTTCCTACCAGCAAGCTCGGCTCTATGCTGTCCCCGTCAAGGGTGTCTATATTTGCGAATCCGCTGGCTCGTTCCGATTTGATAACTCGGACAACGGTTGGATCCTGCAGACAGTGGATCACAAAAAGGTTCCTGATCTCAAGACATTTATTGAGGTCATGAAAGGTATTCCTGACCGTGCCAGGATTGTCGTTAGTTATAAACACTTGCGCGATCTACACACATTGAACACGACAATTGTCTACGTCGACCGCCACTGGTCATCCAAAATGAAGATGGCCATTCGCAACGATGAGACTGGTGTGTGGGATTTCACTGACTTGGGCGATCCACTTCCCCCTGTACCCCCTGCTCGACGATCAGCTTCCTTCATTGAGCTGGACCATATGCCCCACCCTGGCATTGCAGACCTCATCAAGAGCTTCGTTCATATCAATTGCACCATGCCTGTAAAGTTGGATGGCTTCCCCAAGAACAGGAGATGGGGTATGGGTCTTGTCATTGATGCTGAGAAGGGCCTGGTATTGATTTCCCGGGCCATTGTTCCTTACGACCTCTGTGACATTACTGTTACCATTGCCGACTCCATTATTGTAGATGGCAAGGTCGTGTTCCTCCATCCCCTCCAAAACTACGCCATTATCCAATATGACCCGTCGCTCGTTGATGCGCCTGTCAAGAGTGCTCGCCTTAGCAACGAGGTACTTACCCAGGGCGCCAAGACATACTTCCTTGGCTACAACCGTATCGGTCGTGTTGTTCACGGCTCAACGACAGTGACTGAAATCACTGCAGTGGCCATTCCTGCTAACTCAGGCGCTCCTCGGTACAGAGCCGTCAACGTCGATGCAATTACCATTGACAGTAATTTAGGTTCTTCGTGTAACAGCGGTGTTCTCGTTGCCTCTGATGGCACCGTGCAAGCACTTTGGCTTTCGTATCTTGGCGAGCGTTCGCCCTGTACCCAGCGGGATGAGGAGTACTACTTGGGTCTTGGGACAAAAACGTTGCTTCCTGTGATCGAGGCCATCCAAAAGGGAGAGACCCCCAAGCTGTGTATCCTTTCAGTTGAATTCAGGTCTATCCAGATGTCACAAGCATCCGTCATGGGTGTCTCTGATGAATGGATTAAGAAAGTTACACAGGCTAACAGATCACACCATCAGTTGTTCATGGTCAGCAAACGAGCCTTTGAGCGCGCCAGCCACCCTGTTTCGCTCCTCGAAGGCGATATCGTTTTGACCTTGAATGGGAAGATCTGTACTACCATCTCTGACTTTGACGTCATGTACTCTCACGAAGTCCTCGACGCAGTCATTGTTCGTGAATGCGAGGAGATGCACCTTCAGCTTCCGACGGTTTCGGCGAATGACACCGAAACGGACCATGCTGTGTCTTTCTGTGGCGCGATCTTGCACAGGCCTCACCAGGCTGTTCGGCAACAAATCAGCAAATTGCACAGTGAAGTCTATGTGTCGAGCCGCATTCGCGGTTCTCCGGCCTACCAGTACGGTGTCGCACCCACCAACTTTATTACGCATGTCAATGACACCCCCACCCCCGACCTTGAGTCATTCATTGCCGCTACGAGGGAAATCCCTGATAATACTTGTATGCATACCTTACGATCTCTCGTCTTGAACACTGGACTAATTGGTGATAGATTTCCGACTGAAGGCGGTTACATTTGATTGCGTGCCATGGGTCATCACGATGAAGAAGAATGAGCACTACTTCCCTACCATGGAGCTAATCAAGGATAGCAACGAGGCCTGCGGATGGCGAAGGGTCTCGTACGAGGGCAAGAAGGTCTTCGAGGGTGAGACAACCGACGGCGTGCCACCTGTTGTTGCGGATGCCGAGATGGTGTAGATTAGCGACTGGATGGGAACGGTCTTCTAAGGGAATGGGGAGACATGTTTCCATGGATGCATATGATGTGGGCTGCGGAAGACGACGCGCCCAGTGTACTAGCATGCACGGGTTGGGTTGGGTTTGGTTACGGCGTTTTATGGCGATGAAAGATCTCTTTAGGGTTATCTTGAGCTGAGCCGCAGCATCAGGAATGGTAATTCACCTGCGGACAGGGCTGCATTTCCTGGGTGGGTTTGGTCATGGGAGTGTAACATAGACTGCGAGTCGGCCGCGTGATAATCCAATAGCAAGATCCTTGGGATGCTGGATTTAAAACCACACCCGATATTATTATTTTGAACGCTGCAGTGAAATGGAATGACTTCTACCGTGTTGGTTCCATCTGTAGAGTTATGTGGCTGCCTGGGTGGCCGCGTATTGCCCATTAATGAAGCTCTCACCGTGTGCTGAGACGTTGGTGGGGCTGGGGCCAGCTAGTGAGCTCATGTGCGGATTGTTTCTGCCTTGTCAACACCACCACGACGGTCTCTTTCCTCATAAGTTTCGCGCGCTTTCGCTTTGCCAACTACACTTGAACCCTTCACATCATACATTGCATTCGTTAATTCTCCAGTAGCCTCAATCAATTATCTTGCCATGGCGCCTCCTGGTGCCACTCTACTGGTGAGTTATCCTCCCCGCGCTACCCCGCCATTGCCATGGAGCCGCATGAGCCAGTGACGCAATTGCTAACCACGACCGGACGCGTAGACCAAGCTCAAGGTCCAGCTCAAGCTTGCAATCGCGCGCCTTCGCATGGTGCAGCAGCGCGATGAACAGCTCGGTAAGGCGAACCAGAGAGCTATGGCCCAACTGCTCGAGGCTGGCAAAGAGGATTCGGCACGCATTCGAGTCGAGAACATCATCCGAGCCGACATCATCACCGAGCTACACGAGATTTTAGAGCTGTACTGCGAGCTTCTCCTTGCGCGTGCGGGTCTGATGGAGGCACACACAGTCGACCCGGGGCTTGAGGAGGCCATCAAGAGTCTCATCTACGCCGCGCCCAAGACAGAGATCAAGGAGCTGGGGACGGTGCGAGGGTTGCTGGCGGACAAGTACGGCAAGGAATTTGTTCACGCGGCAATGGAAAACTCGGACGGAAAGGTAAACCCAAAGGTTGTCAAGAAGCTGAGCGTAGAACCACCCCGAGAAGAGTTGGTCGTTGGATACCTGGAGGAGATTGCGAGGGCCTACGGGGTTAGTTGGCCCAAGCGAGAGGTGGCTACGCCACCTCCAGAGCTCATGGATGATGATGGCGGGCTCGGCGGTGGAGATGATGATCATAATGATGATAATGATGATGCGGGCGGAAAGGAACAAAAGGTGCTCGCCGATCCGTTGCTGGCGGACAATGTAAAGACAATGGGGACACCACTTAAGAAGATGGGTGGTGTCCCCAAGAGCCCTGTGACGGTGACACCACCACGAATGACAACTGATAATGTCCACCCAAAGGTAACGCTAAATTCGGTGGAGCTGAAGCCGAACAAAAAGATGGAGGCTGCAGCAAATAAGAAGGGGCCCGATGGAGATGTTCCAGATATCAAGGACCTGGAAGCGCGGTTTGCAGCATTGAAGAGGGGCAGGTAGTAGGGACGTCGGGCGGTGAGTCGATCAGGGCGAAAGGATCATGAGATATTGGGAACCGCTTGTATTGTATCGCAGAGGAGTTACGCGGGTTTATTGAAATCGCTGATGTATCTTTTCAAATTCCCAAGCCTAAAAACGCCACATGTTGTAGCGAACAGAAAGTAAACATGCGGGGCTGTTCTTTGTACATGATTGACATGGAAACTGAACGCGCCTTCCGCCTCAAAATTCTTTTATATAATTGGCGGGACCACTCCCAAGTTCGCCTTTTCTTTCACTCTCATGTCAACGGCACCAAACCGTGCCCGGCAGCTGCCAACGGCCGAGCCTTGGCTTGTATTTCGCTCTCGTCTCACCTCGAAAGTGCAGACAGGTACATAGGCCATTCTTTCACATTTTCCAGACCCTCCACGCTCGTTTTTTCTTTCTTCACTTCGTTTCAGCCCAACCTCGCAGCAGGCTTCTCCTCTGCTTAGATACGCGTCCGCTTGACCCCTCCGAATGTCCGCTAAGATGGACACCGATTCCCAGATACTCTCCAACTTGCGCGAAGTTGTTGGCTGCAATGGCCTCCGCAATTTTACTGACCTTGTCCAAATGCGCCAGGATACTCTCGAAAAGCGTCTTCTTCTTGCTCGAGCAAAACTACCCGCCGACAGCATGGCCTCAATTTACATATCCTGGCTATGTGGCAGAATTTCAGGCCTGGCTCCTGACAGCAAGGAATGCGACGAAGTTGTCAAGCGCTGCTGCAAATTTTTGAGCCTCTGGGGAATAGACGTGCGCATAGCCTCAGAGTTTTGTGATACTTGGACCCAACGAGAAATGGCGTGCCACGACGGAACTGGTGCTAAACAATTCAAGATACGCTTGTTTAACACCCGAGATGTAGTGATTCAGAGATATCCACAGCCTGCCCGGCCCCAGACGCGACAGACTCGTGTCGTCTCGTCTGAAGAGGCGGGTTCCATTCAAACTTGCAAACCAGTTTCAACCCTCGTGCCCGACTCGATTCCGAAGACGGAAATCAGGGACAAGCCTTTGGAATCACCGCTTCTCCCGTCGCAGGGACGAAACATTTTCTCCTTGACATTAGATACGGACAAAGATTCGCGGAGCGTCCCTATAGACGATTCAAGCCTAGAGTTTGTCAACTTTGGCCGTCTAGGCGGAACAATATCACCAGTCCCAAAAACCTATCGGTGCAGAAAATGCGGACTCGGTGGTAAGTACTCAGTAATGCTTCAAACTTTTCCTCCACTTACCCTTTAGGCCACCTGATCAAAGACTGTCCAACAAACCCGAATTTGGACGTTCGACTTTCCCCCATCACTGACTATATCTGTCACCTCTGTGGCGCCCAAGGCGACCATTACATTTCAAGCTGCCCTAAGGATAAGTACAAACACCATCCCGGCAGTCCGCGCGGCCTGAAGCGCAAAACGCCCGAAGATCATCATGACCCGTCCATTGTAACTGTCGTTCAAAAAGAAGAGGGAAGACTTTCGCCTTACGAAGTCGGTGTTCTTGGTTTTCTTCTCGTTTTAGTTTAGCTCTGACAAGTATTTAGAACTCGAGCAACGTTGGCGAAGACTTGAGTCCTGAAAATGGCCGAGCAAAGAGAGCTCGCATTGTACAAAATGACCTTCATAATTCCCTTTGGCACGGCGGATGGGCTTCGCCTCCCAGCAAGAAACCGACTACGCCTGAACCCACATGGGGATATCCTCCCGGATATGTGCCTAGTGGTATGTCAGAGGAATGCATATCCTCTTTGATCAACCAGGCCCTTGGGGCTCAGCCCAGACCTCCAGCGGAAGATGTAGCTCCTGAAATTGAAGGCACACGGTCACACATGACGCCAGGTATTGGAGGTACTCCGGTAATACCAGAGTTTATTGTGCCTGATGAGGAGCCTGTCACGCCGAAGATCACATCCCCTACTAAGGTAGGCCCAATTACGCCCATCGAGGTGCACGTCACAGAGAAGAAGGTAAAACATCCAGCTTATGGGACGGCCGTTGTCGACCTCTTCCATTCTCACAGTAATGCATGGGTCAATGTTCGACCGCACATCACAGCCCTCGACATGTGGGAACCAAAATCGGTGTAAGAAGAAACGGCAGCGTCCTTAAATGCTTGTGGATTGTGGCTAGGGAGATGAAATTATGTATATGAGACTTGATAATTTGGTCATGGGGTTAGGGATACCTTAGCTTGACAGCTCAGTTTGTTCTGTATCGTTTTTTACACTCGCGGGGATGCATTTTTCGGAAGAAAAGTTTAAAAGGGGAAATCGATTTTAACATTTGGTGCCAGAGGGGATATTTATACAGATCCCATTGGTAATTAGTCAATATGAATCCTGGCCGAAAGCCCTGGAACGCCTTGAACTCCTTGCTGCCTCCCAAATCTATGTGCAAGAATAGCAAACATCCACAAGCCACATAGGGACGAGAGTTTGTGCAGCCCCATGCAATCCAGCAGAATGGAACTTATTCAAGCTTATCAAGATGCTCCAATCTGGTCAAGACGACCTGTTTGCTGGTCTCCTCAATCTCTCCGGCCAAGAAAACTTCATCAAGGATGGCATAGACCTTGTAAAAGTTGAAGACTAGGTCGAGCTCACAGACGTTTCCAAAGAAGGCATCGAGGACCTCGACGAAGAAGTGGATGGCCTCGAGGAAGGCGAGCTCGTTGTCGTTGGTGTCGACGCAGGCACAAAAGAAAAGGCCAGCGTAGCGACGGTACACGATTTTGTTGTTGCGGAACTCGACAAAGTTGGACTGGTATTTCTGGTCGCGGGGGGCTACGAGGCGATGTACCTCGCCCTTGAGCTTGATCTTCTGCTCGTCGCTGAAGGGGGCGTACCACTTGGCGAGACGGGTCTTGCCCCTGGAGACGGATAGGTTAGCGGACTGTCGCGGTTCGGGGGAGGGCAGCTGCAGGCGAGACCAACTGGCGGTTTTGGATGAGGATAAAAGAGAGCATGGCGATTGGCGCTTTTTTTCTCCTTTTTTTTTCTTCTCTTGGCTACGATCGGGGCGATGCGTGAGTGCGGGAGTCGGAGGCCAGACGGATGTGAAGGTGGACGTGGTAGATGCTAGCTTCGCGGCAGCGGTGGGGGGGGAGCGCTCCTCATGCGTGCTGCCGGGTATGGCGGACCGACGTTGGATGGATATGGCTGCTGGATGGGATGAGGTGCACGCGCGCCAGGGGCAGCGGGATTCGCGGGGCAGAGGAGCCTGCTGTGATTGGGCGTGCGCTTCAGGCCACTGAAGAGCCGCATGCCACGACGCTGCAACGTACTTTGACTGATAAGTTTGCATGGTGCCCATTTAACTCAGGATAAGACGGTTTTTTCTTTCTTTCTTTCTTGTTTTCAGTGATTATGTCCCAATGCTGCCTTGGAAAATCACCTAGGGAGAGCTTTAGAATATTGACACCTGACGTAGTGGGTTTGACTCTTGGAGCGCTTGTCAATGAGACACCACCTCGCTACATGAGACTCTGCTTGGGCGGCTTGTGGCGCCGCAGCACCAAGACCTCATTTCGCAATGGCTATTTTGCAACGAGTCTTGTCCGCCTCGGTCACAGCATCACTGATCAGCAAGAGAACTCAAGGGAAGCGTCACACGCGAGGCGCCGTGACACCTCCCATCGTGTACAACATTGGTGCTGCTGAATCGGGAATCAGTCATGGTACTACGCACAGCCGTTGCTGCGAATAAATCCCCAAGTGCGCACCGTGGGAAGCCAGTTGATTTGGTTCCATGGTCTAACGGTTATGACTGCGGATTCTGATTCCGCCAGCGAGGGTTCGACTCCCTCTGGGACCTACATTTTTGCAGTTCAGGTTTGAACAGTCCAGTAGTCTATTTATCTAGATTCCTCTGTCGGAGCTCTGGCGACAAGGCAAGTGAGTGAATGGTTGCCGTGTTATCTGAAACCAGAGACTCAAAGCCAGTGGTCCTGTTGCACGTGTAAAAAGTATTGACTGGCACGATGAACTATGGCACTTCTCACTACCTAGATCCAGGTATCATATTTTGGTACGTAGAAAGGAAAAAAAAAAATTCTACTTTCCCAGTCAGAAAGAAGTCGCTTCTTTGGAAGCATCAAGACCCTTGCTAGTTTCCTCGGGGAAATTGGAAAACGGAATCAACACGGCATTGAGCTTGTGGTGCATGAGCCCAAGGTGTCAGGTATTGGGAGAGGACAAGGGACCGATTTGGCCTGTTCCTGGCTGTGTAGCTTGCTTTTTTATCAGTCTCGCATATTTAGCTTACTTCGTGTTGCGTGCCACGCGTGGTGGCGTTTTCACACACGGATTACACGGAGGCAGAGAGTGTGACAAGTCACAAGTGCTGCCATTGTTTCGAGACCATGTGTGCCCCATTGTCAACCAACCAACCAACTAACAACCCCCCCCCCCAAAAAAAAAAAAAAAAAAAAAAAAAAAAAAGATGTACGACTCGAGCATGGCGAGCCAATCAGCCTGGCCGGTAAGAAGGTATGCAAGTTCATGTATATGTATGTGCGCGTGTAAATGTGCTGCAGATGCAGATCACTGGGGGGGACGTTGGCCTTCGGCTTCACCCGTCAAATCCTTCTACGGGCTGGCCCTTGGTTTCGGGCTGTCGGCCTGTTCACGTCGGGCAGCAGAAAAAGCAAGCAACGTCCGGCTGCAGGGACCGCAGTGGGATCCAGGAACCATGTGTTTTTAATGGCCTTCTCCACCAAGGCGCTCGCGCGCGGCGATTGCAGATTCGACTTCTCTATAGACTCCAGACGCTCAAGCACCGTGACAACCCTGAGCCCCCCGCCCACCTGGCAATTCGGGGGGGGGCATTCCCGCCCAACGACCCATCCGTCACCCTGGCGCACCCGCTGTCCAAGCTTTATTAGCACCATGGGCAGTGTGTTGCGTCGCCGCCATCATGTTTCCGTCAACGACGCATGCCATATCTATATTAACCAGTTCCCACCGCACACGGTTTGAGCTATCTCATCGATTCCTCACCCTTCTTCATAACCATCATTGTCATAATTGATATTCCACTAACGTCGTCTCGTGGCGCCTAGTCTGTTTTCAATCCCTCGTTAAATCCTCGTACTGAGGGGATAATCTTGATATGGCCCATGACGACAACACGCAAAATCCATCCCAAACATCCCCTCATCGGCATTCACAATGACACGCTTCACAAAACCCGTCAAGAAGCTAGCCAGGGCTATCTGGGCCGACTATCAAACCAATGACCTCTGGCAGCAAATCGTCAAATGCTCCATTGCAACCACCATTGCCGTCATCATCGTCACCATCCCGGCTGTCTCCTCCGTCTTCGGCCCTTCCACTTTTCTCTGCCCCATGGCCACTGTGTTTGGCCACCCTGGCCAGCGCACCGGTGTCATGATTGAGTCGCTCGCCATGATCCTGCTTGGATCCCTCATTGGCCTTGGATGGTCTCTCCTTGGCATCTATCTCTTCAGCCTTGTCCACGATACCAATCAGTCGGCTGCATATGCCATTCGTGCCATGTTCTTGCTAGTCAGCCTCCTGGTACATGGTTACGTACGCTCCTCCAGCCCGCGTCTCTTTACTTTGGTCGCCTTCCTTCTTATCGCCTCCATCATTGTCATCCTTGGTAGTTCGCAAACAGTCACCTTGTCCATATTCACCAATGTCTACTATCCTCTGCTCGCTGGCGGAGGCGTATCTTTACTTGTCAATATCTCCATGTTCCCAGAGTTGTCAAGTAGTTTTCTTGGTCTGTCCACCATTGACACTCTATGCGAAACCATGGACACGCTGACCCGGGCCACCCACTGGTTCATCACTCCAGGTGGTGATGGCCTGGCCGTTACAACTACCGCCAAAAGCGCCGGAGATAAACAAAAGCGAAAGAAGAAGGGCCCCTGGCGAAAATTCCTTGCCGAATTCCCCAATCCGTTCCAGTCAGCCCAGGCTCGATACCATGCCTCGACGGTCCCCATCCAACAGACTACTGTCGCCAGCTTGACGGGAAAGAAGGCCAAGCTTCGTACCCGTCTTGCACGTTGCAAGGCTGCTCAGAGGGAAATCAACTATGAGGCGTCTGTGTCACCTCTTCCTCCTAGTAGTATGAAGCCCCTGAGCACTGCTTACATGTCGAGCCTAGTTCAGAGCACCATAACACTCATTGGTGCCTGTGAGAACAAATTCATTGTGCTCGAAAACGAGACTCGCTCCATCGGCGATGATCTCACAATGGTGAATAGCTGCCTAAGCGATGCCAGCGAGATTCAGCGTGTGTCCACCCTGGAAGACTTCCTCAAAAGAGTGGAAAAGGCCAAGCCGGTCAGAGAGATTGAGGGTAGCAGTGCCAGCCTACTGGAAAGTATTCTGGAACAAATTAGGGAGCCGATCCAAGAGTTCGAGGCCTCCCTAAAGGAGGCCGTGACACTAGTCATTTCCTGCTTGGCTTATTGCTATGACGTGCCTAAATTGCCGTCAGGTGCATCAGCCCCAGCAGGAATACACCTTCAGGAACTCGACCTTCGAATCGATGAATTCACAGGTGCCCTAGCGCAATTCGATTCTAGCTGTGCAAGTGAGCTAAGACGTTTGGCATCAGGCCCAGAAGGCCGAGCCGTTGATTTCATGCCTCGGATGGAAACATTCCTTGTTTCATCATTTGTTCTTGGATTCCGGCAAGCTGCTATGCATGTTCTACAGATGCTTCGTCATGTTAGGCATGTGGTGGAGGAGAGGAAATCCAGGAACGATAAGTCGTCTCTTTGGCTACCTAAATACACCAGTATTCGGCAATGGCTTACGTCTGGTGGTGAAACGGATGGTTTAGTGCTGCCCGAGGAGGCCCGAAAGGAAGTTCGCAGAGGTAAAGTTGCTCCAGGGTCCAAACACAAGGCGCAAACACAACCTGCAAAGAGCGAGAAACTTGTGCGTCAAAAAACTGCAGACGAAGAAAGGGGACCCGACGGAATCAAAAGCGAAAAGCCGTCGGGCCGCGTGCAGGAAGGTGCTAAACAGAAGGAGAAGGCAAAAGATGGACCCAGAGAAGCTAGCCGGATATTGAAGATCAGAGGCAAGGCTGCTGATGGGCTAGAATGGGTTCAGGATTCAGATGACCTCGGATACGCCGTCAAGTTATCTATCGCCGTCTTCCTCGTCAGCTGGCCGGCTTTTGTGGCCTCCTGGAATAGCTGGTACTCCGACATCAAAGGCATATGGGCACCCATGCAACTCTTCCTCGTCTTTGATGTTGCCGTCGGAACCTCATTCTTCGTTTTCCTTGTTCGATTGAGCGGTGTCGTTGCTGGTTGCGTGCTGGGCTACCTGTCGTATGAAATCGGGAGAGGCAACAGGATCGCTATGATCGTCATCCTGGTCCTTGGCATTATTCCTTCTTTTTACGTTCAGCTTGGAACCAAATACGTCAAGGCGGGCATGGTCTCTACTGTAACCATGGTTGTGGTTGCCCTGTGTAAGTCTGTTCGTGTTCACCCTGCCATGAGCATTGGTCGCTAACTCGTTACAGCTGCCCTTAACCACAGTGGTACCGTTATTGAAATATTCTACAAGAGACTCACGGCTTTCGTCATCGGTGGAGCAGTGGCCTTAGCTGTTGAGATGTTCTTGTACCCTGTCAGGGCACGCCACCGACTGGTTGAATCTCTCTCTGCTTCGGTTAAGCAAGTGCAGAACATGCAGGCCGCGATGGCTGTTGGTGTGGACAACATGGAAAAGCCCGACTTTCGCTCCCCCATTCTTCAAAAGCGCTTTAACCATGCACGAAACAAGGCCCGGGGTGCTCTTGCAGCAGCCGAGACATTTCTGCCGTTTTGTTCAAAAGAACCACGTCTCAAGGGTAGTTTCAAACCTCTCGCTCCCATCTACCATGAAATTGTCTACGTGCTTCACCAAATCATCGATCGAATGGACAACGTGGTGCAGCTGCGAAAAGAATACGGCTCATCCCTGCTTGAAGATTTGGTTGTTGACGTCCATCCCTATCGTCGGAATGTAGCCGCCAGCATCATGATCGTGCTGTATTCTGTCAACGAAGCTCTCACTACTTGGCAGCCTCTGCCACAGTTTATCCCATCGAGTCGTCTGGCCCAACTCAGGCTCGTCAACCACGTCCGCGAGCTGCTGGCTGCGCGCAGTGGCACCCAGACCCCGGCCGGGAACCCCTCCGCGGCCTTGAACATGGGGAGCGAGCTTGGCGAGGAAATCGCCCATCTCATTACCCAGAAGCGCTTCCTTTCGTGGAACGCCATCACAGCAGGTCAGATGGAGATTATTGAGTACCTCGAGGAGCTCGTGGAGCTGGTGAAGTTGCTTGTAGGTGTCAATGCATTCCGCAGCGGCATGCTCGAGAAGCCCGACTATAGCAACTACCGACAACGCATCCATCGGCCAGAGCTTGTGCCGCTAGCTTCAGTTCCCGCAGCACCGGATATACAGGCTGGTTCCCCAATCGAAGAGGTTGCCACTCTGCCTGAGGCTCCCCTTCCTGGACAGGAACTCCAGAGGACCAGGACCATTCGCGAGCGCGCAGGTCAGCTCAGAGACAAGCTGCGCAGGAAAGACAACGCGGTTGAGGCAGACGAAAGCGATAGTGAAGAGGAAGTACCGATGAGTCTCCAGAGAGTCGGTACACGATTATGGGAGAATGATGCTGTCACTCGACGGCGTGCCTTTACTCTCAGTCATGATTCCAGGTGATTTTAGATTTGGTGTTTGGTCAAAGTGTTGTTTTCTTCCATTTTAATGACTTGCATTTGGAGCGTCTAGGTGGGAATTTGTAGCTGTTGTTGTTGTTGTTGTTTTAATATATACCCAGGGTTGGATTACAGTCAGTTAGATAGATGCCCGGAATTGCAAAATTCTTGCGTTTCTCAATTAGCCTAGCCAGTGCTATATGTGTGTGCATGATCCATAGAACCCAGTTCGCCCTTTGCGTACTCCCAAACACCATTTAACCCTTGGATAAAGACAGAGGGCACCACGGTTCCGAGCCGGTGCCCAATTATCGCCTTAGAAAATGTTGAGGGGTGTGTGTTGCGAAAGTTTGGTGCCGTTGAGCATAGCCCGAGATTTCTTTGGCCGCTGCTGCAGGCGACGCGACGCTTCCTGGACGTGGCGGGGTTCAATCGGCGTCTTTCCTTCACTCGGGGGATCAAATAGGGCCTGCTCATGCTTGCGTTTCTTGCTGGTGCCGTCCTTGTCACCGCCGTTCTGGGCGCGGGCCATGTCCTCCTGCTCCTTGACTTTCAGTGCCATTTCGGTGAGTGTCTGGACCATTTCAAAAGTCAGGAAGCCGAGAATATCGACAATATCATCCGACGGCTTGCTGTCCGTGACAATACCGAAACCGGCCCATTCACGAAAGCGCTTGCCCTTGCGGTAGGTAAAGGAGGCCTGGCGGTATTCAGACCAAGTGACGTATTCTTCCTTCGTCATGGCTTTTGTTCGTTCATCGGCCTTGCGAAGACGCTGAAGGGTGATGTAGTTCATTTCCTCCTCCTCTTCGTCCTCCTCATCATCTCGCTCCGGCACTTCAACAGCGTAAAACGATACTGGCTCCCAGGGAAGTCCGACCTTTGCCTTTTTGTTCTTCTTGGCAGCTTCGTCATTTCCGGCCGTGCCCTCAACGGGATCTTCGCCTCCTGCAAGATCGGCATCGGCTCCCTTGTCATCAGAATCCTTGACGTTCTTTCGGACATCTTTCCACGACAAAAAAGTTCGGAGACGAGACACTTTGGCTTGATCATGCCGAATTTGGAAGATGAGATCATTAATACTGATAGACTTAGAACCACGCCGAGAAGCAAGTTCGGTGCAGTTTCGAAGCTAGTAACTGGTTAGTTGGAATCGTCAAACAGTAAATCAGGACGCTTACTAATTCAATAACTTGTTGGCGAACAATGTCTTCAATGATACTTGTGGTGTCAACGGGGGGTTCCGCAGTCTCTCCAGAGACATACATCATCTGTCGAATAGTGTCAGTGAGCCGATTCCTGAAGTCCTCCCATGATTCATCCAGCGTGTCGTCTGCGAAAGAAAGACCGGGTAGATGGTAACTCTCAATAAGCGCCGCAGCGTCACCCAAGCACGATTGCGGAGGCATTTTATGCTTCTCTTGCCGTATTAAATACTGAGGAGCTGTTTCAACATCAAGTTCTGGAACGAGGTGAGGCTCGTGTTGACTCTGCAGCCCAATCACATCCATAGGTGAGCTTGACCCGGGCCTCCCTGCAGCAACTCCACAACTGTCGCATGAAGCAGAATTATGGGAAACCGAAATGGCAGGCTGGTTGTTTGCAAAACTACCAGGAGCTGGAGGTAGCAGGATTGGGTGGTCATCATCCGATGGGGCGTCTTGCGTTTGTGTGAGTGGGCCAGGCAGATGAATAGCTTCATCGGCGCGAGCAACGATGCTAGACATGACGATATCCTCAAGAGAAGATTGATATTTCTGGTGTGTACCCGACCTAGAAACCCGGTTCTTGAGGTGTGGCTCCTCCATTTTAAAGATCGCTCCAAGTCATGAAGTCGCTTGTAAAGTTGTGATGAGGACGATGTTTGCTGAAGTTGAACAAACGAGAGCTTTTTGTTGACATTGCTTCCATATAATGCTGCAATTTTTTTATTGCAAACAGGATTGGATAAAAAGCAAAGGCGGCATGCAGGATGAAGCATAGCCGAATGGCAGATGGCAGCATTTCACCGCAGGCGAAATTCATCCACTGCAAGGCGACAGGTTCCAGCACCAATTCCTACACATCTTCCACCAACCAAATCACAGACGACTCAAATTAGGGAGCAGAAAAAAAGAAACTGGCATCTTACCTGGCTGATCTCTTGGCGGTATTTATACGCCTTACTATCTTTTCCGTCCGACATGTTTGCAACTGGCTCACGGCAACCGATATTAACAAAATGCCCTTGCCGGGATATTAGATGCGACTCTGCGGCAACCAGCCAGCTCCCACGATAAATACAGCTCAATACAATGACGCCACAGTTCGCGCGAAAAGATAAATCCAAGAAAGCCCGTAGATGTCGTCGGGTGAGCTGCAGGCAATGCGAGAGGTGAGGTTGCGGACGTCACGCCAACAACGCGCAGGGACTCGGGCTAGTGCGATCCAATTGGCCCGCGGTGCGCAGGGTTGTGGCCTCGCCAATTCAATGAGCGCGCTTTCTCTGGGTGAGACCAATTGCTGCGACAAGCGTGAGAAGATGCGCGCGATCGGAGGTCCAACGTGATTGGGACGGAGAGTGCACTATGTCGCTGGCTCGAAATTCAAAGCAGGAAGCACGTTGTCGTGTGCCTGGAGTGACTTCGATTGACAATGTGCCGGGTATGTGTCACGTGATTCTTCAGGTCGCGATGCCTGGATGGCAAATGAATCGAGCTCTGACAGGGCAAGAGGCCAGACGTGTGACATGAGAAAGGCTCGAATTTAAATTATCTTCAGTAGTCGTAACGCAGAGAATCACAGCTATACCGCACCTACGTTGGAGCGTGATTGGAGGTCTTTACATGGCATTGAGGGGCTTGTCTCATCGCTCAAGACGTATGCCCACAACGAATAATTCAGGCTGTTGATTCATTTTGGCCTAAAAAAAATGCAGGCTACAAAATGCAGGCCTAGCAGGGATGTACATCAGCTAGTTTTAGAAAGCCGGTAGTTGATCCTCTCCCACCACCTCGACATTCCATCTTTGGATGCCCAAACCACGATGTAGTGGTCAGCCAACAGGTGCCACTCTTCTACCTCATCCAGCCCTTCCAAGGAATCCACTCTTTCCTTTTCGTCGTCAGCAACCCAGTTGTCCCAAATGTGTCGGATAGTCCTGCATTCGGCCTGCTCAAAACCAGCCGTTCGCAACCTCGCCTCCTGATCCTGGGGCTCATGGTATACTTCCAACGTGGGCATACGGATGCGCCGCTGGGCGAGGTTGGACACCATCATTCGGCCAAAAGCATCTTGAGATCTTATTGGTTCGTAAATGACGGTTGCTAGCGTGGGGATCCGTGACGCGAAGTAGGCCAGAACACCCGACGCATCCGCTGGTGAGAGGTAGCAGAGACAGCACTCGGATATGAGAAGCGTCGGAATATCAGAGCGAAGGCCTGGAATGGTTGGTTGCGGAGGAGCCTCTTCCACAGGCTCTAATTCAGTGCTCGGATTCGCAGGTATTTCTGTTGTAGGTGTAGGGGCAGAGAGTGCCCGGAGGTCAAGACCGTGGCAGTGGTATTCGCCCCCTGCGGGGGGTCTACTAGACCATGATGGGCTGTTCTCTTCTCCAATTGCATTGCCCAAGATGTTTCTTAAAACAGGAGTGGCCTGGACGGTCCGAAACTTTTTGGAACTTGTAATCTCAAAGTCGACCTCATGATATATCACGCCTGCTCTTTCGGGTTGAGCAAACAGGCGAAAGGGCCGTGTATCGGTGCCAGCGCCCAGCGACACGATTTGTCGTCCTTGGGAATCGGGCTCGGGGCCCTCTTCGCCAGCAAGGAATGCATCGACAATCACGTCGAGGGCTGCAGTGCGCGTATACGTCCCTATGAGGAGCTCAGCTTGGTTCAGCCCATTTTGAGCTCAGGAACATAGCCCACCTCTGTTGATGATGGGCAGCCGTCTCGGCGCCGGACCATCGGCGCTCTGCACGAAGAAGGGAGCGTATGGGTCGTCGAGGTAGCCCAGGTCGACAGCACTAAGCCGAGACACGGCGGCGTCGGTGTCGGTGCCCTGGATGGTGGCATCGTGGGAGGCGGCAGCTCGACTCGGACCGCCACCTCGGCCTCGGCCGCGTGTTGAACGAGCGCCCCGAACGGAGCGGAGAGAGTCGAGCAAATTCGGAATCTGCGGTGCCGACATCAGGGATCGTATAGCTAAGGTGGATATCAGAAAAAAGAAGCTCCGGCGTGTCTCGCGTAGGCGGTCCTATCCAGCGCCACCAGTGACGTCGATCTCAACTGGCTCGACGGGGGTTGTGAGTGGGATGTGAAACTGCGGGGCAGTCTATGTTGTTGCCCTCCTCCCCCATCACAATGCGCCGCAGCCACCAATACCACCAACGACCAACAAGAAAATGACAATGAAGCGATACGTCAATCTCCGCGTTACTTCTGCACGCATTTCAGGCGGGTGCCCCAGTTTGAGCTTTGAAGAAATCGCCATAGCTCGTATTCAAACCAAACCATCATTCCAGGGGTCTCGAAGGTTCCGGAGGGCAACATACATCAATGAGCATGAGGCGCAAAACCGTAGTCCAAATTCCAGGGCCATCGCATAGCAGTCGACGCGTAGGCTTTGATGTGATTCCAGCGTTGTTTATCTTCCCAAGCCATAAAGCTGGATAGCATAGCATTATGATGAATATCTAAATACGTAGTTATGTCTCAGGTCTATGCCTCCACATCCGCCATCGATTCCGGCGCCTAAGAAGGCCATAGATTGTTGCGGCGCACACCACACGCTGACAACTAACGGCTGCAAGCCCCGCCGCCGCCTGAGCAAGGGACAACCTAATAGTGGCGGAGTTGCATACGCAGCAAGTAAAGTCAGTCATGGTCCGCCATCTGAAAATGATATCAGGAAGCGCAACAACAAATAAAAGAAAATTGATAAATCAAAATACAAATACCAAACTGGTTTTATTTTCCCTTCTCCCCACAATTATTTCTTCTATTGTTTTTTTTTTCTCTTTTTCTTTTGTATTGTCGCGTTTGGTTAGGAATTTGTGGAGCGCGCCAAGTACACCGTCACTCGCAGACCCCCTACCCCTGAGCCAAAATCCGACAGCGTCCGGAGACAATCGGTGGGAAGCTGCCCCGAAGCCGACTGATAGTTCATAATTACTGAGAAGTCTCCGACAGCTGAAGCTGTGTGGTTTTTTTTTCTTTCTTTTTTTTTTTGGTTCATATTCAAGCAAGACAGTAAACCAACATAATTTTGTTTCTTCTTCTTTTTTTTTTCTTCATTAATTCTGTCATTTCCTCGCTGCCACAATCTTTCCCAACAGTTCGCCCTCTTGTTCTCGTTGATGCGTGAATCTTACAACACACACAGGCAGGGTGCGAGCTGAACCACCCACCCATCCATATCCAGTAATGCCCGAAACAGGGTATTGATAGGAATCACAGTGTTTGCACACACAAAGTAGAAAAATGATGCTGCTTCAGCATCTACTAGCGAGTAAAGAGTGTAGTAACGCCCAATCGGCGGCTTCCGAGACCAGCAGCGTCAGACATGTTATTTGAACTCTCGACAGGTCGCGTATTAAGCCCCAGCGCAGGCAGGCCCTGGACTTTGCACACACCCCATGCTTCACATCCCCCACTAAAGGATCTGAGCTTGTTGGTGGCTGAGCCGCCAATTGCAAGAGTGCTGCCTGCTCCCTGGCCGTCTTGCTCGGCCGACCCCACCACCAATAGTGGTTATTTCCTCCCGGCGCCATCTCCCAGCGCATCCCATTAATAAAGGCCCCAGTGCCCTCCGGCTCCTTCGTTCGATTTGTTCGTCAGCTTCACATCCTTCTATTCGTGGTTGTGGAAAAATAGCTCGATCCCAACTTTATCTTCATTTAAACACTCTCTTCGTGTTTTTTGAATCTACTTTTTCTTGTATTTTATTACTCATCTCTCTCGTTTCCTCTCTTTTTCGATCCTCTTCTCTCCTTTTACATCTTATCCCGCGACCCTCCGTCGAGGCGCACTTATCACCAACATGATCACCTCTGAGCTCGTCAAACGAGCTGCCGAGTTCACCATCGAAAAAGTCAAGGAGGTTCCCACCGAGTCTACCCGTGCCTTCTACGGCTGGTCTTGGGTCGTTTTCCTCGTCGACTTCATCATCTTCATTCCCCTTATCGTCCTGGTACGTCATACGCGCCCCGTCCAACTCGTAGAACCGCGTCCATCACACTAACACCGGCTCCCTAGGTCAACTACACGTTTGAGAAGATCATCCCTGTCTTCGCCATCGTCGAGGATGAGCACCCTCCCGCCTACGAGCCCGTCGCCCTCGGCGAAGAGACGCTCGCCGGCTCTGGCTCCATTCCCGATGCTCCCGTCCCGGGCGCCCCCGTCAACAAGGCCACCTCGGCCGCTGTTCCCACTCGCCCACTGAGCCTTGGTGACAACACCAAGCCCATTACTTCGTCCTTCATGTCCTCATGGCGCCTATTGCGATCCTACGGCGGCTTCCGCTCCATCTTCCGCGGTTTTGCCTGCTTTGCCTTCCAGTCCATGATCCAAGGCTGGGTCACCGGCATGATGGGAATCTTCCTCGGCCCTCTCTTCTTCGTCGCCCCCTTGGTCTCCTCTCTCCTCCTCGTCCAGTACAGTACCGCATGGGTTCACATCGTCATGTCTCCTCCCTCCTCGGTGCACTTCTGGTCCCGCCTGCCTCCCTTCAAGTCGACCCTGGCCGCCACCTGGCGTCCCGTCACTCTCCTTTGGGCTCTCTCCACGGTTGGCAGTGCCGCTTGTTGGCTTATGGTCTCTACCCTTGGCTTGGATACCAAGGAAGTCAAGTTTGAGATGCCCCGTGATGTCGATGGCTGGAAGCTATTTGCCATTTACTCTGTCTTTCTCCTCATCCGCGTATTCCTTATCATTCCCGCCTACGTCACTCTCGTTCGTGTCCAGGCTTCTCTGCTCCCCGACGAGCAAGAGACCATCATCCCCTTCGACCGCACTTTCCAGGGCAAAATTGAGCCCGCCATCGTTGGTGGCACTGGCTATATTTCCCTCCGAGATGCCTGGTCCACCTTTTCTAAGGCTGCCTGGCAACGTCTTCTCGTTCTCTATGTTAAGATCACGGCCATCGGAATAGTCTTTGGTTTCTTTGTTGCCGCAGTTATGATTCCTCAGCTCTTCCTTCTGAGCTACAAGACGACGTCAGACAAGTAGTAAATGCGTAGAACCCTAGTGCGTCTCGATAACGAAGAATCCAACCGGCTATCCATGTGTTGGCTCGGGTTTCTAAACTACCGGGGAAAAAACCCGAGATCTTGCTTAACTCAAATCTCATGCAATAGCGCATTACAATAAACTTTGACTACTTCAACAGAGATCATATCTTGGATATATCATTTGTGTTTTGATTATATGTCTCAAAGAATTTATTCATCTAAAATAGTTCTTCTCATCATAGGAGAGAAAAAAAAAAGAGTTGCCACTATTTATTGTAAACTTGAATTCATTCACTGTCTTAAACCTGTCATGTGTGAGATGTGGTCGTGACGACAAAAAACTCCCGCCTATGCAAACTAGCCTCCCCTGGGTTGCCATTTCTCGTCACGCAATCTAAATCACAGTGCACTTGCACTCATTCTCTCACGCATGATATGAGATACTGGCTGCATCCGCTCATTCCATCATCCCATCTCAAGAACATGTCATAAAAATCCAATCATCGTTTTGCCCCCCCCCCCCCCCCCTCCATTCTCTCTATGGCCCTCGTTTTAAAAGTCACAAAAGAAAAGTAGAAAGCTCGTCGAATTGGACCTGGGGTATGATAGGGGGAGGGTCGGGGGTCGGTTCTGGTTTTTCTACTAGTCTTTCTCACAACGCCGCCCAAAACCGAAAGCCCGCACGGTTGGGGCATCTTTCTTTCTCTATGACTTGTTGAAGAACCAGCTGGCTCGCTTGTTGGAGGTTCCTTCATTTTGGTGGAGGTTTTGGATTGTAGGGATGGTGGGGGCGTCGCCGCCGCCACCTCGGAGGGGCTTCGCGATGCGGCTGCCCGCATTGGCAAAGCTGAAGCTGCCCCCGGGAGAGTTGAGGCCTCGTGTGCTGCCAGCCTTGGCAAGCTCGAGGCGCTCCTTAACTGCTGCCAGCTGAACCTCAAACCTAACGCGGTCACTGTTAGTTTCATCGAACATGAGAATCGGTACAGGGGGGTGGACATACTTGTGGTTAGCGGCAGCCATCTTCTCCTGGCTATCCTGGAGGAGACTCTCCAAGCTTTGGATACGCTCATTTCGAGCGATGAGCTTGCGCTCGGCAATGGCCACCTCCTTCTTGAGGGCCGAGTTCTGCTCAACCAGCTGTCGCTGTACTTGAGTGAGCTGCTCCAAATTCCTCTCAAGGAAGGCCATCTTCTTCTGCTGGGCGCGGTTGTTTGACGAACGCAGCACATTGTTGTACTGCTCTCGCGTCTCGTCGAGAGAAATCTCCAACTCCACAACACGCTCGCAACGGTTCTGAAGATCACGCATGAGACTCTTCTTCATGACGTCAAACTCGGCAATTTGCTGCTGAATAGTCTTGCCGTTGGCCATGGGGGCGGTAGCACCAGCCTTGACGCGCTGCTGGAGGTCATCAATCAAGGTCTTCATCCTTGTGTTCTCGGCCGACTTCTGAGAGATCTCCTCCTTCAGCTGGTCCACGAGCTGGACTTGAGCCGATTGGCGGTTGGAATAGGCATTCTCCAGGCGAGCCTTGACCTCCTCAACATCTCCAGGGGCCAAGTTGCGGGCAAGGAGATCCTCGTACTCTTGCTGGAGAGCCTCCAATCGAGTCTCCAGCTCTTGTCTTCTACGACTGTCAAGGTCGCTGGAAGAGGTACCATAAACGGACAGCTCAGCCTGTCGAACAATGCCCTGGGTCTCAACAAGTCGCGCTCGGAGATCCTTAAACTCATCAGGGGCGATGTTGTCCCCAATAGAGCTGGTCTCGTGAAGGGCATCAACCTTTTGGATGGCCTCGGCGATATATCGCTCGTTCTCGCTGAATACATCGCCTCCCAAATCAAAGCCGGCCATCATCTTGGCCATCTTCTCGGCCTTCTTCTTTTCCTTCTCGTCGAGGGCAGCGCCAGTCTCCTTAGCAGTCATCTTGACATCGAGGAGCTGCTGCTTCACATCGTCAAGCTCCGTCGTCAATTCCGAGTTGGCCTCCTTCAAGGCATCCATGGTGATTTGGGCTTCCTTGCTTTCAAACGTTAATCGTTCCAATTGCATCTTGAATTCGTTGACTTCCGTTGTCAGCTTCTCGTTCTCCTTGCCCACTTTGCTATCATGTTCCTTCAGATAGGTCAACTCTTCCTTAGTTTCCCGTAGCTGCTTCTCGGCGGCGGCAGCCTGGCTTTCCCTTTCGGAAATCTGATCTTGCATCTCATTCTCTCGACGCAGAAATTCTTCCCTCTCGTCTTTATCCAAAGGCAAACTTGGGGTTCCAGAACGCTCAGCCATGCCAGGGGTTTCGGCACGGCTCTCAGCCTGAAGTCGAGAGGGAGTGGAAGGTCGAGGTGCTCGAGCATCCGCCTTGGCTCCAGCAATAGGTTCATGGGTTGGCACCACCCACTTGTCCTTGGGAACAGACTCTCCAGCACGCCACATCTGAATTTCACCCTCCAGGCTCGAAATGTAGCTCTCGAAGTTGGTGACTTGTCCTTGGGCCTTCTTAAGGAGAGACTTGAGTTCAGCAGGGCTGAGCTCAGCGTTGACCTTGGCCTTGTTCTTGATGGATTTGGCTCGCATACCAAAGCGCAGTGTGCCCAGTGTCTCGGCATCGTTGTAGCTACTGGGTGAGCAGTTGATGATAAGGGTCGTTCGGCTGTTACCACCCAAGGACTCTTGCAGGATACGAGTCAACTTGGAGTCTCGGTAAGGAATATGTGAGGATTTGCCGTCGGTAAGAGCATTAATGACCATACCCAGGGCACTCAAACTCTTGTTGATCTTCTTGGCCTCCTCGAGGGTTTGACCGCTTGCGCCAGTCTTCCCCACCTTTTCACTACCAGCCAAATCGACCAGGAACAGCTGTCCGCTCTTTGCCGATCCAGTCTCGACATTTTTCTGGGTGACGGTGATGACAAAAATCGAATGCGATCGTGATGACTCCTGGTTCATGTTGGTGGCAGCTACAGCTCGGGCATTTCCTCCTCTTCTCATGACCTCGTACACCTCCTGGACGCTTGACACATAGATCTCCAGCAGACCCTTGACGTAGACACCTCGGTTTTTTTCTTCGTGGACGGGGAGGTTATCGTTCTGGGGCGCCAGCAAGTCACGAATCCTCTCCATGTAGATTTCCATGTAACTGACTCGGACTGTGTACTCGATGGTGCTGGGGCTCGACATGATGCTGGCAAAGATTTGCTCGACAATGCGGGGAATAACACCTCGCCCATCGTCGTCGTCGATGTTGGTTCCCATCATTGTGTACGACTTACCAGCACCAGTCTGTCCGTAGGCGAACACGGTACCATTGTAGCCATTGAGGATATCGTCGACGGTGGGGCGGATGGAGAAGTCGAAGATGTCTTGCTGCTTGCATTGCATATCAAAAACTCGGTCGAAGGTGAAGCTGCCCTGGGCATCTTTGGACTGCCTGGTATGTTAGTTGAATGCCCACAGTAACCCCTCCGAGGCAAGGAGCAGGCAGAGGGGTGAAGCGAGAGACGTACGTCGAGAGTGCAAGTATCATCGCTATCAAAGCTAACGATGGGTGTGCCGCCCGACCCAAGCTCGACCTTGTTTTGGGGTCGAAATCGGGCGACGACCTTAATGCTGTTGGCGGACGACATATTGGACGTGTGTAGAATGTCACACAAAGGGAATTATCATGGGCCGCACCGTCGAGAGCCGGATCAGGGGGGGGAGGAAGTTCGCAGCGGATGTGTGGGCAGGCGGGCTGCAACGGAAACGCACGCAAGGGCCGCAAAACGGCGACAGGCGTTCTGGAGGGGGTTCTCGAGCAACAGATGATGAGCGTCGTCTAGGAATACGGCGACGGGAGCAGAGGGGGGTCGAACACTGGCAGCCGTGTGCAGTGCGGCAAACAACAACAAAGGCTGCGGCGCGCAGACAAAAGGTGTGTAGGCACAAGCAGATGGGATGTCGACAGCAGTGACTCCGACAAGGCGGTGGGTTACGTTGTCCGAGTTCATTGGGGGACGCGCCAAGGCACAGTAGCTATTGGTAGGGGCCCCGGCCCCCGTTTCAGCCGGTCTACCATGCAATTTGGCCGGTTGCAATGCGTTAGAGCATTTTGATTTGACCTAGCCACACGCTCTGTGGGATCCCACTGGGATCCCACTGGGATGCAGCATAACCATCTATGTATCCACTGCCTGCTGGCTGCTGTCGGCCAGAGACCGCCCGCCCCCCAAGCCCCCCTCATGACCGACCCCTTTGACCTGTGCCGGCGCCCTGACATGGCCCTGACAGGCGTTGGCGACCCCCCCCCCCCCCAAAAAAAAAAAAAAAAAAAAAAAAAAAAAAAAAAAAAAAGGCAACATCAGAGCCACTGTGGCACTATCGGGTACTATGGAGGGGTGCTCCATGGGAAATTTGTTCGCCCAAGGAGGGGAGCCAACTAGACAACTCGAAAGCGGGGGCCTCGGCGCTCCCTCAGAAATGTAGGCTGGCCCCAAATAAGAGGCGGGAATCTAGACGCGGCATGTCGAGGAGGGGTCATTCCTCCCACTCACTCAACGCTTCTCGCCCACGCGTAGCCACCCAGGCTGCAGCGCCCAAACACAATCGGACGCGTGTGGCTAGTGCCCGACCAACTTGGCTTATGCTTGTTGTGATGATGGTGGCTTGTCTGTGTTATCTATGTATCTCGTAGTGTGGTGGCGACCTTGTGGCTCGCGCTGGGCGCACATGGCTGGGATAATCGCTGCTGTAAGCCAACTTCCCAAGCTCCTCGATGATGTAATACAGTTGTGGTGTTTGGACAGGAACAAGAAGAGAACAAATAACGGGAGTGGGAAAAACAACGCCTCTCCTAATGAGTCTCGTGATATCATAAGCTGCACACAATCCTGGGGAGGGCGACCTCCACCCTCAGCACAACTAAACGCCCTGAATGCAAACAGTCCAACTCCGCGCACCAAAACGCCAGATAACTGCCCCGCCCATCTTGGCCCGGTTTTCCGAAGTGAGGAGCATGTATATTCCAAGGGGTCCCGTTCAAGCCCACATCAAAAGCCAGGCCAGTCCTTGTTCGCAAATCACTCTGCTCGCGTGCCCATCAACCTGTCAGCCTGGGCTGTCCTTTGTAGATGTCCTTGTTCGTCTAGTCCTCCCAGCTCTTCTCAACCGTTTCCCGGACGCGCTTCGTGTATTCCTTTCGGTTGTCCTTGTACAAGTTGGAGGCCTCGACATTTGCTGGTGAGCCCGTGTTTGGGTCGTTGAGTAAACTGGCATAATGTCAGCAAATAACCATTGTATCAGCACGGCACAGCATCATAGCCTCACCTCTGGATGCTGGTCAGCACAGCAGCAACGTCGTATGTGGGACTCCATCTGTTCTGCAGAATATCCAGGCAAAGTTCCCCCGTGGCATATACGTTGGGGTGGAACATTTGGCTGATGAACTTGACCTGCGGGGGCTTATTCGGATACTGCTCCTCAAACTGCATAACGAGGCGGAAGGTGCCATCCTCGAAGGGGGTATCGGCGGGGCCAATAATAACGGCATTCCTAGAGGTGGCTGATGAGTATTGAACCGGCTACTTGGGTTTATCGGGAGCGACTTACCAGGTCATGACATTGTCAGGGACTGGAGACGCAGAAACACCGGCGGGAGGATCGGTTTGCATCCGCTACATCAGACATTTAGCATACGGGAGAGCTGCCGGAGCTTCAAAACACGGGCCAGACACACCTTGAAGTCTCGCATCAAGCGACGTCGCGCGGCGGTAGACATGGTGACTGATGGAGGGGAATCGGATGAGTTGGGGGGGCGCTGAGGGGCACAAGAGACGGGCGGTGATGGCGTGCCCGGGGTCGTGACGGAGCTCTGGCAAAAGAAGATTCCCGTCCAGAAGCGAGCGATGATGGGTTTTGGTGTCTGGTCTGAACAATCGGCTGAACAGAATCAGGACAGGCAGGAAGAGACAGAAATGGGATTGGTCATCGAGGCTTCAAAGGAGTGAAATCGCCCAAGGCCCAGTACGGGGTGGCGACGCCTGCCAATCACAACCCACTGGCGCCGTGGTCGGTCAATTGGTCTCCACCGCTCTTTGGGTGGCACGTGACATTGCCGCAGGCGCCTGGACCTGGGTGTGGCCTGGCGGCGAGCTGTGATTGAAATCACATGCACCTGGTCCAAACGAGTGAGAGTCAGTGTGGTCGCGGATGTAAGTTGGTGTCAGCATGACAGCGGGAAATGAGCGGCGTCGCTAGATCGCGGCAACAAGCAAAACAGGCAATGCTAATGCAGTTGGCAGAGGGCTCGGAAACCACAGTTATTAAGCCGATAGGACAACGGCCTGGGCTGCGCAGACCCCGAGCGCCCGATCTGGCAGCTCAATCTTGCATTCTCGTCGAATCGCAGCATGGTGCAGGATCCAGGGACCTCAGGGCGGAGCACGTTTTGGGGTTTGGGGGATTTCTAGGGTCTCGATCTAGTTATGGTTCTAGTTCTTCTTCCCGGCGCCGTGGCTCGGCACGGTTCCAGCAATTGCCTGGGAACCTTCCCCTTCCCTGTCCGCCACCTCGGAAACTCCCCCGCTGCAAGCCGAAGAGTACCGAGCGGAGGGCCGTGTCCGTCACCTCCGTCATAGGTACAGCTCCATACCCGAGGCCGAATCCGATGCTGCGCGCAGCTTCGATTAACTACTATATTTATTCATAAGCTCTTAGTATTCCCATTAGTTAGTTTACTTCTAGTCCCATTTTCAGCCCTTCTCCCCCAATTTCCCCTTCCTCCCCCTCCTCCAAAATGCCCGTCACATCCCATCTTAGGTCTGCCTCGCGGTTGACCCAGCTCGCCAACCATGTGCATGTGAACTCGGCACGGCGCTTCTCTACCAGCCCCTCCATGCGCAAGGAGCTTCAGGATGCCTATATTCTAAGTGCAGCCAGAACCCCCACCGCCAAGGTAATGCGATTGCTTCTCTCTGAACCATATTCCAAGCTCCGAGTTAACCATCCATGTCCAGTTCAATGGTTCCTTCGTCTCCGTCTCAGCGCCCAAGCTCGGTGCCGTCGCCATCAAGGCCGCCCTCGAAAAGTCCAAGGTTCCCGTCGAGAAGATTACCGATGTCTACATGGGCAACGTCCTCCAGGGCTCCGTAGGCCAGGCGCCTGCCCGTCAAGCCGTCCTCTTCGCTGGCCTGCCCGAATCCGTGGACGCCACCACCATCAACAAGGTCTGCGCTTCCGGTCTCAAGTCAGTTGCTCTGGCTGCTCAAAACATTCAGCTTGGCCTGGCTGAAGCGCAGATTGCGGGCGGAATGGAGAATATGTCACAAGTGCCATACTACGTGCCCCGCGCCAGTGGACTCCCCGCATTTGGACATGTGAAGATGGAGGACGGACTAATCAAGGATGGATTGACCGATGTGTACGATCAGTTCCACATGGGCAACTGCGCCGAAAACACTGTCAACAAATTTAACCTCACTCGCGAACAGCAGGACGAGTATGCAATCAAATCTTACCAAAATGCACAGAAGGCATGGGCCGAAAAGGCATTTGCTGACGAAATTGCCCCCGTCACTGTCAAGACCCGCAAGGGCGAGGTTGTTATCGATACCGATGAGGGTTTCCTCGACGTTAAAGTAGAGAAGATCCCTACTCTTAAGCCCGCATTTATTCGTGACGGAACTGGTACTGTCACCGCAGCAAACTCGTCGACTCTGAACGACGGTGCCAGTGCTCTGGTTCTTGGTAACAAGGCCATTGCCCAGCAGTACGGCGCCGGCTCCCGTGTGCTGGCCAAGATTGTCAGCTACGCCGATGCCGCAACCAGCCCAATTGATTTCCCCATTGCTCCTTCAAAGGCAGTCCCCATTGCCCTAGAGCGAGCCGGTATCACGAAGGACCAAGTTGCCCACTGGGAGTTTAACGAAGCCTTTGCCGCCGTCGCCCTAGCCAACGCCAAGATTCTGGGGCTTGAGAACGCCAACGTTAACCCTCTCGGTGGCGCCATTTCTCTTGGTCATGCCCTGGGTAGCTCTGGTTCGCGAATTTTGACAACTCTTTTGCATCAGCTGAAGCCTGGTGAATACGGCGTTGCTGCTATTTGCAACGGTGGCGGTGCAGCAACCGCTCTTGTGGTGCAACGTATTGAGTCTGTGTAATGTTTATGTATGTGTGTATGTCATGATGAAAGTTTGATGATGAGCAGAACGGGTTCCAGGAATGGCCATACCAGAAATATAAGAATAACATCAATTAAAATAAAAATAAATAAGAAAGTTAAACACAAGGGCAAAATCATAGTACTGGTTACCTTGATTGCGTTGAAATGAAAGCTTGAGTTCTTAGTAGTATAGGGTAGGATTGCAAGTGCATGAGGGAGATTGATTATTGATAATTGCATATCATGACTCGTGTTCATCAGGCTTCTGAACCGATTTACGCGGTGAATATATGTACATTTTTAGTGGGAGATGTTCTATTGGGGTCTTGCAATAAGGTGTTGTGATGTGTCCAAGTGCGGGCGACCGTTTGAAATACTGTAGCGCAAAATCTAAAGACGATGATAAACGTACCGCATGAGGAGTCACGAGTAACGGGGAAATTTTGACTAAAAAAAGATGATAGTATTCAAATAGCCACTAGCTCTCTCATAAATCAATCCAATGCTAACCAGGACCTACTATTAGACTCCAACTTGGCGTGGTGTAATCTTCACTCGCCCACGTCGAGGCTACTTCAGATGCAATCACCACCAACCAACAACTGTAGTGGAGCTCGGATTTTTCCACCAACCTCATTCATATTCACCACCTCACTCACTCTAGCACTGGCACGACGCGCTCACTCTCACCTACCCCGACGCGTGCACACACCTGGTTAGAGAGAAAAAACAGCCTCTTATTCCGCACAAGATGCCGCTAGTCCTCGAGTTTCTTTCGCAAATCCGCCAATTTATCCGCGCGCAGAACGGCGATGAGCTGCGTTCGTGGCTGCAGGTTGAGCCTGGTTCCCCCAAGCAGTACCACGATCTCGCCACCGAGCTGCGCTCCCAATTCCGCCAGCAGGGGCTGGAAAACATCGTCGAAAAGACCCTCCCGCAAGAGGATGATGTCCCAGAGGGCCAAGCAACGTCCTGGCCGGGCTTTGTAGCCTTCATGAAAGACTACTTGGCGTTCTGGCGGGATATCAACTATGATGATTTGCTGGGGGCGCACCAGCTACTCAGTGCACTTGTAAAGTATGGGCTTCCTCATCCCAGTTCTCCATTTGGCCATGTGCCAGTTGGCTTTATTGAATCTACGCACTCGGCTAACGAAAACCCAGCTCATGTGCCACGGCTTTTGCCCATCCAACATACGGCGCAATGCTTCTGAAGACTAGCATGTCGCTCTCCGAGACGTTGGCCCGTTTTACCATGACGCTCAACAGACGACCTGACTTGGCACGTCGGCTCCGCTCTGTCGACGAAGACAAGACTATCGCTGAATCCTCTGCCGAGATCATTCAAAAAATATTTACTACCTGTCTGACGGACCGCTCTAGTAGCCGATATAGTAAGCCAGAGGGTAAGAAGGTCGGCGTCTACATGTTTGCCAATCTCGTTCTCAAGTTGCTCTTTGCGGTATGTTTCCTATTACTCTATGAATACCTGGTGATTCCTGGATAATCTAATGCGAAACAAGTGTCGGAGAACGCACCTGGCGAAAATGATCTTTGTCAACATCTCAACTATCTCTCCACCTTTGTCCCTCTACCCGGCTGCTCAGCGTGTCACCTTTCTATACTATCTGGGGCGCTTTAATTTATCCAACAACCACTATCTCCGTGCCTCACTGTGTCTACAAGAGGCTTACTTGCAGACCCCGTCTCAGCTGGTGTCTCATCGGACAAATATTCTCACCTACCTCATCCCGTGCAACATTCTACTTGGTCGCTTCCCCTCACAGCAGCTTCTCCAGCGACCGGAGGCTCAGACTCTCACTCTCATCTTCCTCCCGCTGTGCCAAGCAATCCGATCAGGGAACTTCATACAGTTCCAGCAGCACCTTGCCACACACGAGACCTGGCTGTTTGAGAAGGGACTGCTGTTGACACTCACCCATCGGTTGCGCCCGCTTCTGTGGAGGTCACTCAGTCGCAAGACATTTCTCTTAACCTACGTGCCTCCTACCGACGCATCGTCTCGGAAAGCTGCCACGCTCGATCTCTCGGACCTTCTCACCGCTGCCACTTACCTTCAGCACCGCCTGGAGGGATGGCTGCCCTCTAACCCCAACTCCCTCAACCGCCCGCAAAATGTCAACGCTCTTCATATGAAGGCGCTCATCAACAACACTCAAGACTCCGGGACCTCTACTTTGGCGCCCCCGCCAGGTGGACCACGGCCTCTTCGGCCCAACGAAGGAATTGTCTGGGGCAACGCTCAGGTCACACCCGAAGATGTTGAAATGACGGTGGCCACGCTAGTCCACCAAGGACTGCTCCATGGCTTCATCGCCCACGGACAGGGCCGCTTCGCCATCATTGGCGCCAAAGCCAAGGGTAGTCCTGTTTTAGCGGGATGGCCTAATGTGTGGCAGACAATTCGTGATCGAAGATATGAGGAGGACTTTGATCCTGATGAGGTAGTTGGCTGGGTGAAGGAGTAACAGCTGAAGAACTTTTGGAGAACCTATGGAAAGGGGGGAGGGGGAGCGAGCCACCAACAAGGTTTACACGGCAAAAACGATATTATGATACCCAAGGGAACAACAATCAATCACATTACTCATGTCTTGGAAGAGACCAGTCACATTGGCAAAAGGAATAATAACAAATCACGGCACGAGGTCATGTTTTCTGTCTTGATCATCCATATTTGTTTTTTTTATAACATTGACTCCACAACGACCCATTGAGTTCATGACATGTTTGATCAACTTTTTCTCTGGCTAGAAAAAAAGCAAAAAAGGTATCCTGAAGAGGGACGCGGGGGAATGAGCCTTCGAAAAAAAAACAAAGATGGGCCACCTCGCAACGAATCTTCCTCCTAGCTCTGACACACAACTGGCTTTCAAATACATACATCGTAAAACTATGAATCCATCCAAAAAATAATACACAATTCGCTACACATTTCGCCTTTTCCTCCAAAAGTAAAACCTCCAATACGTAAAGGGTATATCGACCGTGAAACGAATCGTAGAATATGTATCAATGCCCCGCGGGCCATAAAATTTCGGTGAAATGAAGAGAGACCTTCCCCGACATGAATCAAAAGAACGCCCGAAATGCAGGAATTCGATGAATCCCTGATAGCGGCCTCGGGCAAAGACCGCAAGCGGTGTCAGGTCAGGGTTTTAAAACAATAAACACTATCGCCGATAGGTAATTGGCTCTGACAACAAAAAATCCAAGGAATGTAAGTGATGAAGAGGATTAGACGAATCGAACAATGCCAGCTGCCATGTGAGATGGGGAGAGAGGACGAGTTGACGAGGGTGGTTGAATAGAAGAATGGCAGGCTGGCCGATGGTGAACAGAAGTCGAACACCGTTTAGAAGAAGCAGGCAGCAGCTACAAAAGCAACGACCAGGCTGGCAAAGGCGCTGCCCTGGTGACGAATAGCGTCGCCCTCCTTGGAAGAATCGGTGGCAGCGGAGTCAGAGCTGCCACTGCCGCCGCCACTGCCGCCTGTGGCTGTAGCCTCACTACCGCTGCTGCTGGCAGTAGGGGTAGTGGTGCCGTTCTCGTGAAAGATACCGGGGCCGACAGTCAATCGCGTTGAGGTAGTCTCGTCGTCGTACTCGTACTTGGTACTTGTCGACTTGGAGAAGGAGGTAGTGGTAGCAGCCTTGGTGGTGGTGGTAGTAGACTCCTTCTCCTTGGTTGTTGTTGTCTCCGGTTCAGGGGTCGATGTGGTGGCCTCCGAGGTAGTCGTGGGCTTGGCAGAGGTAGTAGGCTTGGCAGAAGTTGTTGTCTCTTTGTCCTCAGTGGACTCAGCATTGACATCAGAGTCGGAGCTGTCACTTGAGCCCCCGCTGGTGCTGAAGACAACGATTTGCGCAGTGCTGCCCTTGGGGACTGTGACGACGCAGAAGGCGGAGCCACCGGCGCCATCGGCAGCCTCGTTGCTTGTGACCTTGCCCTCACCGTCCGAGGGATCAATCTTACATGGGAGGCCGTTGCAACCACCATCGGGGCACTTGATCTCGACGCCAAAATCGGGAAGTGTGCTCTTCAGACCAGAATCCTCCCAGATAGGGTTCCATCCAAGCTTGACAAAGGTTTCACCATTGGACTCAGTATTGGCACCGGCCACGTAAGGGCTCCAGTTGCCAATGGGCTTGCTCTCGTCACCCCAAATGCATCCTTCCTCGCCAGTACCTGGTGGGTTGATGTAAAAGCTAGTTTATCGTTAGTTAATGCATAGCTGTTTCCTGAAAACGAGACTTACTGTGCCGCGGTGGAGCACCAGTAGGAGGAGTCGGGAACGGCAATGGTAGTTGCGCCGGAAACAAGAGTAGGAATAAGCATGGCCTCGTTACCAGGCAATACAGTCTGGCAGAAGGACACCTTGGAACCGCACTTGTTCACAGCCTGAATAGCACCAGACCCCTCAACACAGTTGGGCTTGCCCTTGAATGGCTGCTCAATTTCGCCATCATCGTTGCAGTATAAACCGCCGTTCTTTAAGCTCGTGTTAGTGCGTGCCGCTGAATAATAACGCGCAAAGTTTACCTACCATCGAGGAAGGGTAGCTGTAAGTAGAATCAGGTTCCCACTGGTTCATAACCATTCCAGGCTTGCAAGCAAAGGGGCAGTAGTTGCCGGGTTTGCACTCCTGGTCGGGGCTCATGGCCCATCCGGCGTTCTTGGAATCGGGAGTGACGGCGACCATGTTGGAGTCATCGGTGGGGAACTGACATTGTCCTCCGCGCTTCACAGCACGGCTGGTGTTGATGTCAGTCTTGATCTCGAAAAACGAGAGGTCCTGAGGCCGGGCCCGGTCGAAGATGTGATCGAGGCGGCGGTGGTGCTGATGCGCCTTGGCAGAAACTTGCGGAGTGACCAAGAAGATGGTTGCCGCAAGGGCAGTAGGGACTGTCGTAAACTTCATTGTGAATTGTGAATGTCGTCGAGAAATGAGCGTTGAGCAATTTTCGGATATCGTTTCAATGAGTGATGTTCCTCCGCACGCGTACCGTAACCCAAAGGGGTGTTCCTGGTCGGTGGTGATAGAGCTGAATGCCCGTCAAGGTAGTGAGCGAGTGACGATGCCAACAAGACAATTCAAGAGTGGAATAAGTCGCGGACCAGCAGCGCTCTGAGTATTTACATGGGAGATCAGAAAATGAGAAGAACAGTGGGTTAATGAGATCGACAGTGTGGCGACGGATAGTGGGAAGCGGACCACGCGAGGGAAGATGTGATGGGACCTAAAGGAAATGAGAGATGTGAACAGCGCCGTGGGACTAAGAGGGGCGGCTGCCGAACCAGAAGCCCAGCGCGACGCCATTGCAGGAAATGGTCATGAACTCGTCTCCCGGTGTGCCTTTCTGGGCTACCGTTTGAGGAGGCCCTTGTATGTTCGACCTGTGTGATTCATCATGGCCCGCCTTGACCAGTTCCATTGTGGAGTAGCGTCTCCGTCGCCAGGGGCCGGGGTAATCACACCAAACCCAATAAGACAGTCACCTCATCTCCCCCCTGGCGCGGCCTCTCGAGCGGCAGCCAATTGTGTCAAGCAATTGTCTCCATAGTCCGGGGCTCGCTGCTCGTCGCAGATTAAACATCGGCAGGCCCATGCGTGCTTGATTCAAGCCGTCTCGAGGACCTACTACAAGAGGCCGTGGTTTCTCGGCGTTGGCTTGATTGGGGAAGTCATAATCGGCCAAACAGGCCTCTTCTCGGTTGGACCCGTTGTTTAAGGAACAGAGGCTTCGCCGAGAGATGGAGGGAGCGACTTTCTTCTGCCGGCTTGCCTGCCTTGTTTTGCTGTGCCACGCTCTGGAGTTTTGTTCCTGAATACCCCTGACTCTGCAGGCTGCCCCTCGCAGCCTGTGCCTGAGTCTAGTCTTGTGATGGTGGTCCAGCTGCATTGCCCCTCACAGGTGGCTTGTTTTTTGGGGAGGAGGGGAGAGAAACAAGCACATTGGTCCATGCTTAAAATTGAGAACCGGGCTGGAACTGTTGTTGATCGGCTAGGTGGCGGGCCATTTCATTGTTCCTGGGCCAATGCTGGCGCCGTCGAGGAAGATGCCAGTCTGGACTTAGCGCCCACGCTTGGCTTCTCTTGGCCTCGAGCCACAACTGATCTGTGAAAGGCCAAGTGATATGACAGACCATCTCTGGGTCGCGTCCGCGCTGCACTATGAGACTCTGGCGGCATGGCAGAAAGCGATCAAAGCACAGTTTAGTGGACAATGGACCGACGAACCAGGCCAAAGTCCTGTCTGAAACAGGGCTATGTACCTGGTCCACTCATTTTCCACCATTGTCACTCCACATCCTCGCGATCAGCAAGACTTTATTGTGTCGCGACCATAACGTGAGCAACCCGGAACCCGCCACCCCCCCAACCCGCCACCGTGAACACAATAAACACCGCCATTTCGCAACACAAAATAACTTCAATTTTCGGGCACAAAATCTAGTTCCAATTGAAAATCGTCAAGGTGGTCCTCGTAGCTGATTTTCTTCTCTTTAATATCATCCACATATTGTTTCTCAATTGACCGGATTTGCTCACGGGTCTTCCACAAGGTCGGTACGGTCGCATACTTCTCATTTGGCCCCAACTTGACCTTTTTCCTTTTCTTGGGCCGTAAATGCTCAACTTGTGCCTCTAATAGCTGTATGCGCTGCTCCTGTTCTGCAATTTGAAAGAGATGCTTATCCAGCGCTGTGCCGACCTTGCGGAAGAGGAGTCGTGCCTCAGGTCCAAATTCCTCCTTATTTGGCAGTGTTTCCATCACCTTCCGGACTTCGCTGCTATGAACAGGCGTTAATATTGTGATTTCCGGGTCTAATGGTCTCTTCCGGTTTGCGCGAGGCGTGTGAATTTTGCTCTTTTTTCGCGCTGTCGCTGCCGTTCAATGAACCATGGATTATTTAGGGGCTGCCGCATAGAAATTGGCCATAGCCCTGTTAATTTCCAGCCCGCTCGAATAGTCTCCGGCTTCATAGCTAATGCCCTTGCCTTGACATAGCAGTTGAGGAAGTTGACCTTGCCAAAAGCGGTGGTATCCGTGATCTGGATGAGTTTTTGGACTTCAGTGCGATAAGTGCGCTTGAGGACGGAAAAAACCGATAAATCAAGAGGTTGAAGAATATGAGAACAATGTGGCGGTAAATATAAAATGAAGATATCATTAATATAGCATTCCCACATAAAATCAATCGTTTCGTGACTGCCGTGGCCATCCACAATAAGGAGGCGTGGGCGAGGCTCAGCAGGCTGTGTCGATGGAATAAAGATACGTCTGAGCCATTCCAATGCGATATCGTCAGAAGTCCAACCATTTGGCGATGATGTGAATATCCAATTATCAAATTTCTCTAGCTCTCGTGGAAACCATTGGTGTTGAAGCGATAATCCTTTAAAAATAACCAGTGGTGGCAACGCGACACCTGTTGCACTGATGGCCTCTAAAATAGAGGTCCAGACACGCGATCCGGGTGTCTTTTGAGGCGCAAAATCATCGTCGGCACTTCCAAGAACTAATCCATTATCTCCTTTGCCTTCCATGATACCCGTTTCATCCATATTATATCGGTATTGGGGGGATCCGCTTGATAACAGGCGAAGCGAGTCTCTCGAAGAATTTTGCGATATTTTCGGGAGAGGCAGCCTCTAAACGAGCGCGATCGATAGCTTTGGAGCGTATCGTCTTGACCCTCGGGTTTCGCCGTAAAAAGCCAGCAATCCAGTTCTTTCCTAGAAGTCGATTATCGCCTGTCTTTTGGATGATGCGTTGAGCAAATTCCTTAAGCTGACTGTGTGTTGGAGCGACCCCTAGAGACCGTTGCGCTAGAACCCAGTCAGCAAGTGACTCTTCTTGAATAGGAGAAAGGCGTTGTTCGTGTGCATGCGCATAAGGTTTTGATTCTATTCCTTTGAGGCGGTCTCGAAGTGTTGAACGTGGTATGTTCCATAGCTTTGCTGCTGCCTTGATATTTCCTGTCGCGATAGCATCCTTTATCGCTCCTGAAAATTCCCTCTCTGTATATTTCGGCATCGGAGATTCAGAATATTCAATCAGATTTAAATTTGGTTTGTTATTGCATGAGATATTGCGGAGTGTTGAATTTAGATTTTGGTGGTGTTTACCTGAAAATCCCGCTGTGCGGGGTGGCGGGTTGGGGGGGGTGGCGGGTCCCGGGTTGCTCACGTTATGTATTATCCTGTAATGGGTATTTGATCGACTGTAACCGTTATCCGTCCTCATTCGCACTCGCATCTTTTCATGCATTGAAAAAGTTTGCTACGTACCCCCTAAGGATCACTTTTGTTCCGAGTTTTCCGTGCAAATAACAATGTTGAATCCCGATGTCCATGCGCGTTGGTTTGGTTCTATGGTATTAATCAGCGGGATCTCGCCCCAGCCGGATCAATAATTATTCTAAGGTCGGTGGCTGGCGCCAATTAATTGTTGGGTGGGTGGATGCAAGCTGAAATATGGTATTTGTGGCCCCATTCTTATTAGCAAGTAGCTCGACTTGCCGTCTCGTTTGTTGTTCAAAAGAGCTGCTACCCATCGACCCATCTCCCGTCGCCCGAGTGGCCGGTTGACGAGGATAGATAATGTGATTAGGCAGTGAAATGTCATTTGCCGTGGATAGTGCCAGCTGCATCAACATCAAATGTCGGCGCAAAGCCATTCGCATCTAAATCCGAAGCTATCGCGAAACGTGTGTTTGGCGTTCGGCGTGGCGCTACTTCAGAAAACGTGCGGGTGATGCCCTTACAGGAGACCCTGTTCGCCGTTAAGTGTTTTGCATCCAGCGTCTGGGATTAAGGAAAGGAGAAAAATTTTTTTTTTTTCGCGAAAAGCCGCAGACGTAACCATGTCTTGAAAACAATAGAGAGGGAGATTCGCGAACCGGGAGTGGCGCAATGAACCTGTGGAGAGCAATAAGGATTGGGCAGGGAATAGAAGGAACGGCGAGCTGGACGGGGCATAGCTGGAGCAGTCATCATTTGGTGGTCGGCTTGAGGCGAGATTACGCGCTGTTGGTTCTGGTACATAATCAGATGATCATGATCATTATGTTGGGAGGAATATTGGGTGAGGAGTCACTTGATGATTGTGGTGCCTGAGGCGGTGACCTGTTGTGCCACCATTCATTTCGGGTCATCGGGAATCGTAGTTGTATGGTTCAATCCGATATTTCTCTCTGGAGGGATTAACTATTTGTAATGTATCACGCATCCCCCCAAGTGCTCTGTTTTCTTCACATTTTTTTCTTTTTTAGCTCACAGGTTCCCGAAATAATGGCTGCATGTGCATTAGAGTGCTTGCCAAATGTTACTACCTCTTGGAGGCGTCGGGGATGATTCTCATTCTCTAATACTACTCTAAGTGCTGACGTAGCTCTTTATTGCCCGCCATTTTCACCGCCATTGCCTTGATTTTTGTAATCCAAGGCGGCCGACGATGCTGCTTACAGAGCGGGCTTGACACATTGATTGACAAGCACGAGGGACACGCCATGCAGTTCTAAAATAAACACATGGATTGATAATGCAGGAAATGATGATATTCACACAAAGAAACATTTCCAAACGAAATGTAATAACGGTATGGATGGATTGATGGATGGACGAACGGATGGATGGGTGGGAGGACGGGGAAATCTTGCCGTAGAGCTGCCTGTCCTCCTGTAGTTATGCTGTTGCTAACAGCCCCAGTAGTTTAACATTGAACATGGGGTGCGCTGTCGGCAGGCTTGTTTCCGAGCTGCGCGCGTGTGCGGTGCCTCTGCAAGTGCCGGATCAATGCATCTCCGGGAGGCGCTGCAAGAGCACTGTGCCATTGGACGAGTTGTCGGCCGCCTCACCTCGCCTGACTGCGGGTCGCTTAGCGCTTTAACGCCTCCCCCTCGTTATTTTTGGCGCGGCCAACCCAACGAGGCCCAGGACGAGGGTGCCCGAAGCGCTGCGGCCACTCACCAGCCTGCTAGCAACGGTTTGCACAGCCTGCCATGGGCCACACCACCATCCATCGGCACTGACACATAGCCACTAACACGGCAAACCCTCACACACACACACACTCTCGGGCTCTCATGGTATTCCCAGCAATGGAATATGTTTCCCACATGTCCATTTCTGGAACACCCATCCGCAGCCAGATTAGTCTATTGCTACCTCAGCAGAACGCCCCCGCTTCGCCGGGATGACGGCCACGGAAGTCTGACTTCCCGATGCGTGCCACGCGCGCACCGCCAGATTATCTTTCGCATGGCACACGCGCGCGCACGCACAGTCAGATTCTAGCGCACCATGGCCGAAATAGGTCTCATTTTTAAAAATGGTTCCTTGAGGTTGAGGAGATCGGATGGGGATGCCACACCTTGCGGTAGCATCATGATGTATAAGAAGATGGCTTCACTCTGCCATTGAAACGAAACATCATCACACAGCATCTTCTACATAATAAACCACAACAACATCAACACTTGAACACTCAACACCTCCTTAAGCCTTTGAAATATTTAGACAAGCAACCTCTCGCTTTGAATCTTATAATACCTTCATCTTTCAGTCTTTTTGATTCTTTTTGATTCTTTTTCCCTTTCTTCCTAAACAACCTAAAAAATCTTCATCATGCAGTTCTCCTCCGCTGTCGTTGCTGCCATCATGGCTTTCGCCTCATTTGCTTCTGCCGCTCCCCAGTACTCTAAGCGAGGTGACAGCACCTATTCCCAGGGCCTCAGCCTGACAGCTCAGCTCGCACTTGCTGATACGTAAGCGCTATCTCATCCTTGGTTTCGACACGTGGGTTTCAACTGACTCAATTTCTCTAGTGCTGCCGACCGTTTCAACCTTCTTCCAAACGATGAAGACTTCGTCTTTGACTTTAACCAGATGCAGGCCAACCCTGGAAAGGGTGGTCAGCTCGTTGCTGCCAACCGCAAGACCTTCCCTGCTCTTGTTGGCACTGGTTCCGGGATGGCTTTTGGCCGCGTTGATGGTAAGCCCTTTACTTTAACGCATTCAATAGAAATTTCTATGGACTAACACATCTTCCCCCTACAGCCTGTGGCATGAACACTCTCCATGTTCACCCCCGCTCTGCCGAGCTCCAGATTGTCACCTCCGGTCGTCTCATCACCGAGATGGTCCCCGAGAACGGCGTTCTCAACAAGAACGGCACCCGCCGTGTCATCCGCACCGAGCTCACGGCCAACATGATGACCCCCTTCTACCAGGGCTCCGTACACACCCAGTTCAACCCTGACTGCAAGCCCGCCACTTTTGTTGCCTCTTTCGCTGCCGAGGACTTTGGTACCGGCCAGATTGCGGACGAGACCTTCGCCCTCACTGACGACGTCATTGCTGCTACATTTGGCCAGAGCATCGCTGGTGAGGACATCGAGAAGGTGCGCGCAGCCATTCCCGCCAGCATTGCTCTTGGAGTTGAGCAGTGCCTCCAAAAGTGCGGCAAGACCAAGCGTACCATCTAATCATGATGCGCTACTGCATGGAGTGACATTGATTCTTTCACCTTCAGTACACGAGGCGTTGGGACTGGCATATAGCATGGTACTGCGTTAAAGCGAGCAGACACTCCCTCACTTACGGGCTGGAGTGACCGATTTCCTGGTTTAATCAGCATTTTTTTGCATTTGGTGTTGTATTGTTTTTAGGTACTATATTTTTCTCTCATATAGCTTGTACATAGTCATAGATATTTATAGATCAGCATCCTTCCTTAGCTGAATCTTGGCTCTCCAGTATGTCAGCTTTAGCCTCGACTGTGATTGGTGACTATAGCCACAAAGCCATCGATACCGAAAAGAGGCATAATCGTGATCTTATGCCAAATCAAATCAGTCCTTAGTGCTATGCATAATAATATTGGGCACATGTATATTGAGGGGGGCTCCGCATTTGGGGTCAGTCTTATTTCCTTTTCACGACGGAATTTTTCACCCTTCGTAATACTAAACCTTTGGCATTTCAATATGCTCATCATATACATTGTATATCCTCTAGTATCGTGCCAAGTTTGAAAAAGCTATTGTACATGCAATTTTTTTTTACAGCCATCACATATCCTGTTTTCTTACAACAACCCAAGATCTAAACGCTTCATAGGCCCTTTTCTCGGTGGCCCACTACTTTCGAAAACGAGTCAAATGACATTGTCATTGAGTGTCGACCTGCTGTTTTGCTGCGCAAATGATTGTCATAATCTAGCATCTCTTTGTATGGCACCTTGGCGACAATCTCCACCATGCGGGTCGTCGACTTCTTGCCGCGTAATGATGTGACTGAGTCATACGGATCCGGAGGAGTGTAGATTTGGGAGACATCAATGTGGTCATCACCTATAGACTCAGCTGATCGATCGTTGACCTCGAGTACCTGTCCACCTGCCCCTGCTGTCACGTCGTGTTGGACGGTTCCAGCCGTTACTTCTGGGCAGGTGATGTGGACCAACATGATGGGTTCCAGAATGCCAATCTGTTCCTTCTCAAAAGACTCTCGTAGAGCGGTTTGTACGCCTGTTCTTGAAGCACTGCTAAAGTGCCCCCCAGTGGGGGTTTCGAACGAACCCGGCTCAGTATTTAATGTGATCGTGACATGACACCCATGAATGGGGGCGGCTCGGCGTGGTCCCCGAGCTAAACCGGCGATTGCCCCATTGAGAAGTTGTTGTTGGGCTTCCTCGATGTCAAACGTCAGCGAGTTGGCATCCTTGGGGATCGGCACGATGATATTATAAATGTTGCCATCCCTTTCGATGCCGGATTCCAATAGTGTCTCTCGGTTGTGCTCCTCAATTGGCTCCAATGTGACGGTACAAGATGCCTTTCCAGCTTTGCTAGCAATGGGTCTGTCAAAAACCGTGTGCTGGGGCCGCGTGGACATTATAACATATTCCTTGTAGTCGACCTCGATTGGACCAAAATCAGCGTCAATCTTGTATTTTTGCTTCATGTTATGCAGAGACACATCTAAATGTAGCTTGCCCATCCCTTGAATGGTAAACTGGTCTGTCTTTGGATTTTTGCTCCATCGAAGACTGGGATCTTCACGGCTGGTATTCTCAAGCGCGATCTGCAGTTCTTGGGCAGCCACGTTTCCGTATGGCTCAACCTGGAGAAAGGCGACCGGAGGTGGGATCTCGGGAGGGCGGATTTGAACATGACGAAATGCTTCAGGGACAGGCTTACCGCCCACCGTAGTAATAAGTGTATCGCCCGTTCGTGCTTTTTTGAGGCCCCGCAGCGCGCCAATTTGCCCGACAGCGAGCTCTTGGATATCCTGCGTTTTGGAGGCGGAAATTTGAAGAATTCCCATTGGCCGTTCGCTGACCGAAATGTTGGTGTTGAAACTTGCAGCATTTCTCGCCATTTTGCCATGGTAAACTCTTACAAAGCTGATGACACCCTCCTTGGGGTGGTTGAATACCTTGAATACTGAAGCAATAGAAGCAATCTGACCTTTGCCTTGCCTTTTACTTGCGAGCAGATTATCAAGGTGTTCCTTTGTGGACCCTATACGTACTTCTACTGCCGGGCGCTCTTGTGGGTTAGGCAGGTAGTCTGTGATGGCATCCATCAAGGGCTCGACTCCGATATGGCGAAAGCTAGATCCGGCAAATACTGGGATTACTTTTCCGTCTCCGCTTCGAATAGCTTTTCGAACGGCTTGTTGGATGAGTGATGCATCAATATTCTGGTTTTCAGCAAGAAATTCATCCATGATAGCCTCGTCGAAGTCTGCTAAGCCCTCGATCAATGCCTGCCTTGCTCGCTCTAACTCAGCTAGGAGCTCTTTGTTTGAGCTTTTCAGCTTGTCTTCAAGCTCTGGGAAACCATAACGCGTCTTTTCCCGTTCGGACTTCCATCGGTAGCCCACTCTATTGATCACGTCAATGACGCCGACGAAGTTTTCCTTTTCCCACCAGGGAATCTGGCATACAAGAGGCCACCCCTTGAGTCTGGCACCGATTTCAAGAACAGCTTTTTTAAAAGAAGCCCCTTCGCGGTCAAGCTTGTTACAATATACGATTCGAGGCACTTTGAACTCATGAGCCGAACTCCATACTCTCTCAGTGTGAGCCTCAACACCTTTCACTGAGTCAATGATGCAGACTGCACCGTCTAAAATGGGCAGGCATCGGTCAACCTCGAACCGGAAATCTTGATGCCCAGGGGTATCAATGAGATTTATCGTTTTTGATTGGGAGCCTGGCGGTAGATGCCGTTCCAGGGGCCAGTGGAATGTGATGGCGGCGGACTGAATGGTAATGCCCCTTTCCCGTTCTAGCTCTAGAAAGTCGGTAACGGTGTTACCAGTATCAACATCTGGGGCTGTTAGCAAAACTGACATTCATGCGGCACAATGCGCATAACGAAGGCAAAAGATAAAACGTAGCCGGCAATTTGTAAGAGTAAACAGGACGTACCACCCACTCGTTGCGTTACACCACTATAATATAGCATGCGCTCAGTGGTTGTTGTTTTGCCCTGGATTATAGGCTGAGCGTTGGATTCTGGGAGTAGGAAATTAAAGGCAGACAACTTACAGCATCAACATGTGCAATAATGCCAATGTTCCGGATATTTTGTAGTTGGGCGTCAGTGTGTGCACCCCGTCTCGCCTGAGCCAAGCTTAGCCATTGGCGTGCTAGGCTGTGGGCCGGACCCCGAGCGGCCGGGCCCCGTCGGAGGACTGAGAGAAGAAGCATTGCCAGTCTGTTTCTGGGCCTGAGCCTGAACTGGAGCCAGCTTTGTCAACCCTCTGCTAAGATCACCACGGGCAAAAAAAAACCAGGCAGGAATTGCATGTGTTGTCGTGCAGCTAGCTGGTTGCTTTTTCACCAACAATATCATTCGCAGGTGCTCTGGGCAAAACCGGGGCCACTGCCGGCAGGTTACAGGCATATAGAGGGACGCCTTGCCTCATGTGGAAGGCGGTGAAGCATGGCGGGAGCTCCTGTGTGGCCACGCGACGCCACCCCGGCGCATGTCCGAGAGCAAGCTCATAGCAAGCTGCGCCCACCGACGTAAGACCTCTGCAATCCTCCACGACGTCTCGTGGCCGCGCATTACACATCTTTCTTATCCGACTCCGGTCCCCTAAACCGCTGCCTGAAACCGCGCATCAAAAGCTTGGCCGCCTCTCTCTAACCCGCAGCTTCCATTCTCCATCATCCACAACTAAACCGCAGCCATGGAGCTTTCCGACATCTTGTGAGTTGGTGCTACGCGCATTCTCTTCCTGTCCTTGCAAGGTCATCCTCCCAGCTAACCATGATCCTCTTCTTAGCCGCATCGTCAACTTGGTCGTTGGTGCCATTACTGCCCTCGGCGGTATCGCCCACATCTTCTCCCTCGGATTGTACGTACCGCCCGAATCACAGCCTGCCGCGTTTGTAGTCGAGTGCAATTGGTCTGGTCGCGACATGAACATGGATACTAACCAAATGTGCATAGCCAAAACATCATTATCGGTGTTTACATGATCATTTTTGGTCTCTCCATCGCTCTTCTGGGTATGAACATCTGCATCCCGACTCCCCTGTGCTCTCTCAGACTAACCCGTCGCAGAATTCCAGATTCCTCACCAGATCTCCCGCTATGCCTCGTTCCTCTTCTCCTTCATCGGCCGCGGTGTCTGTAAGTAATTGTCGGCATCAACAATGTCATTGGGCGACGCTTACAGCCTTTAGTCTACATCTTCATTGGCACTCTTCTCCTCGGCTCCCTGTTTATTAGCAAGCTAGCTGGTGCCATCGTCGGCATTATTGGTATCGCCTACGTCGCTCTCGAATTCATCCCCTCCATCGAGCCCCCTAGCAACATGCGTGATGCCGAGGACGCCGGATGGGGCGCTGAGCAAGTTTAAAAACTGGTGTCCGATGCCTTATCCTGGTGCCTAAGTGAAGGATGGCCTGAAGCAATGCCGCAGGCTGTGTCTCAACAGTATCACGAAATCGCTATGGATACAAACACGCACGCGCACACGAAAACTCGTCTAAAAAGCGCCAGGGGCTTTTATGTCGGGGAGTTTTTCAACATGAGGGCAATTCGGGCGTCAGTGCCTTTTATTTGCCACTCGCGATCGGAGTTCAATGAGTCAAACATGCAAGAATGGGATGTATAACTTGACATGGTTCCAATGGATGGGATCATCTGATATTATTATCTCTAAATAGATTCATTTCCAAACACTTACTCTCTCATGTTATTTTTCATGTAGCAAACAAGGCGGAAAGATCATGCCAACGCGACGGCAAACTAAAAGCCAGTGGATTATATCAACTATGTCCGGGGGCTTCTCAAGAAGCCAACAACACCACTGCAGTAACCAACTAGCCCATCTAACCTCGTACACTCCTTCTCCTGGTGCACTTTCCACTCTCTGAGGGCGGCCAACAGCGTCTCGCTTTCCACGACGAGGTCGAAGTGCAAGCGAAGGAATACAGTCATCCAGGCCTGGGTTAGCTCGTAATCGCGACGGGTTTGAAGACGACTCGTGAGTGCGCGAATAAAGTGGAGAAGCTCATTGGAGTCTTCATTGCCAGTGCCAATGGATAGAGACCGCAGCTCGAGATCTGCGCTTGAAGGGGAGAGGGATTTGAGGTGCTCAATGAATTCGTCATCTGCGAAACAATGTTAGTCTTCGGATGCCTAAAGCCAAGAATTAATGTGAAGGAGGCATACAATTACCCGTTTCGGCTCCGCTGCGAAGTTTCGAGCTCAGGACATCTTCGAAACGAACCTTTTCCAGCCTCGTAATTCGGGACTTGTTCTCGTCTTCCGTGCTGAGTTTCTGCTCTTGCTCCAATGCGTTGGTACCGGTGGTTGACGTTAAGAAGAAGGGTGCTTTCTCAGGAGCTTTGGGAGCCTCCTTTGGCTTGTTGCGCTCCTTAATCAGGTCAAGGTGTAGGAGTGTTTGCCAGCGAGTCTTGGGAACCAGACTCAATGTGGTTAACTCTGAGCTGAGCTGCTCAATTGTCGGTGCCACAACAGTCTCATCGACTTCCTCCTGTTCATCTTCGTAGGCACCTTCCAGCATGCCTTGGTTTCCCTCGCCAGAAACAGTCGGCATTGCGACCTGGCCAATCTCCTTTTCGGAAATCTGACGAGTTGGAACGTGCTTGAACAGAGATTTGTTGGTCCACAGAGTGACTCCTAGTTCATCTTCAATAGAAGCAGCCAGGTACTCTCCGGTAAGCGACATTGACAAAGCCTTGCACGGCTTCTCTAGTCGGATAGCATCAATCAAATGACTGGTGGGAAGGTCCCAAACTCGGATAAGCGAGTCCTTGGAGGCGGCAATGATCCAACGACCATCGTTTGAGAAGCAAAAGTCGTTGATTGCTCCTTGCGGGCCCCAAAACTCTCGAATTGTCCTTTTTGTTTCCAAGTCCACTACTCGAATGGACAAATCATCACAGGAGAAAGCAACAAGGCTGCTTGCGGGGTGATACCTGCAGCCAGTAGGAAATGTCATGGGAGCCCAGTCGATCTGATCCAGCAGATTTCCAGTGAGGAAATCCCAGAATTTAATCTTTCCGTCCAAAGAACAGGACACAATCGTCTTATTCATTGAATCGACAATGAGGCCAGTGATGGCCTTTGTGTGCTTGCCAGTACCGGCCGCAAATTTCCCACCGGATTCAGACTGAAGTTGCACAACATCATCGGCCTGTCGTAACTGCTGCATTTTGAGCTGACGCGCCTGGGCCAGTGTAAGTCTCGAAGGGAAGCGTTGGCGGTGAGTTCCTGACTGAAGGTTATACATGTCAATCCCGCCGGATTCGGAGCCCACGAGGGCAAACGTTCCGCAGGGGCTAATGGCAACGGTAGAAACATTCGAGTTATCTCCTGTAGGGAACGCCCATCTACCTGCTCTCTTTCTTCCCCAGAACCAGGTTCTTGCGTATGGGTCATTCTTATGAGCCGTCACGACACTTTCCCACCCTGTCATACCACTGACCTCGGCATCTTGGGACTTTTGCTTATTAGGAGTCTTTTGCCAAATGGGCTGGTTACCGGGCATGGCACCAATGCCACCATCACGGTTGAGAGAAGAGGCAATGCAAGTGATCTCCGGCGCCTTCAGGTCTTCCAAGGTGGTTGTTGGTCCATGGGCGAGGGCGTTCGAGGCTAAAATTCCCACTTTCTTGGCCTTCTTCCGGATGTTACCCTGACTGAGTTCAGCACTCTGTCCATCCCGACGCAAGCTCCAGCCCCAGAGGCTTCGATCCTGACCACCACTGAGAAGCCATTTGTTGCCAGCTTCTGCGCCGTCAAAGTCAGAAGGTAAAAATTGAAGAGAGTTGACTGGGCCCGCATGTCCGCTTCGAGAGTGTAGGATTCGAGGAATAGGGTTGAACGGAGTTTCATCAAAGATCCAGGACTTGAGGGAATTGTCAAGACCACTTGTCAAGATAACGGGTTGGCCAGGGAGGAACTCGATCTTGCTAATTCCGCCCCGGACAGTCGGGCCACTGCGAGAAGGAGGGTTATGGGCACTTCGCAAAACACCCATAACTCGACCTCCGCCGTTGAGATCCCAGAATGTCACATCGCCAGTTGCTGCGGTTGCGGTTGCCAAAACACCATCCTTTCGACCATCGTGGCCCGCACCCATTCCATCGGTCCGGAAAGAAATCGATTTTACCGGAGCCAATGAGCTGCCAGCCTCAATCCGAAGAACTCGCTTGTCGGTCAGAACGTTAGTGATTACTAGAGAGCCTTCGGAGTACGCGATCGCCAGAAGGGACAACGCAGGACTCGGCTCAAGACAAGTGACAGCGCCACAGTCGGGAGATGGGGGTAATATGGTGTAGATGAGTTTTCCGGTGCTGATGTTCCAAATCTCGACCCAGCCATCTTTCCTGCCAACAAACACCTTGTTTAAGAAAGTCGGCATGGATACAATACCGCCGGTAATCTCATTGCCGCCTCTGCTGGCAGCCATAGTTTGAATAGTGGTGTAGTGTTCAAGAGTAGCTGTCTTGAACACTTCTAGTCTAGTCACAGCGCAAGCGACAGTCCATGTTCCCAGAACTAAGATCTGTCGAATAGGCTCATTCAAGTCGGATGGTAGGTTAAACTCGTCGACCTTCTTGCCTCTCTGAAAGACCCAGATACCTTGGGACTCGCCCTGTTTCGATCCACCCCATGCTGCAAAAATCTTCTCTTTCCAAGCAAGGGTTGCGGTGATATCGGCTGGTGTTTGGGGCCGAGTAATAAAGACGAGGTTGAGACCACGGCGAAGGTCGTAGGTTTGGATGGATCTGCCAACAGAGGTAGAGACCTGGAAAGTGGTCTTGCCCAGGGGTATCGAGGTGAATGGAACGTTCGTAGGCGAAACTAGTCCAACGGTCTGTTTGAAGAAAAGTTAGAATACAGTTGGAACATAACAATGGGTGGAAGACCAGAAGTTGACATACCCGGAAAGGTGCAAAGATCCTTGAGGAATTGGAGGCAAACTTTGCTGCGCTTGCGGGCGGCGCCGTCTTCTGGCGCTTGACCAGTGGACGGTCGGCGTCTGAGTGAGGCATTGTGACCTTAGATGTGCGGCTGAGTGGAGGGATGTGCGCAAGCCGCTGCTTGTTATGCCATCTGAGGCTGGTTGGTTCGCGAAGCTGCACCCATCTCCAAAAATTTTTGGCGGTGTCGCAGATGGGCAATTTTCTGCCGCTCCACCCACCTTCTCAGCTACCTACCCTGTCGTTTGGTTGGTCTAGAGCCTCCGCACGCCGCGACCAACCAAATTCGTCCACTAACTATCCGTAGACTACCAAAATTTCGACAAACTGGCACATGGGTGACAAAAAACATGGCACCACCGCCGAATTAATCGAAAAGGCCATTCAGAAATTAGATGTATCCCAGGTTAGATGATACCGCACTACGAATATTGTATGTATTTATGGCGATTACTTGTTTTATTAGACTTTTTCATGCGGTCGGGTCAAGAGTGATGTTTGCGTAATGCATTATGTACCCAACCAGCGGGTCAAAAAAAAAAACCCACCATTGAGATGGAGGTCATGGTTCGGATCACAAGCCTACATCAAGATTAAAGTGATAGTACTCAGTAGAAAGACGAATGACAGTCATGGCGACAAAAGCAGATACGAAAGACGTTTTTTTCTTCTTTTCCTATTTTAGGGTTACTGTCAGTGGAGCTATGATAAGCACAAAGAAAGAGAGAATATGCAATTGCCACAACCACATGAGGGCGGGGGCCATTGAGAATTACACCCCGTGACCCTCTCCAAATACAGTACATATGCACATCTACACTCCAGGACAAGAACTCTCAGTGGGCGCCGCTGCATATATACGATCATATGATCCACTGGGAATGTGCCACTCGGTACTAGATTGAACCACGATCCAATCTCGGCACATGGCTGTTCTAACCATGTACCTTGGATTGGATGAGATCTTTCCATCAAACAATTGGCGTACAAACAAACCAGGGAGACAAGGTAGAAAAACTTTGAAATAATGGCTCTAGATTCGTCATTTCTCATTCGTCAACCTTAGAAGGGTTATCATCACTCACATATGCTTCCGGGCCAAATGCTACTCTGCAGGTTTGATCCTGTCTCCCGAAGTACTCACAGCGCCATCACTACCCCTCGATGCTTCCCAATCCGCAGGCCCTGTGCTCCAAAGGAATGAAGCTACCCAGCCTCGTGGCCAGGTCTGTCGCCCTGGATGGCTGCAGCTGGCCCAATGGCACCCCCCCCCAAGGCAGTGCGGACACCATTCGATCCGCTATCGGTGGCTGCACGTCACCCGAACACACCCAAAATACCATCTTACAAACCGTATCGATGACGACGACCCTCATAATCTACAGGAATGCGGTTCTTGTCTTATTCTCAGCCTTTCTGTCTCAGCATGTCCTACCTTGCGTGCTTGGCTCTATCCAGGACTTGACCGCTAACATCATCGTCTTTGGACAGCACTCAACCGGATAAAAGCGCCGATAACTTTTGGGTCCTGTGCCATGTGACCAACAGTTTCTTGTCTCTCCTCTTTCCCCTCCAAACCCCTGGCGATAAAGGCTGACCCGAGCAGGACACTTTTTTTTCGTGGTGGATCACCTCTCCCCAGTTACCCGTGCTCCTCGCCCCCGCCATCCAAGTATTGCGCATTGCCCAGGGTTCAAGAGATTCTCATACCCCGCCTGCGGATCCTAACGCACCAAGTGCCATGTTCATGGTTTCTCCATCCATCGTGACTGATTGAAAAAAAAAATCGTCTCCAATAGAAATCCTGTTCGGCGGCTACCAGGGTTACAGGTAGCCTGGTCCTGCATCTAGCTAAGCCGTTACTGTGTCCCACTAGTTTTTCAGTGCGCCCTCACTGGATCCGTCATGAACAGCTTGTGGCAATGTCTTCGTAGCGTTGCATCTTGGTGGCCACTGATCCGGCCTTGCAGACGAACGGTTTTTTCTGTAAAAAAAAATAAAAATAAAAAGCATTGCAACATCTCGAGTAAGGTGGCCTGCAGTAGCGGGCACCCACTCTGCTTAGTTCATAGCCGCAACGTCCATTAACACGAGGCCGCCGTGACCCAGCTCTGGCTAATCACAATTGCATCTGACCTACCGAGACCTGGCGTTCCGTGTCCCGACCCGCTGGTTGCAGCGCCTCTCAGACTTGCCAAAGTATCCCATTTTCTTACTTCGAGTGACCGCACCCCCGATGACAGCCAAAGCCGGTTTCGATAAACTTCAGACTACTATCTTAGCCAGGCTGGAGATCAGTATCGCTGAAATCGCCAATTGCCAATTTTAAGCCTAAAGCTCCGAACACATAGCTTGCCGTCCAAGCATCTAGCTTCGGGGCTCGAAGATCTTGCCTCTCGGCTCCTCCTAGCTCCTCTCGGCACACGGCGCACGCGCACATCCCCGTGGTTGTCATGGATGCCGTGGACACAATAGACGAGGACGGACCGGGCCCGAATCTTGTTGGCACCATCGGCGCCGCAGATAACCCAACTTGTCCGACTAGCCCCTCCTACGACGTTTCTTCCGACTTTTCGCATGACCCTCCTTCTTCTTCTTCTCTTCCTGTTCCTCTTCCACTGCCCCAGTCCAAGCTTTCCCGCCGTTCGTCGCAATCGCCCTTCTCTTCGTCGCCCCTCGCCAATTCCATCTCCAGCAGAAAAGGCCGCTGTGCTGAACCTGGCACCTCGGACATCCATGCTCGGCGTGCTAGCTTTTCTATCCCGCCACGCTCTTCTAGCTCATTGAGGAGCCCCAGATCTCGACTCACCCGAGCCTGCGGTGAGTCCACAACATCAGACGCTTGGAGCGAGGACCTGGCACTAGCCGACTCGCAGCTTGTCTTTGGAGAAGACCCCCACCAGCTGCATAACCACTTGGCCGTCGCCGCCACCGCTGACAACGCTCTCTACACCGTATCTGCAGATCCTGCTTTCGTTTCCAGATCTTTTTCCCCTGACTCCCAGTTTAAAGGGCTATCTGGAACCTCGCTCCATTCCTTGGCCTCAGCTCGTGGTGTCATCACTCCTGGCTCTGGGCACGGTACCGACTTTGGGACCCCTCCTCGTTCAATTCCTAATTTCTTGACCCCGTCCAAGGGCCTTGGTCCATCTCCCTCTGAAGCTGAACTCACCAACGTAATTGTTACCAGCTCGTCGATTTCTCACGCGGGTCTTTCTGGTATTGGTCATCATCACTTGGCTCCTCGGGACACCCATTCTCAGCCTCTCGACTTGAGAAGACGAACTCATCGTGCCGACAACATGCAGAACAGCAGCTCCAATCTGCGCGCCCAGCCTGATCGCTCCCGCAGTCGGGCCAAAAGACGATTCAGCGGTAGTACTGCAACCAGCAGTCACAGCCCAAGCAGTGAGAGGGGTCCGCATCATCGCGAGAGAGACGAGGGTAAGCTTTCCACGCCTCAGACAAGCATGTTGTGCCCGCATCAATAGCCCTGACTTTGTCCAGTTAAACCAGCACCCTGGGGCGTTATCGGCGTCTGTGCGCTTGATGTCAAGGCCAGAAGTAAGCCTAGCAGGACTATTCTGAACCGACTCATCGCCAATCGCGAATTCGACGTTGTTGTATTTGGTGACAAAGTCATTCTAGATGAAGGTAGGTTGTCTCGGGACATAGTAGTTCAGTTTCTAGAATTGCGCTAATCGCAAATTTACCAGAGGTCGAGAATTGGCCCATATGGTGAGTGCATTCGGTGTACCGAAACAGTATAGTGGCTTGCATCTACCATCTGCAATAGGCACGTGCTGTCCTTCCTGATCCGGTCACTAACAAATCCCCAGCGACTATCTCATATCATTTTACTCAGATGGCTTTCCACTCGAAAAGGCCATCGCGTACGTAAAGACGCGCAAACCCTTTTGTGTCAATGATGTTCCTATGCAGCAAATTCTTTGGGATCGCCGTCTCTGTCTTCATTTACTAGATAAAATCCACGTTCGAACACCCAAGAGGGTTGAAGTGAGCCGCGATGGAGGCCCCCAAATCCTCACCCCAGAAGTGGCCAAGCACATTAAGGATATATCCGGCGTCACAGTGGAGCCAGTTAACCCCGAAATGTTTCTCCCTCCTCGCAAGGTAGAGTTGATTGACGATGGCGATACTATTAGTGTTGATGGTGCAGTTCTTAAAAAACCTTTTGTGGAAAAGCCAACCAGTGGTGAAGACCACAACATCATCATCTACTTCCCTAAGAGCGCTGGTGGAGGCGCTCGCAAGCTGTTCAGGAAGATTGGAAACAAGAGTTCCGACTTCATCCCCGATCTTACAGTCCCGCGCGCTATCACCGAACCCAATAGCAGCTACATCTACGAAAGTTTTATGCAGGTTGATAATGCCGAGGACGTCAAAGCATACACTGTTGGGCCCAACTACTGCCATGCCGAGACTCGAAAAAGCCCTGTGGTTGATGGTGTGGTGAGAAGGAATACGCACGGCAAGGAACTGCGCTATGTCACAGCTCTAGGCCCAGAAGAAAAGGAAATGGCCAGTAAAATCTCGACTGCATTTGGCCAGCGGGTCTGTGGTTTCGACCTCCTTCGAGCATCGGGCAAAAGTTATGTCATTGACGTTAATGGCTGGAGTTTTGTCAAGGATAACGATGATTACTATGAGCATTGCGCAACCATTCTCAAAGACATATTTGTCAAGGAACGGCTTCGCCGCGGCGGTGTGACACCGCCAATGCCCTCGCCTGCCCCATCAGACACCGATCCTTTCAGCAGAGCTGCAAACGCATTCAAGGATCGTGAAGTTACAAGTGCACCTTCTGCAAATGGAACCAAAGGAACTACTACTCCGGCCACGAATGGTGCTGATACCCAGAGCATCGAATCATTTCGCCGGGTTCCCAGTGCCAGCTCTTCAATACCCCATGATGGTGGACAACCAACAAAACCACACGGTTCAAATCCACCACCTCCCCTGGACCTGTCCATTCCGGGAGCAACTTCTGTGCCTTCATCAACTCAGCATTCTTCTATCGCTGAACCTCCTTACTCAGCGCACCATGAGGATGGTGCCCCAGCACCACCGCCCCCGAAGCATTCTTGGAAGTTGAAAGGCATGGTTTCTGTCATCCGACACGCAGACAGGACGCCAAAACAGAAGTACAAATTTACTTTTCACACGGAACCTTTCATTACGCTTCTTAAAGGCCACCAAGAAGAAGTATTGCTGATCGGTGAGGCCGCGCTAGCTAGCGTAATACAGGCTGTTGATATGGCATTTGAAGAAGATATCGAAGACAGGGGGAAACTCCGGGCTCTTCGCAATGTTCTTGTAAAGAAAGGCAGTTGGGCAGGTACCAAGGTTCAGATAAAACCAATGTTCCGCAAGAAGAAGACAGAAACACCTCCCATGGTGGATGAGACGGTCGTGGCCGAGTCAGCGACGTCCACCACCATCGAGGAAGAAGGCAACATGTCCTCTAAAGATGAACCACATCGGCCTCCCAAACGCCATGACTCCCTCTCTGGAGTAACAATGTCTAAATTTACAGCCGCCGAGGAGAGCTTGGTTCTTGACAAGCTGCAACTAATCGTGAAATGGGGAGGAGAGCCAACACATTCTGCGCGGTATCAAGCCCAAGAACTTGGTGAAAGCATGCGCAATGATTTGATGTTACTCAACAGAGACATATTAGATGAGGTTCACGTTTTCAGCAGCTCCGAGCGGCGCGTCACAACGAGTGCTCAGATATGGGCGTCGTCGTTTCTGGACCAGAAGGATATACCAGAAGATTTTATTACAATCCGCAAGGATCTTCTTGATGATTCTAACGCTGCAAAAGATGAGATGGACAAGGTCAAGAAGAAGTTGAAGGGACTTTTGCGCAAGGGCAATGAGCGCCCTGCTCAATTCGCTTGGCCCGAAAACATGCCAGAGCCTTCCGAGGTCCAGACCCGTGTGGTGCAGCTGATGAAATTCCACCGTCGCGTCATGCATTACAACTACAGCAAACTGCACAGCGGCGCGGCTACTTCTCTCAATGCCATTTCAAACCCTAGTTCTGAAAAACTCACGGGGGAGGGATCCAGCTCCTCCATTTCATCATCTCTCTCACACGTCAACGCCGTCAATAACATTCAACCCCGATGGTGCTGCGGCGAGGATGCAGAGCTTTTCCGCGAACGATGGGAAAAGCTATTTGCCGAGTTTTGCGACGGCGATAAGGTCGACCCTAGCAAGATCTCCGAGTTATATGATACCATGAAGTTTGATGCCCTGCACAACCGCCAGTTTCTTGAATGGGTATATACTCCGCCCAAACACATGCTAGAAGAGTATGGTTCCGCAATCACGGAGGCAAAGCCCAAGTTATCAGAAGACAGCAGAATGTCAGAGGATCTCAAGCTGGATAAAGCCCAAAACGCCTCACCGGAAGGTTCGGACAAGGTCGACATCGGCAGTCGGTCAGCTTCCGTCAAGAAGCTCTTCAGAAGACGCTCGTTTCTTAACAATTCGCGACACTCCAACGAGGAGGCACCGCCAGAGCAGTACTTCCGCCTCTATAAGGGTACGCATCAGAATACTGCCAAGTCCGATGCACGGCATGAGCCCTTGCAGGAGCTCTACCGGCTCGCTAAGGTGCTCTTTGATTTCATATGTCCCCAGGAATACGGTATCTCGGATAGCGAAAAGCTCGAGATTGGTCTGCTTACGTCGCTACCCCTCCTCAAGGAAATTGTTCAGGACCTTGAGGAAATGCAAGCCTCTGACGACGCTAAATCCTTTTTTTACTTCACTAAAGAGTCACACATTTACACGCTGCTCAATTGCATCATCGAAGGCGGCATTGAAACCAAAATTAAGCGAAGCACTATTCCCGAGCTCGACTACCTTTCGCAGATCAGCTTCGAGCTGTACGAATCGGAATCCAAAACGGCGGTTCACGGGTCGTCAGACGACGAGCCCACCTTCACATACAGCATCCGCATCACCATCAGCCCAGGCTGCCACGTCTTTGACCCCCTCCACGTTCAACTGGATAGCCGGCATTGCATTGGGTGCGCGCCGAGGCGGAGTTTAACACCCCACGCGGATTGGTTGCAGGTGATTAAGACGCTCCGGGCCAAGTTTAACCAGTAAGCTTTCTTTTTATGCACGAATCCTTTGACAGATTGACTAACCCAGCTCTACAGGGTCAAACTCCCCAAAACATTCCTGGCCGTTAACCTATCCGAGGCTTTCACGTTTGAAGAAACCGAGAGGCAAGGGAGCGACGCCGATGTGCTTGAGATGAAAGTCGGCACCCTGAATCATCTCGGGTCCCAATCAACCAAACCCAATGGGGACAGTGAGGCCGTTCTAGGGAATGACGCCGAGGCTGGTCCCTAGCTACGGATTAATTCGAATTAACGCATCCTCTTGCTAGTCATCGCTTAGGGTAGGGCTTTAGACGGTGTGATTATTTTGCATTGCAGCTTTGATGCACGACTTGGTTTTTTTTTCTTGGTCAATCTTATATCACTCCCCACACACACCCTAGACTTGTCAACTCACTCGGAAGAAAGGAAGCTCTAGTTCAGGTCAGGTGGGGGCTAATGGAACCATTACCAGCAGTTATTGTTTTGTTTGTGGATTATCATAAGATTTTCCAACAGCCCACGTAAATGAAGCAAGGAATCCAATTGAGTAAAACAATGAAAAAAGAGCCCCGAAAAAACTGATACATCGGAGCATGCCATGATGCATGATAAGGAGACATAGGGTGCATCCAGCATGCGCAGAGTCCAGGGTGAGGGTGAAATTGTTGAAGGATGCCCTTGTCTGCGGAACCGTCATCGCTAATGTGTGAGCGCGCGCTGCATGCAGGGACGGGATATCAATTAGCGAGACACCACTTTGTATTTTTTTTCTTTTTGAATTTGCTAGTGATCGAGATTGGTCAGAGACGACAGACGCTGTGAAGACAAGACCTTCCAGAGTCCGAAAATCGCAAACAGGGAGGCACAATGAGACTGTTTCGAATATATCATTCAGACCGGGGTGCCATGAGACGAGATTGGTCTCAGAGATCCCCCATCTCGAGGAATCGAGGCACACAAAATCTGGGTACCTACCACATGGCGATCTCCTCACGTGGTGAATTGCCCCTGAAACGCGCACCGAGGATATGGACGCGGAACCGGACGTCCAGGATCAGGGCTCACTGCAATGCTATGACATGGCGTGCCATGTGGTGGCATCACCAGCGTCAGGATATTGCTTTGTCCAGCAGCAATTCCTTATGACAGAATAGTGGGGGTGTTCTCGCAAGCCAGGTCCAGAACAGGGTCCCTGTGGGGGACAGAGAAGTGGCGGGGACAGGGCGGTAACCTCCGTTGCGACCAATGTTCAACTAGGCCTTCTGGAAATACTTTTAGAAGTGGCCTATCGGTGGAGATGGCATCGCCTCATTCGACAGTGACCAATCCTAATGGAGAATATTGACTTCGCGGTGCCTTGACATGGTGAGGGGACACAAGGTTTTTGATGCCGAAAATGAGTCCCAGGGTCAAAGTATCGCCCAGCATTTGGAGAGGCAATGTGGTAATGTTGGAACATTGTCTCGACACGTCTTTGAAGGAATGAACCCACTATCAAGGCAAGCCGTAGCTGCAATAAAGTGGACCGAGGCGTGATCGTAAGACGGAAGTTTGGTACGAGCAATTGGCAGGGACCGGGGCCTCACTGCTGGTCGTCGACGTCACTAAAAGGGAGTAGACAGGGTCAAGGGCGACGGGGGAGAAGCCCGACCAGGGCAACAAAAAGACATCAATTGACAGATCCGAGGCGGAGGCGTGTGCAGATGGGGAACAACTAGGTATGCCGATGGTCGGCAGATGGATACACCGTCTGAAGGCGGGCCTGGCTAAAACCCGAGATGGGACGAACGACCATGACACATGAATGCACGTGTTGGGAGAATACTTTCAATAGGGAAACATTGAGTATCATTTGCTGTAGTTTTTCTTGGAGCATCCTATTTAGCATAAAATTTCCCATTGAGGAAGACCAAACTTATGGCTAAAATTTCAAAAGCCGAGCTAAGGCTTGGTTATATCGGGGTGGTGGCATGCCTCTGAGCTCGGTGCGTGTAAGTGAATGGTTTGCGGAATTCACGGATTGATGGGCCAACTCTCGGCTGTAGCCTCAGTTTCAGCAAAGAGGCTCAAGGAGGCATCATGTGGGTTGGTCCATGCTCACCCAGGCCCAGGCGGTGTTTGATACGTACGCAATAATAGCATCCCTGATTGACGTCCTGACAGTTTGTTACGCAGATCGGGGGCTTGAACACCATCGGCAACCAGTCGGGGCGGGCGGGCCAATGCGCCGTGCGGCGGCGTGTCATTGAGGTGTGGCCGCGGGGTGCGGCTTCTAGTCCCGCAGCCGCTACTGATGCACCGGCGAAGAGTGCAAACATGATTTAGCGCGGAGATAGCCTTTCTGGACTGTGCCAGAATTGTCGGGAGAACAGAGCATGAGGCCAAACACGACTCAAAGACCGAGCCACAAACTTTGTTGTTTACTGGGGCTCTCTTGGGTTCTGGTGGGACCATGCTGGCGGCGGGTGTAACGACGAGGGCATACAGATCAGGCTGGTCCCTTTTTACAGGGGAAGAAACCCGGCAGAACGGATAATTGGAGATGAAGGAAGGACAGGCGAAGGCCTGGTGGCTAGCCCGGCTGATCAGCAACGGCGACAACCAGGAATGTAGCTAAGGTTTACCAAGCGGTGCTCCGTCCATGCTTGCTTCATGCCGTCGTGTTCGGGGCTGTATTCTCCCGTAACAGGAGGAGAAAAGAAGCAAAGACGGGGCGGTGTCTCCGTGGCCCCTGGCATCCGGAAGGGAGCCTATTTGTTTGCCATGGCCTCCCGGAAGCTTGATGACGCAGAGCGAGGGGGGTGTATTCGTAGGTAAGTTTGGTGATTTGCAGTTTGTCATTTGAGGCTCATCGTTTCGTTTTGGGTGAACACTGACCGACAGGGACATGGCGATGGAGTTCAAGGCGGATGGCTTTCTTTGGGGGGGAGTGGCAGTCTAATTGGGACAGGGGCCCTTGGGGTAAGGATTTCAGTCTTTGGTCGAGGGTGTAAGGCGCTGGTTTTGTTATGGCCGCCGGCATGCGAAGAGAAGCCTGAACGGGAACCCGAGGGCGTCGGGGAGGGTGGGGTTGAAGGAGTCTGACGGAGTTGAGGTAGAGGAGCGGTGGAGGAGCTACTGTGCCTACATAGACGGGGACGGACGTTGGGACGGTACCTACCTTAGCTGGAGCCAAGGGGCCACCGAACAGCAGTGTAGTGGAGGTGGCTTGTGGGAAAGCACAGCTCCGGTGACTGCCGGGAACGAACAGCAACGAGCAGCCGGACCAAAGAGGAAGTAGGTCCTGGGCAAATGGCTTTTGCCCCGGTGCATCTCGCTGAAAGGGGGATGATGGAAATTATCAGACCACACAATGTTGACACCGGGGCAAATGACAGCAGCACAAAAAAAAAAAGTTGCGCATGCGTACATACACCAACAGCAGTCGTGGACAAACACGAACGCGAGGGCCGACACACACATCCATCCCGGCATCTCACTAACAAGGACGTGGCTCGCCGATGCGGGTGGAGGGGAAAACAAAAGGAACAAACAAACCTGGCACAAGCCAAGGCCCAATGCCACATGTCAGAGCACAACAGAACAGCTCAGCTCAGCTGCCGGTGACTGTGACGCTGAAAATGATTACTGACGTCGGGGTTGATATTAAATGTCGTGCAATCCATATACCGGGTCGTTACTTGACGGGCCGGCCGGTACCCCTCAATCTCGGTGACAAAAGCCCGAGAATCAGTGGAAAATAACACGGCATTGCGCGACCGGGAGGGGAGGCAAACCCCCGGCGTGGCGGGCAGGACGAATCCGTCATAGAGCCGAGATGACACAGGCGTACTGCTTTGTCGAAGCGGTGAATGCCATGCGTCTCTCAACATGATTGCCGGTTATGACGGATATCCAGCATCATGTTGGGGAGTGGCATGGCTGAGAGTACGGAGACGGTCCCGGTCGCTTGCGGTGCGGTGCGTGCACCATCCTCAGTGGTGGGCATGAGCCGACCACTGCATGTGTCAACATGTACCCTCATCAGCTTTTCTTTTTCACGTTCTCATCTCGCAAGCAAACAAGGAAGCCGCTGCGTTACGACATAACTGGGGGATGTGTCCACTCTCCTCTCTGGGTACTCTGCGAGCGAACTGCAAGGCGTCGTTGCAACGCAACCCAATGTCGCTGGCCGGTCGGTGGATGATGACGCCCGCAGTGGAGGGTGGTAACTGCGAGCAATTGCACGAGCGTCGAGCCAATCACGAAGCCTCCTCATTGGCGACAACGCGACCATAAGCATCTGACAGATCTGTCTATCTCGGTGATTGTGGACACAACTTGGGAGCTGGGCCAAGCTTGTGGCGCAATCCACGCATGTTGCTGATTTCTTGACATGAATCGTTACCAAGCAAGTTCCCAAGTGCCTATTTACCTTGGGGCGTGAACTAGCTCAATTTCGCAAAGGCTGCTCCGCCCAAAACACACTCCCCAGAGCAAGCGAATGATGTCCCGCGCCGTGCCGTCCCTCGCCTTGAACCTTCGTTTCCTCCTTGATTCATCCTATCTCCCCATCGTGGAGTGCGGTGTGTGGGGATGAGTGGGCACGGCGCAGCCGGGAGGGGACAACAAGAGAAAGGGGGGGGGGGGGGAGAAAACAAGCCGGGCATTGATTGCAAAAGAAAACTAAAACTAAAAAAGAAGAAAGAAAAAGAGAAAACCCCATCAAAATGTGTGATGCCAGGGTGACATGTCAGACAGCGGACAGGGCTCGCTGCTGTCGAGTCCTTGAAGCTGGGTGATTACCAATCCGGTATAGCAAAGATGTCGGTCGCCTTTAGGTTTTCTCCCCAGTGTCGAGGCGGCCTAGCTTTAGCATCCAGGTTCACCCCGTCCAGGTGGCCCATAGGTTCGTGGAGTCTGGACCCACGCTGCTGGTTGGGGATATGGAAAGACCGGTACGAGGATCACTGATAGCGCATGCCTTAAAGGCGAGAAGGTTTTTATTTTTCATTTTTTATCTTTCTCCATGGTTGACGGCAGTGTCAGACCGCACAGTGCCAGGGCGACTTGGCAGCTGGGGTGCATGGTCGATGACGGCCAGCGGGTTTATCAGCTGTCATTTGAAGAGCTGGATCATAACTGAGATGACCATTGCCGTGAAGGAGGGGACGGAGCTTTGTATATTCCGACGTAATCCCTACCTTGCCGATCCAATGCCATAGCTGGTCTGCCCAAACGCATACCACGCTGGGCGAAAATGGCAACCGCTGTGGCAGGGTAGTAGGTAAGGCGAGGCGGGAGATGGTAAACGAGACCCAAAAATTATGGCTTACCGGCACCTACATACGAGAGCCAAGCATTGTTCTCTTAGAGTACGCGGCATGCCGACGTGGTCTAGGATAAAAAAAAACATAGAAGGACTGGAGAACTTTTGAGGAACCAGAGCTGGGACAGAGATGGTTAACACAGTGACTGGGGTGTGGGTATCAATTCATCTTGTCAGTCAGTCTGTCTAGCTGGCCAATTTTTGAGACCAAAAAAAAAAGACTGGGGTGACAGCCAGTGACCAGCGCAAACACCGGCGTTGTCTCATCTGCTCTATGTTAAGAACAGTACAGATGTACCTGCGACAGCGACAGGCGGTAGCCTGTACAGTAGCTATTCCTTCAATTCATGGCATCCACCATAACAAAGGCCGAGAGAACTGGTTCAAAGTTGACCTGTCCCACTCCGCATACGCCCACCATCACTACTGCCACCACATTCATGCTGTTACTGCTGCTGCTGTTCTTCCACCACCCTGGCATGCCCGATGCTCCGCTGCCGCGACGCTTGCCTTACCAACCTTACCTTACCCTACCTTGCATTGCTTGTCTCTCGAGTTTTTTTTTTTTCTCTTTCTTTCTTACTCTGCCTCAATTCTCCGCCTCTACCTATTTAGATGATTTGCCAACTTATCGACTTATCCTCCACACCTAAACTCCCACCAACCTTCACTTGTCTCCGACCTCCCACTCCTCTCCATTCGGCTCTCGCTCGCTCTCGCTTTTTTTTTCTTGTTTCGCACTTTCGGACTGTAAGTGGGTTTCGCAAATGGAGCGCACTGACGTACTTCGCCAACTACAACAGCCAACTGCCTTGGCCCCAAGCTAACTAAACTTTAGCCAGAGCACTCGGCATCCTTCCGGGAGCGCATCTGAAAGCTTGAACTCCATCGTACTTTTCTTGACTCTACACCACACGACCCTTTTTGCCCCCCCTCCAAAATCCCCATGCCCATGCCTCCCGGTCTACCCTTGACGGTCCCAAGCTCCTGGCTAACTGGCTGTCTCCACCCATCGATCCTGGCGCGCCTTCTGGATAGCACCGGTAACCAGGACACGGGGGCGCCAGAGCGGATCCTAGCCATGCCGTTCAAGGGCTCTCCCATGTTGTTCGCTCACACCCTCAGCGTCTTCCAAGCCTCCCAGACTTTTTCCCTATCGTCACCTCACATCACCTGTTCGTCATTACTCGTCCACTACGTTCGCGACGTCGTTCCTTTCCTCATATTCCTTCAGCCCCCATTGGGCCTTTCAGGTCCGTTCCCTGCAGGCCCACGGCCGTGGCCGTAGCGCGATCAAACAACGACCCGGGTACCTGTCCCCAGTGGGTACTCTTCATGTATTGAGGGTTTGCCTTGTGAAAAGCCGTTGACCTTTCATACCCCCCTTCCCCTCCCAAAGGGACCACAGGGTATCCTGTCCAGCCCCGTCGAGACGGGGTTCGAGCAATCTGGGACTCGCGCCGATAGCCATTGCGACTTTGCAAACGGGAGATTTTTCACAACTGGCATGACGGCTCATGCTCATGGGGAGCAGCGGGGCCACAGCACACAGTCGTCCCCCGTTCCGCCGTCTTGCCGCCCATACCGTTCGGGTCTGCGCAGGGTGCATTACATCTTCGCCAACGTCCCCGGGTTTACTGTAACAGAAGAAACTTTAACGCTCGACCTCCCTTCGCTTTGTCTCCCGTTGTTAACCAACTAATCGGTTTCGTGGGATACTCTCCCGCCTCGCTCCTCTCCCGGCTGGATATCTGGTCCTTGCCGTTTCCAACGCCCCGCTACACCCTGGTTTGGCAGAGAGTCACCCGTTCACAAACGATACTTCCTTCACACGACTCGACAAACTCAAACCTATTGCCCCCCTTCCCTCCTTTTCTTGAAGACATATAATAAGTCTGGACGCCTTGCCATCCATTCCTCCCCTTCACCTCGCATCACCCCTTCAGATCTACTCGACTCTGCTCTGCCATCATCACCACCAAAGCAACAACCATCCTTGCTTCACTCAAACCATTTCGACTTGGCCAATCCTCTTACAACCGAATTTGTTGTGGCAGCGGTAGAAATTGTCTTCAATCCACAAAGCGAAGCAGACATCACTTTTGACGGTGAGCATTTCCCCTCACCCCAAACTCACCTTCCCGTGGGGGCATGGCTGCCGCCAGGGCTGGTTCCCTTCGGCTTGACCATCCATGATGGATGGCTTGGCCGATTTCTTCGCTAAGCAAAGCTAACTTTGGTTCTCACCCAGGAGCTTTTTCGCCCAATCAGACCAAGAGCAGTTGGGAGGTTGAAGATACCAATCGCCCTAGCACAACACCCCTAAGCGGCTAGAGCATCAACAACACCATTACCACTACCACCACCACCAAAAACCCCACCGTGGCCACTGACAAGATGGCCAATGCGTGCGCACACCAGTTTCGAATGATTAAGTCAGACAGCACTTTGATCCAATGGGTTTGTCAACATTGCCGGTCCGGCCCTCACTGGATGATCTTCGAGTGCGCTTACTGTAAACTGCACCTGTGCCGAGTGTGTACACAGGCAGTTTGAGGCCTGACCCCGGTGGAAACCCCAGCGGGAAAGACATGTGCCGCTGGTGCAAGGTGTGGGGGAGAGGAGGGGTGTGTTTGTGTGGGTGCGTCTGAGTGTCGAGTAAGTGTGTGACTTGGGAGGGCGTGGGCCTTCGTCCAGTTCTGTCTCTCGCTCGCGTGTTCCCAAGCAGCAGACATGGCCTGACTAACATGGCACCAGGTTCACGGCAAGGCAGGAATCAGAAATGCCGACTTGGTGCCGGCACAGGAGCAGTGACAGGTTGCCATGCCCCGAGGCTTCCCATTTGATTGCACTCGACAAGGCTACCTGGGGCTAGCTGCAAAGCAATGGTGCATCACATTGCTTTCGTGAGACAGGCCCCACATCTACCTGAGCTGGTGACGACAGCCTGTCGCTTTATTTTTGGTCACTATTTTTTTTTTTTGTGTGTATCTTGGCTGTGGCTTGACCGAACGAAGCTGGGGAGATTTGAGGCCTTATTCAGGACACACCAAAAAAAAGGAGTCGAAACAACAAAAAGGGACCCGCAAGTATCATTTTCATCGTCATTCTGCCCCAGGGCGAGTGGGGAGGCGGCCAACGGCGACAAGGCCATAGAATGACTTACAGTTTTTACAGCTTCCATGAGGGTGTTGTCCCCTGCACGATCCACGTGGGAGCCCCAGCCTCAGGACCCGTTTTGGAACTGTGCAGCACTAGCGACCCCCCCCCCCCCCCCTGGAGCAGCAACTAAGTCAAGGGCTAGCCTTTAGGACAGACCGGAAGAGCGCCCTAAAGGCTTCTCCAGGGCTTCTTCGGCGGTCCAAATAGAAGGAGGCCCCCCTGGCGTTCGCCATCTCTGTCGCTCGAATCGGCTCCTCCACTAGACCGCAGTCGAACCTCGTCACGCTCACACTCACACCTCTCCCCACCACCAATTGCCTGCCAATCATGGTCATGTTTTTGGCCTGACTCCTGCTGGGGACCACTTGAACCGGCCGGTCCGTGTTATTCTTTCATGCCTGACTTTTTATTACTCTTTGTCGTTTTCTCCCCCTCTTGGCTTTTTTTTTTTTTGGGGGGGAGGGGGGAGTGGATGCGCACACTTCAAAACAAAGATGGAGGAGTTGCTGTTTGGTTTCTTCTGATTGGGTTTCTCCTACATGGTCTCCCCACCTCTACCTGGACCATGATGGGCAGGGCCCGTCTCATCATCTCGCGTGTACTTTTTTTTCTTTCTCTTTTTGGCATTATGGCGCATTCAAAAGGAACAGCGGATATTGGGGGTGGTTGGGCGCTCTACATAGACTTTGGTTTGAGATGGGACGGCGCAGGCCAGGGACAAGCCAATAGTGAAATGGGGGTGGGAATGGGCTTTTGATCTTCTGAGAAACAGTTCAAGAGACGCACAAGCCGTTACTGATAGGTTTCCAGCATCAGGATACTCGGTCGGCATAGTTCTCGCCCCTAGTTCAATATGGAATCTTGTTTCGAATACACCTTTTTTTTTTTTACTCATTCCACTTCACTCTCTCCGACTCAGTGGCATCATCGACTCCGTTGACTCGTGTAGTGAAACCACCTATTTGGCCCTAAAGAAATGATTCAAGCACTTTTTTTTTTTTTCATCTGTCTGCCTATGTTTGCAACAAAGACAAGGGAGTGGATCCTGAAAAACCTTGAGCAACTCCGCGTAATTAGGAAATGTCGGTTTGCGAGGCAATGATTGGGGCGACAGAGCACCGTTTCAATTTGGATGGGGTGTGGAGAGGTCAAGTGCCAAGAGCGATACATTGAACGCAGAACTTTCCCTAGGGGCGATCGTTGGGGCTGCGCTGCACAACGAACGAGCCGGCGCAGAAGTACTGACCAGGATGGACGATCTTCATGACTCGAAAAGCTTAAAGCATTCGTAAAGACCAGACGGGCCATGCTGACCGAGGGTGGGGATGTCTCGACATGCTTCGGGGAACCAGCGCGAGTTGCAGCGAAGAGGATGCAGCTAGGCTCTCTTGACCGATGGATTCTGGCGACGGTAAATCCAAATTGGGGGGTGACACTTGGGCCAATGTCCGACGGAGCGAGGTTTGCCGCAATCTGAAGATAGCAGGTCGACGAGCTGGGCCTCGGGTTAGATCGATTTGCAGAATAGCCCCTGGTGCGGTTGCATTCCTGCAATTTCGTTGCATGTCAATCGAATCGTCCAAAGAAGGTGTCGTGGCCGATGTCCTGGTGGGGGATGGATCGGTCAGGCACCTCTTTGGCTGCGCCGATCGCTGGCTAGGCACACCACGGACTTTTTTTTTTCTTCTTTCCTTTTTCGCATATCATTTCCCAAGGGCGCCTATCTTATCTCACTGCCAAATGGCCTTGCCGTCTGGCCATTTTGAACTCCCCGATTGCTGGCCTCGCTTCAATATTCGTCGCTTGGCCCAAGACTTGGGCTGCTGGCCCATGTCTCGCCCTTGTTTGTTCTTGATCCTTCTGGACAAGTCAGATCATGCCAACCCCGGCAGTGTCTCAGCAATCTTAAAACCCGTCCGCCTCGTGCTTGTCACCTGTCATATCAACCCTCGAGCCGAAGCCCCGTTGTGCATCAAATCGATACCACTCCAATACGAACCCCCTAAGCTTGCATCGCTCTCAGATTTCCTGTTCCTCTCGCACTATTTTGCCTTTTGAATCATACCCCTCCACTCCCTCCACCAGCCAACCGGGGTTGCCTCCACCTCCCTCTAGTCACTTCACAGCGCACCAAAAAAGAACAACCCTTCCCCCATTCCCAAAAAGCGCCGACAGGGATAAGGCTGATTGGGTGGCGCACCTGTGTCACATCAACTCACAGCGTGGCATAAGTGGCCGCCAACGATGCAAGACGATGCCAGGGGTGCGTGTGGGTTGCTTAGGGCAGCTAGCGGGACGGGCGTTTGGGTGGGGATTGAAGGTGGGCCACTGAAGAAGGCGGATTCAGAAGTTTTCTAGAACACCTCAAAGAAGGAGAAGGCTAAAAAAAAAAAGATTACTACAAAAAAAAAGCAACGATGGGCTTGTTTCCACCCTCCTGCACCGCTCTATCCGCCGCAGGTACCGCGGCGCAGACGTAATAGGCCTAAGTCACAATAGCAGTGCGGACAAAACCCACAGGACACAGATGCGGAAACGGAAGGGAAGCACAGGTACATGGGGAGGCACAGGGCATCATGCATGCAGGCATCGATGCAAAAAAGGTCAACGTTGTTGCAGTAGCCGCAGTAGCAGCAATATCAACAGTCACACCGGTCCCGATGTTTGGACCGAAAATGGCAACCTTTGATGAGCGAAGCCCCCAGCATGAACCTAAAACAGACAGGCAGGCGCACGTGCACGTGACGGATTCTCAAATACTTGTCATCAACCACGCGGCGCGCACGGCTGCCCACTTACCACCACATGCCGACGGGGCCTCTCGATATTAACTTCACACGGGCATACACTCAGACAGAGATAAGACACCCGTCTCTTAGTGTTGCGGTCCGGCGGATGCACGCTGGATTTGCACATCACCATCGGGTCAATCATTAATGAAGGGCACAGACGAGCGGCAACACGCACGTACACTCACAAGCACAATCACACGCACGCGACTGATATTAATTCACCTCCACACTCGTCTTCAAACAACGTGTCATGCAATTGCTCTGCGTCAACTTGGATCGTCGTATTTATTTAACCAGAGTCACGCGCAGACTCGCACCCCTCCCCCAACCACCGGCTCCAGCCTCCCGTCCGTCCGGTCGAACGGACCCGCCGGGTAAGGTGCCTAGGCCTCAATGGTGATGCTGCGATTCCAAACTCTGTACAAAGTTGGTATCAAATCAAAGTTCACCACGGTCACGGGAACTGTAATTACGCCTTACTTCGCTGTCTCGTCTCTTTTCGCATCATGTCGCCGCCTCACCTCGCACAGCCTTGGCCTTTGCTTCGCCTCACTCCCCGTGTATTGGATATGATGTTGTTTGAAACTTTCCTCATGGGAGGGGGGGCGTGGATTGGCCTCTGCTTTGTTGCGATGTGACGTCGTCCCAGACACGGCGAATCATTGCCATTTCCGCACCTGGGCGGGAGTGGTGCTGGAGCAGAAGCAGGGGACCAGCCATGGAACATTTCCAGATGCTGCCACTGAACGGCACCACCCGCCTGTTTCCGTTTTGTCCATATTCCCCACATGACCCAACATTGCATTCCAATGTCCACCCACCACCCACTGTGCTCTTCCCTGCCGCTGTTTCGCCTCCGATCCTCATCCAGTGTATGGAAATTTCGCCCTGGGATGTCTGTCGAGCATGGGGCCGATTCCCTCGTGCTATGTCGGCATTGAGTTTATTGGGTTTCTTCCCCGGTGCCGTTTGCACTGCCGGCAGGGCATTCTAGCAACAGGTTAGGCAGACGCGTCATAACTGACGAGGGTCAGGTTCCTGGCTTGGAGAATTTATGCCTCTCTTTCTCGGCATACACCTGAAGCCATTTCCCTTGTACCTTGCGCGATGTGCATCTGGCCGTTTAAGATGAGGCTCTTTTTTTCTCTCCCTTCTAGACCCCGCGCATCCTGAACAAGGGACTATGTGGCAGGCCGAGTTCAGTAATACCTATGCAAACATGGCCGAATAGCGGCACGAGCTCGTTAGCGATGGCGGCGAAGCATCGGCGAACATTCTATTCCAACACCCCTGAAGCCTGAATCTTGAAATCCCAGGCCAGTTGCGGATGCAAACATCACGGCACACATGGCACAAGCGTCGCTAATTAATTGTCTTCTATTTTAGATCAAGCAAGCACTGATCGTGGAACCTGCGGATCCGTCATGGCCAGCCTCAAAAAATCTTTTTCTTGGTCAAGATTGTCGTGACATGCACAATGTCTCCGACCGCACCATACCATTCTTGGTGAAACGGTGCAAGTGGTCGCTGCTGTTGATTATGATGTTGGTGAGCAATTTGTAGTGGCCAGAGATCGGGGGATACTTGATGCTCTGCATCTACTCTCCGGTCGGACGTCAGCTTCTTGACTCCGTGCTACACCCCCTCCTTTGCCGCTCGACCAATGTCATAATGAACGATCAATGATGTACACCAGCCACGGTTTTTCTTTTTCTTTTTCTTTCTGGGTAGGGGCATCTCGTGGGTATCGTTGATGGGAAGCTCTGGCCAGTCGTCCCCATTCCACTCGGTGTCGCCGTCGACAAGTAAATTGGGCCAAAACACCCTCATCTCCACTTGATTGTTTGCCAGCCAGGTTCCCACGTTGCCCAGCGACTTTTGCACCGTGACGAGATATCTGAAGAAAAAAAATGTCAGCTGGTCTTACTCGCCGCCACGGCCACGGCCACGGCTGCCGTCGCCATGCCCGTTGCCACCGAATCGGTTTCCAAAAAGGTGCTTGCCATGGAGGCGAGCCACGACTGGGAAGCCGGTTGTAACTCTGGCAGGGACTCTGGGAGGGTAAAGCCTTCCAAAACGGGACATATGCCGTCCCCGATGAGGATGAGAGCCGTTCTCGAACTAAATCAGGCCGAGAACTATTCGTCGTATTGGGCTCTATTCGATAAGCGACGACTAGGCTTCGGCGGACGTTAATGTCGGTATCGTCCCGATCTCTGATACGGCTATAACAACAGTTCCGAGACCGTTGTCTGCTCCAACCATGACGGCACCGGAGGCTCGTGTGGAGTCAGGTAGCTGGCTAGCATGGATTGTCCCCCCCCCCCCCCACACACAATATCCAGTGCAAAGAGACTGCACTCGGGATATTTGCCAACTGAATCTTGCTCGATTCTCCAGATCCCTCGGCTCTGCGTTGCATCAATCATCGATCGCGCTCGATGCGCTGGGCCCATAATTTTGCTTTGCTGAGCTGGATACCCTTGAGTTGGTTGACAATCTCGCCATTAAAAAAAAGTCCCACTGAAAAAATGGAACCACACCTCATTTCCTTAAGATACCACCTCATACAACACTGCTCTTTTGTTTTGTCTCATTGTATCCCATTGTATCCCATTGTACTTCATCCCTATGTCATTCTTATATCTTGTTCTTTTTGTATCTTGCTGCATCCCGCTCGGCTTCTCTCTTTGCAACGTGCGTGTTTACTACACTCGCTTGAGTTAGCGGGGATGATTGATAATCGAGATGAAAACCCCACTGCCAACTACGCCACTTGCGATCATTCGATACTGGACAAAATAAGTAGGTCATCAAACTTTGTTAGTGGATATACGGATATACCAAGGACGCCCAGATTCATTTGCCAAGCACTCGGGATGAAGTGCGAAAAAAAAAAATTTATAATCGAAATTTTCGTTTATGGCACAGAAGTAAAGTTCTTCAGGGCATATTCGTACCAGATTCATACCAAATCGAACCATGAGAGCGAATGAGATGAATTTTTCTTGCATCATCTAATTCAAAAACATTCGATTATCCTTCACTCGCATACTTGCCCGTTAGGCATAGTTCCACAAATGAAGATCTGTTTTTATATCGGCAGTGAATCACTGAATAATTTTTTTTCTCTTTTTGCTTTCCTTTTTAGGATGTTGAGTCCCCAATAATTTTTAAGCCATGCCTCGTGGGGGTTTTTGTAATCCTCCGTTTTCGTAAATCGGCACCCAGCTCCCCCTTTAATCAGCAGTTGTATATTTCCGGGGGGGAGGGGCGTCAGATCTATTTTGTCGACCGTTCCTCGGGAGAGGACTGGCCCTCATCCCGCAACCCGTAGCGCTGGGTGGACCCTAGCAACAGCCAGTATATAGACTTGAAGGGTTGGCATTATTTCCACTTATTCCTCGTCCGACATACCCAAATCCCGAGTGACGAATTGCCGGGCTGATCGGAAGCTTCGAGAGACACTGGAGTCGATATTCGCTCTGGAAGCTCTATCAACCACGCCCGCCCTCGGTGTCAACCATGGCCGAGAACACGGCGCCCGGATCGGCGCTCGCTGATGGTGAACGGACCCCCACATCCCGGGATACGCAAGCAGTTGTAGATGTTGATGTTGAAGACAATGGAGGCGATGATGCAGTGGCCCAGAAGAACAAGGTCTCCAAGCTTGGAGAGAGACCTGTGTGCTTCAAGAACACTTTCCATGAGGTCGCCTTTGTTTTCATGGCCACGGTTGCCATGGCCACAAACACTTTCCTCACGGGCACCACTGTCATTGTCACCGCCGCTATCGGCAGAGACTTGAACATGTCCCAGAGCCAGATTTCTTGGATCGCAGCTTCGGCTACGTAAGTGAATTGGCCCAATTGAATCGATCCCCAGGACCTGGGTCCCTCGACGGCGAATCCTGCAGCTCGGGTATGCTAACACGCGCTTCGCAGACTCACCGCTGGTGCGTTCCAGCTCACGCTGGGCCAGTTGGCCGACTTGCTTGGCCGAAAAGCCATGTTCCTCTTTGGCATGGCCTGCTTCAGTGCCTGCTCCCTGATTGTGGCGTTTGCCCAGAATCCCTTCTGGATGGACATCGTCTGCGGAGTTCTTGGTCTCGCCTCGGCCATGGTCGTTCCCCCGGCCATCGGCATCTTGGGTGCGGCTTACAACGTGCCCTCCCGGCGCAAGAACTGGGCATTTGCAGCTTTCTCGGCTGGGAACCCCCTTGGGTTTGCCCTGGGCAGCATTGTGTGCGGTGTTGCTGCGCGAATCTTTGATTGGCGTGCTAGTTTCATCCTGCTGTCCATTCTCTGGGCCATCTTTGGTATTGCTTGCATCTGGATCATTCCTAAAGTCGAGGCCTTTGAGCCAGCGCCGTTCAAGGAAAGACTTCGAATCGCTTTGGAGCGTTTTGATAGCCTTGGTACTGTCCTGACTATTCTTGGTGTGGGCATGTTCACTGCAGCTTTGACGTAAGTTCTTGTTGTTCATGGTGTGTGTTTTTCACGTTCCGACTAACCATTCTAGACTTGGATCATCTGATGGATGGACAAGCCCCCATGTTCTCGCTATGCTCATTGTCGGCTTCTTCCTACTTGTCGCTTTTGTCTTCTGGGAGAGCTACTGGGAGCACCCTCTCATGCCCCTCTACATCTGGAAGGACAAGAACTTTTCCTTGGTACGTACCCGTATATCCGAACTGCCGACTTCTTTAGTGGAACAAAGACGCTTGCTAGGATGCTAGACTGACATCAATGCATAGCTCGTCATAGTTGCCATTCTTGGCATGATGTCGTTTTCGTCATCCAACTTCTGGTTGGCTCTGTACATGCAGGAGGTCTCCATGTACGATGCCCTTACCGTGGCAGTTCACCTGCTGCCGCAAGTGATTGCCGGCGTCATTTGGAACGTTGTGGCGGCTGCCATCCTTCACAGGGTGAACAACACGCTGATCATGGGCATTGGTGCCATCGCCTACGTCGTGGCCAACTTGTTGCTCACGTTCCAAAAAGCAAATACCATCTACTGGGCCTTTATTTTCCCGTCCTTGGTCATGAACGTGATTGGCGCTGACTTCCAATTTAACGTCACAAACGTACGTCATTTGCTCCCGAGAGATTTTGTGTAAGCGCTAACGTGGATGGCAGATGTACGTGATGGCAGCACTCCCAGCCAATCAGCAATCGCTGGCTGGCGGCATCTTTAACATGTTTATTCGTCTGGGAACTACGATTGCTCTTGGAATCTCCACCGCCGTGTACGAGTCCGTCAAGACAGCCGAGGGCTCGGATGGCGATGCAAACAAACCTTTCCGGATGGCCTACTTTGTCTCCGTTGGCCTTGCGAGCTTGGCCTGTCTGCTTCTCCCGTTCATCCGCGTCGGTACTCAGGGCGGTGCTCCAGCGAGTAAGCCTGAAGGCAGTGCTGGTGTCGTGGAAGCTGCAGGTGGCTCTCAGCAGGGCGACGAGAAGGTTGCATGGGGGCGAGACGATGAGGAGAGAAAGACGATTGCTGGAAGCGTTATCGAAAAGCCGTAATCCCTGAAAAAATGGGATTGAAGCAATGATTATTTCCTTACGATATAGATACCTGAATAAGAGCGTAATAATTCCAGGGCAGACGGTAGAGTATCGACGATAGAGGCGGGGAGATCGGGCTGGTTGAGAAGAGAATCCCCTTCCACTCCCAAAACCACAAAGGCGAGGGGAGATATTGGGGAAGCGGATGACAACACATTTAGTTGCTTGATACCATTGTTTATTTTGCTCGCGGGTGAAATAGTTAGAGCGCATGCTAGATCTAGAATTGGGCCGGACTTTTTCTGTTGTCTTGATTTATATTGATTGTTTCCGAATGGGTCATGGGTATCCATTTTCCGAGTCACTGATTTGCGCTTCTAGAGCCTCGTTTTTTAATGCCACAGAGCCATCTCTATCCTTGTGTCCAGAGCTTCCTGGGCTTGACTGCGTCGGGAATAAAGGTTAATCCCAATGATTGTGCTCAGATGCTGGCGCTGGGTGCCGAGATTTGCTGCATTACAAATTATGGGCGATCACTTCATATTTGGCACTCTAGTTTAACTAGTATTTCGCTAGACGGAAACAGGCGATGATGGCATCGTGTCCCGATGGTCCAGAGGGTCCAGAAGCTGGCAGTCAGCGACCAAACCGGCTGCTCGGCTCCGGTGCCCCATTCGAACCCATTTAGGGCTGGGAATCTGGGTCCGACTTGGACCTAGCAAATGCTTCGCCCTGAGACGGCGCCGAGGTTGTATACGGCCCAGTGGCTACAGTTTCGCCTGGCGAGGAACAAAGTGCCGCTAAAGTCTCACTTTTTGGCTAGTTTTTAGCCCGAGAGCCCCATTTCAACGACAATCTCCTCACCCAAATAAGGCTACTATCTCCAGCTCATTCATCAGGATGGAGCGGTGCCGTCCTGGCCGAGTTGAAACCATTTGGGGGCGAAGCAAGTTGCCTCTCCCTGGACTATTTGCTTTTTGTCTGAGGGGAGGAAGAGGTGGAGAATAGCTAATTGGAACAACAATAAAAGGCAAGCTGCGTCTCGGAGCCTACATTTCAGTGGCGGCTTGGGCTTCCTTCTCTCCTCTCCTTGCCTGCCAGCCCATATCTAAGCGTGGCGCGACATGGATCACATTGATCCGGCCAAGGTGCCGCAAGATCCTTACCTCCCGCAAGAGGATGAAATTGATGGCCCCGTCTTCCTCGATACGCAAGCATGCCTCTGCGCCCTAAGGGAGTTACCGAATACCGATTCTTCGAGTCTGGGTGCCTGGCAATGTATTGGGAATCAGACACAGAGCGTGTATGAGGTGTCTACGGGCAAGTGGTTCGAACCGACTCGCAGTGTCGATTCTGTCAATGGGAGTTACAATGACGACTCCAACCCCCCGAGGACCTCAATGCCAATGATATGGGACCGAAGGTCCAAGAGTCTCCAGTCTCTGACAGATTCCGAGCATCTCAGCGTCTATGACCAAGCTTGCACCGGTAAAAATAGGACATCTTTCTCTACCAGCTACTACCAGGCCGCCGTTCAATTAAGCGAGAACAAGCTCCCGGAGGCCGCTGCGCCATGCTGGAGGCTAGGTGCCCTACCCATGCAACTGCAGAGCGTGGACTCTTGGTTGTCCAAGGGGTGTAGTGAAGGATTCCTGTGTAAGTTTTTTCTTCGTACCTAAACTGCACATCTAATGCAAAAGAAACAAAGGCGCGAATAACACAGTGAACTCGCTCCCCTTGTACTGCCCTCCAATTCCCGCCTGCCAGATATCCAGACTCTCGGGTCGGGTATGTGTTTTTGACGGCAGAAACGTCGGTATGGGGCCATTTGAGCCCGTGGTTTGCCAGAAAGGCTGGTACTGCCCTCCGTCGGAAAAAGGCATGAAGACGATACGCTGTCCAGCTGGCTCATATTGCCAGCCCGGAGCCGCAACGCCGACGCCCTGCAACATCGGCAGCAAGTGCCCCGAGGGATCTTCGTACCAGCTCTACTTGGTCCCGGTTGTGATCCTTTTCTTTCTTGACCTTATCATCGTGGTTGGACTTTTCTTCTTCAAATTTAGAAACCGCTTTCAGGCGAATTCGAAGCGACGATTGGGCTCGCTGCCCGCCAAGGGAATGGCTGGAGTCACGGCGACAATGACAGGCTACAAAGCACTCGAAGACGAGATTGACCATGAAATGACGCCTATGAGTGCAACGTATATGCCACTTCAAGATGCCTGGAGCGGATTCGAAGCCGCATTTGATATTGTCTCTGTGCATCACAATGATCGATCCCAGGCTGAAGCTGAACTATCCCCCCACCTCCGATCATTTATTGAATCGATGAGAAAGGCCACCGAAGCCACAAATTTTGGGTTGTCATTTGGATACCAGGACCTAGTCTTTCACCCGAAGAGCAGCGCCAAGCCCATTCTTCAAAATGTGACGGGATCTATTGAGCGTGGATCTTTAGTGGCTGTCATGGGTGGCTCTGGAGCTGGCAAGTCGACGTTCGTAAACGTCTTGATGGGCAAGACGAACAACACCGGCGGTATTGTCTCGGTCAACAATGTTCCCGGGAAAATGAAGCGATATAAGAAGGTGACAGGATACGTGCCTCAAGACGACATAGTGCTGCCAGAACTCACAGTCTACGAGAATATCGTGCATTCCGCCCGAATCCGGTTGCCTCGTACCTGGTCCGATGCCGAAATCAGAGCCCATGCCGATTCCGTTATTGACTGTTTGGAATTGTCCCATGTAAGAGATTCCTTGGTTGGTAGTGTTGGGAAGCCCGTGATTAGTGGCGGCCAGAGAAAACGAGTCAGCATCGGAATGGAGCTGGCTGCGGCTCCCATGGCCATCTTCCTCGACGAGCCCACCAGTGCTCTGGATGCTACAGCAGCGTCGTCTATTATGCGAACTCTCAAAGCCATTGCGCGTCTCGGCATCTCCATCATCGTCATCATCCACCAGCCTCGCATGGAAATTTTCGACCTCTTCGACAGCCTGATTCTTCTTGGAAACGGTCAAACAATCTATGAAGGACCCCAGGCCCGGGCCAAAACCTACTTCGAAAGCGCCGGATTCAATGTCCCAAAACATAGCAATCACGCGGACGTCATCACTGACATCATTACTGGCAATGGGCGAGACTACAAGCAATGCGGGGAAATATCCAAGGAATCTCTCATCTCAAACTGGACGGCTTGTCAAAAATCAACCCCGCGTGACAACCGCCATCTCACCACTGCCTCCATGCTGGATGGCAGCTCGATGCACCAAGCTCTGAAGAAGCGCGGCGCTCCGCATATCAAGCAGTTGTGGCTTTGTCTTCGCCGGGCTTTCCTTCAGCAATACCGAGCCAAGGGTGCTCTGTTCGCTGAGCTGGGACTGGCAACGCTCGCGGGGGGGCTTCTGGGACTCGCGGAGAACCCTAAGCAAGGTGTTTTGTTCACGGGCTTATACAACGAGCCGTACGGCATCTTGTCGACTGCCATGGACTTCAAGTCAGCGCCAGAGCTGGCTCTTCTCATGGCCATTGCGATTGGCCTGGTGGCGGGAGCGCCTGGGGTCAAGATATTCTCTGAGGAAACGCTGCTGTACAAACGGGAGTCCGAAGCTGGACATTCCCGGGCGGCTTACTTTTTTGCCAAGATGTTTTCTGTATTTCCCCGGATGATCCTGGGGTGCATGCACTTCACCGCCGTGATACTTTTGCTCGCAAACCCCGTCATCGGCTGGGGTCTCGCGTTTCTCTCCAACTTGGTGTACTTCTACTGCATTTACGGGCTTGCAAGCATAGTCAGCATGGTTGTCCGGAGGGAAGACGCCCCTCTCTTCGCAACCATGATTGGCCTGATCGTGGGTATCCTCTCAGGCGCGGCACCGCCATTGTCAAAGGTCAAGGAGTGGCACATGGAATGGTTGTGGCGGGCGTCCCCCGGTACCTGGTTTGCCGAGATTTATTTTGGACAGCTTGTCGCGCCGTTTGACTACCTGTTCAATGTCGACGCGGCTGCTCAGGTGACGGGCTTCCATCTGGACTGGAAGTGGCTCAACATTGGAGTCCTGGCGGCCATTGGCACCATTTACCGTGCTATTGCGTATGTCGGAATGGTCACTGGGCATAGGTTGCGGAGATAGCTGTTGGATTGGCTGTTCTGACTAGTAGATGCTCCAATGGCTTCAAAATAAGTCATCATGCATTCGGCGGCGTCTGGATTTTCTTGTGCTAGGGCCCGACTATATAGTCATAACATATTTAAACTGTATATCACATGAATCACTTATCAAAGATCAATCTTATAAGACGACGCACTTTGGCCGTTTCAATTATACAGACAGTTAAATTTCCATCACGTGTCAGTGGTAGATTTGAAGGAACCCATCCTAAGTCTTACATTACATATAGATATATCTCAGGGTTCCACCTTGTTTAGCTTGCCCGTCTTCACGTCATAGATGTAACCAGTGATGGGAACGTCCAAGACCAAGGGGGCCTTCTTTAAGACAGCAATATCGTCCCGGACACTTTTCTCCAAGTCTCCAAATGGGAGGAATGCAATATGGTCTGCATCCTCGTTTAGATCCTTTCGAATTTTTTCCTTCAGGGTTGAGTCGGAGAAAGTGAGCATGCCGCAGTCAGTCTATGCCCCCACAAATCAGTTAGCGGTGTCTGGTTTGCTTGCACAACGAGTAACTGACATGATGGATAATGACTATTTCGCGAGTTCCAAGAAGCTGCTGTGAAATGACAAGAGACCGGAGGGCGTCAATGGTTCGTCCTCCTGCATTGCGAATCACATGGGCGTCTCCCTCCGCCAAGCCAAGAATTTTGGCGGGGTCCAGCCGAGCATCCATGCAGACCACCACTGCAACCTTGCTGTTCACCAGTTTAGAATCAATTGTTCCCAACGAAGAAGCTGGGCTCCCAAAGTTGATGGGTACGAGTGCAAACTCACCGTCCTGGAGGCAAAGGCAAACTTCCCTTGTCAAAGGAAGCCGCATACTTCTGGTTGGCGGCCTCGAAGTCGGGGATGACGGAATTGACAGACATGTTGCTGAATTAGATTGTTCAAAATAGTTGTTTATTGGTCTTTCCTGCTTATTTCAAGATGGTGGAGGGATCCCTTGTTGCTTGGGGTTGATCCGTTTAAATATTGGTCCCAATCGGTTGCTTTTGGAAATGGGTGCTCACCCATGTTGCGGGGTTCGCCCAATAATAGGACAGCTATCAGTCGCAATTTCAGCCGCTGGTTCTGTCATGAGACACGCGGCATTGCCTCTATGGCGCTCAATGAGAGAATACAGTTGATCGATATGATATCGTCAGAGTAGCGTTGTTCGTGTCAGAGTCGCGCTGATGCGACCACTAAGCCGCTACATCGAAAAAAGAAAACAGAATGACCTTTCTATTGGTGTATTGCAACCGCTCTTTAGCTCTCGGAGCGTCGGAGCTTAACTAATCGTAGAGTTGGTTGCATAATCTATAGCTAGCTACTTAAAAACATAATGTTTTCATAGGTGCGGTTTGTCATACTCAGCACATTGGAGTTGTCCGATCTGTGGGGCCGAATGATCCCCGAGGCGGCCGTTAAATCGGCATTGTATTTGATTGGCGGCAAGGTCACAACATCAAGAAGCGTTCTGCAAACTAGCTCAAATTTTAGGTCTGTCAGAGTGGTATTGAAGCTATAATTCATATAAGCAAAGAAATTTCCGTGGTCTTCTATTTGGAATCAAGTTCATGTGTGACCAGTTCCGCGTCGAATCGTGGAACGCTGGTGTTCAATGGCATGCATCGAGGTGAACATGCTTCACTCGGAATCGAAGTGAACTAACTACCTCCAACAAAAATGGGGGATGAACTCAGTTGGCCAAGCATCTAGTTCTTTAAAAGGCAAAAAAAAAAAAAAAAAAAAAAAAAAAACATGAATTGGACTAATTTCAGCGGCCGTATGATGGAAAAAGATCACGTTAACTAGACAACACAGCGGTGCTCAAACATTAGTGAAGTGGTGCACTTCGTCTTGACATCATCTCCACCGGAGGTTTCGGGTTGCACAGAGGCCAAATCGTACCACGCGATGCGTGCACTTAAGGAGGGGCAATAGACGCAAGCTTCGACAATGCAATTCAAAAATAAAATAAAAAATCTTCTTCTTTTGAACAGTGCCAAATTATTTCGGCCAAATTCAGTCTTGGTTCATCCGACGGCCATCACGAGGATATCACAGACACCCAGAAGGTCCAAGCATTGCTAGCAAAGCTAATCCGATCCTTCATTATAGCGCATGGGCACGTCGGTGCTTTTTTATAGTATGCTAGTTCTTCGTATCTGCAACAAAATGGTCGTACAAGACGAAGCCACATTCGCCGCCAAAACGGCCATTACCGAAGATTGTTGTTTTGCTCGGGGTTAACACCATCACGAGTATTGGCCTGTACTGTCATACCAAAAAAAAAAAAAAAAAAAACCACGTCCTATTTGAACATGCATAAAAATAAACATGGTGATAAATGGGGCTCACAAATAATGTTTTGTTTAGATAATGCTGCTCAGATTGCGTCGTATGACCATTTTCGTATTCAACATGCAAAGCTCACAACAAAATTGAATCGTTTGATGTACCTGGAGCGGTTGCATTGATAAGTATACGATATTGGTGGCTATAAGCTAGGTTGAGGCGACACTATATCCCCCCCCCTCCCCCCTATCAGCTCCTTTCTACTCCAATGGCACGGTTATTGTTTGAAGAGGTTCGGTTGGAAGAATACGACGGGTCAATATGGCTGCAATATGGCTGGGGAAAGCAACAGCGAAAATCTACATCTTCATGCGATTCAAGACAAATTGAAACATGTAGACGGTCCGTGGCAAAAAAAAAAAAAAAACATGTGACTGGTTCTGCTAAACACAGGATTAATTCTCCGGCAACCTTCTCTCTCCATGCATACCCTTGGCGGCTCCTTGGCGGTTCCTTGAGTCGCTTGTTTCCATCAGATACAAGCTTTCAAACATGGCGTGCCAGGAAACGGAACAAAGTACAATAGCCGATGCATCTGCATGGAGGGCCCCAGACACTGCTACGCCATCAAACACGGGGGAGCTAGCGAGGGCGTCACGCCCACCTGTGGCGAAGCGCCAGGCGTTACAAGTCTACTGGATCTTGCTGTTGAAACGACAGTGAGTGAGGAGGGGCAAGGCTGGCCAGTGCCGCGGTTGACACAGGACGACTGGTCAAACACACTCAGCAAGGAGACACGCAGTCGCGTGTTTCAAGACTGCATCCTTGGCGTTTGAGAGTTGAGGCAGCATTTGACAGAGAGGGGCCGAATGCAACGGTCGACGGGAATCGTCCGGCGAATGAATGGGTTGGCGAAATGCCGATCAACTTTAACTTGGGTGTCACTGGCGGCAATTGCAGGAAACCTTCTTCGTCACTTGCTCTCTTATCGGGGCCCGACTTGGCGAGATCATCGTGTACCGAATCTCCCGCAGAGCTGGGCGCCCGAGCGACCGAGGCTCCAGGCTACTGGTGCTGGTCGCTGGTCGTCAAAACAGACCGCCGTCTAGTGGCATAAGCGTCAATTTGGACCGCGTGGTCCCGGCTCCATCTCTCAGGACGGAGACGAGGAGCAGAGCAGTGGGCTATTATGCGTTGAATGTAAGCTGGACGAGTGGCCCAGGTGCGAAAGAAAGCAGTGCGTCTTGGTTGGCCAGACGAGCACGGACTTAGCGGCTGTTGGGTGGTGGTGCGTTCTAGGTTTGTCGTCCCTCCCCCCACACGTTAACGCAAACTAGGGGGTCGGTTGGACGACACCAGAAAAGTACATCCCCAGTCTCGCCTGGAATGGCTTAAAGATTCGTGTGCCCAGTACGTCAGCGGTGGAGACGGTCCAGCATCTGGGATCCTCCCCGTAGCGCTCACGGCTTTGGCAGCGGGGGGGGGGGGGTCGATTCCAATTTTTCCTTCTGTAATTCGTTACTGGGTCGCCACGACCTCGCGCGTCTCAACGCAGCTGTCGCATGTGTCGTGATCATCATACGTGCCGCCGTCTCACGGCTGCCGTTGCATTCCATATTGAAGAGCATGTCTTGTACGCGGGCGTCAAGCATCGGCTCTGACTGGTATGAAGTTCCGATGCACAACAGCTCCGCGCGGCAAGCGTGAGAGGGGAACTCGTAGGCAGCAGGTGGCGACGGGCCCACGCCATGTGAGGGCATGGCATGCATGAATTCGATAGATGGTGATGGTGTCGATGGTGTCAACGACCAGGCCTATCAGCCACATGCGACCACCAGCCAACGGCATGTTAGCCCTATGAGGTGAGCTCCCCTACCTCTTCGACTTGGTGTGTATTAGTCGTTGCTCTCTCAGCTGCCCCAGACCGAATCGGGCGAGCACGAGACATCGGCTGTCGCGAGTCCAGACTGTTGGTGACCAACACCCCCCTTGACGCTGTGCCGCCGCCATCATAGCATGGCATTTCCCGCTGCCCATGGATTTTAGCAGCACAGCGAACACTTCGTGGCGTTTGGGGGATGACTCGAGCGTCGTTTTTTTTTCTAATGGCGTCGACACTTCAATTGGATAGCGCTGGTTGTATCACACGATGCAATCCCACACACACTGCAGTTGATTAGACTCGCTTGCGCCGGAGTCGTCTCCCCGGGTCAAGGATGAGCCCTCTTATTTCTCTTCTTCTTCTCTTTATTTTCTCCTTCTTTACTCTCCTGGTTCGGAATAACCTGTAAAAAAGGAATAACAAAGGTGGGAACGCATTTCGCCGCGGGCAACGCGACAAGCTGAAAGTGGTTGATGTGGAAAAGCCAACGGAGCACTAACGCCTTCTGGACTGTTAGTCGCCTGGGCCCCCCACCAAGGCCACTTCCGAATTCTTTCAAAGTTGCTGGACCCCTGTTTAATTCGTCTCCATAGTCTGCCGACTTACATAGTTCTTGGGCCAACCGCTGGCAGATGCCGTCGACGAGGAGATGAAAGCCAAACGAGGCTGACGATCGCTGCCGCTGTGTCTCTTCCCACTGGGGCGTAGTGTGTCTAGGGTTTTATTTTATTTTTATTTTTGCCATCAAGGACGCGCAAGAGATTATGCACAGAAGCCAGCATCCGGACAGATACTCGGCGTCGGGCATGCCTTGGACATGCATCCCACGGGCCAGAGCACGAGATGGTGGGTTGGAGGGGCAGAATGGTTGGTTGGCGTGCTCTCCGGGCGATAAGACATTGATGGACGGGAGCCAAGCCAAGCGGGAGAAGAATGGCAAGGGAAAAAAAACAATTAGTGCTTCCTGGGCAACACACCAGAGGGAATTAAAATACAAAATAAAAGTAATAAAAAACTCGTCAAGTGATAATCACGCAGCTAGTAAGTGGGAAACAAGCGCAGTGAGAGAGACGAGGGTGCACACCCACCCTGGCTGGATCCGACAGTCTGGTCGCCGTGTTGCCAATAAATCGAGGTCGCGGAGCCAGATCCGGCTGGGAATGGCGTGTTCAAGGTCGTAAAGGCAAACTGTTGAGTAGAGCGTAGCGGGCGTCCAATCCATGGCCGGGCGTCCCAGGGTGGTGGTGGTGGATTCTGACTCTGCTGCGCGCCGCTCACCCACTCACTAAAACAGCGAACCACCCCCCGGTCGGCGGCGAGCTCACAGCACTAAACAATAAGGAAAAACCCGCTAACGACGGATCGCTAGTGTGAACGGCCTGTCTCCAGGGATGGATGCGCAATGGACCCGTCACGCAAAGGAGGGGTTGGACGGGGGAGGGGATGAGCCTTGTCGCTAGCTGGCACGGGCAAGGATTTCTCAATCAAAAAGACGCTGCGACCACCAAACATGCTGGGTCGCAGGTCAAGGCTCATGTTCTCCCAGACATTTGGATAATGCTGACAACCATCCACCTCTCCATATCTATCATCTCCATCTCCTCCTCCTCCTTCTCTGCATCCTCATATCATACCCTACCTAGGACACACATTCTCCCTCCTCTTTTCGTTACTCTCTTGTCTTCTCCTCCTCACTGATACTCTGCACACTCCCACGACTCTTAGTCCTCTATAATTTTCTTTTTCTTTTTTATTCCTTTTTTCTTTCTCTTTTTTTTTGGGGGCTTTCCTTTGATACCCTCTCGTCCCTTTACAGACTTTCGATACCCACCCAGTACACCGGCCGTCTCTCGTCGACGCCTGGCTCTTGGAGGCTGGACTTCCTCGCTCTCTAATCGATTCGACTCGAATCCGAACTGCTTTATACCAACCAACTATTAATTACTTTCGTTATTGTTTGATACCCCTCCGCAACAATGGAGAACAGTCACATGGCTATCCGCGAGCTCGACCTGAGCGCCTGGCACCCGAATCCTTTGGTCACCAAGGTCAATGCAGTTCCCGGGCTCAAGACCAGTGCTGGTAAGGATTTTATTTCTCCTCAGCTGTCTTTTTTTTTCCTATTTTGTTGGAATTTTCTCTCCTCCTCGACTTGTCTGTCTGCCCTGCTATTGCACCTGACGCACATCGTTATGGGCAATGGCACCCTGGAAACCTTGCCCGATTTTTTTTTTTTCTCTCCAACCCTGCCTTTGTTACCTGGGCCACCGGAACAAATATCCTACCCTGGCTCTCAGCTGGCTTGGCCTTGCTCACTGGGGCATGATGTCGCAAGACCCTGGATCTCGTCTAATAACGAGCCTTGTTGGTTCGGCTGCATCTCATTTCAGAGCTTAGGGTCTCTCAATTGAGGCTTGCAGCGACGCCGCAATCAACAGCTGAGCTCGTCTCAGATGGATGTGCATTGGCGTGCGCGAACAGTCCAAGCTCCCTCAACGCCCCAACCTCCGCCGACACAAACAACCCAACATCAAAATGGAAAATCATATGCTAACGTAGCCCGCCCGCAGCTTTCTTCACTTTCCTCCGCGCGAACCTCGTTCTCCACTCGGCCATGGCCTCTGCGACCAACACCCCGCGGCTCAGCCCCTCGTCTCCATTCGCCCCGATTGTCGCACCTTCGGCCTCACCCTTTGCCTCCTCTTCTGCTACCGACGCCGCGTCCATGCTATTTGACCTCGATGATGAAGAAATCCCCCCGCTGAGTCTCGAGGTTCTGGAGTCCCGTCGGGACAAGGTCGACGGCCTCCGCTTGATCGCCGATTCGATTGCCCAGATGCGCCAGCGCGCTTCCCTCTCTCTCGTCTTTCACCCCATCTGCCTCGCCGGTCTGTCTGCCGCCCTCGCTACCGTCTACCAGTTTGGATTCATCTCTAGCCTCGACGCCGGCCTGTCCATGACTGTTTCATGCGGTGTTGTCATGAGCTACCTGATGGGCATCAGGTACATGTCTTCTGGCTACATCTCTCTCGCTGAGCGCCTGCGCTGGGCGTGGCTGCGCTCTGAAGTTGGAGATGAAGACATATTACTAGCCGCCCGCTACAATGACGAGATCATTGGGTCCCTGGTTTTGCGTATCGAACCCAGCCCCGTAGTTCATACGGGTTCAAGCGGTGGAAGGCGCAAGCACCGCAGCAACTCTCTCCGAGGTGGCAAGGGTTTCATTCGTGCGTGGACCACAAGCCTGCGATACCGAAACAAGGGTGTTGGCAAGGATCTTCTCTACGAGGCGGTACGCCTGACCAAGGAGCGCTGCGGCCGTGACGCAGAGGTCGGTTTCGCCCAGGATCATGCGAACAGTGCCATGTTGCTCCCGGAAATTTTCAACGGTACGTTCCGCAAGAACGAGTTCCGTGCCACCAAAGCCCTCGATGAGGTTATCGCCGACTATGAGATTCTCAAGAAGAGGAGGTAAAGAAAGAACGCATATATAAAATAAAAGAGAGAAAAAGAATATTACAAGAAATAAGGTGTAAAGGAAAACGTTGCTCGAGGCGGGCATGTAATGGTTGGAGGTGGCGCATTTATTTAACATTATACTTTCACTTAAGATACCCCAGATACCAGATACCAGATACCTTTCGTTTAAAGTCAATCATAATTCATCAACCCATGGCTTTGTTTCCATGGGTTCAAACGACTCTAACTCCTCGTCAATTGTGTGGGAATCAATCAATCATCAATACATGCTTGCTAACAATTTTCCTCATGCTCCTTCAAACATGAAACACCAAAACCAAAACCACCAAATCTTTGTTCACAAGCGTCTGAGCGCAATCCTCATCGGGATTCCAGGCATTGGTTTGCTTCAGGAATATCCGCCTGAAGGTGTGGGCAAAGGCTCATTTCTGGACTTTTTACTACCGCCGTCATACGTTTCTGGATCAAACCCATATATGGGCCGACCAATCCGTCGTAGGGCGTGCAGTACCTACATAGATAGGTACCTGTTAATTCACTTGATGCTTCTTTTTCTTGCTTTTTGTTGGGGGGGGGCTGGGATATTGATGTAACTTACATCAGTCACAGAAACAGTTTTGGCGTTGCGATACTCAACGTATGCGACGCAATCTCTCAGTATCTTAAAACTGATCAGTACAGGTTTATCAGGGTGGTAATCACAACTTCATACCGTCTCCAGCCGACTTTTGAGCGCGGCCCTAATCTCATCGTAGATGGAAGCAGAAATTCGCTTCACTCCACCTCGGCGAGCCAAGCGTCTAAATCATCATAAGCATACCAACGATAAAGATGTCATATGATCGGCATGAATGCGATAAGGATTGTAACCCATCGTATAAGAGCATAGGTCTCATTGGTGCATTCTTTTCTGGCGGTGCGGGGTGGGCAGGGTGGTACAGGTTCAAACTCACCGAATAGCTGGCTTAGCTATCTCCGGGTTAGCAAGCACATCAAGCACGATCGATGGGAAGGACCATACTAATTCCAAGAATCGTATCTCGACCGATTTTCCTACAGAAACATCGTCAGCAATGTTTTCAGAGGCGTCCCACACCACCGCCACCAACGCCTCTCTGTCTCACCTGTGTCGCTTTCCGCCACTATACAAAACCGTCTTCCCTGCTAATCTCGCAGTCCCCTTCTTGGCTCCTGCAGGTCCACCTCGCTGCGACTGCGTTGGGGGCATGTCTCTTTATCGAGAATGCTGAGCGCCCGCTGCTAGGTTACTTCACAAGGTGGTTCGGAGCTGTGCGGGCGCTTATCGCACGAGCGCGGGGCTGTAGCCAGATAGTGAAAACCAAAAGCGATTAGGTGCAGTTTGGAACAATGAATCAGGAGGCAATAATCGTAGAATGATCCAAGGGGAGCGACGTGCAAGTATCTTGTCCAAGAGGAAAGAAATGGAAAGTGGTGGTGGTTCGTTGCTCCGCCAGATAATAGCATTTGTATCGCAATCGCGTTCGCCACACGTGATCATGGCAAACATACAAAGCAAACAGATGTCACTGGCACCAGCTGTCAACCCGCACAACTAACCAATTCCGCACATTAAATAAGCCGTCGGTCACCGTGAAAAGTCCAAAGGGAAACGTAATATATTTTCAAGGCCTGCTTAAAAGGGCCCTGTTCTTAATCAAGCTTGCTAGCGATAGCTTGAACCTCAACCAACTCCTTATAGATCAGCCAGCCATTTTTTCAACCACGGTTTGGGCAGTAGCGCCAATGCCGTCCTTCTCGCTGGCTCTTTCGGCCTTGCACCGTAAATTATCGTTGCATTATCAAGGCCAAAGACACCCTCCATGAAGGATAGATCGATGAAAGTTGACATTAGATGTGTGCTCACTAAATCACGGTCACGACGATCGACATCAGAATACATGAGGTATCTATTTTTGTTCCCATTGCCAAAAGCAGCTGGCTAAACTTTTCGTTGTTCATGTCTCATCTCGGCATACCTCACATCTACGACCCCAAGCAAATACATTGAAAGAATTTGCCGGCGAGAGTAGATTATAAGGGCCGAAACATCTTGTGTAAGTTGGTATCAATCGCTTCGTAACAGTCCGCCCCAGCTCCCATTCCCGCTTCACATCCCAGTATCGTTCCACAAAGTACCAGCTCCAGGACAGAAAAAGAAAAGAAAGAAAAAAAACAAGTAGCCGTCAACGCCCTAGACCCTCACTGGCACTGCCGCCTAGAGGTGTGGCTGATGAATGAAAGCAACGCGAGAGCACCGACGCCTTCATACAAGGGTATTAAAAGGATAGGAGTCGTAAAATGATGTAAGGTCATGGCCATCCATGCAAAAAAAAACATCACCTCAGGAACAGAGATAAAGTCTCTAAATACGGGGTAGAGAACCAAGTTTCGGTGCTCGGAATGGGAAACAAGCTTCGCTCACGGGTTTGTTTGGAGAATGACCTGAGCGATATGTTACCTATGCTGCACCGTCGTTGGCAGTAACTTCGGCATTGGTAGGGACCTCAACCGCCTCATGGGTTTCCACAGGTTCGAGGGCCTTGGGAACTTCAGGTGTCTCAGTAGCACCAGTGGTTTCGGGTACTTCCACGTCCATGTTGACATCGGCTACTTCAGATACATGGGGAGCCTCAGACTTGGGTGCGTCAGCCTCCGGGGTCACAGATGGCTCGGCCTCAGTAGGGGATGGTTCGACGACGGCAAGAACTGGTGTAGCTTCGGGAATCTCCTCAGTTTTGGCCGATGGTTCAATGATACGGGGCTTCTTAGATGGTCGCTCCATGGCAGCCTCAGCAGCTTCCTTGGCTTCCTTCAATTCTAGCTCCAGGTCATCAAGCCGTCGCTTCAGGTTATTTTCCCTACGGTGGCTATCCTCCAGTTGAGCACGAAGTTGGGCCTCGCTCTCTTGGGCCACCTCAAGTTGTGTGCGAAGCTGAGTCTGCTCAACCCCCGCAACTTCCTGGCCTCTGCGTGCCGCAGCCTCTTGCTGCTCAAGCTGGCTGAGACGGCCACGGAATAGCTCATTGATAACTTCTAGCTCACTGACACGAGTCTTGAGGCTTGAGTTGTGTGCGATAAGCTGCTCATGCGTCTGGGGCGCATCCAGATTCCGATCACCGTTTAGTGGAGATCCTGCGCGACCATCGGCATTGGTGAATCCAGCCACGCCGGATTGATAAGGGTCATCGACCATGAAAGATGTTAGGCCATGGTTATACATTGACGGTGTGCCAGTCCGCGAAATCGGCGAGTCGGATCCTTCGTTTCCATTTATGGACTTTTGCGATGTGCGTCGCGCTGCCTGGGCGGCGTGCGCCACCGTCGTGGCATGGCTAGAGATGTCGAGGCCGTTGGGATCAGTTGCGAGGGGGAAATTCTGAGCTTGCTGCTGCTGTTGCTGAGACTTGTTAAAATTGCACGAGCCAATGGAATGATTGTTACGTACCTTCTTCTTGGGCGCAAGGTCTGGGCGCATCGTCTTGACACGATTGCGGCTCTTGATAACGTCAGTCTTCAAAGAGATGGGACGAGGGCGGCCATGCAGCTTGAGAAACAAGCCGCAGGCATTGCAGAGCACAGAACCGAATTCATCGCGGCGCCATAATGGTGTCGTCGAGGTGCTACAGTTCTGGCAGGTAGGCTGCGTAGATCCGTTAGTGGCCATCATGATGCCGGTTGGTTGTGATGGGATGAGGGCAAGGTGGGAGGGAGGGCGATGATTAGTATCTGGATCACGATAAGGAGATGGAGTAAAAATCTTTGGCCCCAACGTTACTGGTCTGATAAGCCAGATAAACCTGCTTGGGGTGTCCACAAGGCTTCCCAATCCGGGTTAGTAGAACCGGGATTATGATAAGCCACGTGATTGATTGTATTCAATCATGAATGATGGGTGATAAGGCAGTGGATGTGGCAGATGCCGATAAACACCTCGGTCATCTGTCATTTCCCCTGCATTGTCGTGGCTTTCCCAGCTGAGATGCAACTTCAACGGACAGAGAGGGTTGGGGACGTAAATGGATGGACGGGCGATGATGACCACTCACCAAGTTTCCTCCAGAACCCCCACTCGTGGCGGCAGGCGATGCACCAGCGTACATCATCGGTGGTCTACGACCAGAAATGTTAGTCAGCGTATTATGGATAGAAAGTCGAGATTGGTAGTTCAACAAGTCTTGTCGCGGGGCCGGGGAAGATCATTATCGGACAGATAACATATCGCGCGCGGCTCCTGGACGCTCATGGCACCTTTGTGGATTCGCGCAGCGCTTACCTGGACTGCTGTGCAGGTATTGCCGCCGCCGTCGCAAGCGTCGCTGTCGCCGCGTTTGCTACCGCAAGGGTCGATATGCCAGGAAGCTGGTGTATCGGGGAATTTGTAGTAGATAAATCAGATTCCGGTCGAGAGATTGGCTCTAGAGTCGGCGGAGGGAGGATCTGAGGTCCGTCTTCCATGACCAGTCAACAAACGAACAGGTCTCGATGGGGAATGTGCGCGCAAGACCGGGGTGCCGATAGAGGAGGAGCTCCAGTGCCGAAAAGGTCCGCAGGCTTGTCGCAAACTCGAGGTGTCGGGTATACGGATCGATGCCTGTTTGCGCTTCGCGATCTGAAGCGGCGCGTTTGCTTTGAACGTCGGTTGTCCGAAAGAAAACGGAAATCGTATGGACGTGCAAAGTTTCAACGACTGGGCACGGACCCAGCAAGGTAGGCGAACAAGATTCGGGTTGAAAAATAACCGAAAAGAAGAGAAAAAAAGGTCCAAACCAAATATCCCACAAAAAGAGGGCTAGAAGGAATGTGTGATCGTCGATGATGTGCCGTGCAGTACAATGCGTGGGAAAATGTACTAGAATCGCAACAAGATCAAATGTTGAAAAGTCAAAACAGCCCCCAAGCCAAGGCGCGTCTACGAGGATGAGTGCGACCGGTGGGTGCGGGACATGGAGTTTGGGTTTTTTAGACTAGACTGCACGTAATAGAAAGGGAAGCTCTATGCAGGCGTCCTCATTGGACCGCTGCCCGCGAATCCAAGCACTGGACATGTGCTTGTTGGATAATTTCAGGCGTGGGTCTTATCTCTCATCACGGGCAGCAAGCCGAACAACAAAGATCTCATGGACGGTTTTGGAACGTGACTAGCTGAATGGATCGCCACCGATTTGATCATCTCCATCCTCCGTTTTTCCCGTTTAGTGGAAGTCCAGCTTGAGGTCCTCAATCAGATTTCCCAGGGGGGCCCGCCCAAGAATCTCTTTCGGTCCCGTGACCGTTAATGGGGATCCGCATTGAGTGATTTGGCACAAGGGCAAGGTTCTTCATGAGTGACCCCTTTTCAAGAATAAACTGATGGTATTCTGAGCTTGATGATATGACTCATGGCTAATTACTATCACTAATGGTTGCCCGTGGGGCTATTATTATTTCGTTTTAATAAGGCACTGGGCAACAAGGATCACCAATCCTTTACTCAAGGGCGATTGCTTTTTGAGAAGTGCAATACCGCACGTGTTCACCAGTCCAAGTTTAAACACATGCTGTCCAATCAATTTCTCCGGAGCTGTATGATACGGTCTGGGTGACATTGCATCTTCATATTAATGCTACTTGAGTAGAAATGTCACAGTAGGATTCAGGGGAGGAGACATATCCAGGGGTTTTGTAGGTGAGTGGATTCGAAAGATAGCATCGCAAAAAGAAAAACAAATAAACAACTATCGCGAAATATATATGCCATTAGACCCAGTCCGAAGAAGCGTGATGAAGCCAAGTCAAGAGAAGTAAGTGATGCAAAGGTCATAACTATCGCATCGCCCTCAGCCACCTGGATCCACTCCATTGTCGAAAATTGACGATTTTACAATTCGGGAGACGCTTTATACATGTTAAAATACTTGTGAATCTATATGGCGCTATTTTTTTCTTTTCCAATAGTTGGGAAAATACTTTAACCAACGGGATGCAGGACTTGTTCATTAAGGGCTGGCATGAATTGTAACTGCAACCCATTTAGGCTACAGCCTTCTTCGAGATGACGAACCAGTAGTGAAGGAATGACGAAATTGTAATTCTGTATTTCTTTTCTTTTTTTTTTCGCTCATTCTAAGGTATGATGCTGGTTCTCCCACTCGTAATGGATACCAAGCTGCATTCCCAAGGCGTCGGGCTGTATATTCAGCATGTACTAATTCACGCTGATATTGTCGACTATGTCTCTCAACTTAGTATATACTTTGGTATCCATTTTTAAACATCAAAATAAATCGCCTGATCTCCATGCACAAATTCCCCCATGAGTTTGAAGGCAGATCACCGATCATCGGATGCTCTCTCTAGCCACACAAAGCAAGAGTACGGGACGAAGAAAGAGAAAAGGAAGAAAGCAAAAGAGCTCGGATTCGATTGCCTTTTGCTTGCCAGCCGCTGACCTCAATTCATCACCAAAAGTCCGCAAGGCCGAAAGCCGCTAGGCAGGTTGGAGCTGGTCCTGAGATTACTGGGTTGGTGCGTGTTGTTGGCGTGCCTACTGACCAGAGCTCCCGCAGCTTCCGAGCGGCGCGGTAAAGACATCATCGGCGAGTCCACGTAGCAAAGTGAGGCGCATGCAGGACAGTCGGGTCATTGTCTGATCCATATTGCCCAGGTTACGTTGTAATAGAGTAGGCCAAACCGGGTAAATGCATGACGCAGGAGTCCGGGAGCAGTACAGTCGAAGCGCATTCTTGTCATGATACCGACGAGCCACACCACTTCGCACAGGACCCACGCACCAGCCACGCGATGGGCGTCATGGGCTGGCGGCGCTGCTTGCCCCTCCTCCTGCCGCTGCCGCCGCCACTAGCCATTCGTCGGCGGTGTGAGTGACATGCCGCTGCCACAGACATTGTGTGAACCTCGACTCTTTTTGGATAGGCGATCTTCTCTTGACCCATCTCCATCTCCTTTTTTGCTTCATATCATTTCCTTCTCAACACATCCCCGTTTCCTCCGTCTTCGTGTCCAGACCAACCCATTTTCCATCATGTTCAACTGGGCGAAGCAGCAGTAAGAAACAGTCCCTCCCTTCCCCCCACCTTGCTATGCTTGGGCTCCCTCGACAAGTCCCTGCAACGGCTCTCCCGCGGAGAAGACTCACCACTGACGATTGTTTCATCTGCACAGGCTGGCCAACGTCGCCGGCACCCAGGAGCCCATCTATGGCCCATCAGCCATCAAGTCGGTCGCCAAGGAGGCCGAGCAGACGCCCTTCACAGAGCTGAAGCGCGAGGATCTGCTCTGGGCAGCCATGGACTCGACATGTGTCGAGACGCAGACCTTTTACCTATTCAGCGAGACGGGCCGCACCGCCATCCTCCAGGTCATTTACAGCAATGTTGCGTACGAATCTCCCCGCTCTTGATGATAGCTGGGATGAAGCGCAAGCTAACTGTCTCACAAAGTGGTCTCCGAACGACCTGCCAGTTCAACTGCAAGATCTTCAGCACCGACCCGGCCAAGCCCCACCTCTGGAGCTCAACTCCCCTCAGCAACACTGAGATGAGCGAGGACAGGTCCTGCTTCTACGCCACCGACTGCGCCGTCGAGCTGTCTGAGGACGGCACCTTTTATACTATCAAGAGCATGACGGACGAGAAGGCCATCGTCAATATCAAGGTTACCCGAACTGCTCCTGGCTTCCAGGCCGGCGTCACAGGCAAGACACTTTTTGGCACTGATCTCGAGAACCCCTGGGGTACTATGCGACATGCTTTCTGGACCCGCTGCGCGGCTGAGGGAACAATCACCACCACAGAGGGTCCCCTCGACTTTAAGGGCCGCGCTCTCTTCATCCACGCCCTGCAAGGCATGAAGCCCCACCATGCTGCCGCAACCTGGAACTTTGTCGACTTTCAGGGACCCAAATACTCGGGTGTGCTAATGGAGTTTACCACCCCGGCCTCTTATGGCAAGACGCTCGTTTCCGTTGGCGGTATTGTCAAGGATGGCGAGGTTGTCAGCGCCGGATGCTCCAATTCGGCCACCCACACTGCCATCAAAGGCGACACTGACAATGATTGGCCTGAGCCAACTGATGTCAAGTACACTTGGACCAACAAGACCAAGGATGGAAAGGATATCAGTGCCGTGATTGAAGGTTCCCTCGGCCCCCGTGTTGATCGTGTCGATGTCATGGCCGAAGTGCCCGGTTTCGTCAAGAAGATTGTCGCTGGAGCTGCCGGCACCAAGCCCTACATCTACCAGGTTAGCTTTTACGCCATCTTTATTAAAATTAAAAGAATATGTCACGCTGACTTGCACGCTTCTAGTACTGCCCCAAGCTCGCCCTCAAGCTCAAGATTGGCGACGAGGAGATTACTGAGGAGGGCAACATGTTCACCGAAGCCACCTTCATCTCGGACGTCTCTGCACCTCAGTCTTCGTAAGAAGATGATTTCTAAAGATTACAAGTGCGTTCATATTGGGTAAATACACATAATCAGGGCCGGCGTTGAAGGCTGTGTGGTCACTCGCTTAGATACAACATTCGTGCCCTTGTTACATTAATAACCTGACTGGTCCCTCGCTCTGGGATGCAGCAATCGCGAGTATAATGTCATTTCTATCCCTTTGAAGTTGAACTAGGCATCGGTCCATCTCATGATGAAGTTTAGTCGTGTGCCCTGGCCCAGCACCCTTGTTCAAAGGGCTGCGTAGAAAGAATAGTCTTGTCACAAAATCTCACCATAGACTTCCCCCTCATGCCAAGGGAGGAGGCATCCCACGCACTTTGGCACCGCTCCCACGCAAATGTCTCACACAAGAGGCCCCGTATTTCTCCTTCCGATTGTCTTTGGCAGCTTTGTCACCGGAATAAAAAAAAATTGCCCCTCGAAAACCAAATTAGCTACAAGCTCCACATGATAGTCTCCAACCGACGATTATGTGCACAGCATTCCAGGAGTCTGCAATGTTTTAGCCGCAATATTGCAGCCCTTGGTCTGTTTTCCCTTTGCAGCTCCTCTCCTCCATGTGCAGGTCCCTTGTTTTTATAAAAGGCATCGAGGGTTGGAACTGGATTCCTTTTTCTTTTCCCAGATTCCGATAGCAATCAATATCTCGTTCCTTCATTCGTTCGAACACCCCGCTCCCTCTCTAAATTTGCCTTCCTTGGACATTCCCTTGATACATTCACTTACGCAATACATTCTCTTTTTTTCTTTCTTTTTTGGCGCGTGTTCTGCGTCAACCCACAGAATACTCTCTGTTCAGAGAAACGAAAAGAAAAAAAAAAGAAGAAAAAAATTCATAATCATAATACATAATACATAATGGTTTCCTTGGCTCCCTCATACGCCCCCCTCGTCTCCTCGCCTCTCAACCCCTCAAATCGCAGGGAAGACGGGAGCTCGGCGCGCATCGCACGCAGGAGGCGGAGCCGGTCGTCGAAACGGGGCTCTGGGTCGCACACGCTCGCGCAGCGGCTGCTCAGGAGCAAGGCGGCCGAGGCGTGGCGCGGACATGTCATCAGCTCGCAGCTGAGCAGTGCCGGAGTTGTTGTTCCTCCCAAAATGGTCAAGAGCCGAGTAAGCCTCTCTCTTCTCTCCTCCTCCTCCTCCTCCTCCTCCTCATCCCCTTTTCCCCAATGCAAATATCCTTCTAAGAAGGCAGCCTGGCTGATACGGTTCGATTCCAGGTTTCGTGTACACCACTTCCCGGCCTGCAAAGCCTTGGGCTCAGCTTTTCCCTGGTGGGCTACTCCGAGGGTCGGCAGTGCGCAGTATCCTTCCGACTTCCCGACTTGTCGAGCCTGACAACGCGGCGGGTTCTATTAGCCATGGGGCTTGTGGGTGTGATTCCGGCTCTGGGTGTCAAGGGCTTCCTGCGGCCGGCGGAGCAGTTATGACAGGGACCGGCACAGAATAATAAGGAATATAATGAGTGTATAAAGAATTGTGATTTTTCTCTACGCCGCCTTAACTTGGGGGTGAGTGGTGTCTATAAATATACCCGCATACACTTTCGTCTATATACTCGTCCTACCTGATATACGTGACTCTTTAAATAAATTACCCTAAATCATACATCGTCTGAGGCATGTCTCCTTAACTCATTGCTCTTTTTTGCTTTCCGGTTTACTCTCCGTGGGGGTAGCCGAGCCCGGTTTCTCATTACCCGCCCCGGCAGCCGAGTTTCCGGATGTTTCTTGTTTGGGGTCCTTCAGCGACTCCTCGACTTGCCATATGGCCCTCTCCAGCTCAATCTCCAGAGCAGGAATATCAAGGGTGCTGGAAAAAGTTTGAACTTCCTTTTGTGTCAGCAAGGTGCGCTCTTTACTGCGGGGTTCCTCTGGAGGCGCCGCGTGTGTAGTGTAGAGCTGGTCGAGGATCTTGGATGGGGATGGCTGGAGGAGCTTCTTTTCGAGGATCCATTGGATGTGCTTGCCGCCAGCAATGGCTCGCCAATGCGACCACGCACGATAGAGGAGATAGAAAAACGGGAGGTTGGGGATTCTAAAAAATGAGAAAGGAAATTTTTTGTCAGTATATATGCCTTTTTTTTCTCAGTTCAACATGGCATATTCGGGAGTCATACACGGGGACAAGAGCAAAAGGAAGCGTTATAGGCATGCCAACGCAGCACCATATCAACTTTTGACGATGCAGCGACTGCCTCTCCGTAGCCAATGTGCGCAGGATTCCCTCAGCCTTTGCGTGAGGAATCACGGTGCTAGGGTAGCACAGTTCGACTTTTTCCTTGCCCTCGAGCTCTTCGGCACGGCGGCGATTCGACAGCGGCGGGACTGACTTCAACCCCCATTCCTCGTAGGGGATGCGCCGGAAGGCGTAGTTTCCGTAGTCGACAACCTTGCGCTTCCAGCCCGACTTCTGCTTCTCCCACGCAGCCCACGTCTTCGCCGCCCAGGTGGTGCCGCGGTCGAGGTAGCTGCGGTCCTTGGTGGCGGTGACAGCATCGAGGCGCTGTGCGTACAGCAGGGTCCGCCGCGTCGAGAGCGGGAGGAGGAACAACCGCATGACGAGCGGGGTTCTTTTTTTGGCCGTAAGCGAGCGTATGCTTCGAGATAGATTTGCGGCGATCAAGGAACGACAGAGGTGATATGAGCGGTCAAGGGAAAGAAAAAAAATGGCAGAGAATGAATTTCTGGATGAACTTCAACCGTGGGGACGCAGCTATGACAGCATCGCGAGGTAAGGCAGATCCACCAACACGCAGCAAGGTACCACCCAGTCGCAGGAGTTAAAGCAGCAGCAGCAGCAGAGCCTCTTGTCTTGGAGACGGTAAACGATAGGGCGTAGCAATTTATAAAACAAGCAGCGGGTTTAAACCAATTAGGAAAGTTTGGCAAGGCTGACAATGTTGGCTCCCTCTTTCTTCTTTTTTTCTTGGTCTTATCTGCTTCAACCTCATCGCTCAGGCTCCCTCTTTTTTTTTTGCCCCTAGCCTTCCCCAAAGAGACGTCCTGCCCTTCTCACCACCAGTAGCGCTGGGAGGCCCCCCCCAAAAACCCAAGTGACGCACATGGTTGTCATGGTTGGGAAACAACTCAAGCACGTGCATCCCACCAAACGCACGACCCCCTGTATCTCAATGGGGACCCGTCCCCGACAGCGCTGAGATACAGGCGCCCTTTCGCCGCCCGCCGCGCAACCACGGGGGCGCATCAATTGGACTAACAACAGCCCGGGGCATTGAGACACAACAGCGCAAAACATGTGCCATTTCCTTCCTCTCTCGATTACATTGCCATGCATTCCATAGGTCAATTTCTCCAAGCGTCGCACGTAGTTAATGCGCAATGGCCCGTGCCATGTCTTCAATGCCGATTCCGTCGCCACTGCCACGCCTGCCAAGGGCCAACCGGCCTTGGGGAACCAAAAAAAAAAAAAAAAAAAAACCCCCCCCCCCCCGATGTGGCTTGATTTGGTTGCCCCTCGCTTCTCACTTGCGCCCCTCGACCCACCATATCGCCCCTCCTCCCCCACACCACCAAATCACTCAAAGTACCTGCGAAAAAAAAATCACAAGCCCTCAGACGCACATGCCAATTCGGAAACCTTTCCTCTTTGACCTAAATTCCTCGGGTTGTCCTTAACAATCCCTTCGGGCGAATGGTTTAGTGGTATAATACTCCCTTAGCATAATTCAACCGAATTATCTGATGTGGGAGTGGTCCAGGGTTCGATTCCCTGTTCGTCCATCTTCGGTGGTTTGACTCCACCATTGTATCCTTCATTTTTGCAATCTTGTATTCTTTTTGGGCAAACCTTTGTACTTTCAACTGCACCACCACCTCCATATCCTCGTTTAATGTGCGAGGTATTTGAGGGAATCAGTCAGCTTGACCAGGATTTTCTCAGAAGCACCAAAGCCTCAAAAGTGATAAACGCAGTCATTATTTAAATAATATTATTTGGTCTTTTTTTTAACTAAAAAAGAAGAAGAAGAAGAAGAAGAAGAAGTTATGGTATATGCTTAATGATTGCTACAAGGAATCAACCTCGAAAGGACAAGAGCAGTCATCTACACCAATCCTAGTATTTGAAATACGAGTTTAGGTCTCCAACGGAGTGTAGTGAATTTCGTTGATAACCAGGGACCATCCTCACCCTTCTTTAATCCACCACAACAACAATTGAAAGAAAATAAAACAAATGACATGAATTTATATATATTTGGTATCTCAAACAAATCAGCAACTCGCATTTGCATGCTTGAAAACCAAAAGTCCACTTGTAACGACTCAAATGGTTCACAAGGAAAAAAAAGATGATACAGGGTAGGGTCCTCCTCACCCACGACACCAGCCAAGATCAACTGGAACGTCGCCACTTTATCATGAGCACAGTCCAATCCCATGAACAAACTCCACTCATTGCGCCTCTATTAGACATCTATAATGTTATTTGTATGCTTTCCCTCATCATCGCCCTGCTAGTAATGACACGTGCATATAATATGCACAAATTATGAAGGGGAATTTTGTCTTATCCAAATGCTTCTCACGACTTTGATGACGATGCTTCTTCGGCTGAAGGGCTCTTGGACCGCCCCTTGCCCACAATCTTTTCCGCCCAGCTCCATCCCGTAGTCAACGGGCTAGTGCTTCGCTGCGCCTCTTTGCCCCTTTCTTGTGACGACAGCGATGAAGATGCGCCCCCAGCTGGCGGCCTCTCATGGTGGTGCGAGTCACCAAAGTCTAGATCGCTCTCGCATTCGCTGTCAACCCAATCCCGCTCGCTCCACGTCACCGAATCGTCACGCTCAGTACGGGACCTGTACCCTGAGCCGACGCTCTCTGGCGAGTGTGGCGGTAATGGGAGATCGGGGAGATCGGGGACCTCGTCCAGGGCCTCGCGGGCCTCGCTGTCTGTACGCGTTGCCAGCTCTGCACCATCTTCCAAGTTATCCCGGCTGCTAGCCTTGGTTTCGCCACCGTGCTCATCAGGAGGTTGGTGAATCTCCCTTGCCCGTTCACGATTACTGGCCTCGTCGGTTCGTAGATGGGCCGTGGCCGAGTCGCTAAAGTGAGCGTCCACTAGGTGCTTCACGACTGGCCAACCGTAGGCGTTTGCAAACATGCGACGTACAAAAATGTTGTTGTGGGCGTCGGGCTCCAGCTTGACCAGGACTTTTCTCCACGACAGATCTCGGTGGTAGGCTCGCGAAATCTTTTCCTCAACTCGCATGCTGGCGCTGTCCACAATCTCCTGAGGATCCTTGTCGGGATTAGTGTGTGCCGTGTCATCGTAGTCCTTTACTGATTGCATTGTGTCTTCGTGATGAATGCTGGGATAAGGCGATGAACTGGTGCTCCCCGTGGAAGCTGCCGACAAAGAAATCTGGCGGGCAGACGTCTTTCTCCGAACCAGCGTTGCTGGTCGCTTCTTCATCGGGGGACCCGGAATATCGGATGGGTGATATACTCTGTCGTGAAAGATTGTTCGCGGTCGTTGGGCGGGATCAAGGAGATAATCGACATCAGGCATCTTGGGATTCAGAAGATCACCCGCTGACTCAAAAAATGTAGTCTTTGGAGGGGCAGTAAGACCATCCTCATCCTCCTCATGCCCAGATGTTACCTTGGACGGTTTGGGCGATGGCTTGGGCGAAGTTGACGAGGGGCTCGCGTCTCCGCTAGAGGCCTCACCAAAGTTGATAGTTTGGCTCCTCCGGAAAATCATCTTTTGCTTCTGCGAGACGACGCCAGTTTTCTGTGGCTCGCTGCTCTTAAAAAAGTTGAAAAATCCCGCCAACGGTCCCCCGTTGTTGGACTCGTTCGAGTCTGATGGTGCATCCTCTGGAAAAGGGGCGGGGACAGATCGCAAGCTTACCCTGTCGTCGTCAACCGTGGCATCGTCAATTGGCTGCGGGACCTGATGTATATCCTCCCGATTCTCTTTAGGTGTCGATGGCCCGGATATGCTCTGGCTCTGCCTGTCGCCCGCTGTTAATAATTGCTTCTGTCGGGGGGCTGTCATGTTGGCGCCCGTCAACTCTGCCCATCCAAAACCCACCACCGTCTCAACTAGACCTGCGTCACGGCGTGCCTTTTCAACACGACCAAGGCCCTGCCAATCCAGGAACAAGAGGCAGCTCGTGCGGAGTGGCACGATGCCGTCGTTTACCACATTGGAGTAGACGGTACGATTGCGGAATTTCTTGAGCGCCGTATGTGCCGGCCCAGTTGGCAGGATTCTCAGCAGAGGCTTCGACTCTGGTTGCGACTCTCCATATACTTTTTTATGCGCAGTCTCGCCGAGGTTGCCGACGATGGCACCCCATCCACTGCGTGCGATTGTAGGCGCTCTCCACGTCAGTCCCAGGTCCTGTCCTGTCCTTCCCACTAGACCAAAGTCGAGGGCAAACTTGACGTAAAGCGGGTTTTCGTTGCTCAGTCCGAGGAACGGTGAGGCCAGGGCGATAAAGTTGATGGGCTTGATAAGGTCAAAGAAATCAGGTGAATGTTTTTGAATATAAGCAACGGCGTAGGTCTGCACAAGCCCGCCCAATGAGTGCGCGATAAAACTGATGCTCGTGATTTTGTAAGGTCGTTGGTCCCTCTCTAGGTGTTCCTTGCTGTTTGCGTGTATACTGCTGCGTTTATGTGCTGGTTTTAGATCTGAGCCCTGTTTGTCTCCTTTTATGCTATGAAGCATCGACTCGGTGGTCCCTTTTCCTGTAGGGAGAAATGGTTGATCTGGGTATGTGGTGGAGAGCACGTATCTGGCGAGTCGTTTGCCTAGATATTTAATCCCCCTCTCGGTTTTTGTGGCATTTCCCGAGTAACCTCGTACAATGACCTCTTCATCATCATCATCGTCCTCTTCCTTCTCTTTTGTGGATGACTTAGCATCTGGCTTATCGTTGGGGGGTTGGTTAGTGCTTGTCTCTTGTTGCGTCTTCCCTGCAGCTCGCTTCTTGGCACGGCGTGTCTTGGCATCTTTCTTGGCTTGTCTTACAGCTGCGTCGATGCTTTCCTTCATAAAGAGCATATCGGCACCCAGATTGCTGTGCAGACCGTGGGTCAATATTACCAAGTGAACCTTCTTTTGTTTGTGGGGTAGCGGTTCTTGTCTTGTCTCGGGATCCCCAGTCTTGACCACGCTCTCAACCGGCTGGTCCGCACTTTGATGTCGACGGGCTCGGCTCTCGCCAAGATCATCCCAACCTGGCAACCTCGGGGTGTTCCATAGTGTCGCCGTATCTTCGACCTTGAGTCGTATCGCCCGTGAAAAGATGCCCCGCGGCTGCGCTGGGTGGTGGCCATCCTTGGCTCCGGTGCTCTGCTGGTAGTCACTCACTTTGCCTGGTTGTGGAACCGGGGCCTGACCAGCAACAATGGGGCTCACGTTGCTCAGGTTTAGCGACTTCTTGTCGCGTGCCAGAATCACCTCGTATCCCACAGCGGCCGATGTCGAGAAGAGAACCTGCGATGCGACTTCGACCACCCAGGTCGCGCATTCTTCGTCATGATCCGGGCCCTTGCCGAACCCGCCGTGGGAGCCCATGCCCGCGCTCTGGCGGATGTCATCCGGAACCATCAGCTCGCACTCCCAGGTGCCACCGGCCTTGACCATGGGCTCAAACTCGGGCACGCCATACCGTTGAGGATTCTCGAACTTTTCGTTTGGATTGAAGTGGGAGGGGTACGCGGCGACGGAGAGGGTGTAGGGGCCGTGGACGAAGGCGGCGCGCAGGGCAATGGCGCAAGTGTTGCGGACGCGGAGGAAGAGCTTCTCGGGCGAGGGCAGGATGCGGTCCTGCGAGGGCGTGTATGTTATGGTGTAGCGGACGACCTCGCCCGTCTTGACGCTGCCGACCTGGTGCAGGAGCAGCATGTTTGCGTCGGCGCGGCGGAGGGTGGAGGCGAGAGCAATCTCGAGGGGCTCGGGCGACGTCGGGTTCGAAGCGAACGAGGCAGTCGGGGTGGGCGCCGAGACGGAGGCGGAGATGGGAGCGCAGGCGGCGGGCGAAGGAGAGGTGGCGGAGGATCGTGAAGGCGAGTGGGAGAGGGAGAAGGAGAGGGAGGAGGGAGCTATACGGGACTTTCTGACGTCACCACCATGCCCGGCGCCACGATCTTTACAGTTGGTATGGTCTGGAGCGGTTGATGCAGAAGAGGTGACGGATTGAGCGGAGGTGGGCTCTGATATCGCGTCGACTGGCATAGGAAAAAGGTAGGTGTTGCACCCCTGTTGGTAAGACGATGGATGCGTAGTCGTGTGTGTGTGTGTGTGTGTGTGTGTGTGTGTGTGTCGGCACTTGAGGCAAGCAACGTTGGAACGAGATGGCTGAGCTGATGTCCCGTCCGTGCCGCGCAAGTTGATCAATCTAGACCAAAACACTCACGTTGAAGTTAATGACCCCAACCACCAGCCTGAAGCCTCCTGCCTGGTGGTGTCAATCTATGTGCGCGCAGAGTTAGGGAACGTATTCGAGTCCAGGATGCACAATGACGGCAGCGAGCTTGGGTATTACTGAGAGGGGTAGGGGGGAGGGACTCCAATCTCGGATTCGGGTGTGTCTGGCCTCAGCCTATTTTTCTTTGCTTTTGTTTTCTTTTAATTTTCTGTCTCTTTTTTTTTTTTCTCTCTATCTAACCTTCCTTCTCCTCCAACTAACCATCGCTTCCTCCCCATAAGCGGCTTGGACGGGGCCCGCCACGGGATCCTGGTGCATCCCGCCCCGACACGCCACGGTCAGAAGCGGCGTGGCGGGCCAATAGCGCTCTGGCGTCGACATCATGGCCGTCTGCGTGCAGACTCAACTGTCAATCGACATGTGCCGATCTCTCAACGACCCCGCCGCCAGCTCCGGGGAGTGTCCTGGGACCAGAAGCCATTCAACGGCCGGCCCTGGCGTCGAGGACATTCGGTCTCGGACGTGGCGGACCTTTTTTTTTTTTCTTTCTTTTTTTAGTTTTTCGCTTGGCTTTGTCCGGATCTCACGAGCACTTCCTGGTGCTCACGCGGGCCGCTGGAGCTGCAGTTGGGCCCCTGTTGCCACTTGACAGCTTGCCATACTGGGTAAGCCTGGCCACGGGGCCTACGTCGGAGGAGCCAGGGGTCCGAAGCCCTCCGCTGTCAAATGCCAGCCAAGGCCCATTTAGCTTGGGAGAGCTTGAACAGCCTGCCCACTATCACACGACATCATCCGCTGGCTACCTCTGCAGCTCTCGTGGCCAGCGCATCGCCTGAACGCACTTGGGACGAAACCGTTGACATCTGCACCTAATGAGGTCTTGAGATTTCTAAGAGATAATAAACAAGCTGTAAGAAAGTAGACCATCCATATACCAAATAGTAATCCTGCACGAATCACCGTGTCCGATATCCAGTTCTGTAGGCCCTTCTGTCTCAGCATCCAGCATTCCATCAATCTGCCATCTGCCAGCTCGCCCTTCTATACCACCATATCGTATCATACACACACCAGGGACTTTCCATCCTCTGGTGTTGAAGATTCTCGTAGTCTCCTCAGATGCTATTCACCCACCTATTCTGTTAAGCTGACGCGGCAGCCGTGGTAGCAACAACAGCAGCTTTTGCAATTTCTCCATCGAAATCGCCTGGTTCCACGTATTTCCTCCATACATCCACACGTCCCATGCCCGTTCCGCGACCACTCAGTCCGGCTAGGAGGGACGATTTGGGCTCTCCGCTGCCCGCGCTGCGACGAGCTCGTCTCCTGCTGCGAGCTCTGCTCCGCGAGCTGTGACTAAAGTAGGAAGCTCCATCTTCCTCGTACTCAGGTTCATGTTCTACAATTACCCGCCCTGCTGGTGGGTATCCATCACCCACTGGGGGAGGCATGCCCATTGGGGGCGGCGGCATCAATTGAGGTCCCATGTGATGGCTCATCGTGGGTGGTTCCATTGCTGGCATCGAACCCGGCGTTTGGCGGGTCTCTGCAAACCGATCGGCCAGACGCCGGTCTATGGATCTTCCTCTTTTGCTCCTACCGACATATTCCCCTCCCGGGCCTCTCTCATATCCACGTCGGTCATCCACAGGACCGATGGGAGCGGTAGGAGCGCCAGATTCATGTACGAACGGATCATGCATGTAATGCTTCGGACCCTTAGCAACTGGGACCAAATCCCCTGGACCGCCCATGGGATCGAATTCTCCCTCGCTTAGATACTGAAGCTTGCGCGATGGCTTGCCCTCTCGTCGTTCCCCGAGCTGCCGTAGCATCACTTCCTCTTCGTAGCTCTTTGGCTGCGGCCTGACTGGGGGAAGGCCTCGCCCAGCTCGGCGCTCGCCTGGTGACTGGGGACTGCTGTGATTTGGGTCAAACTCGATTGCTCTGCGACTCTTGGGAGTGGACATGGCCGTGTGCTCGGGATGGTCTGATTCACCCTCATAGCTGAACAAAGGGCAATCGCACCTCTTCCACTTGACACCGCAAACCATGCAAAATTGAGCACCGCATCGACTATTTTCAGTTAGCATCATGTAGGGGCTTCCCCCCTTCTCGTTGCGGCGACTCACCAAGTCATATGGTTGCATCCCTCCTTCAACTCAACCATGGATTTACATTTGTAGCATCTTTTCCAGCCTTCTTCGTTGGCCTGTTCGAGAAACTTGGTCGTCTCCTCGTCGCTTGGGCACTTTCTTGGATAGTGCCACTTGGTATTACAACCGACGCAAACTTTGGTCTTGCAACGACTGCACTGGGCTATCTCTCGACCGGAAACCCGGTCATGATGAATGTGGGATGGCTTTATCCACTCGCCGCATCGTTTGGATGCACAATACACACGGTTCCGAGTTGAAGACTCGGTGTACTTGCGATTCCATTTCTTCTTGAAAGACCGATCAAGTAGCTGATCGACGTGGTGAAGATCGATGACGATGTTGCAACATTTGGGTGGCATGTTCTGGGGGTCATTGAGGGACAATTTGAAGTCTCGCTTCAGGCAATTATGGCACATGCGGTGGCCGCATTTGAGCTTGGGACATTTGGACGTGGGAACCTCGCTTAAACATGCATTACAGTCACGACTAGAACACACGCGTTAGGGCTTGCAATGGTACAATAGAGTCCGGGCCGCTTACATTCTGGCAGGTCTCTCTGGGGAGGACTGGCGGGATGAACCGCCAAAGACGCTTCCCAGAAGGCTAGGCGCACGTCGTGAAGACGACCTGGACTGCTGGCGAGTGGTATGAGCACTTGGCGATCGCCGAGGCCGACCCTCTCGCTGATGAGCTTCTCGCGCATCATAAATCTTTATGGTTCTGATCCTATGGTCAGACCGAGGGGGTGGTGGGAGAGACACTTCTCCAGAAACCAACCTTCTAGATGCTACAGGCGGGCGAGACGTCTCTATAATACTCAACATTCTTGTCTGATCATGCTTTGGTGATTCGCTCTCTTGACGTCTCGCCAAAATTTGCCTGGGTGATGTAACCTCAGGAATCGTGTGTTCATACTCGACCTCAATCTCCTCCTCGGAGAGTGAGGGAGGTCGCCGTCTTCTGCTCCTCTGCCGTCGTTTCTGTTCTGGAGAGGAACCAAGGTAGACATCGCGACTCGCATGTGGGTGATTTTGTATGCGAGGGCGATGGTGGCGGGATTCAACCTCGGACTCGGACTCGTCATCTTCATCATCGTCATCATCATCCTCGGAGGGTTCCTCGATGACAACTTCTATTTCATCATCACTCTCGCTTTCGGTCTCAGTTTCAGAATCGCTATCGGTAGGTGGGGAATCGGAGGAGAGCGGCTCTGGCTCTGGCTCTGGAGCCGCCCGAGGCCGCTGGCGAACTCGACGCTGAAGGGGGGGTTCAAACGCGGAGGCTGCACCCCTGGGCCCCGGGCGCTGCCAGAGATCTTCGGGCTCATCATCCTCTTCGTAAACTGGGTATTTCCTGGGCCTCCTATGCTGCACGTCCGTTGGGGCCCGAGACAGGTATGCTGGCTGTGGCATGTTGTGGTGGAATGCGTCCAGGCTCCTGGCACTCCTCGGAGTCCTTCCATAGCCCCTCGGGGTCCGGTCGTCAGGCCTTTGTACCTGCGGTCGATGGGGGAACGAATAGGGCCCAACGTCATCAGGGGGGTACCACTCGCGCTCCTCTGTGCGAAGAGGTCTGCGCCGTGCGAAGCGGGCGGCTCCGTTGTAGTCGTCTCGATGCATTTCCAGCCTCGGTTTGAAGCAGCCCCAAGAACTAGTGTTGGGCTTCGACAGGTCCACGGTAGCGCACAAGGCGGGTCTAGTCAAACTTCCCTCTCAATAAACGGATTGGCAACTGTAACCGTGATGCCGGATGGGCAACCACTCAGCAAAGTCCACGCTGCGCGCGCGATTGGGGGCCCCCGAGCTGATTGGAGCCGGAGGGAAGATCATGCATGGCAGCCGCAGCGTTACGTCGGGCGAGAACGAGAAGCGGACGCCCTGGAAATTGGGCCGCCAGGAAGGACGGCGGGATTCGAGGGCGGAGGTTGGGTGGGAGGGGTTTAAGTAGGTCGTTGGTTGTCGAGTAGGGGGGGGGGAGAGAGGGAGCGAGGGAAGAAGTTAGATGTCACGCTCGGAAAATGAAGGGACAAAATGGGCAAGGACAAAAGAAAAGCAAAGACGAGACACAATATGCAGATGCAGGATGCAGGATGCAACGAATGAGATATGCCAGAAGAGAGGGTTGAGGGGAGGAGAAGGTAGGATGAAGAGGACGTGAGGAGCGTGAAAGTGGTCTGCCGCAGTGTGGGCTGGCTGGGTAGCGCGGGACGAGGCAAAGCAAGTTTGGGCGTGGTTTAGTTATACCCAGGACCCAGGTCACCCCATCGGCATCGGGCACAGGCGAATCAAGGTGCCCCTCCCCCGCGTGGACTGGACGGACTGGGGGGTTCGATGTCTTGCAAGAGTGTCAGAAGAGTCAATGTCCCGTCATACGACGAGTCTCAGACCAGACCAGACCAGACCGGACCAGCGCACGCAGCTGCGACGAGACTCGGGCAAGGGCGCAGAGGCTGCTTCCGCTGCTGGCTCGCGGCGGGCCTCCCCTTCTGTGCGCTGTGCGCTGTGCTCTGGGCGCTCAGTGTGCCAGCGAGCGACGGGGCTTTGTCGGTGTGGGCGTCACGTGGGCGAGGGGATTTGGGGGGGTGGTTTGGGCAGATTAGTGGTGAGGGCTCGTCCTCCGATCCGATGATGGACTCGGTCGCAGATGGATCACGGATGAGCAGGTGAGTGGTGGCTCGGTCTTAGTGGACGGGGTGAGGGACAGGAGGCGAGATGGGTGGAGGAGGGAGGGCAGAGGGGGTGGAGGCGCCGGAGAGGGGGAGGGGATTGGAGGGTCGTGGAGGGGCAGCGACCGAGACGTACTACTGCGCGCGAGGACTGCAAGTGGGATGAAATGGGATGCAATGCGATGCTCTCCAACCAACCTCCCTTGCAGAAGTGAGTCAGCTGAACGCCAGATGGGGCTGGCGTCTGCGCCTGCGCATGAGCATGGCATATGAGTCTGGCTCATGCGTCCCCCCGGCTGCCATTAGTCGATAATAACTGAGCCCCCGTGCAACCAAGTAAGTCTTGTCTTGCATGGCGCCAGAGGTCTGTGTGTACACACGGCCATGTACCTGTTGCGCTGTGCCTGTAACCGTGCAACTGGGGCCCGCCTAGCACCCGCCGACTGCACGGTATTCTGTGTTCGCGCTCGCAGCCCTACATTCATTCCAACCAACGATTCCCCTCCTGCCCTGTTTTCCCTCTGGTCTAACTAATTTCGCAGATCTGGGCATTTGCCGCAACGGGGACCACGGTGCTCCCGGTCACCGGCTGCGCATGCCACCCTCGTCATCGTTGGGTATGTGTCGTATCGTCCTTATGTGTTGTGTGAGAGTGTGAGCGAGAGAGACCAGACAGACCCTCTTGTCCCGTGCCATCGAGTCGCCCGCCCCCTTTGAGCGCCTTTCCCCTTTTCTCTTCCCCCCTCACCCCAGGAACAGAACTCGCTCACCATTCACGAAATGCGAGAAAATTCATAGGATACATGGCATGGCTATGAGAGAATAAATGTGACTGTGAGCAACACTGGCGCGCCCACTATCTGTCCAATGTGGAGAAGCCAAACCCGCGTCGTCTCTGGGACCATCCCTGTCACTTGCTCGGCCCGGTCCGGCCTGTGATCGAAGCATGGCACCAGCACTATGACTATGTGTGGTGGTGCACTGAAAGGCTTACCTTTTCAATGGCAAAGGCCAACAAATCCATCGAACTGAACTGAATACTCAGGTCTCATTGACGTGTAAAGCTATTCCCTCTTGTCCTGTCCCATCAACACTCTTCTTGCACAGTGTTCCAGACCCATATATTCATGTCCAATGCATGCATTCATGCATACTACTACGTATGTACATTGTACGTCTCCAGAAACTTCTCAAAAAAAAAATACCCTGCATATTATCGCCCCGGCACTTTGGTCTTGACTATGGTTTGTGTGCTACAACTCGCAGAATTGCAATGCAAAACATTTAAAAGCCCGTGGATTTATTCAACCGTATACTTCTGACGTAACTGACTGGTCTGTCTACCTCTACAATCCCAACACGATGGAGGCGAGTACGGTTGCAGTTCCCCTTAACCAAAGTCAGGGGCATTGTCCCAATTCTATTGTCCCATGACCTTTCTTTTTGTTTACTAGAGACTTGTGCGACAGACATGTGTCGCATTTCTTATCCTGCCGCCCCTACTGTCACGAGACATCAATTGTGCGTTGTCGTTGTTTTTTTCTTCTTCTCAGTAAGCCTGTCACCAAGGAAAAATTACCAACCAACGTAATGACAGCGTGTTCCAATAATTGACCGCGCTTTTCTTTCATTCAATGTTGTCATCATTGTTGACTCGCGTGTCTACCCCATATTCCTTTACCCATCTGTCATCCGATTTCGAGAATGGGTCCAAATGACGTTCCCACATATGCACATCACTGCACGCCAGGCGATCTTACAACATTGTGCGTGACCAAGTTTTTAACCCCTACACCGACAGGCATTTCTGTCGATCTGTCGATATCATAGCTGTAGTTGCCAACAAAATAGTGAAAGGGTATGTCAAATGCTTGACCTCGTCATTTGCTTCCTGTCACATTCTTATTGGAGGTCCCCATCACCGCAAAGTAATGCTCATACAATTACATGGCAATATAGTAAAAGTGTGACTTAATCCCCAAATTACAAACATACTATATTCAAAAACTATGGTCAATGCCATGATGCACGCACCATAGCCAAAATGGTCTTTTGACTCCAAGATGAGAAATTCTTGGTTCTGCTTTCAATACCGATGCCCCCCCCCCCCCCCCCCCCCCCCCTTTAGAAATATCGGATTTCTAGATAGGAAGACATAATTTTCCCTTGAAGGACTTCGGAAGAGGGTTTCGAGGCTCCAACAACGTTATGGCCGAACTGTGGTGCCATCGTGATGTTGGTCGGCACATCGGCCCGAACTCCCGCATACTAGAATATCCAGCAAATCGGTGGCGTTCATTTAAGACCCCCTATTGCTGTAATGGCTGCCAGGCTTGGATGATTTGTGCATTGGTTTATTTGAATGACCCCTGGAGATATTTGCTTGAAATGGAAGCGCTTTGTGACGCAAGATCTCGGCTTTATCTCATCCGAAATGCATTTATCCCAAGGCTGCTGACATTAGTTGACATGACTACTCTATAGCTCCGCAAATGTGCACCTTGGAATGGAAACCGGCCGAAACCATGTCTGCATCGCAAAGTGAGTACCTTCGAGACGTGACGAGGAATGAAGGGTTTGGAGGGGCTGTTTGGCATTCCAAGTCATGGGTGGTTGATGGGGGTGTTCCAGACACCAGATACCCCATTAATGGAAATAAATAATGCTCGAGCGGGGGTTGAAGTGCCGGGCATGCTCAAAGTGTGCTTTTTGGTATGGCTTATATTTTCTCTGTTGATCTCCAATGATGAGACACCGCAAGAAACTGATTATTTGCCAGTGAAGTATTGCTGATCAAGTCCCGAGAAAGGTTCGCCTTCGCACTTCTGCCTCTTTGATAATTTCTGCAGCGAGGGTCAGGCTTGGGGCTAATGCAGCGTATCGCTCAATTTCCAAAACCACTTCGTTGATGATTTGGTCCAGCTCTTCGCGGGTAGGGACTAACGTAAGCAAGATGGCGAGGAGAGAGGGTGACATTGTTGCCCCCATAATGAGTAAAGTTTGTGACACTACTGAAAGAGCTCCTTGCCAAATATATGGCATATGACCTGCGTGACTAGCCAAATGTCAGCCGAGTGATTCTCAATAGTACTCCGCGTTTGAAATATACTCACTGCTCGCCAATATGCTCTAGTTGCCGAATGCAGGCTTCAAGACATTTCTGGCAGCAATCCCGCACAGCAGGATCTAGCACGGCTTGCTCGTTGTCCAATACAGCCAAAATATACGGTCGGTAAATAATGGTGCGGCATGCGAAAAAGCGCAGTCGAAGAACTGTTTGGATGGGGTCTTGGAGAACCGCTCGAGTAAAGGGGAACTGAAGCGGCAGAGGGAGGCTCTCATACCACTGTGTTAATTGAAAATCTAGTTCCGCAACGACTGGCTCCAAGCTGGTTGTGGAGGCTATCGAGTCTTTGGAATATATGAGTTGACTGACTCTATTCAAGAGTCGACGCAGCGCAATCTCTGCGAGAAAGTACCAGAGTTCGTCGCGTCCGACTTGATCTGCCTCTTCCCCTTCAAATCCCCCAGGAAGGCCAACATTTTCCTCAAACTGGACAACCCCTGAATGAGGAAGGTCCAATTCTGCAAGGAGATCGCTCTCGAAAAGCAGCGCATTCCAGTAGATGCGTTCAACGAGCTCTCTTTGCTGGCTAGGAATTCGACTAGGTGCCATGAGGAGCAGCTGAAGCTTCGTGCTCGTGGTACACAGAAGAGTCCATGCTTCCATTGGCCGGACAAGATAAAAATGATAGGCAGCAGCGAGGAGATGGCATTGGGCGGCTACTACGGTGTTTGCGGTCATCATTCCTGGGAGAAGGGACCACGCGGCGGTGAAGTATTGCAGACCTGGAGGGTCCTCATGTGGAACTATGCGAGAAATACTGCCGTGGAGGCTGGCCTGGCCGAGAGCCAGAACTAGCAAAACAATGCAGCTCTCTGGGCCCTCTCGAAATCCGTTCGAGAGCGCAGTTCGATACTGACTCTTCCAGGTGTAGGGGTTGACACAAGCATACCAAACATTGACTCTCTCGAAGTATGCTTCAATATAAGCCTGGGTATTGGATAAATCGACGCAGGGCGTTTTGGTAAGCGAATGGAGAGGCTCGCGGGCCATTTCGAGTTGCAAGAGAATCTGGGGATCGTAAGGTCGAGAAACAAGATCCCTGATTAGCGGCCACTGGAGCAGGTGCATGGCAGCATTCGTGTGAATCTTGGGCATCGTAGAAATGTTGGTCCCGGAGGCTTGGGCAAACCAAGTTCCAAGGCCACCGCTAGGGATTGAAACAAAATTCGTTGGGTTGGTGGGCATCAGTACATTGTCGCCGCTGAGCCCAGTGCCGTTGCTCATCGATGGGGAATCTTGCGTTATGTTGAGGCTGTTTGACTGAGTATTGACCATGCTCATCTGAAGGAGGCTCTCAATGCGGTTGAGCCGTTCAAGAATCAGCTTGTCTCCGGCATCCAGCTTGATTCCTGGCTCCCGGTATATGCATTCGGCACCAAGCTCTGAACACAGTTTGCACTTTGGCTTCGTTCCATCGCACCGAGACTTTCTCGAACGACAAACCTCGCACTAGGGACATGGTTAGGGGGGAATCCTGGGATGAAATCTATGCGAATTGATGATACTCACGGCGATGGTGGCTCGGCGACGCGGATAGTCGACACCGGCATCTGTATTCCTCCTCTTAAGCGGGTTAGAGCCTTCGTCGCTCTGGACTTTTTCACTTCCATTCGTCATGGTTTCGGGTCTGTTATCTGATGACAGTGATGGCTGCCTGGTCTTTGCAGATGTGCCAAGGAGCCCGACTCGACTGAAGCTGTGGGTGCGATTGTTCTTGAGACTGATAGGTGATGTGATGCCGGTACCGGCGTCATTTGTCATGGCCGCCAGAGAAGCTGTTGAAAGATCGATGGTAAAGATGTCACGAGTGGGAAGGGGAAACTGCCTGGCAGAGCTGCCCGATGCGGACTGAGGAGATTCGCCCGTGGAGGATGGGGACATGGCGTGAGACTGAGGTGGGAGTTTCGTAGTGTTGGCGGCGAGGGAGCCACTGTGTGCTCGAGCAGGCCCAGTAATAACAATAACAATAACTGGCTGTGTTTTAGGACCGCGAGAGACGAAATAGTAATCAATCTCAGGCCGCGAAAGAGAAGAAAAAAAATATTAGCGAAGAAACATTTCGGATACGAGGTAGCGGGGGAATAAATTGAGATGACGAGAGTCTGATCTGACGGTGAAGGCGTGAAGGATGGTGACTGTGCTGGGCCTGGATGTTGAGAGTGGAAGGCCGGGGTGAGGGCAACGATCTCGGCAAGGGCCAGGCCTTTTTTTTTTTTTTTTTTTTTCTTCTTCTCTATTTTTTATTCGAAGGGGCACGTTTCGGTGCCGCCAAAGGCCAGAGTTTGGGTAAAATGGTCCCCTCTTCGGGTGTCGCATGGAGGAGCTGTGGTTAAGTATTGGGGGCAAGGGTCTTGAATGCTCGCTCAGCCAACGTCTGGGGCAACCCCAGGTCCAGGTCTAAATCTGGGCTGGCGGGTGGAGGTGCGAGGCGGGGAATCAAACCAGACGAGCGGCGGGCTTGAGCAGCGTGCTGGGGAACCACCTGCGGCGGGCCTACCAGAGCTGCAAACGGGCCACCCAGGATGGGCTAAGCTAGACAAGCTGTCGGTGCCAAGCCGCAGGAGACATGGGACGACATCCGAGGACCGACTCAATCACGCTGTTGCGAGGCCCGTGACTGGAGCAGGCTGTCAAAGTCCCGGGTTGCTGGTCAAGTTCCGCCCCTGTCTGTTCTCAGTGAACTTGGATTTGCGGGAAAAGAAAGCAAGATGGATACCCCTAATCGAAAAAGAAGAAAAAGAACAAGTGAAATAAAGACGCAAGGCGAATGCTATTCTACCTTACCTTCTCCTAGTCCCCCCCAGACACCAACGTCAGCTCAGATGCTTCTTCCAGTGGCAGCGGTCCACTAAACCACAGCCCCGACAGCGCTAGCTCGCCGTGTTGCCTGGACCCTGTCCGCATTCCCAACCTTTCGGCCGAGCAGGTAGCGGCAGAGACGGTAGAGGGGGTGGAGCGGCGGTTGGATTGGCGGACCCCTCGCCCATTGAGGAACGCCATTCGTGGATTTTATATTTTCCTTTCATTGTTCGTCCGATCATCTAAAAAAAAAAAAAAAAAAAAAAAAAAACCCAGCCGCAGCTGTTGGGAAGTTGCACGTCTGTAAATTGCTTTCTTCAATCAATTCGAGGAATCTTGTTGAAATTCGTCGCGGCCGCGGGGCCCACGACGGACAGACGGGTATTCTCGCTCGCCACTCCGACAGGGTCGCGCTCCTCATTGCTCTATCCCAGTTGAGGCGTTGAATTTCGAATTTAGCCGTTAGCCGCCATATCAAGTACCTGCCTTCCCAAGCGGGAGGCTTGCACCGCCTTACAGACTCACCCTTGCAGCTACAAACCGAATACCTGTGGTGGATAATCTGAGGGCGGTTACATGTTGAAAATTATGTATCCCATCCCAACTACCGATGTCCACCACTCCTGGGGAAAGAAAAACCAAACTGCCGGCTTTGACAATGAGCCTGCATGTCTTCATTTGATTAATCAATGCCTCTTACACCCCGGTGCAGTGGCGCCAAAACCCCCATGTTCGGCCGCTCGCCTCCCCAGCTCGTGCAGAGTAAGCCTCTTATATCCCCTTCTCGTCCCCGCTCACTTCAACACGAGACCTTACACGACGCCTGCCTTCCGGTGTAAAACCCACTTCTTAAAGCAAGGGACTGCGTGAAACCTGCAGATCAGTAGTGGCGCGACTACCATCCCATCCAGTCCAGGGCCCTCTCAAGTCATGGGGCATGCATCCCCGGTTGCCGAACAGGGCGCAATCACTCATGGCTCCGGCTGACCTTTTATTTGACCCGGATATCATTGCTTCTAGCTATAAATCCACCAAGATGTGTCGGAACAACTCCCCATTTGGTTTTGTGGCCAAAGAGATGCGTGGTTATTAGCTTATAGGAATAGTCCAGTGGAACTTCTCGAGAAGGACCATATGTTTCAACTGTTCATGACAAGTTCCCCGCAAGCATTACCGAATTCTTCATCAATAAGTACATTCATAGCTGCAGAAGCGGCGCGCCAACGGCCCGAATAGGGCGAATCCTCTGTCACGCCTAGCTACCCTACCCCAAACTACGCCGAACCACTCGGCCAATCCGCTTGTCCGCCACTCCCCTACGATGGAAACTTATGCAACCGAGATGTCCTTAGAGGAGTGCGGGGGAATGAGGAGTGTGGCACACCATTCCCCGGCTCATTAGCTCACCGGAAAGCCTGGGACCGATCCAGCCGAAACAGCCCAGTAATTTTCTGTCGTCTCGAATGACACTCAGCACATATATTATTATTTTATAGCCTTTTTACTATAAAGTACGTGGCTAAAATAAATAAATAAATAACGTATCTTTAGTGGCGCCTCTTGCGCTATGGAACTGTACGGCTCCGATTATCAGTTGACCCAACCACGTTGCCGTCATCGTGGGGGCGAAACAGTCAGCATTGAATCTAGCCTCATTGTGGGGATTTTCGCCATGACAAATGTCATCAAGAACTTCGTATCAAGATGTATTTTCCGAACCTCTGCACTAATATTGCCAGCATCTAGACGCATGAAGTGCCCTAACAACTAATATGCGAGTGAAATTTATCCCTTAGCATTTTTTCCTCACTTACATCTACATCCCCAAGCTTGGACCTTCAAAAGAGCCCTTTAGCTGTTTGCGGCGTGGTGTGTTTGCTTTCCCTTGAAGGTACCTTGATTTTCAATCTTATGCCCTATATAGGTATTCTGGTTGACATAATGGGCTTGCCTCAATTTGTCACAAGACCCCTTGAGGAGTTGCATCAAGTTCACAAAGGAGAAAAAATCCTAGCCGCCATGCCGGGTGCAGTGTCTTAACCATGTTTATTCAAAATTAACTCATTATGTTAAACCCATTCCGTTCCGGTACTCCTGTCACCTATTTTTTATTTACCTCCCAATTTAATACACTTACTCATCAAATATGACTGCTGTAGCCTCGCCTTCAATTTCGGCATGCGCCACGAAGTTTCCAAGCTCGCCTGTCTTGACATCTCGCTCAATGAGTACTACTCTGCTGTCACTCTGGAGCGCAACAGCTACCAGAGTTCCAGCCTTGTTCATGGAAAATTGCCGTGGAAATCTCCCTCCGCATGGCACCTCCTGGATAAGATCTAGGTTGCCCGTTTTAGAGTTGATGGAAAAGTTGATGAGCGGATCGGAGACAATGCGAGTGCTGTTACTGGAGTCGAAATGGGGCATTTCTAGATTGCTCTCGTTGCGAGACGACAAGATGAGGAAGTTGGAGTCAGGCTAGCAGAATTAGAATGCATCTCATCTCAACCTTGTCAATATAAAAATGCATGTACTTACAGAGACGACAATCTCGGAAGCGGCCGCGCCCTCCGGCACAGCCCGATCTTTACCATGAATACCGCTTGACCAAACTTGCTCAAATGAAAGAAATTCGCCGTTGTACACCACCTCAAATCCGAGAACAGTGTTGCCCAGTTCCGTTACCAGGTACATAAAGGTCTTTTTACCCTTGTTCGCGAATGCGAGATGTCTGGGCCCACTTCCTGGTGCCACAACGAGTGGACGGCGCTCCTGCAAAGTCAAATCCGCGTCATTGATGGCGTATACGCGGATAAGATCAGCACCCAAATCGGGCACGAGAATAAACTGGCCTGTGGGATCCACGAATACCTCGTGAGGATGAGGGACCTCTTGACGAGCTGGATTGGGCCCTGGATGACCTAATTTGAATAGCCTAGTCTCAAGAGCCGTGATGGCGTTTGGAATTCTTACGTCCCAGGTGGTAAGAGCAGAACCGCCACTGATTAAAAAAAAAAAAAAAAGGACGCGCGTATTAGCCTAGGTTCCACAAACCAACACTGGACTGCTTGGAGAGAGTAAGACATACTAATGAGCAACAGCAATTGCACCATGACCCTTACCGTATGTCACCAGACTGACGGGACCTGCGATGGTACGGGCTTGGTCCAATTGCATCAAACTTCCATCTTTGGTCGTCTTGAATGAAGAAATAGCGCCGTCGTGAGAGGCAGATGATAGCCCCTCGTCGGTACAATACAATACTGAATTGGCAGCGTCGAGCGTGAGCCACGAGGGACTCGCTGCACAACCCTCGGTGAGCGCAACGGGCTGGAGATCCTTCTCGCTGCCGAGCTTGAATGTAGTTACTGACCCGCCGTACGAAGCGACATAAAGGAAGGCTGGCGACGAGACGGCGTGGACAGAATCGAGGGATGTTGGGTGCTCAAAGTCCTGTAGCAGGCCGGCGACGGCGGGGCCTCGGAGGTCGTAGCTGCCAGGCGCAAAGTGGAAAAGAACGGCGAATAAAGATATTGCGAAAAGCCATGCAGCAAGCCTCACCCGTGAGATGTTGCTTTTGTAGTTGCAGCGCGCCTGGGCGAGGGCGGGGTTTGGAAGAATCGATCCCATCTTTGTTGATGACGGCGCTGGGTAACTGGAGTAAGGGGATGGGTTGGAGGTCATATTGTGACGTCGATCGTTGATGTACGCGGACGTTGAGGCGTCTTACAGGGGCATTCCCCAAACGAGCAGAGCGTTAGAACTAGCAGAAGTAGGAGGAATGGGGTAAAGAAAAGTGCAGGGATCGCCGCCGAAAAATACGAGGCTGACGAATAAACATTAAAAAGAAAGATAAAGAAAATGGAAAGGCTAAATAAACGAATGAAGGATTGATAATCCTCAAAATATCACCGCGACAAAGATGACATCCAGTTAACCGAGGCTGAAGAGCCATGTTCCTGCAGAGACACGCTGTTTTACTTGTACTCGTGCGACCCCTTGCTCGCTATAGGGCTTGAAATGAGAAAGTTGGGAGAAAGAGGGGCAGTAAAGGCCATGGCGTCTTGCTTCAAACCTGGCTATTGAATCCAAGTTATAGCAACAATAGTCTAAGGCAGGAGTCACGTTTCCGGTCTGTCAAGCTGCCTGGTGTCAGGGTTTTAGTCAAAAGATGGTCGATGAACTAAAATAAAAGCTTATCGAATTAACTATCAGATCATTGAAGGCCAATTGGTTTAATAACCACCCAAAACGAACTGGCTGCAACGCAGCCGCCAGCCATATTGGGAACCTAGGCTTGCGCCATGCCCAGATGTGTGCACCACTGATCGTGACGATCGAATGGTTACCGCCTTGCCCTTTGTCATTGCAGTGAAATTATTCCGTTCTTCTTACAAAAGCTGCGATTGGAACCGTCCATGTTATCCTGATCAGCTGGTTTATTAGGTAGTTAATGAGCTGAACACATGTTTGACCAGCTAATTTAGCAGCCATTTGGCCAAACATGGCCGTTGTAACGATGCCAGCCACCAAGCACCGGTCCCACGCCAGAATGTGGGGATCCATAAATCCAACGGTCTCGACCCCTGGCGCATAAATGGGTCTGAGCTGATACGTTATCCATGTAAAGCCCTGTCTCCAACAGCGATTCTCGCTCTCCTCGCCGTCCTGCTGCCAAATACTTTCATAGGGCCTGATTTCGAGGTCCTCACTCCCGTCAAACTGCCCACGGAACGCTTGTCCTCACAAGGCTGCATCTGCCAACTAAAACAACAACAGCAGCAATGATAATAATGATAAGCATGACAATTTTACCTTGACAAATACAGTACAGTCGGGTCCTTTACGGAGCCAATATCCCCTCATCACGCCTAAAACGAAGGTTGAAATCACAAACAAACAACTAAAACCTGTAACAGAGTGTGTTTTAAAGGGTATCACAACGCTTCTTTGTTATTTTTACAACCTAGCCATCCTCGCCCAATCACACTAGAATAATAAAGCAATAATGATAAGACATACTTCGTTCCAATGCAACTAAAGCACGCTATCGGTCAAGTAAATCATGCCTTCTCAGCTGGAAAATCCTGAAGAGCAGGTGTCGTGGTTCCCCTCGATTTAGACATGCTGTAAGGAGCCTGGGCAACGTGTTAGCGAGTATTGGGTAGAAGGGAAAGTAGGGGAGTCGAACCAAAACCTCCTTTGCATTGCAAACTCTCCAAGCGAGTTTCCTCACATTGCCATCAGCTGCCACAACGGCTGGCGCAAACTCAATACCAAACATTTCCCTAATTGCATAGACGATTCTTTTGGCGTATTTCGAATCACGTTCCACGTGGCCGCCAAAGGGTTCGTCCGCCATGTTAGGGGCGATATCGGGATCACGATCCAAGCAGTTTCGCACCATGGGAAGAAGGGCCGCCTCAACAGCCTGCTCATACATGCCCTGTGAATCAACATCTACATCATCCCCCTCGTCAAACTTGGGAATCTGGATGGCAAAAGGCTCCGAAATCGTCATGGCAGTGTGGTTTCCATCGTGATGGTATCGGAACTCGAAAACACCCTGCGTCCACCAAAGCTTATCTCCTTCAAATACCACTTCTCCCTCGACCATTTCGGTGCCTGGCGATTCAGAACAATCTACAGGGTGCTCGGGAACAGTAATGCTGACATCTGCCGTCAATACATCGTACTGCCCAGCATTTGTCGGTGCCCATCGGCCAAGTGTAGGGACCTCGGTAGTATCTCGCGAACGGTTATCCGTGACCATGTACAGTCCGATCCAGTCTTTATTGCTGTGGTTGGCGGGTGCCCTCCACTTGACCCGGAGAGGAGCACCATATTCATATGTCATGGTTTTGACAGGCTTGGGAAATCTTCCGGTCAAGCTCTCCTTTCCAGTAGCCCACTCATCCCCGGCATGAGCCAATGGTGTACCTTGAATAGCGAGGGAGTAAAGCTTAGGGTCTCTTCCTTCCAAATTCGGGGCGATTCTGGTAATTGTAAGCCGGGCTGGTGCTGTGTTGAACAATGTTGACGTATCGCGGACAATGGTTTTTACTCCAGCGGCAAACTTCGGACGGGCAGACTCGATAAAGTCCTCTACGAAATGCGTAGTTTCGTCAATAACCTTATCCATGCTCTCTTGCCATCCCTTGACAGGCGGGGGCAATGATCGCTTGATAAACTTGGTGAGCCCAGCTTCGCTGCGAAGACCACGACCATATATCTTTTGCATATGAGGCCTTTCAACATAAGATAGGAAGTTAATGGTCAGAATCTGCGATACGATAGCCATCAAGAAGATGGATCGACTCCATGTGATAAGTGCAGCACCCCACACGCCTGCAGTGCCGAATACTCTCTCGGGGTTGTTGAGAAACCGGTAGATGGACTTGTACGTGAGTTTTGCTTGGTGATCGAAGAAGTAGTCACCGCAGAACCAGCCGAACTCGCCGAGGGACTCGTAAATGCTAAATGCGGTCCATAATTGCAAGGCCACTAGACCAGCACCGACAACGTGCTTAAGCAAGACCAACCCATAAGCCCAGTCAGCCGGAGGGGAATACATTTTCCAGCATGCAGCAATCAAAGATGTGGTGGACATGACAATGGAGATGTGGTACAGGCCTTTCCACTGTCGCCAGGCCTCGCCTGCACTCTCGCCATATTTTAGAAAGTGCCGGGTCCACATCTTGGTTTTTGATTGCTGGTCTAGGATATAGCCAAGACCAGCATGATACCATACTCGCCAAGCCAAGGCATGAATCACAAAAAGAGCCTGCCAGAAAGGTGTTGAAGGAGTAGCCAAGGTGAGGGTGGCCACGTATAGAGGCAATGCAATGACAGTAAAGTCCGGAACTCGAAAAAGGTCAATATTGCCCAGTCCAACGAGATTATGTACCGGGACTGGAGAGTCTTTAAGGGAAGGAGTGAGGGTATCCTGGTCATAGTTGCCTTCAATGCTGACAGCAGCTCGATCACTCTGGCCTTCAGATGTAGTCCTCTTTCGCGGAGATGGAGGGTTATACGTCTTTTCAATATGAGGGTTTTCAACAACCACAAGGAAAGCGAACTGAGCTAAGTGGGCAACGACGGAGATGAATAGAACCTCGTAGCTAGCAGCCATCATGGAAATACCGTAGTATCCGGCATAGCCAATCGAATACATGGGATGGGGTGCCATCTCAAAGACGCCATCAAATGTCAAGTCTTGGTCAATGAGGTAGAAAAAGTCACCCCAATACCAGGCAAAGTCCTTGACTACCCTATGAGCGTCAAGCTTTACCCATAGATTGAAGCCAATGAGGGCGATGCCAATGACCCAACGAGCAATGCCGAGTAGAATGCTTTCCCCTTCAGGCGTGTGACCACATACAATCGCAAAGAGGCAATAAGATATGAAATCACACATCAAGATCAAGTCAACAACTCTCCTGAAGACCAACCAGGTGTTATACTCGATCGGTGCCTTTTCAAACTCGTAGTCCTCGGGGATCTTGGCCTCAAGCTCTCGCTTGAGGAAGTAATACAGCCATGGACGAGGGTTTTGGCCTGTAGCAGGATCCTCAAAAAGATGCCATCGTTTGGCCCATGTAATAAGGCGGCGGTGGTTGGATTGTATGTTAAGCAGTACGCCAATACCAATGTTGTAAGCGGCGCGCCAGAATAGGAAGATCAGGGCGAAAACGGGGCGTTTCCAGCCAGAAGGAAGTAGGTAAGCGGCTAGGATATGTAAAGCTAAAATGGCGAGTACCAAAACGTCGGAAAGATTCTTTGGCTGTCGTGGATCGAGAAGCTGCGAAACCATGTCATGAGTGGTGGGTACAACAAAGACTGCAATTGACACGTGAAAGTCAGCGCAAAAGGGCTCCAGCCAATCTTGTCGTGGGGTAAAACCAACCAGTGCCATCTGGGGTGCGTCCATACGTCTTCTGAGCTTTGGGTTCGGGTACGTCAGCATCGTGCACGTCAGTGTCGGGAGACTCGTTGTTGCGGCCAGGTTCAGCGCCGGCGCTGTTCTGGCCGTTGGAGGAGTCAACCCCGGGCTGCCGCTGCCGAAGGCCAGGGCCGCTAGACGGCAGATCGGCGGAGGAGCTCATGACGAATTGACGTTGGTGAAACTCAGCAGAGATAAACGGTGCCGAAAAGGCAGTGAATTGGAGGCGGGGAAAAGTTGGAAAAACAAACCCGAACGTATGGGCAAGGGATATTGATCTACCAGTTGTTGAAAAAGGTAAGAAAGGAAGAATATCACAGAGCTTGACGGAAGAAGCGGGCAGGTTCGCAGGCAATTGTTGGGGAGGCTTTGTGCGCGCTCCGGCGACGTCAGGGCTCCGCAGTCCTGCAGGCCAGGAATAGACAGACACGAGAGCGCAGGTTCTAGCCAGCTTGCGAATTCATAGGCTGCCAGGGGTTGGAATAATCCTGGCGCTGGTGTTCCTTAACGCCGTGCGCCGTCTGTTGAAATGAGCAGGCTTGTTTGGTCGCCAGTGACGGTTGAATGTGCTGCGGCTTGCAGGTAGCTTACAGCCGCTCCCCGTTGCGCTCTGCCGTGGGTGTGCTTTACCGGCCTCGCTGTTGAAGCGGGGGATTGGATGAGGATGGGCGGAAGAGGGTGCTTGGGAGGTTGGAACCAATGCAATGTTTAAGCACCTGGAGGGGGGACAGATGTAACCCGGGACCGCACGGAGGCGAAGCATTGCTTGAGCCATGTGCCTGGTGTAAAGTAAACCCAAGTCACACACCTCTTTAGCACGGGCCAACGCCTTAACTGTCACCGAATGCAGGCATCTCGCATTCCTCGCTGCCCGCTAGAGTCCACTAAACCCCCGCTGTGCCTTTGGCCAAGTACCGGTCCTGCGCAAAACCGTGGGGCAGCATCGGCTGGAGCAGGCTTCCGAACCCACTAATCGCTCTCAAGCACGCTGGCTTCTCCCAGGCCTCTCCCAGCTTGCTCGCATTCTGCCGGTACCTCTCCACCTAGTCGCGTGCCCACGGCGGCCCATTGATCACGTCACAATCAATAGGTGTCGCCTCCCGAACTGGTCACAAGCCATTGCCTCTCCTCCCATCAAACATACCTGATCCCCACCAGGAAAAGTGGCCGGTTCTACCCGCGGCCTCTCTCCCTTTGCAGCTCCCTTTGCAGCTTCGCCTGCAACCAGTCAATCTGCCCTCATTTCAGGACGTCTTCCGATAGGTATCCCGGGCGCCAGCCCCACACCCGGAGAGTGTGGGGCCTTGTCGGATCAGACAAATGTCCTTGTATGGCGTGGCTCACCCTCCAACCCCACGTAGCTCCTGACGCTGTGGGGTTGTGGGCACAATCACATGCTCGCGCTGCGCTCTTCCCCTCCCACGCTCAGCCCTCCTCGTGGTTCAGTAGCATTGCTCTCCGTCCGGCTTTTGCCTTTGACCATGGGAATTCTCCAATCACACTCTATTGTGAGCTCGCGACGCCATTCAGCATTCAAACGCGCCACTCATACGATGTTTTGAGAAACTTGGATGGCTTCATTCCACCCGCTTACTCTCTCTTCTCAGTTCCGCTCCCTCAGTCGGACCTGGACGCCGCGCATCCTGGTCGCCACTTAGGTCTCACTTGGCCCTTGTTCAGGCGAGCTAATTACCCTTAGTGGAATATTACAGAATGATTTTTGTGCCCCTCTTGTTCACATTCATGCAGGATCTACGAAGATAGAGACCCCCCCCCTCGTCGTGGGCAAGATTGACCAAACACACACATCCGACGACGGGGGAAGTGAGGAGAAGCAGCATGTACGTTTACGAATTATTATGTCTAAAATGATGACCCGTGTTTCTTGAGAGCGGGGATTTGTGCCGCCTCTCAAACCCTGAGTGCTTCTGACTGTGGATTGAGGCCATTCGTAACGGAGGCATATGCACCCTTCTCCATTGCAGCTGAGAGCCCTGGAAGCCTGTGCGCTGTGGAGCTGTTCTAGAGCTGTTGACCATAAATCTTATGTTTTGTTGGGATTTCTTAAATGCCTTATTTCAATTACTGTTTACGACGCGAAGCCCAAGGGTTAGCTTCGAAGCCCCAGCCGTGACAGGGATCAAAAGGACCCTCTGACCATAGCGCCGTAACTATCACAGCCTATAGCAAGCTTGCTTCACAGCTCCCTAAGCTCGCTGGACTTTCACATGTTAGCACCCATATCATTGTCAAGCTTGAGCATGGTCCCTGGATGGGGCTGCCGTTTATTAGCTCAGTCTTGAAAGCAGTAGCCTGCCACGTCAAGAGGCACGAAGCCCAACGATGTGAGGAAACAACACACCCAGGCGGTGAGTAGGTGGGATGCTTTCCAGGAACTAGGACACCAGTGTGCTTGAAGATTGAATAGGTTCTATGTCGGGAACCTTATGCGCCCGTATGCCCAATATGCCGCATATTTGGACGAGCGTCTGTTGGTCTCCTTGTGTTTCTGCAGCACCTAGAACACGCACACGACTAGTAACGAATAAACAAATCATAGATGCATATACAACTGTTCAACCATTCAACCAATGTTCATCGACTTTTAGCATTCGAGTTTTGCCTTCATTTTGATGTGAGCTTGAAAGATCACGCACAAAATCACCACTCCTTCGTTAACCTAGGAAACGATATTCAGATAGTCGTTGAATCATGAGGTGCAAATCCTCGACCAATGCATTAACCGTGCCCCTAACTAACCCATGACAGAACGAAACAGCCTTTACTGGGCCTTTTTGGCAAACTCCACCCGGAGAATGAGGTGCTTGAAACCGAATCCATCCATCTTGGCGCAAGCCTTGACAGCATCGCCACGGTCGGCAAAGCTGATAAATGCAAAGCCCTTGGCCATTCCAGTTTCTCGGTCCTTGGCCAGGAATACTCTGGTGACACGACCAAAGCGCTCGAACATATCCCGGAGCTCTCCCTCCTCGGCCATCTCGGACACCTTTTGTCATTGTTAGCATCGAGGGATATAAAATATCAAATCGTCTACTCACGTTTGTGACACGCAGTGTGGCAAGGTCGTCCCGCTCTCCAAACTTCGATCCACCCATCCGTTCGCCAACAGCTCCCCCGGGGCCTCCACGCAGAGCAGGGGGGACATATGAGCCCTTCTTGCCAGCAGCAGCCGCTGAGGGCTCGTCGCCCATGCCGGCAGCAACGTCGCCAGCGACAGTCTCTCCAATGGGTGCCATGGTGTCCTTGTAGGGACATCTGGCTGTAAAATGTTCTCCATTGCAAATACGGCACTTGACCTTCTTGTCCTTCAACTTGTCCTTCATGGCCTGGGCGTTGGGGTCGGCGCCCTCGTCCTTGGCATCCTTGCGCCAGTTGACGCTTGGTCGGAAAATGATGTTCTCACCAACGGAGGTGGTATCAGGAGCAGGGCCTGGGGGATCCTTGGCACTGGCGCCAAACTTGGGCCAGGTTTTTCGGTCGGCGACTCGAGGGTTTACGGTCTCGGTGTGGGTGATGTATCGAACACGGCGAGTTGTCTTGACCTTCTGGCCATCGTCATCGTATCGGTAAGTAATGATAGTCTTCGTACCATCCTTGTTGGAGATAGTCTGGGGAGGGGGGAGATCGGTGGAAGTCTCCTCGATATCGTCGTCGTCGGCCCAGTCGTGCCTTTTTTTGATGGTGGGGTTAGCCAAAAATGTCGCATCCCCGGTCAAAATCGCACTTACTTGGGCTTGTTTGCATCTGCGGTAGCCATGATGGATCAGCCGTTTCCGAGATGATTTTCCTAGGTCCGTGTGAAGTTCTAGCTCGGCGCAGGCGTGTCTTCGCGGCTCGGAGGGGCGGTCGGTCGTGATCGTGGGGTTTCTCGTCGATGGATGAATTTCATTCACTTTTTCGTGGTGCGGCGGTTGCCCATTGGTGGGGCAAGAGTCAAGCCACAAGTAGGCTTGAGGGCTCAGCCACGGGCAAGAGTCACGTGAAGATATGCACTTTTATCGATAAGACTCGTGATAACTTCCGCAAAGCAGGCTAAGAGGCAAATCCCGCAGATGTCGCCGGGAGCTCAGAGATTTGTGTTGCAGAGAATTAGGATCATACCAGTTCAAACCTTCTTTTATGGCTGATGATTCGCCTTTCAGGCGGATATATCGGCACAGATACGAAGGATGGATGTCTCGCTATACACTAGAAACGAAGGAGGGTTCAGATATGTGGCGCAGCACGGCATCTGGCCCGAATGGAGGCCGCCCAACTGCTCTCCGTTGGAAATCGATCTACCATCACCATGAAAGCGGCTGCTTCAAAGAAGTTACTGGCCATTATTGTTGATTTCAAATCAGTGTCAAGTCTGGGAAATGTTGGGGCGAGTTCCATCGGCGCTTGGGTCCAAACCAGGAGGCTCGCCAAGTACGTCGGTGCCCCAGTTGGGGAAGCCAAGGGTGGCGCAGTCCGGGCCACACCAATACGATCCACGTAACGGGAGACGCAGCGCTTTGTGGCGTCTCCAGGGCATGTGAGACTGCTTGGGTTTGGCACCAGATAATTTATCGCGGCTTGTCTTCTTGTTACCTTTTTACTTCTTTCCCTCCTCCATCAAATTGGCCGATTCTCGCTCCTATTATTCCTCGACTATCCCACACACCCGTCATCGAACGCGCTTTCCGCAAGCAACATCCCCTGAACCTCATCGACGAGATGGCCTACAAGCAAGACGAACCACCAGCCTACGGCCAACCACCCGTGCCCCCGCAGGCCGCCTATGGCGGGTACCACGATCCATATCAGCAAGGCCAGCAGGGCCAGCAGGGCCAGCAGGGCTACTACCAACAGGCGCCTCCGATGGGTTACGCCCAGGACGGTCAATATCCTCCTCAAGGACAATACGGGCAGCCCCCTTACGGACAGCCCCCATACCAACAAGGGATGCCTCCCCAGGGGTATTTTCCCGGCCAACAGCAAGAATCAAAGTCTAGCGGCCTCCTGACAGGCCTGCTGGCTGCTGTGGCATGCTGTTGCTGCTTGGACTGCCTGTTCTAAATACCAGTGATCCATCAAGAAGCGCCCGAATGCGAAAATTATAATTTTCGGATTTTTTTAAAGTACCCGAATGCGATTCTTACGACGATCCAACCAAAGACCAATAGTAATTGCGCACGACCTTACTTCTAAGTAATGCGCATCATCGTGCATCATTGGGCAGAATTTTGATGCAGACAACAGAAAACCCTGGATTCTCTTTGCAATTTGTCTGGCGTTGGGGTAATATCCGGCTTTACTTGTATTTGTGTCGGTACTGGAGATCATGATAGGCTTCTTTGTTCATCATTCTTAAAGTACATTAATTTTAAATTCCTGGTTTTCTACTACAAAACTGCCATCATTGTTTCGTGTAGATCGACGTCCCTCGGATCCCTAGAGGCTCGCAAAATGGGCATCAAACTCGGATTTAACTTTCGCAACACAGTCGTTGCTGTGGATCATCTGCTGCACGTCTGGGGATGTCCACTTGTCAGGCACAGCCCCATTCGCCTTATGCTCCCCAAACATTCGGTCTCTCTCCTCCTTGGCCTTGCCTTCACCCAGGTGCAGCGTGCGACCGGGATGGCAAGTGCGCAGCATAGATATCAATGTGTCAATGTGATCATAGTTGGGGCCAAGGGGTGATGATGTCCAACACATCTTTCGAAATATTAGTTCCTGTGATGTTGACGTTGCAGAATTCAACTATCCCAAAACATAAATTAGATGTCCCAGAAAATGTAGATTTTTATATAAAAAATCATTTATCTATTTGCTTATTCATTGGGGCATTTTGGATGTGATGTTTAGTTAATCGGGATATCCTGGCAAAATGTAGATTCGACAATTCTTTCAAGGATGGTAATGTTTGCTAAAGTGATCCAAGCTCGGCGTCAACTGGATAGTTCACATGTTCTGTCTTTATAATAGCGCTGGGAAAAAAGAATGGGCAACAGAAGCGACCAAACATAGCTCATCTGTCTGGTGTAATCACCCTAGACCATAGAACAAATTAACTGGGATTGAGGTTCTAGGTGTGGAGAGGGGAATATGATTTAGCGATGTTTTGTTCCCAGGCAATGACCAACGACAGCGTTAGAAAATCAGTGTGCTACAGTAAACTTGTTCTTGATCCTTGCATTACCCTTTGTGGAATGTGGTAGACCAAGTGTGATGGTAGGATAAAGGGCTCTGACATTTCATGGTTGCATCTCGGTTAGCACTACCAGGGGCACCACTGCCAGTGCCAAGTTTTAGATTTGCCCAAACTCCAGAGTGATACGGTCCCGCCTAATGAAGCGGGACGTGGTTGCGATGAAACAAAACATCCCTTACAGAATACCAAGAGCAGCCAAGTGTAGTCATTCATCCAAGCTGCATCAGTGCCAGAGTTTGAACCCGAGCCAAAAAGCAGCCATGAGGACAAGCGATCGTCAGGCGATCACCAATGCCAAACGACATTACACCATCTCCGGTTATCCCGCGAAAATAGACATGCTCTTGGCAGCGACGTGGTTGAGAGGGTCCGCTGGATGGATCCTTATCAAAACGTTGCCAAATCTGGCGGTCAGGCCCTCATCGTTATTTGCGGCCAACACGCAGGGAGCGCCAAGCCACCACTCACAAAGGGCCATAAAGAGTCAAAGAATAACCGCAAGTGAGGTGCTTGCACTAGAAGAAAGGACAGCATGTCTTGCTTCAGATGCGTGGATTCCTCTTGAAGCGCGCGGCCCTCGGTTTCTATTTTCCCACGATGTGGCGTCAAAGGGCGCCTGGAAATGAGCATTGAGAGCCAACGAAAGTTGGGACGAGCCAGGATGTGAAGCACCAGGGGCCAGTTTCGCAGCGCCTGTGGCCAATAAGCCGCTGATGTCATGGATTGGGGTGGCGGCTGGAACAGGGCACCGTAACCCAGATTTTGCTCCTCTGGGCTGGCTGTTGGGTGGAATGGGACCTGCCGAGCCACTTAGAAGCACGCTGAGCCGCTGCCAGGCCACCACAAAGGCCCGCAGCCACCCTGCAGGGGCCACAGCAATGACGCTACCAGGATGAGCTTAAACATGTCGACTATCTGCAATAATTATAAGCCAAACCGCCAACGTCTCGCTGCGGACCTTGACCACTCTCTTGTTCACGACTTCACTCCACATGAGCTGTGCCCATACCTGGCAGTGATGAACCGATTAGACTACCTCTGAATAGCTGCAACACACCACCCGACGCCCTCAACCAACAGCGCTTCCCCTTGAGCACCCTATCGCCGCCCGCGCCCTTACAGGGCCTCTCCTCCAACCTTTGACGCCGCCCACTGGGAAAGATATTAACCATGGCGTCGACCGCTTCTGAGACGGGCCAGTCGTTGACCGACACTATCTCGTCCATCGCTAGCTCTATTGCCCGCTCTACAGCGTCCGCCACGATATCAGCCTCTGCTTCCCTGCTCAGCGGCAGCGGCACCACTACCCAATCTTTCTCCACCCCCGCGTCGAGAACGTCTGCAGCCGCCGCGGCCTCAACGACTAGCAGCGATCCTTCACAGAAGGATCGCGGAATTGGCATCGTCAGCTTCCTTACTGCTCTGGCTGTCGCCATCATTGTGTTTGCTGTCCAGGTTTTGCTGTTCCTGTTCCTTCGTAACAAGTTGGCGCGAATCTTGTTCGTCTAAACTCGCCTAATCTCCCAACGTCATGAGCTAACCTTGTTGCTAGCAAACCCAAGACCTATCTAGTACCCGAACGCGAACGAACCGAGCCACCACCACGGACATTTACGGGAATGCTAAAGACATTATGGAAGTTTAGCGATCGCGAAGTTATCAACAAATGTGGTCTTGATGCCTACTTTTTTCTTCGATATTTGAGGACGCTCCTTATCATCTTCATCCCAATCTGCGGCATTGTCATGCCTATTCTGATTCCTCTAAATTATGTTGGTGGAAAGGGTAAGCAGATTGATATTAAGGATAATGAAGCCGACAGAGACGAAAATACACCAACGGGCTTGGATACACTGGCATGGGGCAATGTTAGCCCCAAGAACACAGCTCGATACGATGCGCACCTGTTGATGGCCCTCCTGGTTATCATTTGGGTTTGTACCGTCTTTTTCTTTGAGCTTCGAGTTTACATCAAAGTTCGGCAAGACTACCTTACTAGCGCTGAGCACCGACTTCGCGCCTCAGCGACCACCGTGCTTGTCAACTCTATCCCTTCAAAATGGCTGAGCGAAGAGGCCTTGATGGGCCTTTTCGACGTGTTCCCCGGAGGTATTAGAAATATTTGGCTGAACCGGGACTTGTCCAAACTACTTGACAAAATTAAAGAAAGAAACAAAGTTCATTTGAAGCTTGAGCAGGCCGAGACGGACCTCATCAAGGCTGCCAAGAAAGCGCAGATTAAGCAACGAGATGCCGAGGAGAAGAAGAGACGGAAACAAATGAAACTCAAGGCTATCAGCAAGGAAGAAAAAGCTGCTCGTGATGCCCAAGAAGATCAAGAGGCTCAACGGATGGCTAATGGCCCCGGAGGCCACAACGCTGGCGACAAGCACGATATACCGCATACTCTAGATGATGGGCTCGGAGAGTCTCAAAACCGGATTGCTGAAGAGGCGCAAAGCCACCCTGGACACGATGCCCATTCGAGAGGCTTCAAATTTTTCGGCGATCCTCTCTTCAAAGTTGGCCATGGAATCAAGGGTGTTGTCAGCAAAGCTGGCAACAACGTGGATGAAACCTTGGAAACAACAAACGGCTTCATTGGAATGACTTTGATGAACGATCGTGCCCCGTCTCGTGGATCTGATCGATATCGACTCCAGTATTCTGGAGAAGTTGAGCCTAGGCCCTCAGCTTCGGACACGTTACGTGGCAATAACACCCATGGTCGAAACGATTCGCGCGCATCTGCAGATTCTACAAGTCATATTAGACCTAAGATATCTCAGGATCCGATGGTTGGAGGAGGAAATACTGTTCGAGCCATGACTCATATTTCCGACATGTACGAAAAGGAAGAACCAAAATGGTGGCAATTCTGGAAACCCCCTCCTGGCGCTTACGCCTCACCTATCCCACAAGGATATGATGTCAACCACCCTCCTGCGGATGGCAAGCCTCTTTGGCTGAAAGTGAAGCATGCCATTCCATTCATGGGACCAGACGAGGAACAATTTGAATATTCAGTTGCGCACAACACTGAATACAAAGAAGACGAGGATGGCCCTGCGGAGTGGGAAAAGTATTTGAAGAAAAAGGATCGCCCAACGCATCATCTGCCTCTGTTTGGTGTGTCATGGTTATTCGGCCTCCCTCTGTTCACCGAAAAGGTTGACACTATATATTGGTGTCGTGAAGAACTGGCTCGCCTTAACCTCGAAATCGAAGAGGATCAAAAGCATCCTGAACGCTTTCCGTTGATGAACTCGGCATTTATTCAGTTCAACCACCAAGTGGCTGCCCACATGGCCTGCCAGAGCGTTATTCACCACGTTCCCAAGAAAATGGCTCCGAGATTAAATGAAATCACACCCAAAGACGTCGCATGGGATAACATGGCTATGTCATGGTGGCAGGAATGGTTGAGAACTGGTCTCGTCCTTGCCATCGTATGCGGCATGATCTTCCTTTGGGCTATCCCCGTGGCATGGACTGCGGCATTGAGTCAGCTTGATACCCTAATTCAGGAAAATGAATGGCTTTCCTTTATCAAGGACAATGGTATTCTTGAGAATGCTGCCAAGGCAATTGCTGGTGTCTTGCCCGCCGTGGTTCTTGGTATTTTGCTTTTCTTGATTCCGCATATTCTCAATTTTCTCGCTGCATTCAAAGGTGCCAAGACTGGATCGCAGAGAGTCGAGTTTGTCCAAATCTTTTACTTTGCCTTTCTTTTTATCCAGGTCTTCCTTATTGTCTCGATTGCGTCTTTCTTTGCGGCATCATTGGATGATCTGATCAATAATTTTAAGAAGTTGAAGACGGCTTCTGATGTTCTGGATCTTCTGGCCGAAAACTTGCCCAAAGCTGCAAACTACTTTTTCTCGTACATGATACTTCAGGCCATGTCTACGAGTTCCGGTACACTTCTGCAGATTGGCGCCCTTGTCATGTGGTACTTGATTGCTCGTATCCTTGACAGCACTGCCAGAAGCAAGTGGGCTCGCAATACCAATCTCAACCAGGTTCGTTGGGGTGCCTTCTTCCCCATTTACACGAACTTTGCTTGTATCGCATTGGTTTATTGCGTCATTGCGCCTTTGATTTCTATTTTTGCCATCATTACATTTGGTCTCCTATGGATTGCTCAACGCTATGCTATGCTCTATGTCACTCGCTTTGAGAACGATACCGGGGGTGTCTTATATCCTCGAGCTATCAACCAAACATTCACAGGAATTTATGTCATGGAGGCTTGTATGGCAGGACTCTTTTTCTTGGTAAGAGATGAGCATGATAGTACCGCCTGTACACCGCATGGTATCGTCATGATTGTCGCTCTTATCTTGACAGTTATCTACCAAATTCTGCTCAACTATTCTTTTGCGCCTCTCCTCCGCTATCTGCCCGTAACCTTCGAGGATGAGGCGGTGCTTCGTGACGAGGCATTTCAGCGAGCTCAAGATCGCCGCCTCGGGCTTCTTGATGATGAAGAGCGATCAGATGATGATTCTGACAACGAGGCTGAAGTAAAGGAGAAAGCGCAGGTTGATGGTAATGAATCCATCCAGTTGCAGAGATTTGGCACACTTCGACGTCCGGTCAAGCAGGTTGGACATTGGGCTAAAGATGGTGGAAATCAGCTCCGCAAACTGGCCATGATGAACACGTCCAAAGACAAGAGCAGGAGGGCCTCACAATACCGAAGAAACCATCGCCAAAAAGATCTGGAGAATCAGCGTGCCATAGGAGAGGCGCTATTCGGGGGCATTCATGATGAAATCGAGGATCTTACTCCTGAGGAGCGCGACGTACTGACCCAGCACGCTTTCAAGCACGAAGCGTTGCGAGCACGAAGACCAACTGTTTGGATTCCCCGCGATGACCTAGGAATCAGCGATGACGAGATTCGTCGCACAGAAAAATACAGCGAGCACATTTGGATCAGCAATGAAGGCACCGCACTGGACAGCAAAGTGCGCGTTGTTTATGGCAAGGCTCCTCCTGATTTTTCGGAGGTGGATTTGATCAACCTGTAAAACCACAACATTTATTCAAAAGGACCCGGCGAGAACAGCGAGTGATTTTCCATTTTGCATCTTTTATATTTCTGTTTGGCGTTAGGAAGAGTTTAGAGATGGAATTCGTCATCATCATCGTGCAGCTTGCAGGCAAGATGCTTTTCTGGGGTAAACAAAGATGAAATATGGTACAATACCCAGGGTGGACCGCATGGTTTACTGCGAAAAGGAAATGGTAATAAAGTAGCTGTAGATATTATTATTAGAATACTTCTTCCTTCTAAATGATGAATTTATGTCTTAAACTATTGGTATTGCAATTTTTAATCGCTCAGAAATCGAAGACTGAGGACAGTTGCGTTGTGCACTTCTTTCAGGAGACAAGGAGCGTATTAGCCGTTCGGTTATCGTGTATGTTCTCTGCTTGTCAACTTCGTTTGGAGTGAGTGCGTATTTTATTAACCACTTCAATCGTTGAAAGTGCTTGATTGCACAAAAAAGAAAAAAAGAAAAGAAAAGAGAAACAAGAAGAGGGGACAGAATGAAATCGAAGAGTAACATAATTGATTTCAACACATGCCCATAGTATAATTTGTTAAGTAAGCTATTAGAAAATATATCCAAACCGAAATGTCTAAGATGTTAGTGTTGAATTTGTAGTCTTGGTCTATCGCCACCATGTCCTATTGATTGTATGTCCAAGCCGCATGTGCAAACAGGTGCATCATGAAAAAAAAAGGAAAAAAAAAACGCCTCAGTATGTCTTCCAATCGTGCCTCGTGACGACTGAGGCCTTGCTATCACATGTGAAAATGCTGATCGACAAACAGTCACATCCTGGCTTCTCGCTATTCACCATACAACGCCATCCCAATCCCAATGATTCCCGTCCCGTGTCTGAATTTTTCCCTTGATCGAGGTGTAGGAATCATTTCTATATGCATCCTTCTATGCTCTTTGTCTTTCGTATTCCTTTGTAGCCTCTAGTTCCTTTCGCACCATATCATTAAATTCATCAGGGTTATCGATGTAAAGATGGTGACCGGCTTTGGAGACGAGAAGAACCTTTGTGCTGCCGTTTTCCTTTTGCTTCTCTTCCTCTGTGGCTTCCTGGAGGGCCTTGCGCTTGGCCTGATTGAGCTTTTCCTGGGCTGCTAGACCACCGGCTACATCCATCCAGTCGTTTTCGCCGTACATGAAGACAATGGGGATGCCGGTTTCTTTGAGGGCCTTGGCACCGTCTGGTTGAAGAATGGGCTGTCGACCGACTTGGTGGATGCGGTTGATGACCGGTCGCCGAGCATAAGCTCCAGGAGCAAGGATATATGCGAGAGCGTATTCACCACTGCCCTTTTGCTTGAAAATAGAAAATGAGTAGTCGTGAAGAGCTTGGGATTCGACAGTTGGGAGGTGGTTGAATCGACGGGAAGTCCATCCAGAAACAAACCTGGGGCCGAGAGGGCCTGTCATTCTCACAATGCTGAAGGGAGAAATGTTCTGATCCCACAGCCAGACAAACCAACCGGGGAGTGGGCGCTTGATGACGACATGTGCAGGCTTGTGCTTGGCCAGTGTGTTAGCGGCCTCAGCTGTGGTGGCTTGTTGATCCTGGAGGAACTCATCCTCCATGGTGGATACCCCAGGCTCGGGCATGGAGGCGTTGACAGCGTATGGGTCTTCAGGAATTCCGACAGGTGAAGCCAGAATAAGCTTCTTTAAGCGTCCTGGATACTTGATTGCATATGATACCGCAAGGTACCCTCCGAGCGAGTGCCCCAACAAAGTGAACCTTTCAATCTTGCGGGCTTTGCGCCACTCCTCCAGTGCATCAATAAACCAGTTTTCTGCCTCGATGACCTGGTCTTCCTTTTCTTTGGCGTGAACCTTGAACGGTGGTCGTGTTGAGTTGCCCATGCCCAGCATGTCCAGGGCGTACAGTTTCAACCCATGCATGCGAGAAAGGGGCTCAAAATTCTTGTAGAAGAAGCCTAGACCGGCGCCGTATCCGTGAACCATGACCAGAGTCTCTTCAGTTTCCTCTCCAACTCTTTCCACAGAAACTTCGTTCAAGGCGCGGTTGTTGCCTGAGAGTTGAACCATGGATCGTCGCCAGATTCGGTGACCGTAGGGATCAGGTCTGTCGATGGCATTGGAGTTGATTATGTTATCGGTGGCTTCTTTTAGATAGGGCATGAGGCAGAGGACATTGCGCTCGACTGTCTGAGGGGATAAACTGTTCCACTAAAAAGCAGTCAGATTGAGTTTATTGGCGCTCAATCTGCGTCAAGCATGAGGGAATGGTCTGGCTTACCCATTGGTATGCAGCATCTTTGTATCCCAAGGGGAAGAAAGCCGCCGAGGGTCGGAGAGCGGGAGTTTGCTTGTACTCGTCGGCATCCACCGCGGGCGCAGGCGGTGGCCGCACAGTTCCGTCGGTGGTGGACATTTTTTTGCAAGTGGTTGCGGGTATCGAGGTGGCAAGGGCAATTCGTGAGAGTTGCAACACCGCAGATGCAGATTGAGGCTTGAGCATCCTAGATCAACGAAAGGGGGGCCTGGCGCTTAAGAAGCCCCAGGCAACAGGTTAAGTTGTCGCCAGTGGGTGACGTTGAATGACCAGGCCAGCAGACCGGAGTTAAGGCAGGATCGGGGTTTGAGTCGTTCCGATGCCGTAGCGGGAATGCCGACGCTACCTATGGAGTTGAAGTCCGCAGCGGAAGTAATGACGAGGCAAGATGGCGCACTGCAGGTGCGCGAGCAAGAGCGTCGGATTGAGCGAGACCAACGTCAGCTCAGCAAGATTAATTGTGCGCTCTAGTTAGATGGTGGGAGGCGGAGGGGGAAAAGGAGATCGTCTCAGGGCTCCATGGTCGAGGACGAGGATGAAATGGCGGAATATATCGGTCCTCAACTCACAAGACGCTGTCGTCTGTTATGAACTGCACTAGCTGCCCCATAAAGTCCCTGAAATGGCCTGGACAACAGAAGTTAGAATCCCCAACGTGTTGAGAATGGCCGCTAGAATTGGCGCTTGGGCCCACCAACCTCCGCCAGTGACGGAGGCGAGGTGCCTTCCTCTCCTCCCCGTTCTCCGCTCGATGTCTGCCGTGCGCCCATGTGATGACGTTCCACGCCCGCCACTAGACGAAAAAAAACCACGAGAGCTGTGAAGTAGGCCCACGTTTTGCGCTACGAGCAAGCCTCCCTCTAACTCTTGCACGAGAGCTTCACTACCCCACGAGCTCCAGTCCCGGGCCCAGTCACGGCCACAGCCGCTGTTTGCCACCGCCTGCCAAAACATCTGCTTGACTCGACTTGATTCGATTCGATTCGATCCGATCCGACTCGCTGTCTGCCGCGCCGCTGCATGGCCGCAACCTCACACTAACCGGCTGCCCTCCGGCCTGTTGGGGCTCGATCGATTTCTCGAATCCCGAACGTCCAATTCCTTCCTGTGCGCCATGGTTGACGAGCTCGATACCATCGTCAAGGGTGCCGCAGTGCCCACCCAAGGCATCAAAGATGCCGCCAGCACGGCACCCAGCATTTCCCCGGCTGGAAAGCCCGGCGATCCGCTCAACCACACACCAAGCTCTCCCTCCATGATATATCTGAACCTTCTCATGCTCGAAGCGTCTTTGCGAGCCCAGTTTCTCGAGCTGCGGGCCAGGAAGCGCCATCACACCTTTTTTGTAGCTCTCCTGACGTTGTGGGTAACCTTCTTTGGCTACGCCCTCTTTCTTGCGCCGCGAGAGGACGGCCAAGGCGTTGGCGGCTCCATCTACTGGGCTGTGGAGGGCGCTGAGAAGGTGTGCTTTATGGGTGGTATAATTGCTGCCGTCCTGGTTTGGGCAACTGGAATTTGGGAACGTGGCATCCGATGGCCACGACGCTGGTTTGCTATATCAAACAGGGGCCTGCGAGGCTTTAACTGTAAGCTCGTCATAATACGACGGCCACTATGGGCAGAGGCCCTTTCAACTATCGGATTCTTTCTCACGTACGGTCTCTTCTCTCACACCGCCAGTTCATCCTATCGATATGTTGAGCCTGCTATTTTGCGCGAGGTTGAGAAGGAGCTTCAAATCACGAGCGACAATCACCCCACGTTAATCCTGCCTCACGAAGACGAAGAGAAGGCTGGGCATGAAGAGGACCTGGCGCCGGGAGGCGACTACGTGAAGCTGCTGTTACTAGCTAAGCCATTCTCTGCTAACTTCAGGGAAAACTGGGAATTGTATCGCACTGAATACTGGGAGAAGGAAAACGAGCGTCGAGCATTATTGCGAGAAAAGGTCAAGGAAAGAGATCATCAACTTGCTAAGCAGCAGTTTGGGTGGTTTTGGTGGCTACCCTGGCGACATGTTCAATACCGGCGACCCGACTTGGAAAAGAGCGCTCAACCTGCCCGACATCCCATAGAGCGCAGGCGTCGTGGAAGCAGCGTCCGTCGCGCATCCGTGAGCTCATCCAGGAGCCAGACCCCAACCCTTGACGTTGAGGACCATCAACCTAGCCGTAGGCCCAGTAGTGGCTCGATGTCCGGGCGTCGAAAGAAGCTGTCCACGAGCTCTAAACCGAAGCGCCCCGTTAATGAGTCACGATCCGTTACGCCAGACATACCCTCTCCCTTGGCTCGTGAGAGAAGTGTAACATTGGAGGCCGTGTCAAAAGAGCAACGGTACTCAACAACGTCGACGTCTAGCGCCAGCTCTAAGGAAAGAGAAGGATGAGAAGTTTGGGTTGAACAGATCAGAAGAAATGAATAACACTTGATGACAGACACTGCGCGAAAATTGTTCTGTGATGTCGTATGAATTATCCCAGTTCATCACTGAAATGCTGTGCGGGTTGACATCATTGCTCTGCTGTCACACTTGTTGAGTCATCGACGTCGCAGGGGTATGATTAGGCAGCCTAAAAGCCCTTGCTAAAGTAACATTCAAAGATATGCCTATTTAATGCTTCTAGGAACGCTCATTCTGCCATTGCGTTTTCATGCCTTCATTCTCACGGCAGTATACCAAGGCATAAAGCCGAGGACAGCAAAGACTTGTATCAGAGCAAAGCGGTCAAGCTCCAAAATAACCACCATGGAATCTGGACTTCAGAACTTGTTCCATACCAATACCCTATTGGAATCAAAGAAGCTTCCGATTTTTCTTCGAAATATCGAAGCCCGGGATGCATCCTCCTTCGCCCGTCTTCTCTCAGATCCCCGCAACGCCTCCGACCCGAATGTCAAGCCGATGGATGTCCTTGTTGCAGAGAAGGCAATAGCTCGCATGCAAGACTCGGCAAGCGAACCCACAATTCACAACAATGATGGAGAAGTTGTTAGTGGGCCTAGTCGCGTCAATTTAGTCGTGGTATTAAGGCCAGAGCAGGACTCCGAAGAGGAGGTGATTGGCCTGGGTGGTTATGGGGCGATCAAGACCTGGCAGCGGAATGGGGCCAGTATTCGGGCTGGTGACGTGGGCGTCTTGATTGATGCTGATCACCGAAGCAAGGGATACGCAACCGAGGCCATGAAATTAGCCATAGATTGGGGGTTCACGAACGTTGAGCAGGGGGGATTGCAACTTGATTTGGTCACCCTTACAACACTCGATGACAATGAGCCGATTATTAAACTTATCAACGATAAGCTTGGACTGAAGGGCAAAGGTATTGAGAGGGATGCTGAGGTTCAAGGCAAGACAGAAATATACTGGGAGTTACGGAAGGAAGACTGGAAATGAATTGAAAATCTTGTCGTTATCTAGTCACCATAACTGGCCAACTCCGATGTCATAGCAATGCTGCTTCAACGCCCCGAACACCCAAAGCTTCCCTGGATGAAATGTCTGTCTGAAAAGTAGTTGCGAAATGAAGAAAGGACAATCAAGAGGTGAGGTAGAAGTGAAAAACAAAGAAAAAAAAAGGGGGGGGGGGATCACTAATGTCCAGACATAGCCGTTTCCCAAATCAAAACAATAATGCTGTCCATGGCATCCCCTTCGGATCGTTTGAATGTTGGGGTGTCATCTGCGGCGCCGCGCTTCACATATGCTTGCCACACATCGCCATTGTTGCCCACGGCTGAATCCAGCAGCCGCCACACATTGCGACGTCCAGTCCACATGAGCACCTTGCGTTGAATCGGGTCTTCATCTACGCTGACGGGACCGATGACGGACTTGCCGCCCCCTCCCGGTCGCCCGGATGAGGGAGGCATATCAGCCACATTCATTCCATCTGGGTATTCGGTTATGGTATATCCATTGACTAGGACCCAGTTGTCTCGGAAACGATAACGCCGGAGAAAGCATGCTTCACCGCAAACGTCAGTGACAAGATGAGCGACGCTCGGCTCTAGATGGTGCCTATCATCGTAGTGATGCAGAGCCAATGGCTGAACTCCAGTTTCATAGGCATCCGTCCTCTCGGTGTAGGCGTCGTTATCACTGGGCGAGTAGAAACTCGGCAGCACATGCATCGTCATCCTGGTGTGCTTCGATACGCAGTCCTGCAGCATGCTATCCCATCTCTTCTCGTGGGACTTGCCGTCTGCATCGCCCCGGAAGCAGGGCAGTCCGGGAATACGGGAAACAGCCGACCGAGTGAGAAATACTGCACCTCCTCCATAGGTAGTGACGAAACCCTGGCCGCTAGCCCAGTCCGACTTCTCGCTGGGGAGGCCGACATAGATCTCTTTGTCCGAGTTGTAAGTGAAGAGGCGCCGTTGGAGGTACGACAGGTTTGGAAGGAATATCTTCTCGTCAAAGATACCATACCACTTTTTATGTTTTCCTTTGGATGCTAGGCTCGCGCCAAAGTCCTTGATGATTTGCAGCATGCCAAAGTATCGTTGGGCTGCAGACATGGGTGCAGTTGATGTAGTGACGTAGGCATCAATCCCGCGAAACTTGAGAACTTCGCTCAACTCTTTTACTTGGTGATCGGGAGCTGTCTCTAGGACTAGGACAAATGTTGCACCGTTGCCGTATCTGTTTCCTCCTGTCATCCACCGCGCCCAGTTCTTGACCAATGCGAATTCATTTTCCATGACTTTCTCATAAGTGGTAGAAATGGCAAACAGAAAATCGGAAGCATCAACCTGTTCGGGCAGCGGGCTCTCAGGCACGGGAACGTCTAATTTCCTTTCTGCTGCGAGCTCGCGGCGGCTAGGCCTTTTGACGTCTATCACACGGAATTCATTGGAATGAAAGTCGGCATCGATGTTTGTAATGGAGGCGAACTCGGAGCCCTGCTTAAGTGTCTGTAATCTCCATGCCGCCCACGCGGTATAATTTGTGAGTCCATGCTGCTTCTTGAGGCGGTTCAAATATTGTTCCTCCGCCGGCAGGCCCTGGGTGTTAAGTTCCACATCTTGGATTTCAATGTCCTGGGTTTCGAATCGCGTCAAGCGATGGGTATGGATGAAGAGAACGATAACAAAAATGACACCAACAAAGCGGACCGCTTTGGAGGAGAGCACTGGGGGACCGGCAAGTGCAACCATCTTGTGAGAAAATAAGGTACAACGAACGTTAAGAAAGAATAGAGAATTCACCGACAAGCGGTAGCCTGCTCAAACATAAAACAAAAGAGTGACTTGGGGTGGGAGAATCACGATGTCACCAGCGACCAGCAAACATGCTGAGACGAGCACCTGAAGAAGAGAAGAAGAGAACCGGGCGAACAAAGCGAGGGCAAGGGCGGAGGCACGCAGCGACAGATTGGGAAGCAGGGGACTTTTAAAGCTAACATGGTGAGAAGGGATCATCATACAGGATGCAATTTGTGGCACAGCGACAAAGTGGGAGATCTGATCCCCTTGTCTAATATAAATGGAGCGTGCAGTGGGTCGGACACCCGTCAGCCCAGTTTTGAAACCGTTGGCCCCGGTTTCAGAGAGCATGGATGACCAGCGGCAAAAGCGAAAGGAGGGGTATTTTGGGCTGGCAATTTAACCCGGACCAGGGCCAACTCTCGATTTCTCGATTGCAAGTGGTTATTGGGCCACGCGTGGGACCATGCAAGGTACAAGGTGACGATATGCATGTCACAAAGTCGTCATCAGGGCCGACAAAGAAGGCGACTATCGGTGATAGGAACAAGCGACGAAATGGGTGAAGACGGCGCACAGTAATTGGATGGCTAGACAGATACAGATCCAGATATGGAGATGGAAGGCTTTTTTTTTTTTTTTCTTTTTCTCTTTTTCACCTTTATATCGTCAACGCGTTCAGGTCTAAACACAACGTGGCTCCGGGACGAATGTTGGTCGTGAGATGCATATGAGGGTTGGTGTTCTCGGCTATGTATGCCGTTGAAATGAGAATGCGCGGATAAGTCAATCCTGGAAATTGGTCCACGTCCCTAATTTGGCGACTGAGAGAAAGAAAAAAAGCCTGATGGCAATCATTGCATGGCATCCTGGTCCTCATTTTCCAGCTTCAGTGTCAAAGCCCCCACCAACTTCGGCCCTGAGCTGCTGGGAGCTGGGGTCGCGGAGCTAAAGCGTTGGCCAGTCCGTAGACCGCGGGTATCAGTCGCAGGCTGGAGGGACCAGGGATACTTTATGATAGGGATCAACCAACCAAGCAAGAACCAAAGCACGACCGGTAAGCAAGCTCAAAATATTTATACTTGCACGGGCACTTTCGAAATGCAGCAGGGTTTGTTTCTAGGCTTTGAATCACCTGTTATACATCGCATTGGTCTTCCGTCTGCCTCGCTCCTCTCTCCAACCTTGGCAGAAACCTTCCTGGACAAATAACTCACGGCCAAGGCCAGAGTAATAAATTCCAAACGCGACTTTCCCGTTTATCGAACTTTTCCATCCTTTGCCTGCCCAGCTGTCGCGATGCCATGGCCCACCACTTTCGCACCAATGGAGGGGAGCTAGTATTATTGCGCCAGCCGGAATGGGTTTAAACATGGCTGCAACTATGAGTGACGACAGAGGCTGAAACGGCATGGTGGCTCGATCTGTGGTTATTAGTCGGGTTATGCGCTGAGAAGTGCGCACGGGGACTTGAAGTTGCCAGTGCGACCACCCATGTATCAGTAACAGGTTCACGAGAACGCCAGCGCTACCAGGGTTGGAAACTTGAGTTGCAAACAAAGGCAAGTACTGTATTTGGCCCACTAAGTCCATGCTTTGGGCGTCACAGTTGACATGTTTTTTCTTTTCTTTTATTTTTATTTTTATGTTTTTTTGTGACTGGGCGTGACGTGACCTTACATGGTTTGGTTTGAAGTTATTAGAACGTGTATATAACTATTTATCTTTACGCAAATCATATTTACGCTACTACTAGACTTGATTTGGATAAACAGAACCACCCTCTAAACTGGTTGCTGAGCGTTTTTTTGAACGTTTGTTAAGTACCTTGGAATGTGTGACTGTCAAACTATCGAGTGCCATACATGCAAGTCATAGACGGTATGGCACATTAAAATACGCCAACGATACTACTGCACAAGCGGAATGATGCTGAAGAAAATCAAGGATATGTATAGATGTAAAATAAAACAGCGACCTGTATTTCATTTTGTTTATACCAAATTATGCTTGAGGTACGAGAGTTTTTTTTCCCGGCTTTTTTCGGGTGCTCTTGCTTTAGTGAAGATAGCCTTCTTTAGGTTTAGCTTGGTATTATTTTGTAGTTTCAACGTAACTGAACATAACTTTCACAATCACGTGGGTCATGATTTCCCAAACGCGCTGCGAGCAACGGCCTCGGAGCTGTTGTGCTGCGCACAACTGCGGAGAGGCCACCCTAGTTATCTCTCGTACCTCGAGCTTTCTTGTGCGAACGCCCCCTCCGTAGCTAGCTTCTGCTAGGCGTGAGCGCATTCCGCAATTTTTCGCCAGTTTGCTGCCTCATCAGGCTTTAGCTGGGGTATGTAGCACCTGCTGTTGTTTAGTGGGGAAGTTGAGTGAACAGGCGAAGGTGGGATGCAGTTTCACCGCCCTGGCGACGGCGGCAGAATTCTCAAAAAATTTGGATCCCACCCAACTTTTCGGATCGAGATGACATCGCGCTGTTCATATTGCGACCAGTTTGGATGCATCGTGCATTGTTCAGATCACGGCCAATCCCCGGCATACGTGTGAGAGTCCAATCGGGAGCTAATACCCCCATAATCAAACATCTGAAGACGGCTATTATTTCTTACCATTGTTCCATTCGACACCAGACGACTGCTCTTCGCTCATTTTCAGCAGCGACCAAGATGGCTAGCGACGCGGTGCCTGCCAACACAGTCCAGCATAATGGGAAAGAGTACCGGACTGTAAAAGAGGGAAAGGCGACCATCCTTGTTCCCCAGGGTGCCAAGATTGGTGAAGATCGCGGGGAGGTTCAACAGGTCTTTTACAACCCCATCCAACAGTACAACCGCGATCTTTCCGTGCTTGCCATCAAGACATATGGAGAGCAAACTATTGAGAAAAGGCGCGAGCAGTATGAAGCACGACTTTCCAAGCAAGGAAAGAAGAGAAAGCGCGAGGACGATATCCAGAAGCCCACAGATCCCGATGCCCAGCAAGAGCAGCCTGCTGCGCAGAATCAGTCGCAAACCCCAGAGCAGCCCAAGCCTCCTGTTCCCGATGCGATCCCACAGGAAAAAGCACCCAAGATTTCGTTTAAAATCCTCGACGCCCTCTCGGCTTCAGGACTGCGAGCCCTTCGATATGCTCATGAGTTACCCTTTGTCACGTCCGTGAAAGCAAACGATTTGTCGGATTCTGCAGCTGAGACAATCAAGATGAACGTTGGCCACAACGGACTAGAGGACAAGATTACTGTTACTCAAGGCGACGCACTTGGGCACATGTATCGCGCAATTGCGGATGATTTGTCGCAGCGTGACCGGTCAGGGAACCCTGGTAAGAGCCACAAATTCGATGTCATTGACCTGGATCCTTATGGTACCGCCGCGCCCTTCTTTGACGCTGCTGTTCAGGCTGTTCGAGACGATGGTGGCCTTCTCTGCATTACCTGCACTGATAGCGCGGTGTGGGCTGGGCACAGCTATTGTGAGAAGACTTATGCCCTATATGGTGGAATTCCTGTCAAGGGAATGCACTCACATGAAGCCGGTCTACGATTGGTATTGAATGCTGTTGCAACATCAGCGGCACGCTATGGCCTAGCGATTGAGCCTCTCCTCTCGCTCTCAATCGACTTCTATACAAAGTTTTTTATCCGGGTCACCAAATCACCACAATCTGTCAAGTTCCTTGCGTCCAAGACAATTCTGGTATATAGTTGCGACCAAGGTTGCGGTGCATGGGAGACGCAACCTCTTTTGAGGAGCAAGCCTACACCTAATAAGAAGGGCAATGCCGCCTACTATAAACATACCATGGCCCAAGGTCCCACTGCGGATCGATTCTGCCATCATTGTGGATTTAAGATGCATGTGAGCGGACCAATGTACGGAGGTCACATTCATTCTCAGGACTTCATCAAGCGACTCTTGGAGCAGATCCCTGGAGCCGACCGCTCGGTCTATGGTACCCTACCTAGATTGGAGGGCATGCTCCGAACTGCGTTAGAAGAGCACATCACCGGACCAGAGGTAACAGAACCTGTGGATCCCAAAGATGCGCAACTTGCAGCCATCGACAACTATCCTTTCTTTTTCATCCCTAGCAAATTGGCGAACGTGGTTAGTTGCTCGACTCCGAGCGAGGATATGATTCGCGGAGCACTGATCCATCTGGGTTACCGAACTACTCGAAGCCACTGTCGACCAGGAAGCATAAAGACGGATGCCCCTTGGTCCACCATCTGGTGGGTCATGACTGAGTGGATTCGACAGAAGTCACCCATTAAGGAGGCCAACATCAAGTCATCTTCTGCCGCATGGAAGATTCTAAATGATGCTGGCCTTGTCGGACGTAATGATGCAGAGCCATCTGATGAACCAGTCAAAGAGGATACTCAAATGGAAGGCGTTGAGCAGGAAAGCTCATCGGCTATACCTCCGGATGCCAGTGAGACAGCGAAGGCCTCGAACGGCAACGAGACAGTCCCCCAGAGCGAGCAGGAGCTGCGCAAAACGTTAGTATTTAATGAAGAGTTGACGCGACTGGTGCGACGACGAGGAGAACAAAAATATGTGCGCTACCAGATGAATCCGAGAGAGAACTGGGGCCCGTTGTCCAAGGCGAGCAGCCGATAGATAGAATAGAGGAACTTTATCAATTGAGATACCCAAGCTACTGAGTAACCTAGCTCATATTTGGCTTGCAGTGGATGGTGGGTGTGCATGTTGAAACGGGAATCAATGTCTTGATGGATGAATGTACAGTGTCGCTGGTCGAATCAATACGTAGACTACAAATGCGTCACTCATTGGCGCCAGCACGTCAAGATTCGACTGCTCTGATAAGCGCATTCTTACATTTGTCATCCGCACACTTGAATCTGAAAAGCACTCCTTTTCGCAGCCCCCATCTCGGTTTTTTTTTTTTTTTTTTTTCGTTTCTTGGACTTTTCGTCTCCCCATCTGTCCGTGTGGTGTCTTACTCGTCGACAACTTGTCCCTCAAGGTTCCCCGCACCATGAGCTCCACATCGTTGGACGCACCGGCTAAGGCTGTCGAGAACGTCGCCTTGTCAGAGACTCATCTGACTTGGACCTTTGCTGGCGCATCCGAAACGATTGGTATCGGCAAAATTATATTCATTTTTGCACCTACCCAACCGAAACCCGAGTTTTGGATCTGCCACATCGACGAGGACCCCGAGGACAGCGAGAGACGCTATAAGCTCTCTCTGCTCAAGGCGGACGCAGTGCCAGCCGAGGCCCTGGAACAGTATGCCATCAGGGATTTGCCGGCTCATCTCCAAAATGGAACAGACACCGAGGTGGATGTCATAGTATCCACAAAGTCAGGCACTGGACGGGCGTTGCAGCTTTGGGGAGACGTGCTTCAGCCTCTATGGCAGCTGATCGCAGCTTACCGCGGCACCCCCTCTTCAACATTTTATAATCTCATCATCACCCAAAGCGCAGAGGATATTCAGAATTTTGCCAAAAAACTGTGGGGTTCAGTTACCCAGAACTCAAGGGCACGCACCATTGTGCTCTTGAGCGGTGATGGAGGAGTGATAGATCTACTTAACGGTTCCGACCACGATGCACCGCCTACGACGTTGCCTGTGATTGGGATTCTTCCCCTTGGCACAGGGAATGCATTGTTTCATTCGACACACAAACCCCTCTACTCGGCTACTGGACCAACGCCGCTTGTTCATGCTTTCCGCACGCTCTTCAGGGGCGTCCCCACCGATTTCCCCGTGTTCCGAGCATCCTTCTCACCCGGATCCCACATTGTCACTTTCACGGACAAAGCCAAGGAAAACAGCCAGCCCGAAGATGCTGGCCAATTTTTGAAGAAGGAGGTTTCCGTCTCCCATCTCAACGGCTCCATCGTCGCCAGCTACGGTTTCCATGCAAGCATTTTATACGAGAGTGACACGCCCGAGTACCGCGTACATGGAAACAAGCGCTTTGGGATGGTGGCCCAGGAGCTATTGAAGGAGTCTCACACATACCGAGCCCAAGTCGCCATCAAACGCTCTGGATCTGCGGACTTTGAGCAAATCCCGCGCGAAGAGCACGCCTATGTGCTTACTGCCATGGTTTCGAACTTTGAACAGACTTTTGCCATCTCCCCGGCCACCAAGCCGCTCGAGAGGCAGCTGAGGCTTGTCCACTTTGCTCCCATCGGAGGAGAGAGAATCATGGACGTGATGATGAAGGCGTATGACGGGGGAAAGCATATAAACTTGCAGTGGGACGACGGCGAAAAGGTCGGGTATGAGGAAATAGACGAAGTCCGAGTGACCACACAGGAAGAAGATGAACGATGGAGGGTTGTGTGCATCGACGGCACAATCGTGCAACTACCAAAGGAGGGACAGGTGAGTGTCAGGCTCTTAGAGAGACCGCTGTTGAAGGTCCTTGCAAACCCCCAAGTCCTTGACAAGTAAGGCTGGATGATAGACCTTCTATCGAATATTACACTTGCAGTAGCTTATTCGCTCTCTTCTCCATGAGTTGCTCAAACTCAACCACTCCATTCTCCAACTTGGTCATCTTGCCCCCCTTTAACCTGTACACCACACGACTTCTCACTCCCTCTTCCTCATCCTCCTCATCTTCGTCGTCGTCCTTATCCTCATCGCGAGCACCTTCAATAGCACCGCGCATAAACCATCGATCGTGGCTAACCAGGATCACGGCGCCCTCCCAGTCTCGCAGCGCCTCTCGCAGCGCCGTTACCGTCTCGTAGTCGAGGTGTGTTGTGACTTCGTCGAGAACCAGGCAATGAGGGCGCCGCAAAAACAGGCGCGCTAGCCCCACGCGCACGACTTGACCTCCAGAGAGCTTCATGAGGGGCACATCAGAGGCGATGCGTCCGGGCAAACCGAGCTTTCCGAGAAGGCCGCGAAGCTCACCCTCGTTGAACTCTTCTGATACGTCTGCGGCGTCGCGCGTAAGAAGGGCCAAGGCCGTCAACTCGGGCTCCCCACGTCCCAGGTCCTGGAGTGAGTCGACGGCGTGCTGAGAGTAGTAGCCAAGTTTCAGGCGGGGGTGAGTGGTGATGGTTCCCGAACTGGGACGAGACTCTTCCACGAGCATTTTAATGAGAGTGGATTTGCCAGCGCCGTTCAGGCCAAGGATTCCGACACGGTCGCCCATACTAACAGACAATGTAATCTCTTGAAGGATGAGAGGGGTCTTGGCTGAGTACCTGAATGCAACCTTTTCCAACGATATCAAGGCTCCTGGGAAGCGTAGATCTGGGGGCTCCGGGAGATAGATAATAACGGGGCGATCTTCAGGGGGTATCTCAATGTCCTCGCGAGATGTCAGGAAGAAGCCGACAAGCTCGCGGTTTAGCTTGAAGCGACCACCTCGATGGTTGACCTGCATTCCCCATCGGTCGTCAAGCTTTTTCTGTCGAGACTTTGCTTGGCGCAATTTGTTCTGGTCATCATTGGCTTTTCCGGCCTTGATGTTGGCGGCGATGGACTTTTCAATGTGTGCCTTTTGTTTGTCCTGGGCCTCCTTCATCTTGACGAGCCAGAGCTTGCGCTCAGATTGAGATCTTTCGTAGGTGGGTAGATCCCCGTGGAACGAGGTAATTTGCTTGTCCTTAAGAATGAGCAAATCGGTGCACACCGAAATGAAATCGCGATCGTGGGAGACGAGAATCAAAGTTGGAGGTTGGTCAGTATTCTCAAGGCCCTGCAGGTAACGCTGTAGCCAGATGATGCCCAAGAGGTCGAGGAAGTTTGTAGGCTCATCAAGAATTAGAATGTCCGACTCCTGAAGAAGTACTGTGGCCAATGCTGCTCGCATATGCCACCCGCCAGAGAGACTGGTGATGGGCTTCTCCATGAGTGCTTCCGTGAAGCCGAGACCAGTGAGAATCTTTTTGGCGCTTGATTCGACTTCAGCAACACGAGCGGGATCGATTTGGATTTGTAGATCAGCCAGCATATCCACTGCTTCTTGCGTTTCTGCCTGAAGTGAATCGGCGGAAATGTCATCATTTGATTGTTCCAATCTTAACAACCGTCAGTAAAAGGAGAAATGATTTGAGTTCTGGAGCGACTTACAGAGCGTTAGATTCAGCCACAACCTTCTCGTAAGCCACGAGGGCTTTGCGTGCCTGTAAACCACGAGCTCCGCTGCGAAGACGGGCGTCCTTGTCAAGGCGGAAAAGGCGCTGCTGGTGTCGGTGGTGCTTGAGTTGTCTCAGAGCTCGAATTGGTGCGTAAGAGTCCGAGGCATTGATACCATCAGACAAAACTGTTACGTGGGTAAGTAAGAAATACACACACACATATATATAAGTCAAGGAGAGGGCCTTAATAATACCTTTGATTTCCTGCTCAACGGCCTGCTTTGCGGTAGCTCGCTCAATCACCTCCTCCAAAACGGCCGAGGCCCGGCTGTTTCCAGACCCAGGCTTCTCCTCGGTGGTTGTTTCATCAATGAGCTTCGATTGCTGCAAAATTGCGATTCGTGTTCCCTCAGGTATGCCGGGGATAAGCTTCTCTGCAATTGCCTTGAGCAGCGCTGGGCAGCTCAGTCAGTATCACAGCTTTGATGGTAAACGTTGAGAAGAGATGGCTTACTTGATTTTCCCGTACCGTTGCGACCAACCAGAGCATATCGCTGGCCCTCCTTCAGCCGGAGTTTGGCATTGGAGAGAATCTCAATGCCCTCGGCTTTGGCCTTGGACTTGGATTTTGCAGAGGACTTTCCAGTCGTCTTACCGCCCGACGTGACGGTGATGTGAATGCCATCGATTTCAAGCTAAAATAGGGATGAGAATTGGCGAGCTGGGGAATTTTTGCCAGGGGTCAAGTACCTCGCGATAATTGGGCGACTCGATGTGGAATCGCGTCTGCTTAGAAGTACAGAGGATGGTGGCTACGGACTCGGATGCAATCGACGTCATTGCGAAGTGAAGACGGAAAAGGGCGTGCCAGCCAAATTTAAAATTTAAAAAAAATAGAAAAGAGAAGAAAAGGAACCGCGAAGAAAAATGCACAGTGGAAGGCTTCGCATCGGTATGATGGTTGATGTGGTCGATGCTGAAAGCCGTTCGGTGCTGCCCTGAATTAAGTATGCCTTCTTCTCCCTGGCTTATAGATTTGCATATTTTTCTTATGTCCGTTTGCCCCTTCCCCGCAAGACGTACCGAACGCCGACGCCACAAAACGAATCAATACAACCAGCCACTAACTAACTAGTCTAGTAACGTGTCACAGAACCAAGCAAAACGACATGCCACCCAGCACCGTGACTCACGCCGGGTGACTCCTGAAATGCAAGTGGGGATCCAAGCTGAGACCCCTTTTGTGATCGACATATGCGAGTTGAATGAGTTGATGGCCAAATTTCTAGTCATGCCGATTTTATGACATGCCAAATGGCTCTGCGGCAGCGATGAAGAAGAAGAAGAAAAGTGCGACTCACAGGCTCTGTCAACAGGGAGTAGTTTCTAGTCGATATGCTGGTTGCAACGCACGGGGACTTGTCCAACTCGACGGGGCAAACAACACACAATCTATAGTGGTGAGCTGTTGACTGTTGATGATGCAAATTTCTTCCAATGATGTTTTTTCTTTCTTTCTTCCATTTTTTTTTTTTTTTACGCCAAAGCCTCAACTCTTCTTTTTAAAGACGGGTAAACTAATTATTCGCAAAGGAGACGAGCGTCGAAATGTTGGCTCGCTTACTCACTCAGCTCTGACAATCAATCACCTTCCTAATTCTTACAGGACCTTTTGTCCTAACCATCAACCAGCACTTCATGCCTCGAATAAAAGGCTTCCCCAGCCCGCTAATCTTTTTATCCATCGGCAGCTAAACCTCCTTTCTCCATCATCGCCCCGTCGCCTTCCAACCATGAATTCTTCCATTGTTCACTGCGCGCCCTCGGCGGATGACGCCTTTGGCCCAGTTGTCGCTGCTCACTGTCGCCAGGGATTCGACTTTACCATTACATTTGAGCAGTCTGTTCTCATCTTACTCCCAGCCGTCTTTCTTCTCGTCGCCGCGCCATTTCGCATCTTCCATCTTCGCAAGGCACCCGTCAAAGTTGCTGGCCGCCGTCTTCGCCTGCTTAAGCTTGTTAGTTGGACATATGCCCACACCCCCCCTCGCCGTTGTTGTGTCTTTGGATCGAGGTAAAATTAACCAGCAGTGCCTACCAGACAGCCATAGCTGCTTTGGCAGTCTCACATCTTGTCCTCGTGGTGCTTTGGGCGTCGCGTCCTGCCAGTGCCAACTTTAATCATGTCTCAATCGTTGCCGCCTGTGTATGTTTTGCCTCCAGTCTGATGTGCTGTGTTCTCTCGTATTCCGAACATTCCAAGTCTCCCCGCCCTTCCTCGTTGTTGAGTGTCTTCTTGCTCGTATCCCTCGTCTTAGACTTGGCGTTGTTGCGCACTCTGTGGCTACTCCCTCCAGAAACCGTCCACGCTTCCATCGCGAGAGCCTTTACGGCAGCCTTTGCCATAAAGGCCATGCTCGTTGTCCTCGAGGCCTGGGACAAGTCCCTGCACCTTGTCAGCGGCGCCGGTCCGTATGCGCCCGAGGCTACGGCGGGGCTCTACGCCCAAGCTATATTTGCATGGATCACTCCCCTTCTATTGACAGGTTTCCGAAAACTGTTGACGCCGGTGGACTTGTTTTCTTTGGGTGATGATATGGACACTGCTGGCTTGAATGAGAAGTTCTGGCGGCACTGGAAAAAAGGTCGGGCATGTCATCTTTACATAGTTATTTTTACTATAAAAATCACCCCTAAACTCGTGATGTCCTTGTACTAAAGCTCTTTCAGCACCACCGGGATGTAAGCACCGTGTTATTCGTTGCTGCATCGCCACCCTGCGGTCGTCTATGATCGCCGTTATTGTGCCACGACTTGCCCTCTTGGCATTCACCGTGTGCCAGCCGCTCGTTTTGAACCGGTTCCTCATTTTCCTCGAGGATCCATCCCAGACAGATAACGCCGGTTATGAACTCGTTGCTGCATACGGGCTGGTCTATTTTGGAATCGCGGTAACGCAGGCCCTCTACTGGTATCAAAACGGCCGTTCTTTTACAATGCTACGAGGAGTATTGGTTTCTGCCATCTTCACCAAGGCCACCGAGATGAGCATTACTTCGGTAAATGACTCGGCCGCCATCACGCTCATGTCATCAGATGTAAGCCTGCTTTTATTTTACTCATTCTTTTTTTCTTTTTCTCTTTGGTATGAGAAAATCCTAAACTCAATCGCTGTCGCAGGTTGATATCATCGTCCGAGCAATTCGGGAGATTCACGAATTCTGGGCAAACGCTATTCAGATTGCAATTGCTACTTGGTTGCTCAGCATTCAGATCGGATATGCTGCCTCCGGGCCCATAATTGTCTCATTTGTTGCTCTTGTTGGCACTGTTGTCGTGGCCCCTCTTGCAAAGAAGTATCAAATTGTTTGGCTGGGAAAAACGCAGGAGCGAGTTGGTAAGAACAAGGAGTGCAACGGCCATGAATCAAGACTGGGAATACTGAGAATATACAGGAATCACGTCGGCCATGATCGGTCACATCAAGAGCATAAAAATGACTGGTCTAACACAAGTGCTCTCTGAAATAATCGCAAAACTCCGCGTCGATGAGATGAACGCTTCTCGGCCATTCCGTGTGGTTGGCAGCATCACATCTTCCATTGCCCAAATCCCGCTCCTTCTATCACCCGTGGTTGCTTTCGCAATGTTCCAGGGAGTTTCTGTGTATTCCAATCATACTTTGGATGCAACAAGAATGTTTTCGGCACTCTCACTAGTTATTTTGCTTGCTCAACCTTTGTTCTGGATGTTTGAGGTTATCCTTGATATGAGCGCCGCGATGGGAGCCTTTGAAAGAATTGAAAAGTTTCTCGTTGAGGAATCACGTCGGGACTATCGTCAGATTGATACTGGTGTTATATCCGAGATTTTCCGTGGTAACGAAGCTTTTATTGAACTTGAGACTTTCAGAAACCAGGCCGATTCTATTGGTGTGGGAAATACCTTGGAAAGGGTTCCCATTTTTACGAAGCGGTCGACATTCGCATGGTCTGACCAACGTAATGTCCTCCACGATGTGAATTTGGCCGTGGAACAAGGCCAGTTTGTTCTAATTTTGGGGGCAGTAGCCTCCGGAAAGAGCACATTGTTGAAGGGACTGCTAGGAGAGGTGCCGAATACCACTGGAGTCATTCATTTAAAGGGTGAACGTGTGTCCTGGTGTGATCAAAGCCCGTGGCTGGCGGTAGGTTTCATCCCTCATTCAAGTACATAAATCTGGACTAATGGTGTAGAACAAATCGATCAAAGACAACATAATCGGATATTCTCATTTTGATACGTTGCTTTATCGTCTTGTTGTTCGATCTTGTGACCTCGAAAAGGACTTTCAGCAACTTCTAGACGGAGACATGACGGTTGTTGGAAGCAAAGGACTTGCCATGAGCGGTGGGCAAAAACAACGAATTGTAAGTAAAACAACAAAATCAAGGACTTGTTCTGATATCTTCCAGGCATTGGCTCGAGCAATATACTCTCGTCCCCATGTTGCCTTGTTTGATGACATCTTCACAGGACTCGACAACCTCACCGCACAGAAGGTTTTTCACGACCTTTTTGCTCCAAATGGACTTCTGAAGGAATGGGGTACTACAGTTGTTCTTGCAACGCAATCAGGTGGGTGTGTAGCCTTGCCGCAGTTCTTCCCGTTAACCAATAAATAGTCGACTTCCTTTCATTGGCGGATCGAATCGTTTCCCTCGAAAACGGATCCATTTCTGAACAGGGAACTTTTAAAGATCTCCGCGGAGCTGGGGGCTATGTCCAGAGTATAATAAAGGCGCGGTCCACATTGGAATTATCTTCCATAGAGGCAAAAATTGAACTCGATAGCGGCTCTCAAATCACAGCTACCCGCCCAAGGATAACCCCCCCTTCGAGCACGGAACCAGATAAACGGCGTCAACTTGGTGACAGAACTGTATACCAATATTATTTTAACAGCATTGGACATTTCTTTCTCGGAACATTGCTCATCCTCGAAATTGGGTGGACTTTCCTGCAGAGCTTTCCCAGTTCGTAACTCCACAAACAATTGAAACCAGGAGGGGAAACGTATTAACAACAGTCTAGCGGTATGGCTCAAGTTCTGGGCCGATGCTAACATAGCGGGTGAAACCCGAAATACTGGATATTATCTTGGAACATACGGCTTTCTCCAAATGACAGGTGTTATCTGGTTCGCAGTGCTAATTTGGTGAGATTTATATACTATTGGACAGTCGTAAATTTGGCTCATAGTAGCATAGGTTCGTTCTTGTGCCCATCGCCGCCAAGTCTGGAATATACCTGCATCATAAGTTGCTTTGGGCAGTCATGAGGTAAGACTCCTTACCAGGTCGCTACTCAACCCACTCACCCTACAGTGCTCCACTCTCCCTGTTCACATCAACAGATACTGGATCTATCACGACTAGGTAAGCTGTTTCACATACACAGGTATCATGAAGAAACTAAAAAATATTATTCATCTTAGATTCTCCCAAGACATTGGAATGGTGGACAACCGCCTTCCTCTTGCACTAGTCGTTACACTTGCGAGTGTGTAACCTCCTCCTCTTGCTCATGCCATACCTGACACTTTCATAGGTTTCTTCGGTGTTCTTGCAAAAGCTGGGCTTCTAGCTGTCTCTAGCCATTACGTGGCCATCACATTTCCGTTTCTTTTTGTACTTTACTACTACTTGCAGCGCGGCTATCTTCGAACCTCACGCCAGCTTCGACTCCTCGACCTCGAAGAAAAGGCTCCCATTTACACCCAGTTCCTCGAGACTATCAGCGGCCTTGCTACCATTCGTGCCTTTAGCTGGGTTCCAGAAGCTATAGAATCCAACCATGTTCTCGTGGATCGCTCTCAACGCCCATTCTATCTGCTGACCATGGTACAGCGTTGGCTCGTACTTGTGCTGGACATGATGGCCGCGGTGCTCGCCCTGCTCGTAGTAGGGTTTGCTTTCATGTTACGTGGCAGAACAAGTGTTGGATTAACGGGCGTGTCGCTTGTGCAGCTGATTGGACTTAGCGAGACGCTCAATATGCTGATTCAGTTCTGGACCTCGATCGAAACCTCGATCGGCGCCGTAGCACGCATCAAGCAATTTTCAGAGGAGACTCCGGACGAGAACAGACAGAGAGAAACCCAAGAGCCACCCACAACGTGGCCTACTCGAGGCGTGATTCAAATAAAAGATTTGACGGCATCATACGACACAGGTGGAAATATCAAAGCTCTGGATGGAATTACTCTTGACGTTGGGGCGGGTGAAAAGGTTGGAATATGCGGAAGAACTGCCAGGTGAGAACACTTGAATTCGCTAAACCCCCTTGTATTATTGTTTTATTCAACATCTTCCAGTGGCAAAACTTCGTTACTGCTCTCCCTTCTCGGTCTCCTCGACATATCAGCAGGGTCGATAGCTGTTGACGACATCCCGCTCGCCTCGATCGCACGAGAGACGATCCGTAAACGTTTCATCACCATCACACAAGACCAGTTTGTTCTTCCTGGAACGGTTCGCCAGAACGTAGATCCACCAGGAAACCACCCTACCGAAGCTATCGTCGAAGCGCTTCGTCTCGTGGGGATTTGGAGTGCCATCGACGAAAGCGGAGGCCTCGATGCCCCCTTCAAAGAAGATATGCTCAGTCATGGGCAAAGACAGCTTTTCTTTTTGGCAAGATCGGTTCTCCGCAAGTCTGTGTCGAGAGTTGTCCTCATGGACGAGGCATCTAGCAGGTATGCACCCCCTGTTGTCTGATTTCCCTTTATTATTTTTTATTTTATTTATTTTTATTTAAATGGGCAGTCCAGTCTTGTTCAGCGTCCTAACATAGCTACAGCGTGGATAAAAAAACAGAAGAAGCCGTTAAAAAGGTCGTTGAAACCCAATTTAAGGAGCACACAGTCATCTCCATAGCTCATCGCCTAGACACTATCATGTACTATGACCGTGTTGTAGTCATGGAAAATGGCCGGATTATCGAAATGGGGAAGCCAAAAGAATTGATGCTATACCCAAGCAAGTTCAGGGCACTCTTGAATGCAAGGGCTCAAGGGGGTCACTGTGGTCTAGACTTTGGAATGAGGGAATCTTAATATCCTTTCTTTGGATTCAAGTGCTTATAATATGGTGTATCTGCTCGATGTTATCTATGATTCTAGATGATCTCTTTCTACAGTAATAAATCTGCCCTTGCCGGCCCTCATAGCTCGAATGTGTTTCTCAACATTTCTAGCAGTTTCTACAGACTCCCTATAGCTCGATATTTCAGATGGCATAGCATCCTCCCTCGGTTTGAAGCCCGTGTTGAGCCGCAGCTCGGTTATCTTCCCCCAGTTGTTGGCCCAATCGACAAAGTCGTGCTCTGATTCTGTCATCAACGCCTTGAACCACGGCGAGCAGCCAGTGAGGTCAAGAAACTCAAGCGCATAGAGGTTCCTACTCAGCCAACGCAAAACTAGCAGTGCTTCACTCCAGTCATGGTCAATTGAGTGAGAGTAGAGATTCGTACCCCCGTAAGGAATGTTTCCCTGGGGAGTAGCAATAGTGGAAAGGCGGGCCTGAGTGATGAGACATGGGTCGGGCCAGTAAGCGAGGCTCAGATGAGTTAGGGACGAGAGTTTGGAGGAAAAGCCAAGAAGCTGTTTCCAGGATGCGGATGAAGCGTGACGGGGATCTAGAGCGAGAGACAGATGGGTGAGGTTTGGAAGCAAGACCCGGGGTGGACTTGGAACAACCTCAACTGTGTCCCAAGAGTCCTGGAGCTCTGTGTAAGCTGGCTCGTCATCATGTGAGGAGAATATGAGTTCCTTGACATCCTTGAGCTTCAAAGAACGGCCAATAGACCCTGACAGATCTAGATAATTGATATCGGTGTTGGAGAGTGTCGAGCCGTCCAGTTCCTCCTCCTCGTCGAAAGTATCGGGAGGCGGCAGAAGGATAGCTCTGAGGTCACTTAGAGAGAGGCCATCCTCGCTTGCTATACCAACAAAGCGTACCAATGCCGCTTTGAGGTGATTGGGGATAAAGTACAGATGGTATTGATTGTACACCCGATGGAAGGCCCAGTCATATGCCAACTTTTGCAGCACGATATCTATCAAACTCCCCCGTTCAGGCAGATATGTTCCAGGCAATACGGTATCGGACAGATTGGCCAGGTTCAACCTCGAGGAGCCTGGCGCATGGGTGCCAGGCTCGCCGGCAGGGCGACGGGCGACCCAGCTCCGAGGGGGAGGAGGGCCAGCGGGCAACCTCCGACCTGTTCCATCAAACCTCTGGCGAGCGGCGCGTCGGGGGAGAGGGGCAGGGGTCTCGGGAATCTGGAGGAACTCTCTGATGGCTGGAGGAACACTCGGGGCGGCTGCAGGCAGGGTGGACTGTGCAGCGGTGGAGGGGCTAATCGAAGTGCGACGCAAGTTTGCCAGCAGCTCGTTGACGCTCCTCTGAGGCCTGTCTGCTGAGCACACGCTGTGAGACTCTGGCGACCACGAGGTCGGACGTTGGGCTTGGGAGGGGGCGTCTCCAAGGGAAGCAAGCCGAGAGGACGGCCTGGACCCTTGGGGGCGTGGCAAAGGAACGGGGAGGGGGAGGGGTGTGGCGGGCGAGAGAGGGCGATAAAGCAAATGATGCACTCACCGGCGATATTGGACGTTGACGCCGCGGTCGGAAGAGCCGTCGAGGATGGCTTGAAGGGCTTGTGGTGTCTTTTCTTCGGCATGCCCGGGACAGGTCGCCTTGCGAAAAGGGCGACGTGAGGGGAAGCGAGAGAGGAGAGATTGGGCCAAAAGAGGAGCGGAGCGCGAGTCTCTTTTGTCCCCAGATGGAGAGTTGACGATGACGAAATTGGGGGTTTGCTGATGAGTCAAGATCACCTGCCTGCTAAACTTCCCGCATCCTTACGGATCGTAGTGGAGTGTTTGGCGGCTCCAGGGCGGCTCGCAGGCGGCTTTAGGGCAGTCACCACGCTGGCATTAGTGAGTCACTACACTGACATTCAGTGAGTCACCACACAATGCCATTCTCTCCCTGGGGCTTGTAGGTCTCGGATGCATCTACGGATGGAAGAACTCTCTGCAACTTCATCAGCCCTGGCACCTCGACCGATGGTGGAATACGACCTTGCAAGCCTCGTTGTACGGATACGCCCCGAGACCACTAGCTTTGAAGCAAGACATAGATCCCTCCCCAAACTCAGCCCTGGCTCAGCCGCCCTCCAAAGTGTCAACGAGCATTCTGCGGTGGGGCGCCACAGCCCGCTCGTGTCATGTATCATGCCGAGGCAGGACGGCCCCCGAACAATCACGATAATGGAACCAGCTCCCTTGTTTGCTCATTCTCACCCACGCGGCCAGCCATGTCGATGCGCGCTTCGTCATCTCATCGTGTCCCCGCCAACCTCCTCGCCTGTCCCCGGCCTATCCTTTCAAGTCCAGCGGGCCGAATGCGCCACCCGGCACTTTGGTCGACCGCCTCGTGACCGGGCCCTGGGCTGGCTTGAGGTTAGGATAGGACGACTTACACCGAGAATCGACCCGTTACCATCTGTCTCGAGAACGGACTGTCTACGGGACGGGACCATACAGCGCTGATGGAACCTACGTCGCCATCGACCATCAGCGGCCAGCAACATCTTTGAATACCACCACCCGCTGGCAGAATGCGATGGCAGTGGCTGGTCAGACGGCCCTGCCCCAACCCTCCATCTAAGTAATTTGCCGCCTCAGTGATAAAGGAATTGTTTATCCAGCCATTACGCGAGATGTCTACAAGTTCTCGACTACCACGTCACGGCATGTATGGGTGGTGCGTGGTGTATGTTTGACCGTTCAGTCCCTTTTAAGAATATTTAGAAACTTTCCGTATCCGCCGCCAAGTGTCCTGGAACTGCAGGCATATCATTCGTCTAGGTCCTTCATTACGTGCTTTTTTCGCCGTGTTGGAGTCATCATCGGCCAGCCCTGTCGCCCACTGTCCATTGGCAAGAGGAGTATCATTCATAGTCGCTTGTTTACATTGATAGTAAAACCGGGTTGATCCCTAAAAGCGTGGAGGCGAGACAACCACCATCTGGGTTAGCCCGCGGCTGCTTGCATTTGTCTCAGTCCTAGCGGCAAGCACATGTAACACCAATTTCTTTCGAGCCATCCAGAAAGCAGACGCCCAGGAAGCGTGACTGAGCACCCTCTACGAGTAGCTTATTGAAGGCACCAAAAATTCATTTTGGCACATCATCCCGAGTCGAGATTATCTGCGTGTGGATCCATGAGATGCCCAAAACTAATACAGCTATCAGTCATGAAGCATCGTCGCTAGCTACACTTTTCTCTACAAATGTATTGACCCCATGTGTGTTGGCTCGAACTAGGTGAAGCGCATCGAGCAGCAATGTGGGCGTTTCAATAATTCACTTCGCGCTCAAAAGTTGTCCCAGGCGCTCATGGCTACCCGACCTAGTCTACTTCATTGGTTACCGGCCCAAGTCGAGGCTCCACGCCGTGTTCACCAAGGTATCGCCACGTATCACTCCCTTCATCCTATCCCTGTCGTTGATCTTGCCGCCGATGCAAGGAGGGAATTGCAAGCTTTCCCGTCGAGTGCAGGCAACCACCCGCGGAAAAGAGCGGGTTGCGGCAGAGGCGGTCCTCGGTCTGGGGGTTTATTGTGGTTTATTTTGGTACAGCGGCAGGCATAAAGAAACCGGTCTGACAAAGACCGAATATGGAAGTGGGAAGCGAATAAGTGCAGAAGGCTAGTTCTCCTCGATCGAAATTTCATGGGGTCATCAACATGAGCGAGATGGCCTGGCCGTCAGTTGCTCTGCATCAATCTGCCTGGTCAAAATACAATGTTTGCTCCCTACGTATTTTTTTAGTGTGACGCAGATTTGATATTGAAATCGCCTCCTGTAACCTTGCCCCGGCCAGAAGGTTACTAGGTGGCTGCGGGCTTGTTCTCAATATCAGACACGCCGGGTATGCTCATGAAGTTTATATCTGTATTAATCGCTGTATTTGTCATTGCAAGAAAACGGTCGTCACGCTCAAAGCGTAACACGCACCGAGGAGGATGAGCTTTTGTTGGTTTCCGCCAGATTTTAGAATTAATAGAAGGCTTAAAATCAGCCTGTCGCTGCTTTACCCCTGAATCACGAGGTTGCCCACCAGTGTCAAGCTTGGCACTCAGGTTATCAAATGAAGCCTGGTCAAAAAGAAGAAAAAGAAATTGGATGGAACACCTTTAGCTAGATTTCGTGCTGCGTGCTATGTAATTTTTAGCATATAAATTGATTTAATGCATGGATACCCTGTTTCTGTAAAACCTGGTTTTGTGATTTGTGACGAATTTTCCATCACGTCTATCTATTCGCCCATGAGCCAGAAAATGAGCTCATCTGGCATTCTTTGCCCACAACTGCCAGCCCAAGTCAGTGGCAATGATATGTGGAGTCGCATCTAACCCCAACCATCAATCAAGGTGGCATAGAGTAGCCTAAAGCCACCGGTATTAGTGAACATGGATGGCCGGCAGTTACCGTTTGATCTAGCCAGTTTAGCAACCGAGGTTTTCAAAGTCCCAAGCCATCATGTCATCTTGGAAAAAAGCAAATACCAAATAGAACAATAACGGGGTGGTTGTATCGCTCTCAAACCCTCCCCCACCCTCCCAAGGGCCCCCATGACTGAGAAACAGGCTGTCCAACCCCTGGTATTCGACAAGCGAGCTCACGATACTCTCTTTGCCGCAGCATAGACCACTCTGCTTGTGTCATCGGTCTGTATAGTTCTGGCATCCCTTCCCGTGGCCGGCTACTGTTGGTTCAGACAATTAAGAGGGTGGCGATTGTTGTCTTTTCATGGTCATCCGCTTGAAAACTCGGTCAAAGTCTCCCTACAGTGGGAAGGCAAGAATTGGCCGCGAACCAAAGATTTGGCTGGACGCATGTCAGCGGAGATTTGCGCGTCATGGATGCTCACATTTCGACGACTTGAGGGGAGATCAGTCTTGCAGCAGCCTAATGCTGTGCCCCGCGGGGCTTGTGAGAAGGAGGTGGCTTGCTCTTGATGACGGTATAGGCAAACATGCATTGTGGCCTGGTGTGTATTCAACATGCGAGGAAAGTTGAGCAAGACATCTAAGTGGCTTTTGCAGGTCACCTCTTGAGGTGCATGTCAGGTAGGGATCCCACCCAGAGAGGTACCTTGCCAGCAGATGCAGGCTTTGGGATTTCCTTTATGCGCCTAACCCGGCCCGTTTCAAAGGCCCCGACTGTCACCTCCTAGATCACGAAGAGGGTGTGTTAGTCGCCCATCCTCCTAAATCCAGCGCTAGATGGTTGGTGGATTTCCTCCGGGATTTCCCATACAACAGAATATGAGAGTTGACGCTCGATGACACGGTGTCGATGCAACATTTACAGGACCGAGCACGTGCCGGCCCCGGCCCCGGCAGTAGGAGAGGCACTCGTTCGGGCGAAGTTAATCAACAATATGTGCATGGGCTTACAGATCCACCGATACACTACTCACTGATGGATCGTCTGCATCTGTCGTCTGCATTTGCGTGCCAAGACCCTGAAACCTTGGGTCCACTGCCCCGCTACCCCCACTGGCACTTCTCCCCGCCAGGGTCATGTCTTGCCCTGTTACTGCGTACCTACCTACCGCTCAGGTACAATACATACAGACGGACAGCGGAGTACTATAGTACCCCCCTACCTAAGCAGGTACGGAGAGACATGCTGACCGATGCATCTACAGGAGGGTGGGACGGCCATGGTCAGGCTGCACGTGCCAAGACCCTTGGGCATTCGGCAGAGCATCAAAGGCGCCAGCAAAATCCCCCGATGGCAGGTCTCGACCGGTGAAGGATCGTCTGCGTGACATCTCTTCGCTTGTTGACGCCCACTCTCACCCAACCAATCCAATCCCTTTTTCGCCAGCAAGTCCATCCTCCACTCGCATCTCGGACCCAGACAGGAAGAGGCAGAACCCGTTCCCATGCACTGGGGAATCAAGGCCGGAACCCGGTACCTCAACAGCCACGCCAGTGCATGCACGGATTGGGGGTCGGCTGGCGTGGATACCTTGCCTATTGAGGCTTCCAATGGCGAGTCGGCTCTGGGCATCCCGAGCCCTGATGGCCTTAGCAATACGGTCTTTGTCATACCAGCAAGTCTCAGATTGAGGGGCGATGTCGGGTTGGCATGCCATAGGGATGCCCAGCCCAGAAAGCCGGGACTCGGTGCACAGCAAGGGTCACCATTCGCTCCAGCCCTCCGAATTTATCACCTGCCTCCGAGACCATATGAATCTGCTGTACAGTAACCTGTTTGTAAACGGGCACCACATTGCCATGTACGGTTCGAGTACAGCACACCCTACCAGGGGCTTATGGTCTGCTCCTAGTCTCAACTCCACCATCACCCCAAGTTGTACCACCTTCAGAGCCTCGCATGTGCGCACTTTCTTAGTTGCTTGCTTATCTTGCCAATCCTCCTTCTCCCTGTCTCTCACCTGTCTTTTCTTGGCCGCACCAGACGACCGATGTTCCTGGGGCACTCAGGATCCACAATTTGACCCCCCATCACGGCATCTAAGCTCCCAACGGAAGATTGACACTTGAGCTTTAGTCATATCTCCACCTAGCACAGAGATCTTTTTGGATTGATCCAAACAATCCTTAGGGTCTCCAGTCTTAGCGTTCAGTTACAATGCCGCTGAACTCTCGATGGCAGCAACGGCCCTAGTAGCACCGCTTACACCGCCAACCACTGCATCAACCTCTTTAACGACCACCGGCTCTGTCTGATGGGCCCTCAAAGTAACGGCCCGATCCGACCAGAGGTTAAGCACCTATCTCATTCGCTCATGTCTCGTTTGCTCTAGCCTATATTTCACCCGATGTAGACACTGCGCTTGAACACGAGCCGCGTTTCCTGTGCTTACCCATGTCAACGCCCAGTCGAGGCCGAACACGGGCGTGAAAGTATGGCTATGGCCATCTCGGTGAAGTTGACATATGCAGTTCGTACCAATGCCGTTCGAGATTAGTCGACGGGAACCAACGCCGACACTAAAAATGACACTGGGCTGCCACTCAAGGAACACAAGGACCTGCAGCCAACAAGCTTCCTCTAGCCTAGCCCTTTTCCAACCCCCAGCAGTCGCTCCGCATCGGCGTCAGAAGCGGACAACAACACCCCCTCCTTTTTACTTCGGGTAAATGACTATATCATTGGTCAATCTTCGAGAAGTACAATTATCCATGTCTCCCAAGATTTGATTCAATATGTATTTGCCTACTCAAAGCAAGCTTAGAGCGAAGATCCGGACCCGCCGCGGACAAAATGATACGATTTCTTCGTCAGGGGACCCGCTTCTACCGTTTACTTTCTGCATCCACTGCGCCGTCTGGGCCGTTGGGATGCATCCGCTGTCCGTGGACATGAAACCTCTCTCGCATTCACGTGTTGCTGTGCAATGGGAACAGACTTCGTCCAAAGCCCGAGACAGCCAGGACAGGACGTCGGACAGGGGAGGGTGATCACCCTGTTCCCTGAGTGGATCATCCGTGATGGGTCAGCCATCTGGTTGTCGGAGCGTGTGGGGGCTTCACAGGGCAGATGCCTGGATGACTGACAGTGACCTACCATGCTTATTTTACATATCCTGTTGGCTGAGGCCGTGCTCCCAGTGGATCGTGGATTGCTAGTCGGTGGAGGACACACCCCTGTGACGACTAACCCATCCCGGGTTCGAGCATCGATCTACCTTTCCCTGATCGCATCATCTCTCACTTTGTGGATCGAAAATACAACGTTCAAAATGAGTTCCGCATCGATTGCTGCCAGTGTAAACGCGTGGCCAAAGCCCCCATCCACACATGATCAGACTCTGCTAGAGCCTAGTCACATAACGCTGTGGCTAACAGGCCACTTGCTGGTCACCGTCCACGTTTTTGCCGTTGCCCTGCAGTCTCCCGTCTCTGGCGCATTTCTTCAATCAACGGAAGTCACTCTTCGCCCAAAATTTGGTGTTTGTGGCGTATTGTAGAAGCCTTGACGGACGGGTGTTTGCATTCTGAGTCGTACAGATGAGCGTCAGGGATGAATAGCCACACCTCATGCTCAGAACTGCGCCGAGAAGCATGGCTGCTGCGCGTTCGTATTCCGCATCTCATAGGCTCTAACTTCACTGTGTGCTTCAAGTCGGCCATCTTATTCCGTCCCATGAGTGCGAGAATTTGTCGATCAGGGCAACCCCTTTGATACAAACCCGCGTATGCAAGGCCGGCCAGTCAACCGCCAGCACCCGTCCAACACCCGATGGGTCCCAGTATCGCTCCGATTGCACCTTGCAGCTGCTCCGAGAGTTTTGCTTGGCTCCAGTGGCGAGATTTGGCTGCACTTGCCACGGCTTCCTGCCTTTGTTCCGGTGCTTTTTCTCACATTGCCAACGCTCTAGACGGATTTACACATTTGCCAGCCATCAAAAGTGGTTAGCTAAGAACTTGTTGCTTCAGTCTCCTCCAATAACACCCCTTGGAAACACAAGAAGTTGACATGGAAGGTGACTTTAGTCAAAGCAAGGGCCTCCAAGCATCCCGCAAGCCTCTTGTGCCTATCCGTTGTCTCAGACTCTGCGCAACCGTCCGTCTCCATCCAAAGGTCCCTCCCCCCGGCCGGTATCCCCGAGTCCGCCATTGTTCTTCGAGCTTCGGCAAGCTGCCTGCTTGAAATTTAGCTCCTCGTTTCTTCTTCTTCCTACTTGGTCTGTGCCACGAGTTCTTGAGATCGCCGCTTTCAGTTTCTGGGCCCTCCTCAGCTCACCCCTGTGCGATACAAAGTCAAGCCACCACCGCCCAGGACTGCTGCGAGGGTATATAGATGGCCAGATCCTGCACCCATGCGGTTGTGTCTTCTCTTTGAATCGTCAATGTTTACCAATTCCTCGTAGTCCTCTTTGGCGTCACCTCTATTCGACCTCCTGTTACACTGAACATCATACACTGCCACTTGATCAATCGACAAGAACGCTCGCGTTTTCTCTACAAACGCAGCTTCCAACCTTTCCACGCACAATTGTCGCTGCAAGACGAGACAGGTATAATCTAGTCATCTCTTTCTTTCTTCGAGTTCGGTGTGGAGTGGGAGACTTTGTTCTACCATCATTCAAATGACCGGCCTATAGCACTGTCAGGGATTTCGTCATTGGTACATCCTTGCAAATTAGCCTACCTGTGCGCTCTAGCTTTATATCCATATGGATCCCTTTCCTCAGCCTCGCCATTTGATTTGGACAGTTCATTGGATGATTATTTGCATCATTTCTTTTTGGTGTTCCCAGTCATGTTTTGCATTCGGCTTCGGCTAACGATTCTTTGCACTTTAGACTTCTATCCTGATTAAACCCAGCCGTCATTCGAGCCCAAACGAGCGACAAGAGGTGCTGACCCCAGCGCCCTACGAATTCGAGGTATATGCAAGTGCACCTATCTCTCACATCTCTGGGTGAGAATTGGGGGAACGCCACGCGCAACTGCTGGCTGACGCAGACAAAAAAAAAATAGCGTATCGTGGACCAGTAACCAAAATACGAGCTACGATAGCGCCTGACAAGACCTGGCCGGATATTGAAAGTCCATTTTCCTTCGCGACAGACCGCCGTCCAAAAGATCTTATGAATTCGCAAATCCCCAAGGTCGGTCCCGCTCTTTTTTTCTCTCTTCCTTCTTTCTCTGTCAAAAAGCCCTTTTCTTGTCTTTATGCTTCATGTCGCGCAATTTCAAGCCTTCGAGATCAGCGTCAGCACACGCCAATGGCTTCAGTATTGAATCGACCGCCACCCAATAAGACCAGGCTCATCTTCCTATGACATCCATACGATCAAACAATTAGGTACATTCTTCAACAACATGTACCAACGAGCAAATCCTGCATGGTTGACTCGATGTTTCCAGGGGTAAGTGGATGGTTTTTTTTTTCTTTCAGCCCTGCCTATCCTACCCCGTAAATTCATTCCCGAGCCTTCAGAGCCTACCTGTCGTTTTTTTTGGCGAGCCATCTCAATGTACGATCAATCCTCGCTCGATGATCCACACCGAGATGGAGATGAAATGCAGAGTGCAGGCAACTAGGAGCAGCGTGCATGATTTTGGTCACCCCAGCGCCAAGAGCCTGCGACATGGCAACATTGGGCAAATGCAAGAGCTCTGGGGCCTGCACGGAATCTGTGGCATTGTGTCTCCGGCCATAGTGCTGTCGTACGCACCACACACCAACGCAAATCAGGCCCCAAGTAATTGAAGGCGCCGAGTATCTCGTCGCACTGGGCATGGCGGGCTAGGTTGGCATGGGCCAGACCAGAGTTCTGACCTCGGGCCAGAGCCGGAGCCCAGCAATCAGTCACATCTAAAACAAGATTGCCTAGCCCCGTGACAATTTCAGGTGCCTCTTGGGCGTGTTTGAATGAAGGGTCTTGATTTCGGCTGGCTAACACGATGATTCGCAGAGATTGTGACCTTGGCCACTAAAACCCGACGAGTTGCTGGCGAAGAGGGTGTGCAAGTGACGTTGACCAAACCTAAGACTGTCGCATGAAGATGAAGTGCCGTCGCACACGGGCGCGTGGCATGGCTGATGACTATCGCCGTCGAGACTGGGGCTGACATGCAGTTCACTTTGCAGGAATTTGACCCTTCACCGCCCGAGATGGGCTACATTGACATTGCTGCGCACACTGAGGAGATGAGGTAAGTTTTATCATGTCTATCGGCTGGACTTCTGCAGCGTCAAAATATCTAGGTGTCCAGGTTGTTGTCTATCGATGGTGATCTGTTTTCCCAACTATCCACTGCCTTGCTTCCTTGAACATGCCCAAATTCACCTAACATCCCCTCTCAATGGCACCAAATTTGATGGACTTTTGCACCCAGTGGTCAACACATTATGTCGTGTTTGTTCTCGCATCCGGGCAATGCGTACGGTGTACTGCGAGCTGCAGACTCTGTACTGCGTGAAGGAAGAGCACGGCCCAGCACAAAGGCCGATGAGCTAGACACAAGCCCCTTGCCCCATGTCGTGCCTTTGTGGCGGGAGCGGTTGATTTCGAATCCTGGCTTTGGTCTTTATTATTTGCTATTGTTGTCCCTGCCTTGCCCGTTTAGATACACACTCCCTCTTCCCAAGCGCCACCCACCACCATTACAGGTCTACTTCTACCAAAAAAAAAATTGGCAGAGGGAGGGAGAAAGCCTTTTCAAGTATATGGTTTTTTTTTTCGCGGACCCTACTACAGGCCTTGGCATCTAAACCCGAGCTTCTGACCCTCTTCGTCCTTCTCATCTCATTTTCCCTCTTTGCGCAAAACACCCCTGTCCCGTTTGAAATTTTCTCATGAATTTTTTTTTCGCCCTACTGCGGCCAACCTATTTTGAACCAACGATTCCAGCCCTTTTTCTCTATGGGGCAACCGAAGAAGCGGGAGTAGGCAACGTTAGCACGGGGTCTCCAGAAAAAAAAAAGACGGTTACCTGCGAATCCCTACCACCTCCACTGTCTACCATGGGTTGCAAGTGTAAACCAACTCAACCCGACACACGCGCGGTGCTCTCATTATCTACCTACAATCTCAATTCCCCCAACTCAGCCCAAACCAACAACCCCAGCCGCCCTATTGATTCTCCACGCGGGCCCGCGATAAAGCAGCAATCCCTGCCCATCCTCCAAATCCCAGACCAGGGTCATCCATCCAGCAGCTAGCTCTCACTGCTGCTCCCCATAGCCAAATTGCCTTCCACCCTCTTCCGTCCCGCTCCCGTTCCCGCAGCGCACCGCGCAGCATCACATCCCTCACATCACTCCCGCAAAACCTACTCCCGCACGCAAACCTGCACCCGCATCCGCTCCCGCTGAGCGCTGCGCAGAGCAGGCAGCCCAGTCCAGCCCAGCCCAGCCCAGCTCGGAGCAGATCAGCCCAGACATTCGCGTTGCGGCTGTCAAGCCCGATCCTCTCTCTGCTGGGGTGGCTCGGGCGCAGGGAAATGGGTGTCTGCTTCGACGCCGGGGGTGCCGTCTGGGATTTGTACACGCTTCCAAGCCCCTTCCCGCTCACCCTCACTGCTCACTGCCGCGAGCTGCTGCATCATCGTAGCCTCTCGAAACCGCGTCGGCCGGCCCTGTGCCACGCCAGTGACGGCAGTATTACCTGCGACCTGTGACACCTGGACACCGTAGCCAGGGAATGGCAATACAGCAGCTCCGTGGCCGCGTCTCCTGCCCGCGTCCTCTGCTTCCTGGCCTGAGGCCGTTCCGCTGATGAGGCGCCAGATATCCCAACACCACCTCTCTAGCAATAGAGCCCGGTCAACCCTCGTCACTCTTAAGTCTCTTCCATCCGCCGATCCTCAACTCCACTGCGCCGTATCCTCAAGACGGTGGTGGTGCCTTCTATCAACCACAACCCACCCCTCACATATTTGGAGGGCTCGACATCCGCTCTCGCCTTGGCTCAAAGTACGTTCTCACCCACCCCCCTCCCCCCCTCCTCCTCTCTGATATGCATTTTGTTTCGTTTGCCTTTCGTCCTTGCTCTTTATTCTTATTATTACATTCTCCCCGCCTCTTCATCTGACCTTGGTCTCTTCCCTTCCCATCCCTCTTCCTAGTCTTGCCTTTTATTTATCTCTCAACCCCCTCGCTGCTTTTGCTCACTTTGCCCTGGTCCTCTAAGTAGTGGAATGAGACGCTCCATTCACCATGGCTGTTCAAAGAGATCCTCTCCCTCAGAGACTCAAACTAACTAAACTCACCAGCAGCAGTAGCTCCTCTGCGGGAATGGCACATTCCCATCCCCACCCCCATCGCACCACTGCTCTCCCTCATCCGGGTTCGCAGATCAGCACCCGGGAGCAGTATACGCCGGCAACGCCGTCGTTTCGGAGGGCGTCGGAGCATCCCTCTCGATCTCCATCTTTCGCAGGGACCACGCTCCGGCGCAATCCAGTCTCGCCTACCCCAAGCCCTATTCAGTCTTTCCCGCCCTCGGGGACGAGCATGGGATCCAGCCAGTTTGCTAATCGGGGCGGTCAAAACATTCCTCCCCTGATGACTGTCCAGATGCTTGGATCCCTCCAGTATCAAGATGGCGCCGCTACTCCTGTCAAAGTCGAAATTAACGGCACCATCGACAAGGGCTTCTTCTTATCAGATAATGAGTGGACCTGCTACAGACGCAACTACTTTTCGTGCGGCTGTTCATTCTCCCTCAATCCCTACATGCCTGGGATGACCATTCAATTCACATCTTCGAATTCCAACCAATCTGTTCAAGTCTATGGCTTCGCCATGAGCATCTCGGCTGTCGTGTCTGACAATGAACAGCACAACATTGAGCTCGTTCAACACACCCCAAAAAGAGACAAGGGGCCTATTATGAAGCCTGATAAGGTTCGACTTGGTGTTAAACCGCCCCAGCAAGCACATGCTCATCACATGGACATGTTTCCCAACACCGTGGTGTCCACCCGGTACGGAGATGGTTTCAACACAGCACCCGGCAGCCAGCCGCACCCAACAGAGCACACATTCGAACGGATTCAATTCAAGCAAGCAACGCAAAACAACGGCAAAAGACGAGCTGCGCAACAGTACTACCAGTTGGTCGTGGAGCTGTGGGGCGACGTTGGGTCCCAAAACAACGGCGGTGACCAGTTTGTCAAGATTGCGACCCGAAAGTCTGCCAAGATGATTGTTCGAGGTCGGTCTCCCGGCCACTATCAAAATGACAGGCGAGGAAGCCAAAGCAATGGATCTGTTGTTCCCAATGGCATCAACTATGTGACTGGAGGGGGCATCGGAGACTTCAATTCCAACTCTATTCTGAGCACATCCGCCTACCCACCGAGTATGGACGGTAGAGCAGGTCTTTATAGTTCCCGTCATCATGAAATTCCTTCTGAGGCAATTATACCCCCAGAGAATGCGAAAGCAATTGAGACGGCCAAGGAGTATCAGTATTACCCTGGTTCGATTTACGATGGACAATCAGACCGGATCGACCTCTTCAACCCCCGCACGGAACCTGAGGCCCCTGTCTCTCACATGACCAGTGGCATGGACACAACTCCCAAGGTCAAAAGTGAGTATGACGGAGCAACCCTACCCAGCATCTTCCATCCGCCAGCACCGGTTGTGGAGCGCCGCCCTGGTCCATTTGATGGCAAAACAGGCACCAGCGGCTATTATCCAACGATGGTTCAGCCATCGGGAGTCAATATGACCATGACCTGAATGGTTTCTGCGATTAATGTTGCATGAAAAGAATCTTACGGCCGTCGAAAAGAAATAAAGGTAACGGTAACGGTAACGGGCATGAATATGGGGTTCAGGACTTCTTTACAAGGTTTCTTTCATTCTTTTTTTAAGAAAAAAAATGGGGGGGGAACATTGTTTCGCGCCGGCGAACCTGAAAGCGCACTCTGCATTGATGCAGAGGGCTGACACATGAGGTATTGCATGAATAGAGCAACAACTCACTGCGAAAAATGAAAAAAAAAAAAAATGGAAAGGGTACGGGCCTAGAGGAAGGATGATATTGTTCATGGGCAACAGTTACGATCTGTACGACACTGGGTCAGGAGCATGGGAGCTGGCAGGTGAAACTTGTTTGTTGGTATGGTTGCCTCTTTTGATTTTTCGCTCCTTCTGGTGATGACATGGAATGGAGAGTGACAGAAAATGTACGAAGTGGGAGATGGCATGGATGTGTGTGTGTGTGTGTGTGAGAGAGAGAGAGAGAGAGAGAGAGAGAGAGAGAGAGAGAGAGAGAGAGAAAGTAAGTGAGTGAGTGAGTGTGATCATCAACAAACAACAATATTGTTTTGAGACAAGGGAGGGAGGATACCCAGGTTGCATTTGCTTATTTGTTTATTTATTTTTTTTTAATTTCTTTTTTGTTTCCTATTCTCGGACATTTCTTTAGGCTTCATCTCGTCTTATTGAAATGCCTAGTTGCTGTTTTACTTTTATTTTTATTTTATTTCAACCCATACGCAGTCCTGCGAGGTGTGGACTACAGGATGGAGGGGTTGGCGTTAGGAAAGGCAAAGGGAACAAGAACAAGCAAGGGCTCAAGACCCGGAGGGGGGCGAGTTGAGGCTGAAGGGTTGGCATGAGGCCGTTATTCTTTTGCTTTATTCTCTTATTTTTTAATCATGCTTTACCTGGGTACCATGCAGGGATTGTTCGCTTGTGTTACATTTGCAAAGGGTGTGTCTTGTGTCCTGTTGTTGAGGCGCTCTAGCTGGGTGGCCTCAGAAGCAGCGAGCAAGGAAGCAATGTGCAAAACCCACCCCGCCGGCCGGTGGCAATGTTCGCAAGAGTGGCTCTTGTAGGCCAGACGCAGGCCAGACGCAGAGTATATCAGAGCAGAGCAGAGCAGAGCAGCCACGGAGCGAACCGGAGATAGACGTCACTCACTGCCAAGGCGACCTGGCATGCTTATACCCCCGCAGCGGCCCTTGATCCCCACTTTGAGGATCGAGTCTCTCGGTGTGAATCCCAGTCTCATTCCCCTTGGAGCGCTCCCGGCGTGCCCCATTGGATGCGCGCTGTCTTACCTGTCACATCTGCCACCATCTGCCACCATCTGCCAAAAGCATGCTTCCCACTTCCCCTCGTTCCCCTCGCCTCCCCCGCGTGCACTGACATTGGCCGTCGGATTAAGGTTCGCCCCATGCCCCGGGAACGGTCCGTCCGCGGGCCCCATTCCATATAGCCTTTTTTGTATGATCGCTCAATAGTCTCCTTCTTGATGGGAACTAGAACTTTCGCCGAAGCATCCAGGAGCAAAGTGTGGGCCTCTAGGGGATCGCTGGCTGGGAAAAGCTCAGGGGAAAAAAAGGCTGAAGCATCTAGATCCGAGCCCAAGGCCCGTGTCGCGGCTCCTAGCCTCGGATGCACATAGTGTCCGCTCTCGCTCGATTTGGCCCGTTTGGCTTCCCCCCATCCACAGCCACGAGGCGTGATTTTCATCTAAGACATGATGTCAACAATTCCCCGTTTGGACTCGACAGATTAGAGAGGGGGGGGCGCCAATAAAAAGAAAAGAAAAATATGCTTGTTTTGTTTTTTTCTTTTGAAGCGCTAGAGAGAGGTAGAGAGAGAGAGAGAGAGAGACATATGGAACCACTGGACAAACACATCCTGGTACTTGGGGCCTCCAAATGAGATTAGTCTCGTAAACGTCTTACCCTATACTTGCTTTTGGGATGCAAACGCTTGCACATGCCATGGCAATCAAGGGCTGCCCATCCCCGGTACTTGCGACAGCCTCGTTTTCCAGATCGAGATGTCAAAAGGAGCGGTGAAGGGAGCAGCGTATCCTGTCGGTCTGCCCCCTGCCATCTTCTCGTATAACTGCGACGCTGTGTCACTCGGCGCCGTCCCCGCAAAGCACAACACGCCGCATGGCATTGTCTGGAAATGATGGGCCCTGTCATCTATCCAGCCCTGGTCCTGGCTGCAGACCGACCGGAGACACAAAGGAGAAGAGAAGAGAAGGGAAAGGAAGGGAGGAGGAAAGCAAAGCAAAGCAAGAAATCACTCTCCTCAAGTCACTCAGCGAGCCACCCCCCTCTTCAAACTTCCAAGCCGACCCAACCAAAAGGGCCACGCCCCTCCCTCAAGCCTTGGGCGTATGCGTCTTTGCCAAGCGAGAGGAATCAAGGGTTTTTTTCTTTAATTTAAAATGTCAACAAGTAGAGAATGAGCATACGCCCTTCCACCCCCACTGGTTCGTATTGTTTCTACATCTCCGATAAGCGAGAGCTAGAACCTGAACTCGTACACCCCTCCCTGCTAAATTAGGTAGGCTAACAGACGACTCACCATGCGGCCGCCTGCAACCCGTTGGTACTTGGCACCCTCCTCATAGTTGATTCTCACATGCATTTTCTTGTCTTGTTCCGCGCCCCCCCCTGCTTCTCTCTTTCTTTTTTTACGAAAAAAGAACAGCAGGAAGAAAAACAGCAAAAAAAAAAAAACCAATGGTCTGGGCCCCAAGTTCCGAGTTGCACGGCATGGTGGTGCATCAACACACGACCAAAAGATCCCCCCATCGGCAATGCATCAGAGGGACTCGATTGGCCCAAAACTCCGAAGCCGAGTGTTGGTGCTCCCCTCTTCTCCCCTCACACTTCGGGGAGACGTACTCGTTGACCAGGATTCTGCTATGGCCGGGGCGGGGGACTGAGGAGGGATTCTCACGGCAGGTATGCGGGTTGCCTTGTTGCGGCTGAGAAGGATTGTTTACTTTTTTTTTTGCCTCTTGTACAACCGTCGTGTTTGAGATGGGTGGGCTTGGGCAGCGAGACCCCCAGGCATCGGGAGCGAACGAGGGTGCCTATTCTCGGTGAGTAGCCAGGGTTTGTATGGACCGGCCGGGGAGATGAGGGTCATTGTGAGAAGAGGAGGAGAGGGTGTAGGAGGCATTGACGAGAGGTAGAGGCTTGAGCGAGGCCATGGGCGACGACATATACGCCGGGATCAAGCCTCCTGCAAGGCGTACACCGGTCACAGGCTTGTGCGTCCGATACGGCTCCTTTGGGTCTGGCTCTGCTTTGTCGTATGTTCTGCATGTTGTTGTTATTGTTATTGTTGTTATTATTATTGTTGTTTTGTCTCGGGGAGGGCCCAATATGGGACCTATACTGAGCCGGCGGACAGCTTTGTGCACCGTCACGGATGGAAGTGGTCTGATGAATGTCACGAGGCAAGCCTGGGGCGTCGAGGATCCTTGCTATCGGGCCTGGAAGCGGCATGAAAAGTGCATTTGGGCGTGCGAGTATCCGATGGACGGAGAAGAGCCGGCACGTAGTCGGGTATTGCAGTGGTATCTCGGTCTAGAATCTACAGTATTTCGCCACGTCGTCTGTTCCATTGGCTTCCGCTGCCTATTTTGCTCTCCCACAGCAGGCTGATGAATTTGTCCCGTTCCATTGTAATCACATGCATATCCTTCACGACGACCTCCAGATGGCATCGGACATTTTTACCACGGCCGCCATCTCTGTCGTATCATGCACGCGGACCACATCGGCACCGCCCTGTACGGCGGCGGCGACGGTCGCGGCGGTGCCCCACGTCCGCTTGGCTGGCTCTGAGACGCCCGTAATCTTGCCGACAAAGGTCTTGCGGCTGGATCCGACGAGCCACGGTAGGCCTTCGAGGCCTGGCCAGTAGCGTAGTTCGTCGAGACGGCGGAGGATCTCGAGGTTCTGGTCGCTTGTTTTGGCGAAGCCGATACCAGGGTCGAGCATGATTCGCCAGCGCCGGATGCCAGCAGCTTCGGCCGCGGCAATGCGTTCAAGGAGCTCCGAGGCGACAGTAGGGATGAGCCCCTCTGGGTAGGATGTCAGTGTGTTCATGGTCTCGGGGGTACCGCGCATGTGCATTAGACAGATGGTCTTTTGTAGGCGGGCAACGGTAGGAAACATTTCCGGGTCAAGGAGGCCAGCGGAGACGTCGTTGATAATATCAGCGCCGTTGGCGATGGCTTGTTCGGCCACCGAGGCACGGTATGTGTCCACGCTAATCACAACATCGCGGCTCTCTGGCAGAGACCGGATCAATTTTATGGCTGGGATGACTCGGGCAGCTTCCTCCTCGGCTGTAGATTGCTCGCGACCAGGGGCTGTGGACTGTCCACCAACATCAATTATTGAAGTGCCGTTGCGAACCATGTTGGCTATCGTCTCTCTGAGGTTCCTAGAGTTGTGAACCCCGCCATCGGAAAAGGAATCCGGAGTTACGTTTAGGATACCCATGACATGTGTCTTCCTGTTGCTTGCAAGTGCTGTCAGCGGGGACGAAATGGGAGACATAGGCGTCATGGAAGACATTGGCTCGCCAGCAGGAAGCTCGTTGAGGTAGTCCTGAATGAGCTTCCATGGCTTGGAGGGATCAAGAGACTGAGCCGGGATGAGCCTGTTGATTGTCAGAGACAGAGTCTTGATACCACAGAAATAATGCCACATACTCTGCCAAGGGCCGCAGCACAAACTCCCTTTCAAGCACGCCAGCATGGGGGACCGTTAGTCGTTCATGGCTCACTTTTTCATCTCCATAGAGGAGAATATCTAGGTCAATATTGCGGGGACCTTTATCAATAACCTTCTTTCGACCCATGGCATTTTCAATAGCCTGGAGTTCATCAAGTAGAGCCAAGGGTTCTAGTTCAGTCTCAACCTGTTACTACAAGTCAGTGTGAAGCACTCGCTGGTGGACTGTGCTGAAAACATACCTCGCAAGCGCCATTGACAAAACGATCCTGGTCCTTGACATACATTGGTTCTGTTTCCCATAGGCTACTAGTTCGCTTGACCTTGATTCCACGTTTGTCCATTTCATTGCAAGCCCGCTCAATCTCTGCAACACGATCACCCAAGTTGCTTCCCAGGGCAATGTATGCCGTTTTCTTGCGGGGCTTGCTGCTACCGCAGGCACATGCGCAGCCGCAGGCAGTGTGCTTAAGTCCGGGTATGGTGATGCAAGCATGAAACTGAGGTCGCGTAGCCGCAGTCAAGGGCAGGCGTTGTGAACGCAGCGAGTGTGTTGTCGACACGCATCGCGCCGTGAGGGGGCGCCATGGATAAGAGGCTGGATTGTAATTGAGCCTGGAGGGGCCAATGCGGCGTATAAGAGATCGGGATGGAAGTGAGCGCCTCATTTTGAACTTCTCTCTTTTACATGATGCGCTTTGAGACTGGTCACGTTGAATGATGATGTGGGTGAGTTGATGGATTGCGGTTGCGAAAATTTGCGATAGACAAACGAGTGGGGTGGGTGTAGCGAGCGGCGCATTGCGGATGGAGCGGAGGTTGTCGGTGTATGTTATAAATCCATATAAGATACATGCCTGAGTTGGGAAATGGGAAAGAAAAAGTGACAATAAGGGTAAGCACGCGATTTAAATGCCAATGGGGAATTGAAAAAGAGATCACCAAGTATTTGGGCTCGTGCAAAGCTGGTGAAACGACAGACAAGTTTCCTCATGATTCGGTCCTTGGTTGTCATGAGTGCTGTCACGGGACCTGGAATCAGACTATGCCATTTAACACATGCCGTTTCTAGCCATGACACATTAGACTTCCCGCTCAATTACAATGAGTTAAAAAAAAAAGAAGGAAAAAAAAGAAAAACCTCTAGACGTCCGGGGACTCCTGTCTCTCATGGTGTCTGTCTAGAATGGTTGTGGAACAAGTCAAACGGCCAGACGAGTCAGCACTTTTCCAGTGATGATTGATGCACCACGCAGCCATGTCAGCACTCATGACCTCGGCGATAAGCGGAGCCCCAGCTTGAGACAATATGACCACCCTCTTCCTGATGAATCTCTTTGGGATGCTCCCCGACTTTGAAGTCCGAAGGGAGGCCGGGAGCCAATGGCAGAAAACCCAGCACAGCATTGTCCCTCGGCTTCCCCAGGTTTCCTGCCCCAGGGAGGTCCAAGGCACGGGGGCGCTAAACCCTTTGCGGCATCGACCTCCGCCTCCAGAGGGGAGCGCGCCTGTGCCTCGGCATGTGGTAGAGTGTCCAAACTCAAGACGAGGCGGCGGCTCAGCTGATGGGCTTTTGTTTTTCATTCATATAGCCTTGACTAACCGCCTCGCAATTCTTGTCTCTGCACATCACTCACACCTGTACCTTTGGTTTCTTTTTCTGGACCTGTACCCGTCTTTGGTAGCGATTGATTTTTGAATACTTCAGCCGGAATCACATTGCCTGTCTCTCTCTCTTCGAGTCCATCACATCGTATTCGTCACAATGGCATCTCCTCGTGCGTCATCTGCGCCCTCTCCTTGCTTTTCCATGCGAGCCCCCGTGTCGCTAACCAGCCCCCGTCTCTGAACAGAGAAGCTCCGCACTCCCATCACCGATCTTTTCAAGATCAAGCACCCCGTGCTGCTCGCCGGCATGAACGTGGCCGCTGGCCCCAAGCTCGCCGCTGCCGTCACCAACGCTGGTGGCCTGGGTGTTATCGGCGGTGTCGGCTACACCCCTGAGATGCTGCGCGAGCAGATTGCCGAGCTCAAGAGCTACCTCGACGACAAGAACGCACCCTTTGGTGTTGATCTGCTCCTCCCCCAGGTTGGAGGCAGCGCTCGCAAGACCAAGTTCGTCTCCCCCAGTGTCCCCCTTGTCCCCCACATTCCATGCCCCCACATCTTGGCTTTGTTCCAGCCAAAGCTTAGCCGTTTCGCGCATCGACAATCACATGCAAGCCCGCTAGTCGCAGTATCCATCATGGGACCTCGCTCGCGGCTAACACGTTTCTTTTCAGCTACGATTACACCAAGGGAAAGCTCGGCGAACTCGTCGACATCATCATCGAGGAGGGCGCTAAGCTCTTCGTCTCCGCCGTCGGTGTCCCTCCCAAGGCTGTCGTCGACAAGCTCCACAAGCATGGCATCGTTTACATGAACATGATCGGCCATGTCAAGCACGTCCAGAAGTGCCTTGACCTCGGTGTCGACATTATCTGCGCTCAGGGTGGCGAGGGTGGTGGCCACACTGGCGACATCCCTACGACTGTCCTCATCCCTGCCGTCGTCGAGATCTGCCAGAAGCACAAGTCCCCCATCACCGGCGGTCCCGTTCAGGTCATTGCCGCTGGTGGTATTCACAACGGCCAGCTTCTCGCTGCCTCCCTCATGATGGGCGCTGGCGCCGTCTGGGTCGGCACCCGCTTCATTCTCACTGACGAGGCCGGCGCCCCCACCGCTCACAAGGACGCCGTCAGGACTGCTGGTCACGATGACAACATCCGAACCATCATCTTTACTGGCCGCCCCATGCGTGTGCGTAACAATGAGTACATCAATGATTGGGAGGTCAACCGCCAGGCCGAGATTAAGGAGCTCACAGCCAAGGGCACCATCCCCTACGAGGCCGACCTCGACAAGCTTGCCGACAGCGACGATGACGCTGATGATGTCCTCGACAAATACCGCCCCTACCTCATGGGCAAGTGCGCTGCTGTTGTGAACGAGCAAAAGTCGGCCAAGGGAGTTGTGGACGAGTTTGTGGACGATGCCGTGTCCTGGCTGCAGAAGGGCAACAAGATGATTGCCAAGCTATAGATGAAATCCCCCTCCCTATGACCGTCTGTGAGATACCTGTAGACTACGAAGCCTTGATTCTATCTCTTTGTATTTTCCCGCATTTAACGTACCACCAAGACGAGCATGATAAATTCGTTTTAAGCATAAATTAATTCATCTCTTGTCAACGCTTCCATCAATGCGCCTCTTGTGAACAATTCTTCCTGTCTTTGACGTCAAGGCGAAGAAAAAAAAAGTCTATTCCATACTAACCAACACAGCCAACTTTGATATTAACATATACGCCAGTTCCCAAAAGCATCCCCCGCCCCTGATTTCATGCCGAGGAAATTCGTGCCAGAGGCTCCAACGAGGGCCCAAGTCCATAGCTCGGCCCACGTCTGACCCTTTTTTCCCTCGATTCGATGTTTCGCTCCTGAGGCCTGGCGTCGTCTTACATCTCTACTGTCTCCCACTGGGCATCTGGCCCGATTAGTTTCCGAGATAGGATCGGATGGCTCCCTGGAGCCGAGTAGCGCCCTCGCCAACGATGGCGCTCAGGTTGTCGATATCGTCGGCAGCAGTGATGCCAAACTTGCGGACAAAGTCCTTGGCGGCCGATTCGAGATCGCCATATTCCTCTTCGGCTTCCTCCTCCGGTCGACCAAAGTAGGCGTTTGATGAGATGGCGGTTGCTCCTTCGAATCCCTGAAGTCGCGTCTTGGCCTCGGCCTGCGCACTGGGGTCGAAGGCACCCTTGCCAAAGAACTCATCTGAGGAAATGCCCTTCTGGGTTCCAAACTTGTCTCGAGCATAAGTCTGCGATTCATCTGGAGATGAATTAGCGTAGAATCATTAAAAAAGAAAAAGAAAAAAAAGCATAGTTTGCAAGAACTTACCTTCAGCCTTGACAGGTCCAACGGAACCGAATCCACCAGCACTCTTCTTGGGCGCAGCAGCGGCCTTGGGCCCACCGATCTGTCCGAAGCCCAATCGTCCCATTCCAATTCCCAGTCGCTCCACTTCGGCTTCCGATTTCTGGCGAGTATGCGATGAAATGTTTCGACTGGGGCTGACAGGAGTTGGCGAAATAATACTGGCTCCAGCACCGGTATCCTTAGAGGCCTTTTCCTCCTCAGCATCAGGGTCATAGCCCAGTTTTGCGATGCGATCTGCCTCCTCCTTGGCCTTCTTCTCGGCCTCATCGAAGTCAATGACATCGCCTGTAACCTTCTTAACGCCCAACTTAGCGGTAGTCTTCTTGGCACCGAGAACGTTAGCCTTGCGGGGGCCAGTGGTGGTCTTGCGCAGAGCAGCTGAGGTGGTGATTCGGCTTGCAGGCTTAGCAAGAGGAGAGGAGGTGCGCGCAATGTCCTTGCCGTTTCCAGCGTTGAGGAAAGGAGAAGGGGTGCGTCCCACGACAGGAGGGGTCGCGGTTCGTGAAACAGGAGGTGTAGGCTTCTTGACGGCGGGCTTATCCCAAGAAGAGAAGAAATCGTCGTCGGGCTCGCCAGCAGGGGTCGCAGAACCGTCGTCGGCACCATCAGTAATTACGACTTCGCTGGGGTATCTGAAGAATTGTCAGTATGTTGTTCGCACAGGGGGTTCCACAACAAGCCACGTACTCCTGAGCGTCTCGGGCGGCACGTCGCTTGAGCTCGTCCTTATACTTGGTGGCAGCATTAGACTGGTACTTGGTCTTGGGGTCCTTGCTGTTCAGGGCGGCGGTGCCGCCATTCTGCTGGAAAAACTTGGTGGCAGACTCATTGCCACCAACCTTCATCATGCGGAGTTGGTCCCATTGCCACTCTACGCAACCGGGTTAGCCTTGTGTATGCGGCGAAGGAGATGTGCGTAAGTCACATACGGTCGAGGTTTGTTGATCGCACAAAGGAGATGTGGACACCAAGGTTTCGGTGGTTCGAGGAGCAGTCCAGGCACAGATAGATACCAAAGGGCACTGACGTCCAGGTTGGGTTCTTTTGGCCGCAGTCGAAGCAGATCTGGAGGAGACGAGACGTGGAGAGTCAGCGCTGTCAATCCTGCCATGGCGGTGCAAGTGCGCAACCACCGCCGAGCCGAGATTTCAACCCACCTTGTTCGCCTGCTTTGTCTTCAACTTCTCGAAGATCTTCAGCGACTGCTGCTTCGTCGCGAGGGCGCTCATATTGGCGGTGGCCGGACTGTTGGTAGCAGTGGCTTGTGGGATGCTGTGGGATCGATACGGTGTTGTGGCAGAGAAACACGGGGGCTCCTGTGGCGACGGCCGAAAGGACAGACTTCGTAAGGCTGGGTAAAGTTGGGTGCGGTATGTTTAGACTCAGGAGTTCCATCGAGAGGAGTGGGCAGTAAAGTGGCATACATCTGGCATTTCAAATGGCGCTATTCTGAATCGGGCCGCCGACGCTCCCCACGTTGCTTTCTGCCAAAGGCGGTGTGCATGCAAGTAATTGTGAAGCAGAGCTCGGGTCGACAGCGCGGGCGCCATCACCCGTTGCTATCGCCAAGCTTTTAAGTCAGTGTCATTGCCATTGCCATTGTCATTGCCGAGATATTTTTAGTCTTGGTACCATGGCCGTCGTGGATTATTCATTATCAAAATGAGGCCATTCAATTCCCTTATTGCAGCCCGCCCGACGGCCCTCCTCGGCCTCCCTCCCACCCTCCGAACCCTCGCCGTCCCACGCCACTATTCCACCCAGACCAGCTCTGGCGCCACGCCGCAGGGCCCTAAACGTCGAACGAGAGCCGTCACCCCCTTCAATGACGATGGCTTTGTGCCATGGAGCGACCTCTCCGTCGGAGAGAAGGCTGCCCGGGCCACCCAGCAAAGCTTCAACTTTGGCATGATTCTTGTTGGTCTGGTGCTCACAGTATGTTTTGCCGGCGCACTGGCAACAGCAATCTAACCTTGATAGGGCGGCGTTGGATACTTTCTGTGGACCGATGTTTTTTCCCCCGACAGCAAAATATCTCAGTTTAACCGTGCCGTCGACAAGGTCAAGCAGGATCTACGATGCGTCGAGTTGCTGGGCGACCCCAAGACCATTACTGCCCATGGTGACGAGACATTCAATAAATGGAGGAGAGCACGCCCTGTCGCGTAAGTGGAAATATTCTTTGAATGCATTATACGTAATCTAAAGGCTGTAGTTCCTCGGAGAAGACCGACCCTCAGGGACACCAGCATCTGGTTATGCACTTCTATGTGGGTTTCCTAGACTGACAACGACCTTTATGAATTCTAATTATCGCAGGTTGAGGGATCACAAAACCAAGGCGTTGTTCAACTGCACATGATAAAGCATCGTGGTCAAAGCGACTATCTTTATAAATACCTTTTTGTGGACATCAAGGGTCATGACAGGATCTACCTGGAGAGTGATGCAACATCCTCCTCGGGCTCCGGGAAGGGATTTAGTTTCTTTGGTGTGAGATGGGGCTAATGTCTTGCCAAGCCAAAACAGATAACGGCAGTTCAGATGTGATGAAGGCACTTGTGTACAACATTTCGACTATGGTTTCTTAAATGTATGATAGGACTTCGATAGAGTGTTGTTGAGGGGTCGACACCATGTATGTATATTATTCACAAAGTGCTGTTTTATGAGGAAATCGACATCCATGATTATGAGCCTCTGTCCTTAAATCCCATTTCTGAGCTGAGCTGTGCTGTAATTTCTCTTCTTTTGCTCATAACGATGAACGCCTGAGATTTGATTAGCAGACATGGAATAGAAAATAGCCCGTATTGATTCTGCAGCTTGATTATTCCTGCTGTTTCCGGGCTCCCACATACCTATAACTAAGCTCTTCTTGGAGAAGCTTTGTGCCTTATCCCCCAGTGTTGTGCCTCTTGATACAGCAACCCAAGGTCCAAACCCGATTTCAAGAGGAGCACATTTGATTAAAAACCTTTCAGTCCAAGTCAACAGGGCATATTGCTGTCCATTGCCCCGGATACTTGATTTCATCCTAGCCTTGGACGTAAATATAGCAAATTGACAATGCAATCCGACGCATACCACTCAAGACCCAGCCATGCAAATGAATGTGCAACACTCTCATAGGCCATGACTGCATATCTCCAACTGACCCTACGATGTGTGAATATATTGCTGTTGAACTATAGTACGGCGAAAGGACTTGAGATGAAGAATACAGGCCAAATACATATTAACAAGAGCCAATTACTCCAGTTGTGTTAAACCTGCAGGCTTCACTCTCCTTATGACTTGAGTTATCGGAGTTGATTCTAAACGTGATGTATGTGAGAATTTATTTTGATCTTTAGATATTGGTGCTCGCTTGACCTAGCAGCGTATATAATGAGATAGACCCAATGTCTCTCTTCAAAACTAGAATCCGTTGCACATCCGTCACGCATTTAATCACTGCTCAAACATTTCTCAGCGCGTCACTAGGAGAGTAAAATCGGATCCCGTATTTCTGAGACCAGCGGTCATATGCGATGACCTTTGACTGATGTTAGAATACTTGCCAAGAGAGATCAGACATCTTTATTTTGCTACATAAGATGCATTCTAATGTTCAGCCGAGCTGATTTGGGAAGTTATGTTCATCCCTTCCGTAAAGCCTGGGGTCTCAAGGCCATGGAAGCAAACATTAATACCGCGTCTAGGTAATTTAGTTGCGCAATCCAGCTCGGCAGTCTGTTAGAATAGCGCATTGTTCGAGGGCTTTAGGTCCTGGCACTCTGGAGACAGAGTGATCTTGCGTCAATTTGGCCATGTCTACTTGACATGTCCAAAGTCAATCGTGAATTGTTATTGTATGCTATACTGCATCAATATTGTCCTTTTTTTTTCTTAGTCACTGTTTTCTTTCCCGGAAGCGGAATTTTTTTAGAAAGGGTGCATTCGTTGACCAAGGGGTTGATGGACAGACTACATGACAAACATCGTTGATAGCAACACTCCACCCATTTCACAATAACTGATAGGTGTGTTCTGGAATCCATTTTAACCTCCGATAGATCAAACTTGTCCTCCAATGACAATGATTATTTAAGTCAAACTGCCAGAATTGTTCTCTTATCCGTGCCCCCGAAGCCAAAGACGATCGAGTACACAGCCAAGTCATCTGCTTCTCCAGCATAGGGGGTTTCCCATCTAGGGGTACTAGGGGAAGAGCAGCTGTATCGGGCGAATACACGTGTAAGGAATAGCCTATGGCACTCTACAACACCAACTTCTATCCTGCAGTTGCAGTTGCATTCGCGATTACAGTCACAGTCACAGCCAGTCCAGGAAATAATTAGGATAATCCACAATCGCTGCCCGAAAACTACATGGCACATTCCTAGTCCAGCCAAACTATTGAATCCTTTGCATAGCCGAGTAAATTAGCCGTGGGATTATTCCCATGCTACATACAGTCAAACAGTTGCATCCTAAAGAATCCAATTGACAGGGAGTCCGGATGGGAAGCCGGCATCGGAGCTGTCCAGATCGGCCAGTGGACCAGCCGGATATGTAAAACCTAGACAGTCAATCTTCCGAGGTGTCTCGTATTTCCGTCCAGACCGTGGTCCTCGGCCCCGTCAGCGCAAACTCGCCGCGGTCTTGCTTGAAAGATTACAGCGACACTATTGCGTGACGCGCTCACGTTGGAACTCAATCCTAGCCGAGTTGGATGCCGACGGAGGTTTCGGTGGCGGTGGCGGCCGTCAAGGTGAGCCGGCGTGTACACACCTCCTCACACCTCCCCATGCTGCCAGGCCAACCCTTACAGCATATGTCGCCTCGAGACTTTGGCACCTTCGGGCCGTATTCCCACTGCTTCACCTACCCCAACTTTCATCCCCGGGGGCATGTGAGAATGCGGGGGCAGGACAAAATACTTCCCAACTTGGAAAACAAGGACTCTGGGGTATGCCTTGAGCCGCATTAGGAGCGATACCACATCGAGTCAGCCGGCGAGCAAACTCTTCGAGTCATGCGTAAAAAGCGTCGCGTTCTTGTGATGCCAGGGTTGTCTGAAGGCCAAAGTCACTTCCCTTGGGCAAGTGTTTCCGAGCGGCAAAAATCAAGGCCGAATCCCAGCGGCCGCGGATAATTCCTTCTTACTCTGGAAGCGCGCACTGACGTCCAGGGGATGGGGCTAATTGTGGTCCCGGCGAGAATTCCCGGTCTGGGAAGGTTTAAACACCAAAGGGTCGAAGCGATCGTGGGCTTATCTCCCGCTAAATCCCCATCACAGTTCGGCCACCCCGCGAGTCTGGAGATGGCATTTCTGGGGAGACTGGAAGGGGAAGGGGGTGTGCGGGATAATCCGGGGGAGTCGCTGGTGCCCGGTGCTTAGTTGCAACGGACCGATATTCATCGTCCTCAGGTTAATTGTCCCCAGGTTTTGCTTGTAGTTCGTTCCAACCACTCCAGGAATCCCGAGCCCCCCGATCCTCACCTCCCTGACCCGAAATGTCGTGATCGTAGCCGTACGTGACATAGAGCACCCGGCCGTGCCACAGTCCCGGCGCATTGACCGGGACATTTAAGTGTTGTCGGCACAGGGTGTCGGAGATCGTCCGCCTCGGACGAGCGGCTCTGCGGCTCGACGTACTCGAGGCTCCACGCACCCGGAATGATACTGTTATCTGGCACGGAGGGTCTGGAATCAGTAGAACAGCGGGCTTTGTGCGTGATTGTCGCCTTAGCACCTCCGTGTTCACGGCCCCCAATCATAGTTGGCCTTCCTCTTGAGAACGAGGCTAGAAAGACTCTCGCTGCGTAATGCACCGCACCATTTTCCCGCCTCAAGCCGTAGTGGACCCAGGGTGTGTGCATTCACACTGGCGGGCATCTATCCGGACTCGCTTTGGACCCTGCGCCAAACACACAGGAACGCCCGCACTCAATGACACAAGGGGGACGCAAGCCACGATTGACGCCCCTCAGGCCTGAGCTCCAAGGTCCAACATCGTGGGGACGATAGCGAGCCAAGCCCAGAAGGGGAAATTGAAGGGCCAGAGCTGTCAACCGCAGAGCCCGAGACCGACCCTTTCCGACAGCCCGAGACCCCGACACGAGGACTTTCCGGGGGAAGATGGCATCCCTTGACCAGCTTGTGCTTGTCGCATTGAAAGCCATCCAGCCTGAAGTTCGATGAGACTCGGCCCCCCATCCGGTGAGAGGTCAGATCAAGGTGTGGCCAGTGGTGACCGGTGGCATTCCCCGGTGAGCCGGCGGTTAGTGGAATGCATACATTGAACCAGCCCGCCGATCAGATCTGACTTAGGTTGCACGTTTTTGCCAGGATGCTGTCAATGGGCGATGAGCAATGCCAGCGGTCATGGCCATGTCGCTAAATGAGGCCTTGGCCATCATCATCACATGCCAGAAAGAGCAAATGCCGTTGCGATTGTGAGCTTTCAATTTGGCTTTATTAGTTTATGCTGAGGTCAGATCCCATATCACAGCGAAAATTAGCATGTGAATGTGACGAAACCTCGTCGCGCGCTCTCTGGCAAGCTGTGAAAACACCTCCGAATGACTTCTTGCGGAACCGTAGGATGAATCTCGATCTGTCTCACTTCTGGAAGATGGTGTCAACCTCCGCAGTCCGGAACTCCATTAGGTTTGAACCTTGGCAGTATCAAACTTCCGATGGCAGGAGAAATTTGTTGTCTGACCCTAACATGCACTATGCCTCCTCGCCGAATATGCTTCAAGGAGCTAGTGCTTCCCAATAGCGATTTCACAGGCCCGGGACAAAGAAGCTTTCCGGCTTGAGGGCGCGGTCACATCAACACCATCCTTTCATCGGCCCATCTGAGGCAGATTAGCTCCCGATGAATCCGAGCAGAGTGAGGTTGTGCATTGAGGATCTCCCGGGGCTCCGATTCCGCATATCCGTTGACACAGGACAGGCGCGGCTGCTGTTCATGGCAATGAAGGACCTTGGCTTTGCATTCCAACATCGCTCACTTCACACGTCCTCGCATGATATGCAGGAGGATTTTGTCAACCAGGAACCCTCATCATGACGTCTTCCTGACGTGAATGTTTTCGCGCTCGTATTTGGGGTGCCTTCGGATAAAGCCAAATTAGTCAAATAGCTTCCCGGAAAGGAAGTTCCGCCATACTAGATCGTGCAGCAGCAGAACAACGTTTGATGCTGCTCACCGTCAGTGGGCGTGCGTATTGCCCTTGGGCACCAACCTGGTACAAGCACGTGTCTGGCCAGTGCGGTAGAGGCTTCCTGCAATCGCCAGTGCGTACATCTCCCGACAGACGGTTCCGGGAACGTGATCTACGAATAGCTCGGTGAGTGTTGTGTTGTGCATGGTACCCAATCCCGGGGGCCAGTTTTGCCAAATCAGAAAGTTTTACCGAGAGCCTCTCCCAGCAGTCAAAGGCACTGTTGGTCGGGACAACATCTCGCGTAAAATCATCCTCTTTAGCAATGTCTGCCAGAGTCACAAGTAACTATCGCGCCAGAGCCAACGGTCAGCCCAACCCAACCTACGGTGTGCAGGATCAAAAGGCCACCAAGGACTGACTTGGTTGCGTCTAGGTAGGGACAAGGTTGAATGCAGGAATCACGGGAGTTGGCTCACAGGGAACAAGCAACATGCATTCGAGAGAGCCCCCTTCTGTCAACACCGAGGGACAGGACGAACAAACCGGGCATCATATGATGTGATACGATGATGAGTTGTTTGTTGCGAAATGGTTCTATTTCGTGGAGTTACTTCGTCTCCTGGACATTAGACCAGAAACAGCCAGGCGTCGAGGGCGGGAATGGTGAGGCACCACGGACATGCAGTCGACTAGCTTATAGTATTTTTTTCAACCCAGAAGAGGGCCATGATACGTGGTTCGATAAGGGTTGCGCGACAATAGCCAGCCGAAAGCGATGGAAGGCGGCATCCTCAAACCATCGGCGTTCTGACCAACCTTGGCAGCCTTCCTTCCCCATCGCTGACGCAACCGACTTCTAAATCGGAGCAACAGCATTAGTATGGACTTCAATAGCAAAGCACCAGAATGCTAATGCCACAGATATTGCCCACAATGACACCAGCTTCAAGGGCCACAAAACAACTATCCACCCGACTCAGCGCCCCTCGTTTTCTCTGTGCCGCTGCTTGAAGCCCTCCACGGTACGACTCCCCCACACCCCCGTAACGAGAGCAACCCTTGGCCAGGGATATGGTGGTTTGCAAATGAGGCAGAGGATCACTTCCCCATCCTGGCCCATGCCCATCTCGCGGGGCCAGCGTGGGGGGACGCGTCAAGGGTGCCGCAGCCACGACAGTTCGGCCTGCCTGCCACTCACCTTTGGGCCTCAGCGAGGGTCGTGGCCCCTTGTGCTGTCCCGATCGGGACTTGTCGTCACTCCTCATCCGATGGTGACATTTTGGTTTTCTTTTATTCCATTTCGCGCTGACAAGGTGTCGCCGTCGGTGGCCTTGCCGAGCAAGCCGTAGCGTTCGGCTCGCGACTGATGACCGGGCTCGGCTTCAAGCACGTCTCAATTGAAAATAGTTCGTCAGTGTGCCCAGGCCTCATTTCCGGGGAAAGCGCTTTTCCCCTCGCTCGTCTGCCAACCCATCCTCCCGTCGTGGTCCCGTGGGCCCCCAGACACGACCAGTCCAAGCGCCAGGTTCACGGTCGCGACTGTCAGGCCAGGGCGGGCCAGCGAAAGAGACAGCACGCGCGCACGCCTGAACCAATACTTCCATCGAGCCAGCGAGTCGGTGATAAGGCTAGCCCCAAACCATCAAGGTGCCTCACTCGCTCCCCTCCCCAAAGCCCCTCCCCCAAGGGTCACAGAGATTGTAGCTCAGGTACTGTACTCTTTCGTCGTTTGGTGTGCCATGTCGCAGTCCATTTTTAGCTAGGGATTCCTTGGCTTGGAGGGTGTGTTGGTGTCCCCCGTCGGTTATGCTATCCGACCTTTGCTTTTGAAAGGTGATCCCTGTCTCTGCCAACCTCCCGCGGCATTCAAAGTCCGATGGATTCGATTCGCCTTGCCTTGTGAGGTAACTCGATAGGGAAAGACAGGGCGGAATATGACAACTGGAGAGAACCGACGATCACCAGTCGATAACTAACTTCTCAGTCAAGCTCTCCTCATTTAGTTTTAGCCTCCGCCTATCGGACACGGCTCTAGATGCGTCAATGCCATGCCGCAAGGGCGTCGCCTCACAGCGGTTTACACTGATTCGCCCACAGAAAACACCACACCCTTGCTGGCCTTTTTTTTTTTTTTTTTTTTTTTTTTTTTCAATCGGGAAGCGCGTGTCATCTCTTCCCTCATCCGACTGTTCATCTGCCTGTCGCCACCTTAGACCATCATTGAGGCATGGGCGAAAGATGCGAGACACGGCATCAGCCCCGCGACAGGCTTTCCCCTCCCTCCATGTACTATGTACGCCTCATTCACAGGCTGCATCCCCGACGGCTCGCGGGTTAGCGGGTCCTAGAGTTGAGATGAGAACAGGACGAGGGCCATCCCGAGATCGCCCAACGTACCCCACCCCCACATCAACTTGACTTTTTGTCTCTTCTTTGCTTTTGTCTTTGTCGTTTTCTTTCTTTTCAAATTGAGGCAGCGTTGCAGCGCTGCAATGCGCTGCAGTAACACGGATGCACACCTACATTTCATACGGTACAGCAATAAGCAGATAGACTCACGACCCAGAGACATGCACCACATACAGGCGTGTGTATGTCTCAGTGGGGTAGCGGTGGTGGTGCCTGGAAACCCGGGAGCCAAGCCCTACCCTGACTGGGGCCCCGGGGCGTGGTTTTAGACAGACGAATAGTTCATCGTTGAAGCGCTCAAATGGCTTCCCAGTTCCAGCTCGCCATCATCTGCCGGAACACACCTAGTCAGCCCTCAGCTCTTCCCGTTGCGCGGGCCTCTGTCTGTGTCCGGGTCTCCTAACAACCACGATGTGTTCGTCGCTCCTGCATCTGAGTCGATGAACAAAATATGAGACCAACTGCGTCTTTGCACAACCGGCCCCCTTTCTCCATTGGACAGGGATGCCCTCCAGAGCTGTGATTAAAGTTGAAGTGAGATTTAATGTCTTGTCCAGTAACCCAGTTACAGCACCTGAAAACAGCAACTTATAGCATGGACTGGCGCGGGATCGTCCTCGTTGACATCACGACATCAAATCGTCATCACAGTCACAATGCCGCCCCCGGCCAATTTAGGTCTCCCCCGCGATGCGACTACTCACACTTGACACACACACACACACATTACACCCTCCCCAGACTTTTATCGTAACCTCCATACAGATTCCCCAAACGCTGCCGCCTTCCACACCACACCCGGCCACACTCAGCGAGCTCATTCGTTGGCGCCCGTCTAGCGGTGTAGAAGGGAGACGACGCCTCATCCGCCAGAAACCCAGTTGACAGGAAGATACAAGGACGAAAAAGAAAAGAAAAAAATGACGATGCCACCTCATGTACAATGCCGAGCAACCACACTCCCTCTTGATGCAAAGTGCGTGATAATAACGTTGTTTTGTCGACCTACGCCTTTTTCGCCTTGACCGACGTTCCAAGCAAACCCGTCATTGACGTGGCGCCTGCACCGGATCTAGTCCGAAATCCCGCCTCGAGGTTGAAATGTCGGAGGTCAGATACTGATTGTGCTTTGGGGATGCACAAGAAACTGCTAGAATGTCAGTGCTAGAGTCCGTCGGGCATTGGAAACGTAGCGCGTAATCGCCATCCGACGTTTCCACCTTGGGTGTTGTAAGCGCCTGCCAGCTGTCTGGATAAACTCGCAACGTGGTTCCTCGCTCGTTGGTGCGATTGGGGGGGAAGGTCATAAACATGCCAAGATTGTCAAGGGACCAGTCCCAACTGAGAAACCAGAAGAAATTTTTTTCTGGCCTGCAGACCAGGGCGCAGTCTGCCTGAAACCTCAGGAGCTGACGTGATCCCACTTGGGGCGGTGCTGTCGCAAAAAACCACACGGAAGACGTAGGTGTGTTTACGTGGAGAGCTGTGAGTCTGCCGCCCTCTTTGGCTGGGAATGGTTGGCCACCCACGTTCGTACCCCAAGGGGACCTGCAAATAACCGTTCGGCAGGCAGCCCTTGCGGCTTCAGGGCTGTCCTGGAGGCTGAGCCATCTTGCCCACATGCACGCTCCACGGGGTAACGCCCACGCTTGATAAGGAGCTGAAAAAGGAAGGCATCTCAGTTGGTCTGCGCAGCAACCACTGCACGGCACCGGACGGCACAATACAATACATACATACATACATAAGCCCACAGCTGGCATGCCATCGGCTTTTTCCCGTAGATACGATACATAGGTTGCATTGCCCGATAGACTTGTATGCACAACCGAGCCAGGGACACGAGGCGCCCCCAGCGCCCGGCGCGGCGACGGTTGCACGACGGCAGCCCCCAAGCATGCACCTAGCACATGATTTTTTTTTTCAAAGTACCCAACACACATGTAATTCAGGCCTGAAGCAGACAACGGGCACCAAAATCGCATGGTACGCCCTTGGATTCCCCGAAAGTGTTGAGAGTATCCCGCTATCGGAAACGGCTGTTGTCTCTTTTCCACATAAGCAAATCAGACAAGCGTTGCTTTTCACGGGATTGTCTTCCCGGGGTCTCCTGGCCATCTTCATGTGACAGTAGGGCGAACATCTGACTTTTTTTTCCTTCTCCCCCAAAAGGGCGAGCCCGCCAAGGCGTGGATAATGCGGCCTCGATGGGATGCTCGTCACTCTAAGCCATCATGTGGGGTGGAAGGGGGGCAGGCCGGGGGGGCGCCAGAAGAACGAACATTTTTGTGCGTGGGAGGGGCGTGGGAAAGCCATTGACTCATTGGGCGCGCACTGAGATTCTGGGGCCAAGAGGCATAGCATAGCATAGATTTGCCAAACGACGAGGGGGGGAAAAGAAAAACCCCGAGAACAGAACTCGCTCTGTGATGAGTCTCCTTATTCCGCAAAGGGAAAAAAAAGAAACTTTTTAAGAATAAAATAAAAATGTCACGAAATCAACTTCGGTCGTGTCCTCTAGTGGCGGACATGACAAAAGCTGGACTGTGTCGAGTTGTTGAGAAACAGCCCCCCCCCCCCCCCCCCCCCCCCAAGATGCATAGTTTTCCCCAGACAGCTCCGGCTTGTCCCTGAGGGCCGCTAGTGCGCTCCTCAATGTCGATGACTTGGTTGCGGTTCCGCTCTGGGAAATTCTTGGGCTGAGGCCAGTCACTGGACGGCCAAGCAGAGACAAGACCAAGCAAGACACTGAATTCAGCCCCTCGTCACAATGCAGCCACGGGGTCTCCGCGGCACCCTGGGTTCACGGAGCGCGGCGCAGGCCCACGGAGTGGAATCCATGGTCTAATAGTTTTGGGTATGAGTTCATCTTGGAGGGTACAAACATGGTTTGAAATGGAAAATATTCCGTTGCCTGATTCACATTTCGTTTCGTACGTAACTGTCTATTGCAAGAAAAAGGAACAAAGTGAAAGAGAATTAGTCCGCCCCGCCTCCCTATTATCCCTGATCCACGCAAAAAAAAAAAAAAATGCATACATATAACAAACATGCAAAAGACACCGATGAAGTGAAGATAGTTTGTGTCATGATTTTTGTAGCTTTACAGCAACGGGAGTCGAGTTTGTTAACAAAAATAAAAATGTCGGTATATCAAATAGACTTTGCTTTTCCGGTCAAGGTATGGTGGCCCCAACAGCCCCGAGGCAAGCCCGAGGGAAAATCCAAGTGCTCCGCAATTCGACCAAGTCTAGTCCACCATCCCAACCGTCCAATGAGAAAAAAAATCCACTAAAAGAAATGGCAGACCGAGGCCTGGAGTCCATCAGTCCGCTCACTCAAAGGCGAAGTCTGCTGCTTCTTCACAAATGCCGCCCAAGTCCTCGCCGATTGCTCAACTGTTGAGGGAAAAAATTCGATTGTCATGTAGTAAACCCGTAAACGCCGTCTCTGTCTATGCCTCTATAGCCCAAGTTCGTCATCAAGTCGTTGGAAGCGCCATACCATGGATGTGGTATGCCCTACATCCGATCCATGAGGTCGCCGCCAGCTAGGCTTCCAGCGGCTGAACTCCTGCCGCTATTACTGAAGCCGTTATCCGACAGCAAGTCTTGTACGGCCACCTTGGGAACCTGGGGGACTGGGAGCTTCCTCTGTGATCCGTCAGGGCGGCTGATTATGTCAGTCAGTGACATTCCAGTGCTGCGGGGAGCGGTGGTGGGAGGAGCTCCCTGGAAGCCATTGCCGTCGAGGTGGGGCTCCATGGGAGCAAGCGCCGGTGTGGTGTTGTGCTGCAAAGAAAGGTTTCGAAGGCTGGGAAGCTCGTAGCCAGAGAAAGGTCGCAAGCGAGGAGAATGGGCAGGTGTGGCAATGGGTGTGTGGTCAGGAGTAGGAGACAGAGAATCATGGGAGAAAGTTGGCGAAGAAGGAGCAGTCGAGTTTGGCGAGTTGGGTCGAGACCTCTTAGCATGTCGAAGAGCACCGCTGTAGTGATCATCACTGGGTTCGTCAGAAGAGTGAGAACGCGAGTTGCTGGACATGTGGTAGGCAGACAGAGTAGGGAGGTGGCCCCGGGAGCCGTGAACGCCGTGGCTGTAGTAGGGGTGGTGGCGGTTGTGGTGGTGCGAAGATGAGGGGGGAGCAGTGTGGTTTTCACGCTCAACCTGAGCAGCCTCAGAAGCAGCCTTGGCGAGCATGGAAATGTCGCCGCCACGGTTGTAGTGCATGGAGTGGGGGAGAGCAAAGCTCGAGTAGGAATGGGGAGGAGAGACATTGGGCGAAGCCAATGTGGAAGTGGGAGCAGAGCGAATTGTCTTAGGAGCGGGAGGCGGCGCCATCATCCCGTCGACTTGCATGTGATGGGGGAGGACCTGGTGCTGCTGGTGCTGCTGCTGGTGCTGCTGAGCCTTGTTGCCTCTCCTTGAGTTGGGGTTGTTGTGAATGCGAGAATGGCGAGTGAGCTCATCGGAACGAGAAAACTTCTTGCTGCAGCCAGGAAACTGGCAGGCGTGAGGCTTTTCGCCAGTGTGGGTGCGGATGTGACGAGTCTGGTGTTCCAGGCGATGGAAGGCCTTGTCGCAGAGAGGGCATTTGTAAGGTCGAGGCAACTCGTTGGAAGTCTCAGAGGCCTGTGCTCCTGGAAGAGGCCCGTTGGGCTTGATGACGGTAACAGCAGCGGTAGCCATGTCGCCGTCTGCTTGTTGAGGCTTTCCAATATTGTCCTTCTCAGCTGTGGGGTTCAAGAGGTTGGAAAAATCCACGGCCGACTGTGCTCGTTGCATGTGAAGCGGCTGTTGACCCGTCGCTTACACAAAGGGTCCTAGGTGTCGGTCGAAGGATAGGGTCTGATGAGAGATGATTGTGAGAGTCGAGCCCTTGGTAGCGTTGTTGGTTGGTTTTGTTGTTGTATGTTGCTTAGTCGACGGTACTTGAGCGTCTACAAGAGAGTTGTTTGTGTGCAGGTTGGAAAAGCTGGGGAAGTCTGGAGTGATCAGGTCGTTGACTTTTGAGGAGCAAGAATCCCTCTGAGAGGAGGGGACGGGGGGATCAAATGGTTATAAAGGACGCCGGGCTCAGCCGGGACGGTACTAGCAAGCACCCTCGCAGCGTGGTGCAGCGAGCGCATGTAGCGAGGGCTGGGTACCTGAACCCGCTGCAGGCAGCGGTAAAACAGGAGCACTCAGGGCAGGTCGGTAGGGGGTCCGAAGTACCGCAAGTACGTATCCCGGTACAGTACAGCGGGTGAGCGAGGAGCGGGTGGGCAGGAGGGTCCCCAGGGGTGGGGTTAGGCCGAGAGCGTGGGCTGGGTTGTGTGGGTGTGGGACGTGGGGCGCATTCGTGGGGCATCGGGGCGTGGGTGTGACTGGCTTGAACCATTGTGAGTGAGTTTGCGAGCGAGAGAGGGTGTGCAGGCAGTGGCGTCTGGGGGTGTGACCTGAGCAGATGGCTCTGTCACCACTCACCACACCAGGCGGAAGAAGCAGGAGGCTCCAAGTCAGAGTTTGGCCCCTCCCACCCCATCGGATGGAAGGCTTGCTCGGGGAGATAGCCAAGTAGATAGCGTAGTACGAAGCGCCTCCTCGACACCACCAGATTAGATACCATGACCCTGCGCAGCGCCCGCGAGGGCCAACTACCAGCGATGACGATATGCCTGCGGGCGAATGCCATGCTACGATTCAGGCACAGGACGGCAGGAAACCGCAGTCGCTCGAGACGCGGATAGTATGCATTTGCGGCCAAGGCATGGCGGCTTGGGAGACACGCTTGTTCGCCGATACAAGCCCCGAGACACGCTGGTCTCTGTCTCTCTCTCTCTTTCTCTCTCTTTCTCTCTTTTTTTTTTTTCCTTTCGCTTCTTTTCTTCTCTCAGACAAGCCAAGCGGAACCAGTCCACGACAACGGAGTCAATACCCCGAGCACCGATAACTGACCTCCCTGTCTCTCCTCTCCTTCCACGCTCCATGCTCCACGCTCCACGCCCCGGCGCCGGTGCCCTCAAGCCCTCTGTGCCTCTGGGGCCAGTCGAGGGCGGGTGTGGACCGACGCTCCTCCAGTGTGGAGTGGGGTCGGGGGGGCGGCGCTCCTGCTTGCCTTTTCCCTCGCCCGCTTCGCCGCTGAACGGTGAGATTTTCCCTCCTCACTCCACCACCGCTCTGCTCAAGGCCGGCCCGGCGCGTGGGGCACAGATGTCGTGTCGTGCTCGACTGATTGGCCTCCATTCCATCTAGTAACTCCGGGGTCCTTCTCCCTTCTATTTTTTTTTCCTTCTAGCTTGACTCGTATCAGCTTCTGGGGGTGATTTCCGACGGCGTTGAAAAAAATGATTTGGCAAGCAAACGATGGCCTCTAACCATGTCTGCCAGCTTCGGCTGAGCCCTGGATACCCACCATTCTGATAACCAAACCCTTAACCTACTTTCCTTTCCTTTAGGCCTGTGGCTTGATAAAATTTAGATCTCAATTTTGCAATCGTATGTCTACTCCGCACGCCACCTCGAAATTTCTCCATCCACCTCATAATACCCTGTATCATCTGTAAACCTCAAGTTCTGTCCGTCTTGTTAGTTGAACTATCCATCCATGTACTTGCTGGTGAGCAACAAAATGAGAGTACTATGTACGTAATGGTTCACCTTGAGAAACTAACCCATCATGCCATGCGGTGCCCGAGTCCATCCCCATGCTCTGTTCTCCTCAGTCCATGGGATGGTTAGACGCTGGACATGGTGGGGGTGCGCGGTGGACACAAGACTTGTTTGTTGAGCGCAGATTCCTTACCATTCAGGACTTCACGATGCCTCACGACAGCGCCACCTCCATCCCGGCCAGGTGGCAATTGCCCTGTTTGCTTTTTATCCGGTCGGCTTTCTTTATTCAGACTTTCCCACTAGCCTCCCGCATTTCAGACCCGCGTACTCCTTTACCCCAGCTTCCACACTCCCCAGATTAGAGGAAACTCTCTCAGACAATGGTCGCTCGCCACAGACAAGTGCAATTGTATATCCGTTCATTTTTCGCAATCATTGCGACATGCGCCAAGCAGAGGAAAATCCGTCCTAACAGACTGCACCCTTGAAACTAAACCGGGTCCAGCGACATCGCAACACGGGACCCCAGTCATCTCTGGCACGGGCGACCCACGTCAAAGCTCACGATGATAAGACAACAGCAGTATGGCCATCACCAGACACCTCTTTGGATCCCTAGGACCGGGACGCACGACTCCAGATTCTGTTTTCCCCTCGTTTAGCCTACTTGTTAGATCCTCCAGGGCCCGCTATGTAGACCGCCCCAGGGCACAGCTAGCAGTTATCGTCATTTTGGCTTCAACGATGTCCAGCCATTCATCGCGATAAGCGCGCCCCAGAGGTCCGCTTCAGCCCGCCCTTAGACCTTCGAGGCAGGCTTAGACCCAGTGCATCATTTGCCAAACTGCGCTCGTCAGGCCCATCTTGTGGGGGAGTCTGTCAGTTTGGTATTCCCGGAGCTGGAGCGCTCCAAGAAAGACGCCGCGGCTGAAAGAAATTTGCCTCCCAAACTTCCTCTATCCCGGACCGTATCCTCGGTCCATGGTTAAGGCTATCGAACGAAGAGTAGCTCAGCCGTACGTTTGGAAATCCATAGATAGAACTTTGATGAAGTCTCATATGGAGTCCCTGATGGAGTATCTCTGGGGTCTTTCTGGGGGTCTGGGGTCTCGTGAGGTCTAATTTGCAATTGTTATCATCGTCTCCGCATCGTCAACATCGCACGTGCTCCAGAGGGAGCATCTAGACTCTCTCTCGCGAGCTTTCTCACTTCCTTGTCGCCTTTCCCCAATGTCTATGTGTGGCAAGCGGATCCCCGGGCACCTTTTCCCCAGACTTCCTTTTTGGCAGATGATCACCGAAAAGTCTCTGAAGGTGAGGTCAAGGCGTGCGGTCTGGCCAGTGGCCTCACTACTGTCAGCCCAGCCCAGGGGTGCTGCTACTTTCTGCCCCCAGCGTGGGGGTGATAAGCCATTTGGCTGACGTCTCGTCTCGCCTGAACATCGCCCGTACCCCTCGAGGCTCCGCGACACGGGTAGGGATGGCTAAGCCACAAACTTGGCTCCCCAGGATTAGCTGTCTGCTTCACCCTCCCCCTTCTGGCACACCATCGTGTTTCTCCTTCTCTCCATGGCCCCCTGCGCATATGAGGAAGGCGCATCCAGGAGCCTGGTGCTAACCCCAACTCCCCAAAGAGGCTCTGTTCGCCCTCCAGGTTTCTCAGCTTCCCCTTGTGCGGTGGCGCCCCAGAATACAGGTCAAGATGCCTGTCGCGACCTAATGCGCTAGCCTCATAGGGCAATTCCGGGGCAAAATGATCTCAGATCTTATCCTGATACTCGGTGATTCGGAACGGCGATGTCCGCACACCTAGATGCAAGAGACGGCCCTATCTAGTCGACTCGGCCAAGATACGGCCATCGTATCATCATCCTTCCCCATGGGCGCGCAAGAGTCTAACAAAGCACTATTTTTCTTGGTTATCGGTCCGTCAAACGCAGCCAGATGAGCCTCCCCATACTTTAACCCCGTTGTGGACATCAGTCACCAAAGCATGTGAAGCTTCGTACCAGGCATCCCTGGAAGCATTGCACTCCGTTTATAGCGTCAGTCCGATAGAACAATGATGTCGTGGCGTCCCCTGACGGGAACACACCCTACCCTATCCCTGCCATGTGCTATCCCCAGAGAACCTCTGTACGTATCCCGCTTCCAGGTACTTTGTATTTCTCCTCACTGCTGTGTTGTCGGCCCGTGATAATAATGCGCCCCATCCATGCCATCGAGGCCAATGCGCCCGCCCTGACGCCAAAGGGCTGGATAGGCTAGCCACCACTTCTCCGGCAATTTCTAATCTGGCGATTGGTTTGCCGGCTGCCCTCTCCATTCAACCGGTTATCATTGTCAATGTGGTACAGGTGCATCTTCATTACCGGCTTTGAATAGCATTTGCATCGGGCATTGCAAAACCATCATCAGGCGATTCTCATGGCGGTATGTATATTGACACATGCGATGCGGCCACGTTGCGCCCTGACTGGGCCGCTTACATTTAACACCCCAGTCATGCCTTGAGAACCTTCCCTTGTCATGACTCGTCCAGGCTAGCATTTGATGAACGAAGGCGAACAATTGCTCATTTTTTCCAATTTTTTTTCATTCATGTGTCAATTCCATCGGTTGATTTGAGGAGGCCCCTGTGGAGTAGTTGGCCGAGGTCATCAATGCTGCCATGGCCCGCGGTCAATTTTTATCCATTCTTTTAGCCAGGAGGAATCTATGAGCGAAGAGCACACTCTCAGTCAAGGCAATGACCCCCCCCCCCCCCCCCCCACGTGGTGTCAGAAGCCAGGATGATTGTGCTCATGAATGGCGACAGCGGCACTAAGTTTCCGAACGCCGTCGGGTCCGCATCGAAGGCGAGCCTCGCTGAAGAGAGCCCGAAATTACGCCCAACGACAGCAAGGGGAGCCAATGCAATGACTCTGATTTTCCGGACCAACAGGCATCTCGAGCCAACCCGTCGGAAACGTGCTGGCCATGTCCAGCGGTCTTTTCTTTCCCGAAACCAACGTTGGATGGCTTGCAAAATGTCTTTCGCCGTAGATCCAGGGTCTAGATCCTCGACAAGCTTTCGCGGGGCTCCAGCTTTCGTCCTCATGCACAATGCAGCAGGCAATGATCCCCCTTGCAGGCGGCGTGCGGCTCAAGGACCTTGACAACCACCTTGAGGCTCTTACAAAAAAAATTGATAATGGAAATGCAAAGGGGGCGTGCACTTCTTGTTACTCTTGGCGACTCCGCTTCAAAATTGACGAGGCCAGTATGGCCGCAAAGCAACCAGAAAGCCTTCTTCATTGTAGCCGACTCTAGGCGTGCGGAGCTGCGCATAAAGCCAAGGTCCTGGCATGGACTGTGGGGGTCAATCAAAAAGCGAGCGGACTGCCGCAGTTGGTGGTGCGGACTCGCCCCTTCGGGCTGAGAGGGGTAGAAAAAAAATCGCATCCCCATTTTTCTCGCATTGTCCCGACATTGGCCGAGCCGTACTGACACTGTGAATATAGTCCAAACCTACAGTGCACACACAGTCTTTCGGGATTATCTCGTCGGTGTGGAGGAGCCTCAGGTGAGATGACCTGTGGCACCGAAATCACCTGTCTCCGCAACCCAGGTTTCTTGGCCACTCTCAGCTCTGCTGGGGAACACCGTCACCAGCGCTCCAGGCACGCACTATTTGTTGCAACCCTAACGCGACCGGCCCGGTTCTCTCAATTTGCTACCCAGTCCAGCCGAACTCTTCTTTCTTGGTTCCAGGTTCTGTGCTCCAAGATCCAGCGCCCAGGTTCCTGATGTTGATTCAACCATTGAGCAATCCCCTCAAGACAGGCCTGGCATTGTTCGCCATCGTATTCCCCCTTGTAATAGCCGCATGTTTCTGATGAGTCCTTTTGGGAATCACCACATGTCCTCGCCCTAAGCCTCATCTTCCATGGAACTCCACTAACTGGAGCTGCAAATTGCTAGCTCACCTACCGACCATAATGCCGAAGTCCTGGTGCAACTCGGAAATGGCGTCGCTAGATCGGAAAGCCGTGCTGATAATACCAGGTTGATCTGCATTACTCAACTTGTGGGGCTGAGCTGGGGAAAGCTGATGGACCTTACTTTCACCGTGGAGAAGGAAGTTGAGAGCTTGGTGAATCTTTCATTGAGCCCGAGCATCCCATCAACTCCCTAACCCGTTATAGTTGTTGGCTCAGGTCCGATGACGGCCATTGACGGAACCTACCCTCGGCATAGGATTCCGGTAAATGTTCAACACTTGCTTCGCTTTCTGTGACGAATCCATTGGCAATGCCAAGTCTTAGGGGGCACACCACATGCAAAGTATGAGCTTGCGATGGTGCACATAATTCAAGCATGACAACCTGGGAAGTTGGAAGCAAATGTCAATATGTTTTTGGCTACGTACCCTGCTTTTCCCCCTGGAGTATCAGGCCCCAACCAATCCATTAATGTATTGGCATTCCTTATCTCTGTTGGAGAGTGGCGCGGCAACTTATCCCCTATCACAACCCCAGACTGCCAATCCTGTGACTCGCAATCTTTTCCCGTCTTCTGCCAGGGTTCGATCATGGGGGATGGGGTAGGCTTATCTTCCCCACAAACTCTTGCCTTCCTTCCTGTCTCAAGGGGCGTGCAAAGTCATGCAAAATTATTATTAGCCGGAAGTCACACTCGAGTGCTCAACCATGGGGCTGCAGCCAAACCTTGGCACAGGAGGCAAGCTCGTTCTTGGCCCTCCGTTTTTACACTTAGGCGGTTGTAACCGCATGGCTCTGTCAACTCCAGTGTGCATGGGGTAACTCCCTGTCCCTCCTTGCGCAGTCGGTTCCTAGTTTGGAACATGTCATTCAGCTACATACTCATTTTGGTCAGCCGTGCTACCAGCATTTGCCAGGGTCAGTTCGTTAGTCTACACCATGTCCGACAACTGCCGGTCTGACAACCGAAACTGGATAAAACGCTTGAACGCCTCTGATGCCTCTTCAATCAGCCAGTGTTGAGTGAATAGCTCTGTGGGACGATTGAATGCCAGTATCATAAGCGGAGTCGTGTAAAGGGGCTATGGTTTCTCAATATACCGCTCCCCGTATCCCGTAACTTAAAACCGGTCCAAACAAAACCTTCTGGATACGAATCCCCTGGATTGGCTCTCACGAACCAGTCGCCACGGTGGTTAAACCTCCCATGCTCGATGCTGGGGTCGAGCGGAGCGGACTCCCCCTCCTTATCGAGATTCGTGGATGTATGTACAGAACAGGCACCCAAGTCGCAGGAGAAAAGCGATCCATCTGGGGACGGAGAGTCCTTGGCAAGCAGGATACGTACCTAGCTCAGGCGAGTCTTGGTGGGCTGATGCGCCCTCGAATCGAATGTTCCATGGAAGTTGGGGTCTTGATGTCGCAATTCGCTAGGGCAGTGTGACTTTCCTCACCTGGGGCTAAAATCCGGTAGCAACTTCCTAAAAGGTGTAGTTGGAAATGGTCCCGTCTTAGCGAAAGGGGACAATAAACTCGTCACGTGAGCGCGTTCCTCATCCAGAATACGCGCTACCACATGTGGTGTGGACCACTCACGACACCTTCATTGACTGGCTTGGACGACTCCACGCCAGCGTCATGACGGTGGAAGATGGATTATCATGCGATTCATGGTCACGACAGAGCTAGCTTTGACATGCCTGGTACCCGTTTGTTTCACCATATCCCGCGAGACGCAGCTCCGACTAACCTGTCTCTAGACCGGCTGCCAACCGTCTCAGCGTCGCAGATTCTAGACGACCTGCAGGACTATTCATCTAGTCTGGTCTCGACTGGTCTAGATGATCTGGATCAGGTCCTGTTGGGTATTGGATCTATTGATGCTCCAGATTCTTCAACTCAACGAGGAGGCGTCAAACGGGGTCAAGTAACTGAGATTTGGGGTCCCCCAGGAACCGGCAAGACAGCTTTGGCGTAAGCAACTGAGGCTCTTTTTTTTTTCAAAAAAAAAAAAAAAAATGCAAGTAGGCCCCATAGCTAACGTGCGGGGGGGAAGTCTACAGCTAACCGCAAATGCTTTGTGCGATGGCGACGCTGTGGTCTGGGTAGGTCTGTTGTTCAACATGTTCCCCTCCAATTTCAGTGCGGCCTCTAACCTAGATATGACGCAAAGACTGCTTCCAAGTAATCCGTAGTCATCGACTTAAGGCAATAGTTGAGGCTGTGGAGAAAACCAGAGCTGATACCGGACTCGATGAGCACATGCAAGGAAGCAACTCGAGTCGGTTCTTTCACTACTCCTGCCTTACTCTAGCTCATTTTATTGCCCTTATCTCGAGACCGACTTCAAAATCGATACCAAACAATTGCTCATTGGTAGTGATCAGCTCCCTTTCCGCTCTTGTTAACTCGGCTGTGCCCAAGAGCAATGACACAAAAGGGAATTCCAATCCAAGCAAGGGTATATGCATAACAACGTTGCTATGTACCATGACTAACACCAATCTAGGACCAACACCCCTGGCAAAACGTGTGCAGGCACTTCAGTCCATCATGAACGCTCTCCGAAAGCTGGCAGCAACTAGAAATTGCGCTGTTGTCATTTTGTCACAGTGTGCAACAAAAATGCATTCGGAGAGGGGTGCCACCTTGATTTCGGCGGTTAATGCGACTGTCTGGGAACAGGGTATCTCTACACGATTGATTCTGTTCCGAGATTGGAGCTGGCAGGGGAACAAGCTGGCCAGTGTGTTTCTAGCAGGCCTACAAAAGGTTGACGGTAAAGCGACCCAGGAAGCTGTGGAGGGGATTGTTGCTTTCAAAGTGGAGAAGGTAGGTACTTCAGCATGATCTGGGAATACTGCAGGGGGGTTAGCTCACATCATACCAGGAAGGCGTGGCCACAGTGCCCTACGATGGAACTCAGTCAGTCGAGATTGAAGGCGGCCAGAAGAGAAAACGGAGGCGTACAGAGCTAGAGGTACCTGACAGTGAGGAGGATGACGAAGACTACGGATGGGCAGACGAAGATGAGGCGGCCATGCCGCCCCCACCACCCCAGTGGCAAGGCAGTGAGGATATTCTCCTCGGCCAAGATGTTGGGCGAAGCGAAGCGGACTACAGTGACGACTGCCACAGCGAGAATGATAGGTTATACGACAGCGACTAACGGAAAGCCGAGCGACTTTTGATGGATGACGACCCCGGAAGCAGTCTGGAGGCTCCTCTTTACTTTCGGCGCCGGTGAAGCGCCGAGGAGTGATACCGAGCTCCACGGGGCGAAACGGCGTGTCGGTCAGTACCCCGGAGGAGAGGGAAGCAATGCTCAGAGAAGGAACGCATTGATTTGAGCCCCTTACTAGATAATGGATCCGCCATCACGAAAAAAATCGCTGGTTAGTGGGGAGGCCACCGTTGCGGACGGGCAAATGTCGGCTTGTGAAAGCATCGGCTAAGTCCGTCATGGCTGTCGTGGGGATTGCTTTGACAATTCACCTAGGCCCCCAGCACGTCGCATGCTTCTGGAAGGATAAGAATTTTTCTTAAATGGCATCATTGGCGTTACTTGGCAAAAAATACCCACTAAAAGTGATTTGGAAACGGCTGGATGGAGGTAATACTCCACCGGGCCGGTCTTTTTTGTACTTGTGGAGAAGGGTACATGCAAGCGACCCATGACGACTCCTTGCGCTCACAGAAAAGCGTGGAGAGCCCCAGTTTGGTTGCGATGGAGGTGAAGGAGCAGATTTCATCCGGGGTTTTGCACATAGAGACACGCCACCGATGGAGACGGACAGGTAATCCCCAGTAGGTGGAGATGGAACAAGGAAAATGCCTTGAGTCAAAGAACTCGAGAGTGCGAAACAAACAAAAATGACAAAACATGCACAAGGAGCCACTCGAGTTCAAGTCGGGAGCACAGGCCTGTCATGGGTGGGATTTATGCATTGGAGTGCTACCAAGAATAGGATGATTGTCGCCAGCCTGAGACTTAGGTCAAAATTTTGACTTGGTGCCTGTCTCACTCACCCACGGTTACGTTATGCAAGTCCCGTTGGGCGATATCCCGCCACAGTTGTGTTGCGGAGAAGAAGACTCTGTGTGGCAATCCAGTAAAGGGCGTACATAACAAAAGTGTGGAGAGCACAAAAAGAAAACCTAACGGACCCTGTATTCGTACGCACTCTGTCCGAGACACTCTCGTTTGAGAAAAAGAAAGAACGCAGCTTGGGACGATAGATGCTCGATTATCCACCAAGAAAGCTGATTGACCCACCGATTGCCTCGTCACTGGACATGTTCAAGTTTTTTTTGTGAAAGATTTTTTTTTCTTGCTGGGCTGACAAAGTGTGTTGGGCAGCGGCTTGAGTATGCACACCGCCAGCGTGGCTTTTTTTCTTCTTGTTCCCGTCTTATTATGTACCCCCATCAAAAGAATTGGAGCCACCTCCGTCACTTGGCTTGAAAAGGCCCGTTACGCTCCATGCGCCAGATCTCGCGATCTGGGATGCACGGCGAGACCAGACCAAAGACCGCTAGCGTTGTATGCCCCCCGGCCCCTCTGGCAAATACTGGACTGTTTCCTTGGCTTGCACTTGCTTCGGAGTTGCACTAAGCTGGGAGTCCCATTGTACCGACCACACCAGTGGCAGTAGCACGGAAATGTCGGTCGCGACGAGCAACGTTTCTTGAACCACAAAGATAATCCTGGCAACGATCCCGTGCAAACCGTGCGATGTCCTCAATTGACTTCCATGTCCTGGCCTCTTCGGCACGGCGCGGCTCAGCCGTTAAGAGTATGCGTCATCAGGGCCATACGAGACTGTCAGTTGTGACCAACGCCTCTCAACAAAGAGGGCGGCTGCATCTCAAGTGACGTCCATATCCAACTTGTTAAAACAATCCCCGCCGGTACAGCACGGCTGCCAATCCATCTTTTGCCGTATTGTGACAGCGCACTGCCGTGCTTAGCTGTGAGACCGTCCTGCCCGCAACATCGTACGTCGAGCCTGGGTGCGAGTGCATCTGCAGGACGCTCAGGTGATTCTTCATTGACATGGGCTGATGGCACACCTCGCACCCGACAGGCACAGGCCGGCCCCGACAGCTCTCCCTCCATTCCAAAGCTCTCGGCAGGGCTCAGCAGGGTCGTAGGCGTCAGAAGGGGTGGAAACTCCCCGTTTAGAAGCGGGATGAGGCACTACAATGCCCTCCCATTCGAGGTCAAGGTGTGGGCGGGTGCGTGTGCGGGCGCGGGCGGAGGCTAAAGTGAACAGAGCGTCTGTTTGCGTTGCCTTTGTTCATCTCGCTGTCATCCCGTGCTCTCGTACAGAGGGCAGAGCAACTTGACAGACAGAGTATACATGCGCTCTTGCCAGGTTCTGGCCTGATCACCATGCTATCCTCCCCAATCACGGCGTCTAGTTCCTTGGCCTTGCCCAGCATTTACCTGCTCCAGATGCCTCATCGGCATATGCGCGGCAGATGGACGGCGATCCCGTTGGATCAAGCCCGTTCCCAGTTTGTGTGTCCCCCCTCCACCCCTCCCCCCCTTTACCATTCCCCTCACAACGCATGTCCATTCCGAGGAGACATCCCATCCCGCTCATCTGGGGTGGCCAGGGTCGGCAAGCCACGAAAATAGTCTTGAAGGAACGTACATCGTTCGATGAGCGGTTCGTCCTGCATCTTCGGATCACGGCCCTCGGCATTCGATACGCCCACCCCGAAGTAGGGGAGAGGCAACGGGAAGAGGGCTGGGGGATCGGGCGGAGCGGATACCGATGGTGGGCAGAGCCAACGTCTGATGGCTACATATTCATGCTCCCATGGAATTCGAAGTCCGCCATGTCTCCTAGGGCGTCGGCCGGCTGCAACCCCCTGGTAAAGTATCGTGACCTTGGGGCCTCCCTGAAATCTGGAGGAGCAAATATGTAGCTTTGTCGATGGCCCAAAAAAAAAAAAAAAAACCTAGTCAGCCGGCCATGCACATGCACCCGTGGAGAGGAATACCTGGGGGAGTGGCCATAGTATGCCGCTGTAACTTGCTCGATCGATTCTGACAGAGCTTGCAAATCACACACGCTCCCTCGCTCCACTGCATTATCCATTCCGGAGCCTCTGATACGAACGATGCGGACAGTCGATGCTCTCATGGTCGACGCGTTGCACGTTTGTTACGGGGCGGTCTCCGTCGGGTCGTGTGTCAGGATGCCATCTCCGGATAAAGCCGCCTCTGGCTCCCCTTTGTTTCATCGCCATATTGCCGGGCCACGTTCCGGCGACTCATTGGTTTGGACCAGCAACTGGACCGCGAGTGCCATCGCCAAAGTCTTCCTTTGCGCCCGCCATCCATGCCCTATATGAAACGGTATGTTGGTGCCTTGGGGAATGGGTGTTACGTGGGTACGGGCATGAGTCAGGGTCGTACCCGTAACCGCAGTCTGTTACTGTGCACGCACACACCGCAACGTCAGTCAGTTACTTTGCCTTGCTCCGGGTTGCGACGTTGAGAATAGCTCCCTTGCTCCGCCGTACTTTGGTGGGAGGATTGGCAATTCCCAAAACTCTACACGTCAACTTGCGCGAGCCGGGGAAGGTCGAGCATGGCCCGGCGTTCCAGCCGGGAGATCCCCCCTTTGAGGAGAAGGAAGAAAATTGCGTGTGTGCCTTGTCATCTTTTTTGAGAATATGACAGAACCGCCGTGAAGCTCGTGGTTGTCTCTCATTCCAATGCCTGTTTGCTTTTAACACGGGGCTGGCGAGAGACAAGGCGCTTGTCGCCGCGCCCCATGGGATGTGCGACATTGATCTGACATATCGTTTTGTCGGAGATGTGATGTGATTGTGTGATAGACTTTGGGCTTGCATGGAGGTCGGCACCTCATTGTGTCAGTTTCAATGCCATTGTAAAATTGGGTGGTTCGATTTGAAGAGCTGAAATGGGAGATAACTGCTACTACAACACCTCTCACCTCTTTGTGCTCTCTCACCGACTCTCTCGTAAGTGCAGGCAAGATGCGTTGTGCAGCTAGTTGCGCATATGCACGCATCAGAGGAGCCAACCACCCAGTGTCTTTGAAACTGAGACAGCATAGCTTTGTAATATGCGGGTGATGGCTCTGGTAGCATGCTTGTTCATTAAGATTGGCTGACCTGTCGTCATTCCACGCCCCAGTGCGGAAAGCAGCCTGTGTACTGTAGGGTAAGCAACACGCTGCCGGTTCCGTAGGTGTTTGGTGAGAAAAAAGCCGATTGCCTTGTGACAGCCGATGCGAGGTTGATTTGTAGAGAGATGCGGTGCTGTTCCGAGGATGCCGGAGTATTCGGAGATGAGGAGTTTCCGGCTCGGGCGGCTTCGTTTGCACACACCATGAGGGTATACTTGCGAGTATCAACTTCAAAACATGAGATTGAGGTCACTCTATGCATGTGTGATTATGATTTTATTTCAAAACAATTCGGTAAATGAAAATGGGTTGGAAACAGTTGCCTATGACATGTGAGTGATGATGACGCTTGATGCCTCATTCGAAATCAAGGCCAAGAGCGTCTTGCCCATCTAGCCACAATGCATGTAAGCGACGGATTTACCTAATTTTCGAATTTTTAGTTAGATATAATTCTAGTCAATGTTGGATTCTTAACGTGACCATGCTTGAGATAGGGTGAAGCGGTGTTCTTTCATTGTTCGCATGGGCCTTGTTTAGGAATACATCAGAAGAACGAGCCCTGTAGATGCGTCCGGAAAAAAAATTCACACCTTTTTCAATGAGAGATGAATTCGTTTTGCGTCTAAAAATTCCCACCACATTTTGCTTGATCAAATGGTAGCTGTGCGAGGTGTCCATGTCCCAACTTATGAGCAACTTTGCCTCTACCTTCTGACGCTGAGATGAGCGTAGCTTGGGCAGATCTGGACGACTTCTTGTTATTTAGACACTGAAAGGACACGTTTAAAAGTATGCTATTATCTCAGTATGTGATCTAGTCAATGATTTCATTGCACGCCATTATTGAAACCTTGATGGCTCATTTCCCGTTAACATAAACCAGCTTAAACGTCGCACTGATGCCAATATCTACAGAAGCTACGATTTCGATGTTAAACTGCCATTTACTGTTGACTATAAATGCCATTTTCTCGAAAGTTAGCAGAATTGTGAGACGCTGACTTCCATCGTCACCCACTGGCTGCCAGAGTCGAATTCAAATTGGAAACTGCAGCCCTGGAACAAAAGCAATTGAGACCAAGTATCGCTGATCGCATTCCATAATATGATGCCTTTCGTGGTGATCTATCTTCAAGGACAGTTTCTTTTTTTTTTTTTTGGTCGATGTGTTACTTGATAATGAGGTTTGACTCGGTGTACGATCTGCTTGTAAGTAGCAAACAGGGCGAAATCTCTCAGTCTAGAAATTATGAATGCATTACTCAAGAGGTCTACCCGCCCAATAAAAGCCACACCGAAACAGTGGCCACACTAGGGCAGGTTTATGCATTCTATAAAGCCCGCATGTATCCTGTCAAGGTTTTACTAAGATCATCTAAACCTAGTTTGTCTACCAGTGGAGAAAGAAGCACTTTTGGGACTTAGATAGTAAGTCAACAACTACAGATAGAATGGCTAGCTAGGATAAGTATATGGAAGAAAACAATCTATTTAGGCATATGATATTTTACTTCCTTGTTTCATTTGTTCACGGAGAGCCATCTACGAGACTAAATGTGATCATGTCCGTAGTTGGTGTGCGAATTCAGCAGGGACTTTCGACGTGGTCCGGTTCGTGGGTGACAGGTCATATAACTTTAAAGAGGTGTTAAAATACTACAGTTATTTATACCGAGAATGGTTTTGTAGATCGGTATAATGTTTCTTTCTTTGAGAAACGCTTGGGTTCACGTCAGGGCAGATTATATGTCGAGGAAGAAAAGTGTTGATGAACAAAACACACGTAGATATCACAATCAAGTGACGGCCTCAGAACAACATCCAAATAGCCTACTATCATATTAATAAAATATATCATAAAAATTAAACCATAGCGGCGATGCGAGCATCCTCATCAACCAGCAGTGTTTAATGATCCAGGAAAAGGCATAAAGAGGTATAGGGTAGCTTCACGAGATCGTACCGGAAGCGGACAATATCTGGGGCCGAGGATCGTCTGGTTCACGAAACGCACGGTCCAGGCAACGGGACGACATTATTGGCCACAATCTCAACACGGTTCCTGCTTCACACGCTTCTCACTCAGGCGACCGGCATCGACAATATCGCGATTCATCATAATTAGGCTCCATTTATTGTGCCGGGGACATTTTGGTCCGTTTTCAAAGCGCCATTCCCTCAAAATAAACCCTGACGAGATTTGAATCGGTCTCAGGCGAAATCGGACGAGTTCAATAAGACAAGCATCGCGCGGCTGGTGCGAGCGAGGTTGAGGAAAAGTGCTGTTCTGCTTATCAGAGGACTCGACGAAAAAAAAAAAAAAAATTACACTGTGAGCCCTTCTACTATCGCAGTTTGCTTCGGCCGATCGTGATTCATACTGTGACGAGTGACAGTGGGAGTGACTCCTGTTGCCAATAACCCGCGCCATTCTCATTTATTACATATTCCAACTTTCTGACACCTTCCCTTAGTATAAAAATATGTCTGAAGGGAAAACAGGAGACGGTCCTCCCGTCAACGATTCCATCATCGAGTCCACCATCGAGGCCACTATCGAAGTCAAGGAAAAGCAAGAGAAACAAGAGAAGCCTGCTAAGCCTACTTTTTCCTGGCTGTAGGTGCAAATTCCAACTTGATTGCACTGACACTGGAGGGGATTCTAATGCATCTCAAAGTGAACCACATCCGATCTTCGTCATTGTTCTTGTTGGTCCCTATGAACAGCCCTTTGGGATCCAGAAGGACTTCTTGTGTGATCGATCCGAGTATTTCCGGAAACACTTTGCAGAGGTCAGTGGCGATGACAAACTAGAACATGTCATCAAGCTCCCCGACACGTCGGAAAGTATATTTGGATTGGCCCAGAACTACCTGTACACCGACTCGGTCATCCCTGATATGGCCAATGTCCCATCGTATGAATCGCTTATCGGATTATGGAATTTGGGCCATGCGTTGGGCATCCAAGGATTATGCGAGAAGACACTCGATGCTATGATGGACTGTCGGAAAATCACACAGCGCATTCCTGCCACGCCCCTACTCATTCAGGTTTGGAAGGACACCCCTGAGGGCTCATCAATAAGGAAGCTTCTGCTGTCATGGACGGCAGAGTACATGCGTTCCTCTGATGCCAGAGCCGAATTCGCAAAGTCACTTCCACAGGAAGTGTTGAGCGAGCTTGTTGTCACTATGAGCTCTATTGAGGTGGCAACGCCGGCCCCCGTTGAGAGCTCTGTACATGTCAACACAGGACCGATCCCACGCAAGAATGTGCACTATCTGGAAGAGGAGAGCGAGGACGACGGCCTCAAAAGCAAGAAGAACCGTCGGCCACTGGGCACTAACAGCGGCCCTCTGCCATCCGCTGACCCAAAATCACTCAATAAAACAAAGGCGCCTCGACCATCTCTGATCAAGCCTGTACAGAAGCGCCGGTCCAGCGGCGGCTATGTGGATGGCCGGATTTACACTACTTCACAGAAGCTGGAATTTTGCGCCGATCTCCTGACTCGAATGCTTTCAGGGCCCGGTCAGTACATTGCGCTTGCTCTCATTGTCGAAATTACTGGTCATTGACGAATGTATAGGTTTCTGGACTCGTCTCGTCGGTCCCTTCCGAGAGCCGGTCGAGCCGGTCGAAGACGGCGTGCCAGACTATCTCGACAAGGTCAAGCGGCCCATGGATCTTAGCACGATCAAGGTCAAGATGGACGGCAGGGAATACTTAGACGAAGAAGAATTCCTGACAGATATGCGGCAGATTTTTGACAACTGCTTTACGTACTGGAAGAAGGGAGACCCGATGTGGCTAGCAGGTGAGAAGTTACAAAAGACGTTTGAAGACAAGTTCTCAAACATGAATAAATGGATCTCCAAGATGGGCGGCGAGGAAGGCGAGTAGAGCTCCCAACGCAAACCACCGGTGCCAGAAGCTGGACCAACGGAATGAGCTCATGGGATGTGGAACAGCACTTGGGAGGCCGGGATTCTTTTTCCCTTGAAATTTGTGTTGACATGTTAGTGAGCGCGCCATACCTGTATGTGTAATTGAGCCTTGTGGGCCGGCAGCCAAGTCTGAAGACCAGTGTGGGTTGTTGACCCAATGCCACAGCCGAGTATCGAGAGGATCGGAGAGGGCCAAATTCCTAGGAGCTTGGGGGAAGCTAGTGTGAGGTGCGAGATTAATCAATTTTCCCAACACTTGCCGGCATCTCTCTCTCTCTACCGTTGCGGAGCTTTAGCCAGCTCTCAGCGACGATCACAAGCCTGACAGCCCCGTTTCTGCAGCGATCGTGTCTAACGGGTGGGCGGCTGATAGGCAGCAAATCATTACAAGCCGGGGGCCGCTAGAACAAAACAGAGGATGGCGGACTGGCGGACAATTTGACCCAAGACAACGGGATGGATGGATTAATGTGATGTGATGGGGGGACGCAATCAAATGATAATATTTTTTTTGTCTTTTCGGAAATTTCAGTTTTCTGACCGACCTGAGATTGAGCCGAATGCTTCCCTCTCCTGGCCCTTCCTCCCGTGGGATGTGGGATGTGGGCAACAGCAGACAGGGCTAGCAGTAGGATTACCACCTTGAGGGGAAGTGATGTGCCCCTCAAGTTTCCTTGTTGAGGGTGGGTGACAACGCGGCATTTGCAGATGTGGATGATGAGTAGAGCCGATCCGTCAGGCCACACTGGGGCTTGTGAATATTGCGCGTTGGTTCTGACAACGGTGAGTAGCGGTTGACACGTACGCAGCAATAAGTGAGAGATTGTTGGTTGGATGACAGACACGTCACGTCGTCTTCGACGGTGGGAAAAAAATGTGGTCTTCTCCATGTAGAGAGATGTTGTTGTACTTGAGCATTGTTTTATTTTATTTATTTAATTTTTATTCAGGCAAGTGCTTATATATTTTTTTATATTTATTTTAAGCGCCAACATGCAGGAGTGTTGGCGCAGCGGGCCGCACATGTGGTCGCATCCCGGCATCTGCAGTTGGTGGTGATGGCTGAACATCACGCAGGGTTTGGCACTCCGGGGCTGAGGGCATTCCTCTCGCATCCCCCCTCTCTCGTGCGAGAGAGCGACGGCGGGAAAGCCCAATTTGATCTGACGTCCCCTGCTGAAGAGAAAAATGCCATGTCACTGAGCAGACCTGAAACCCAGTCAAATTCCGGAACCCCGGCCCCATGACGCACTAGACGCGGGCCTGCTGGCGCTTCGGCAAATCAGAGGCCGTAGCCCTTGTCGCTGGTTCCTGGTTCCTGCGTCCCCTTTACGCTAGCGCCCAGTGGCGTCGGGATCTGGGCCCAGGCCAGACCGCGGCAGGGGAGGGGAAAAGCTTCTCTGATAGGAAAGAGGGTAGTCTTTTGGGCCTCCCAGAGACTGATTGAGAATCAGGTCTGGGTTCGGGGGTGGGCGTGGAAGCTTGGTCCGTGGGCACGCCATGTACACTCTCGTGGCAATAGAGGCATGGAGTTCGATCCGTTGCGGCGCGTACACGTATACAGTTTGATTTGAGAAGACGGGGGGGGGGATCCGCCTCTCTCTCCTTCCTCGGTGTACCTTTGAGTCGATGAGGTCAGTTGGGTTGTGCCGTGACGGTGACTCGCGTCAGAGCGAGACATTGAGGGGCAGCGGGCGTGGAGGTGGAGAGAGAGATGAAGAGATAGAGAAATGGAGAGGTGGAGGGGCAGGCTGTGTGTGATGTGGGCTGCTGCTGCTGCTTCTTCTTCTTCTCGTTAACCTGAGCGAGTGCCGTTTAGGCGCCCGGGCTTTTTCTAGGTACTGGGGAAACAACGGCAAGCTCGCTCGCCTCGCTGCTCGATCGAAACAAGCGAACGTATAAAGCATGAAACGCCACAAGTCCCCAGCACTAACCTTGAACTCTGAATGAGCCCATGCACGGACACCCATGAACGGCACAGTGCGTAGTGAGCAGTCCTTTCTACACTCTTTTACGCTTGCTTTCGGTCTTTAACTTGTCTTGGCTCGCGAGACAGCAAAACATGGAGTGTAGCAACCTCAGCCTGACCACGAGACAACGGCCAGGTAGAAACCGTAAGGGGAATTGTTTCGCAAGCGCGCCTCTGTGTGAGATATACGAGACTAAAGAAAACCCCCACCAAAAAAAAAAAAGCACCGACGCTAATTTTCCTTTTTTTGTTGCTTTTTCCCCTTCTCTCTTGTAACCGCCCGCCATGTTGTTGGTTATGTTTGTTGGTTAGTAATTTTTCTCTTTTTGGTGTGTGACCGCGAAAAAAAAAAAAAAGCGGCGGCAGTGAAACAAAACGGAGAGTGGGCGACGGTCAAACCTGGCTCCCGACAAGGTAAGCTGGTTCAATTAATCATCTTGGAAGCGAATGGGTCCGGCCCACCGCGAAGGGGAAAGAATAAAAAAGAAAACCCACTCTTGTTTCCTTCTCTGGAGCAAAGAGACTTTGTAAAATTAATCGCCCTCTCCGGAGCAAGGAAGGGCGATTGGCGATGTGCGGATTGGTGGGAATGGGAAAGGATCTGCCCCAAGTGCCCGATTAACGCCGTCGTAGGCGCTTTGATTCGCAGTGTCCTTTGGGGGGAGGGGGGGGAAGAGCACGGAGCATCTATCACTACGCGAGACCTCGTTGGCGCCGGACATTGGCACATTTGCCTGCCTGGTTGGGCCTTAGGGCCTATCGGGTCCCTTGGTTCCCGTGGCATTTGGACAATGCGCCTGTCGTGTGTGTGTGTGTGTATGTGCGCTGGTGTGCCCCATTCCTCGGTGCCCTTGCCCATGCTACAGCTTAATCACCCTTCGCAGCAGAGTAGCAGACGGGTCTTTTGTTAATTAATTACCTTGCGTAGCGTCTCTGGCTCTGGAGAATTAGCGTACCCGTTGCTGAGCTGTGGGAGAGCTGCGATAGCTATGGAGCTGCTGGCTTGCAACCCTGGGTTGTCCACCACACTCCCCTGGCCCCCATTCCCACGCGGCCACTCACTAACTCAGTCTCTCTCAGTCTCTGCCCACTCCCGTTTACACTTCATATACCCGCTCTCTCGCACTCACCTCCACCCACCCTCTTCTCTCTCCCCATCGCTTTTTGTTTCGCCGCTGCCTTCAGAGTATCCTTATACTCGATCCATTCTTTGAGCATTGCCCTCATTGCGCTTGCGCAAAACCCCCACAAACAGTCGCTACCAACCTAGGAATACCTTCATTCTCTCATCTACTCTTCAAGATGCTTTTCCGCACCGCCGCCGCCGTTGCCCTCCTGGCCACCGGCGCTGTCGCCAGCCGCGCCCCTTACATGCCCGTCGTCGGCCTGAGCCTGGCCCGCCGTAGCACCAACGGTTACGAGCCTGAGCAGTCCACCTGCAAGGACGGAAACTCGTGCGCTGAGGCCTGCGGATCTCAGTACCAGTCCTGCGCCTCCAACGATGACAACGACCACTGCTACAACCCCAGCCTCGGTCAGAGTTGCTGCAACGACGGCACTGGAAGTGAGTTTTGATCGGCGTCATGGAATGGGTCATATGCCATCTTGCCGTCTCATTTCCTTGCTTCTTTCTAAAAGAATTGTAAACTAACCACGTACACCAGACTCCTGCGACAAGGGATACTACTGCACTCACGACACCACCGGCAGCACCATGTGCTGCCCTGACAGCATGAGCCTCTCTGAGTGTGCTTCCGCCTACAAGGTCACTGGTACCCTTGCCACCAACGCTCTCCTCACCACTTCTGCCAAGCCCACCACCTCTTCTACTTCCACTTCTACTTCCACTTCCACCACCAGCTTCACCTCTACAAAGGCTACCACCACCTCTGTTGAGTCCACCTACAAGACTCCTGAGACCACTGAGGCTGAGACCACTTCAACTCCTGCCTACACTCTTGAGAGTGTCAAGACCGAGGCTCTGAACACCACAACTCCTTGCTCGTCCACCATCGCCTACACCACTCCCATCGCTGGCTCTAACAGCACCTACGCCGCCCCCAGCCACACCGTGGGCTACACTGCTGGCTCCGGCTCCGGCTCCGGCTCGTCCACCGCTGCCAGCGCTCCCGCTTCCACTGGTGCCGCCACCGCCACTAGCATGAGCGCTCTGCTCATGGCTGCTGCCGGTCTCTTTGCTCTCTTCTAAGTCGAGAGGACCTGGTCGTCTGTCTTTGCGACAAGAGACAGGGGCATGCTCAGCGTCACCACGAGTTAACGAGTTTCACGATGTAAGAGAGTGAGAGTGAGAGAGAGCGTGATGGGGAGGCCTTTGTGAGGAAACCCGATGGGGGAAAGGAACGTGGGAAACCCCTTCACCCTCAATTCAAGAACCAAAAAAAAAACACCCAAAAATACCTGTTGTGCAATGTTGAGCTACTTACGTGCCCTTCTTACGACACATGTTTTGACTTTTTTGCAAACACAAACTTTCCAAGATTCCCCTTCTATTTTATGATATCCCCTCCATATCTCCTTCAACCGGAGTTGATTGACTTGGTGTTATTTCTTTTTGGTGGGAGAGACAGGAATAAGAGCGATGTGGAGGCGACGACGAAGAACACGCTGGGATCGCCTCTTTTTTTCTCTTTCTTTTTCGATGGGATAATGTTTTATTGACCTGTTTGGCCTTTACTTTATCCGGTGCTGCCTTGTTCAGCAACCCGTCTATTCTACCCCTTATTCTTAGTTTCTATTCAAACGCGACACGACGGTGGGGAGCCTGTCTACCACGTCCTCCTCCACTCCTTATACCCAAATAATTGCCCTGGTAGACAATTTTACTCAACATTGCACACACAACAATGCGATTTGAACTGTTTGATACATTTACTCCTCGAGCCCCGATTCTACATGATGTGACGTATAAATTGAGTGAGATGCGCAGGGAATGTTGGTGGGGTAAAACGGTCGGTTAACATGTAGGGCTGCTTGTCATTAAGCACATACATCAGTACGTTATAACGGGACACGGGCGCGAACCCTGCGACGGCCCGTACCCCCCACAACCGAGCATAAGCCACCAACACGGACTGCCAAGGTTTTGTCAAGTCAGAACTGCCTAGGAGAAGACGATTTGCGGTTTCAGTGGCTGAGTGATTGATAACCCGGGTTTATTTTCGTAGCAGCAAGTTTCCGGTCGTTGATTAAAAGACGGTCGTTGATTAAAAGATGGAGCTGTAAATTCATGGCTGCTCAGGACATCTCGGCTCTTGGCCTTGGCAGATGGACAAGGATTGCGATGCAGATGCTCCCCGATGACGCGATGCACATGACCCTGCATGCCGACACATCATATCGCCGTTTATCTCTCTAAAAAACCGATTTATACATGCATATAACTGTGAGGCTCAACTGTGAGCGGATTGGTGGTCAGGGATATGGTGACATGCTAGAATAGACCAAATAGCAAGCACATCGCTCTTCATCTCGCCCCATTTGCATGCGACCACAACTGGAGATTCTTCCCCGTGCAATGACCAATTCCACGGAAACACATCGGAGTCACCTTGAAAAGTGGTACTCTGGATTGGACTGATGGTTAGAAAGCTCGCGGGTCGTGTATGGGACCACACGTTCCTTGTCAATGGTATGTGGACAAGGAAGTAAATGGTCATTCCTTCACTTTAGAATTTAGATACCGTGTAAAGCGCGACAATTTATAGGAGCAAGAAATGCACTTGGACTCAGTCAAGTAGGTCGGATGCGGTCAACAGGGTATGATGTATTTCTCCCGCAGGCAACGTGACGTCTGTACAGATAGCAACACGGGTATAGAACCGCTTCCCACTTCTCATGCTGTATAGGATAGTCCACAATCGCACTTATTATTGACCGACAGTCTCAGGGACCTTTTCTGGGTCGAAGCCATAGTTCTTCTTCAGCTCCTCAACCAAGTCGACATATCGCTGCTGAGCGTCTTCGGCGGTAACACCCTCATCAACCAAGTCCTTCCAGGCGTTGTACTTGTACTTGTCCTGTATATTTAGATCTCCGCATTAGACGTGTCCTATGTTGCCTTGCTATTCAAGGGGTAAATCGTACCTTGAAGCTGAACGCGCCAGGGACCTCGGCCTTGCTGAAGTCTTCCTTACCGGCAACCTTGTAGAGACCTGCAGAACGATATTAGTAGGCAAGTTTGGATCAGGGATGGGAGGGAGGAATGTACTGTAGAGTTTTAGGAGCTCCTCGTTTGTGGGCTTGGAGGTCAACTTCTTGGAGTCGGCGGCGGCGGCCTCGAACTGCTCCTTGAGACCCATTGTGAGGGATTGCGAAGGTCGTGGGCTGGGGTTGGTTTGGTGATGAAGCGAGCGAAGGCTTGTGGTAGAGAAGGTGTTAGAAGCAAGAAAAAGAGGCCGAGCTGCGTTGGGATGGAGAAGAACCGGGGCAGCGGATTATTGTTGAGGGAGAGGAGTACTAGAGCTCTTTTTAGCGGGGTTCGACTTTGGGCAGGTGGAAGTCACAAGTGATTCATTAGTGAGGGGCGCTGGGAAGGCGCAGGTGGCGGGCATTGAGGGGGAGGGGTAAAAAGAGGTCATGGGAGTGTGTGACGTCGTTAGCCATCATTGGTTGGGCGCAAGACACGGTGGGCTTGGCAGTTTACCGCTCTGTTTGTCGCTGAATAGTTACCTCGTACACCGCGCAAATTTCTGTCCCCAACGCAACTGCGAAACAATACCTTTAAATAAATGGAAACAGCCTGTTATTTTATAATATGAACTTGTTTATATATATATATATATGTGTGTGTGTGTATTTCTCTTTATCCTCTCTATTCTCTCCGGGCTACTCTTAGATTTGCTGCAACGGCATGCTATAATGTTAAACCACCTGCATCGCACGCTGCTTGCCTGCACAGCCAGGTCGTATTTCTCGCCTGTATCCGCTCTGCTTCTGCCTTCACTTGCATATACATGCTCAGCCTAGAGATGCATCTGGAATAGACGGCGTGTGATTCACGTGTCATTTATGCACCGTCAATATATGCGGCTGCGAGTGCATGCGTGTGCGCAAGCAAATGGGCAGCTAGAGCCAGAGCACGTCCGGTTGCGGTGGTGGTGTCGCTCATGATGGGGCAACGCGCTGCAAGCTTCATCAGTGGTCAATTTTATTTGCCGACCGACATCGAGGCACGGGGCTTTGAAACCAACGTGCCCAAGGCCAGAAATATGAGGCTGCTTTCGACTGTATTCGCTGATATCAACCAAGTCAACAACATTAGAATTCCTTGCCCTTGGGTTCTAATGACAACAAGACCTTGTCATCCAACATGCCACCACCACATGCTCCGCCATCGGTCTCGCTCGGAACCACTTGGCCGTACGTAGCCCACACTGCCTGCTCAACTTCATGTCCGCCCAACGCAACACTGTGCAGTTCACACTTGGGTTTTAAAACTAGTCCAGTTCTTTAAGTTTCTGCTCCGTATTTCCGTTTTCGTCTTCTGAATCTATAACGCGTGAAACGGGCAAATACTGCCAGTTAAAAAAAAAAAAAAAAAAAAAAAACACAGACGTCTCTATGGGGAAAACAGTAGTCGTGTTGGGCGGCTCGCTTGGCGGTCTGGCCGTCACTCATCGCTTGCTCAAGTATACCCAACCCGAACAGAATGACCTCAAGGTTATTCTCGTGTCAAAGGTAACCAAATCAACTGAGAAACCACAGTTTTATCAACCCCGAAGAACCAACACAGTACTCACACTTTATAGAATAGTCACTTTTACTGGAACCTCGCCTCTGTGAGGGCAATCATACCCAATCTCATCAAAGATGATCAAATACTCGCACCCATCCGGCCCGGCTTGGACCAGTACCAAAACGGAAGTGTTGAGTTCATCGTCGGCGCTGCTACAGCTGTTGATGCCTCGTCCCATACCGTTCAGGTAGATACCGGTGCTGATGGTATGTGCGTACTCACATACGACCATCTTGTCCTTGCCACAGGCGCCAACGCTGCAGATCTGGACTTCCCCTGGAAGGCATCTGGCTCACACGAGGAGTTGGTTACCAGCATACACCGAACGGCGGAACAAGTCGGCGCTGCAAACCACGTTGTCATTGCCGGCTCGGGAGCAACGGGCGTTGAAGTCGCAGGCGAAATCCGATCAGCTTTCCCCTCTACTACCGTGGTGCTGGTCTCATCCTCCTCTAGTCTCGTCGGCGGGGATTCAATAGCAGGAGCTGTCGAAACCGAGCTGAACCGTCTCAAAGTTGATATTCGAAAGGATGTTCGCGCTGACGAGGCCACTCCCTTGCCCGACGGCAAGACTCGGGTTGTCTTGTCAAATGGCGAGGAGCTGACAACGGATTTGTACCTTCCAACAACCGGGCTCGTGCCCAACACCGACTTTTTACCAAATGAGTGGCTGAATGAACATGGCTATGTGAGCGTCGATGAGGAGATGCGCGTAAATGGCGCAGAAAATGTGTGGGCAGTCGGCGATGTCGTGTCGAAGCCTAGGGCCAGCTTCATGATTACAGAAGCTCAAGTAAGTCTGCCTCCTGTGTTAACACTGGCAGTGCTCATCTAAATCACAGGCTGCTGGCGTCGCCAAGAATATTGATCATGTTCTCAAGTCCGAATCTCCTGAGCCCGTTAGCGGCCCCAAGGTTGATGTATTCCTCTGCTCGACAGGGCCGTCTCGCGGAGCTGGTCGTGTTGGCTTCGTACCCGTCCCATCGCTGGCCGTTTGGGCCGTCAAGAGCCGAACCCTGGGGATGGAGCGAACATCAAAGTACGTTGACGGGAGCATGTGGTGATGCCCTGTTTTATGATTGGGACAATGCCCTATATACCATTCAAAAAGCGCCGTATTATTCCTACAGTAAATGCGACAAAATTCACACCACCACTCCAAACGTGAACGTTTCCCATTTATCCCCGCTTCCCGTCCTCAATCTCCCTCCGGATTTCTTCCAGGGCTTGCTGTCGTGACTGCAAGTGTGCCTCTAGACCATCCACTTGCTCCTGAACCGTCTGCAGATCCTCTTGTACGCTCTTCAGGTTTCCGCCAGCGCCACCCTTCCCTTTGCCTTCCTCTAGATCTCTTAATTCTCTTCGCTTATACTCAAGAAGCTGATCCAACTCTTTCTTGACCAGCGCGGGCTTGGAATCTCGCTTGCCTCCCTTCCGTCTTTCCGCAATCTCCTCCACCTTCTTGATCTTCTCTTCGAGATCCGCGAGTTTGCGCTTCAGTCTGACTTCCTCCCAGTCTTCCGTTTTCTCAGTGGAAAAGTCCGTTCCAGCAGTCTTGAAGCTGCTGCGGCCCAATCGTGTCAGGTATTGATCTCCGAACTTGGCCTTGCGACCAGTAGCCGTGTTCTCATCGGCCTTGGTAGCCCATCGCGAGTTCGCGCCTGTTCGCTGGTTATCAAGCTGGTAATCGATCTGGTTGCGCTCGAAGCTTGCGCGCAGAGAAGCCGGTACTGTGCGAGGGATTCGGAATCCCTCGTGGCGGTAGTTGAGAATATGGAGGAAGGCGAGCGAGGCGTCCTTGTTGATTGTCGATCCTGCGGATGGGTTAATGAGGTTCCAGGCAGATCGGATATCGGTATCGGGAACATCGAGCGATTCGTAGAGACTCTCGAGGGCATTGACTATCATCTATTAGTGCCGTTGCAACCATGAAATGCAAGTTTGGGCACAAACAGGAAACTTCGCCTCGCATGTCCCGGTTCTCTTGGTAAATCTGTTCGTATTTGGACTTGTCCTCGGGACTCATGTACCACTCGAATCCATCCTTCAGTCCGGGGGTGTCGTCTTCATCTTCCACTTGTTCAAACTGAACCTGTTTTCCTGTGATCGCTCGCGTCGCTTGTACGAGATGAGCCTTGGATTCGGGCACTAGCCAATCGGGTAATGACGTAGGCACGTCGGCGTATTCCTGTTCTCAGTGAGCCGCTGTGCGACAACCGTACGTAACATGTTGTCTCATCCATACCCCGTTGAGGATGTCAAAAATCACTCGCATCGCCACACAGAACTCTTCAAAGTCGAGGTTGCCGTCATTGTCCACATCGGCCAGGTCCCACACTCTCTCGAGCTGGTCATCGCGCAAACCACTGTTTTTGAGGACGGGAGCTGCCTGTTCACCGGTCAGGAACTTCCCACCGCCTGTCCGAGTGGAGAAGATGTTCCAGTAGGTCTCGATTTCTTGCGCCTCGATCTTGGGAGCCATGATTGCGGTGGTTGAGTGGGTGGGCGAGCCGCAGTGACAACGTTGTCGGAAAGGGTGGGTTTTGCGGAATGTGCCAAATTCCGGGAGCAGCGGTAACTAAACGGAAGCTATCGCGAGCTTGAGTATCCCCAGGAGCTGTGGAATACTGCGGATTAGAGGGAAATGGCGGAGACGACGAGGCGTGGTTGTCCGTCAGTGACAAAGCTCCCCAGCCTCGCTGGAGCGGGTTCCCCTGACAGGTCGACAGCTCCACGCACCCCGCTTGTGGAATATTATCTGATTTAGCGCATAAACTCGTTTCAAAACACCACCATGAGTCTTGCGCAGTCAACCATTAGCTTATTCTCCCAATTCTATCACTTCTCCCTCTTGAGCGAGTGCGTAAATGCTGGCAGTTACTTTTCTCGACATACAATATTTCTGAATTTACTCTGTGTTATGATCCAGTATGATCCAGCCATTTCCCCCCAGATTTTATTCGGGAATCGAGGCACCACAGCCATATGCAGAGCCTAGATGCGCCATGCATGAGAGCATCAGCGTTTCGCCTGGGGGGAAACAATGGCAGAGCAAGGCACTATCGGAACATGTCCGTTATGGCAATAAAACCCATATTCGTCATGATAGAGTTCGCAGACACAGCGCGACAATCTCTCACCGAGGTATCCCTTCCGGATACTGATTGCAAACAACACCAGACGGCCATCATAGTTGGAGGATAGATCCGGTTCGCAACATGATTGCGACGCACGATCCTTGTCCAACTCTGAACGGTGTTTTCCTGTGTATGAGCACTCTAAACTGTTCAGATGGGATGGTAGCAATGATTCCACGCTCCGCAGTCGGGAGTGGTCACGTATTGACGTTTCAGGTGCGACATATATTAGGCAAACATGGCTCCACCAGCGACAAAATGCGCATGCCGGCGAATTTTCATGACAGAAGGCGCATTCGGCGGTTTTCATGACCTGGTCGGCTGGACCCTCCACCCCTTACCCAGACGGTAGTTGTCATGATGGTTGAATAAGGATGGGGCTATTCCTAGGAGAGGTTCACCGAGGTGGCTGACTAACACAAAGTTTCTGTGTTGAGCCCCACCGCCTAATAGGGGAAAACTACCCCAAGGGTCTCTAAGGAAGCGACCCCAGTGGACAGATTCGGTGGAGCGCGGGAGTTGGCACAGATAGAGGGGCAGCCCGCTACGGCTTGTGGAGGGGCAATAAGGCACCTTAAATTGTGCCCTCAAGGACGCCTACTCTCCTTTGCCTTTCAATCTCCATCCGCTGCTGTACTGTATCCTGACTCTCTTGTACAGCCCGATTCCTCTTGAATAGCCGTGCGGCATCGCCTCCACCCGGTCACAATGTCCACCACCACTACTACCACCACCGCCCAGCCCATCACGGCTGAGGCCATGCTCCGCCTCTTCCCTGATATTGACACCAGCTCTGAACCCCTTGACGGTCATGACGAGGAACAGATCCGTCTTATGGACGAGGTTTGCATTGTCCTCGACGAGAACGATAAGCCAATCGGCACCGCTAGCAAGAAGATCTGTTCGTGTTGTCCTATGCCAACCTCCAACCCGCCGGTAGTACTAGTCAATCGCTAACACATGTTCCCCCGCTTAGGCCACCTCATGACCAACATTGACAAGGGCCTCCTTCACCGTGCATTCTCCGTCTTCCTCTTCAACGACAAGAACGAGCTCCTCCTGCAGCAGCGAGCCACCGAAAAGATTACCTTCCCTGATATGTGGACCAACACCTGCTGCTCCCATCCCCTTCACATCCCCACCGAGACCGGCTCGACCCTTGCTGAGTCCATTGATGGCGTCAAGCGTGCTGCCCAGCGCAAGCTTGAACACGAGCTTGGAATCAAGAAGGAGCAGGTTCCTTTCGAGGACTTCAAGTTTCTCACCCGAATCCACTACAAGGCCCCCAGCGATGGCAAATGGGGCGAGCACGAGAGTAAGTCTTTTGCAAACAAGCAGTCCGTTTATGCAAAGCCCGGCTGGCTAACTTGTGTATCTAGTTGATTACATCCTCTTCATCAAAGCCAACGTTGACCTTGACATCAACAAGAACGAGGTCCAGGCTACCCAGTATGTCAGCGCTGACAAGCTAAAGGAGCTGTTTGAAGATCCTAGCCTCAAATTCACGCCTTGGTTCAAGCTCATCTGCAACTCGATGCTCTTTGAGTGGTGGCAAAGCCTTGACTCTGGTCTGGAGAAGTACATGCACGAGCAGGACATCCGACGGATGTAGATAGAGATCCCAAGACAAACGGGAAGCGTGAGAAGGAAAAAGAAGTGCCGAAGCAGTGGCAGAGACGGATATGATGAGCTGGCGTGTGCGGGAAAGGGAGAGAAAAGCAAACAACAAAAAGAATTGATGCATCAGTTATTATTAGCGGTCGATCTACATAGATATCCACCTCGTGGCCCTCCGAAGTTGACTCTTGGCAGAGAGGTGCTTCATTAATTTGACGTCCACTGGTCTATCCACTTGAGGCCCCCCATCCTACGACGTAATGTATGTCATTTACAGTCCGCGGCGACGTTCCGGGAGAGGATCGGCGGCCGAGCCTCACAACTCTCTAATTTAAAGTGGGCGACGGTGTTCCCGTCCCGACGGCCCCCACCCGGGTCGGCCTGTTGAGTGCTGGCGGCTGGCGGCTGGAAGTCGCTGCAGCACATTATGGGTCCTGGGCCACGACGATGCACCCATCTATCAGCGGCGTCCCCTTGGCTGCATCACCTGAAGCCTTGCATATGCTGGGCGCTGGAATTCCTCACATCCACCGCCGCCGCCGCGTCGTCCTGATAGGGTGCCGGCCTGCCGAGGAATGCTGCGACTTCGCCAGCGCCGACCCTCGCTGTCTCTGTCTCGCCTTGGGGAGGGACCCTCCATGACATACCGCCCGCCTCACCAGCCCACGCGTAATGACGGATCGTCATGTTGGCATCTCACACGCCAAGCGGGCGATGGTCCCAGGAAGCACCCGGGCTGGCTGGGCGACTCCAGGGGGGCTCTCCGGCCCAGCGCACCGGCTACAGCGGTCCCGACATGGTTCGCCTGACTTGACCGGCGCCGCTCAGCGCGGAACCCCCCACTGGTCATGCGCATCCCCCGGCCTCATTCATCGACAAACCATACCCGACGGCCTGTCATTCCCCCAACAGCCTGCTGCAAGCTAAGTGCAGTCCGTGCCGTCCGCCAGACCGACCAATCGGTGCTGGCGTCTTGCTCCAGACTTGCCGTATCTATGCGCGCGGGTGCACTTGTCGATTGCGGATGGTTCCTTTGTCCATCCCAGAGCCAGACTCGCCGCCAAAGGTACTTAAACCCCTAGGCCCGTAAGCGTGCTGCCCGCCCTCTTCTCCCTCCCTCCCCTTCTGCCTGCTACCTACCTGTCTCGCCACACAACAGTCGCCGGCTTCACTTACAGGACCCTCGGTCAGGAAATCTTCCCAAAGCAACCCTTTCAGCGGGGAAAGCTTGAGAGAATAGCCAACTCGGTGTCTTGCTGCTGTTTGCCATTGTGCCTGATTGCTCTGCCCACACTGACCTACTGCTTCCTCCGCGCTCACACTTATACTGCTGCTGCTACTGCACACCGCACTCCTCCCATATCATCTTGCCATCCCTTGTCGCTTGTCTCCTTCCCGTGCAAGAACCTACTTCTCGCAACTCTCCCATCTCGCAAATCGTGAACCCTTCATCCCAATTTGTGTCTACGACTCCTAAAAGCAAGGGTCATACCGTACCCTCCTCGCGCCCCTCCTCTCTCACCACCTAAACCCACCCGCGCCTTACAAGAGCCTGGCCCGCTCCAACACCACATTGATGTCGGTTGAATTGCGCGCCAGTCTTAATTGTTTGCGTCATCCCTCGAGGTTTACGCCCGTCTCCAGAACTCAGCTCTCACGGGTTCATACGGGCGATAGTATCCAAAATATACAATGTAAGTCTGGACCTTGAGTTGCGACCCACCTTGCTTAACATGTGCCTCGCCTTTGCATGGGTGTATAGATAATTACCACGTCGAGTAAATAATTCTGGCCCGGCATGGAGAAAATTAAGAATAGCTCGACACCCACCAAGTGGCGCCGACCCTCGCTCGTGCCGTCCACATGGGAAAACGCCGTCCGCGTCGTCACCATTGATGAGTGTGCTGAGGCCGGACGGTCGTTGGCACATTCCTTTGCTACCGATGCGATGAGCCGCTATGTCCTCGACGGAGAGGATATGGCTGGGTATACCGATGAACAGAAATGGAAGCTTCATGTCGACATCATGAACTACATGGTTGCCGCCCACGTCTACAAGGGCGTTGTCACAACCATTGGGCCCGATTTCGATGCTGTTGCTCTGTGGTACGAAAGTTCCCGTCCCGTTGTCCCCCGTTACTGTTGAGAAGCCCATGCTAACGTCCGCTTCCGTAATCAACAGGCTTCCCCCTGGCAAGCAGATGGAAGATTGGTTCACCGTCCTCCGAAGTGGCATGTGGCGGCTGTGGTACCAACTCTCAGCCGAAGGCCGCAGGCGCTTCTTTGATGAGATGAATTCGGTCTTGAACCGCGCCAAGGAGAAGGTCATGGGTGAACGAGACAGTCAGTGTTACTATCTCGTTTACCTTGGCACCAAACCCAATGCGCGTGGCAAGGGCTATGCTGGCAGACTCATTCGCGATATGATCGCCAAGGTCAGTTCCTTTAACTTCGTGCAGATATGCCATGTGACACTAACCTTGTATCAGGCCGATGCCGAAAACCGCCCGGTATACTTGGAGTCCAGCGATGTCCGTAACAACCCCTACTATGCCAAGTTTGGCTTCGAGGTCAAAGGAGAGGTTGTTTTCGACCGTGCTCTTGAACCCATTCGCATGTACAGCATGGTTCGTGAGCCACAGGCTATCAAGCAAACCTGCACCTCGGTTGCCACTTTGCTCCCTGCCATTGGGGGGAGGGTGAAAGTCTAACCGCAAGGAGCTGGCGAAATGTTGAAGATTGTCCTAATGCTCTGGATGGCAGACTGACCTGAACACGGATTGGAAAGTCGTGCTGGAGAAAAGATTGGACTCGTTCATTCACAAGAGGAATCTATTCGAATAGCGGAGTAGTCAAGCTCGTCGAGTTTCGATACCCACGCCCCTGTCTTTACCGCTGCAATGCCTATTCTTACTGCTATCTTTTTTTAGCAGCAACCCAACTAGCTTCAGTCGTTCATTAGCAAGAAAACAAACAAAATAGTCATTCCCTCATTAGCTGGACCACCTATATCCTTGAACACCGTTTTAACCAGCTTGTCCCATGCACAATCGATGTGTTTCCTTGGCTATCTCCATTCCAGATCCTTCAGTTCTCCATCGATGCTGCTTAGTATTCCAAAATCGCCCACGTCTCGTCATCAACCGTCGTGTAAATAAGACCCATCCCCAACAGCTCATCAGCGCCGCTGACGACATCTCTCACAGACATACCTGTCGAGCTGGAGATGACGTTGATGTGAATACCCTCGTTGCCACCCTGCGTCTCGGTCATGAAGTTGAACATCTTCTTGGCCTGGGATGTGCAACCAGCCAGTTTGCTAGGTGCTTGACCACCATTGCCACCACTCTGGTCATTGTAGCCGCCACCGTCGACGTACATGCTATTTTCGTCGCCATTGGCAGCGTTCTGGCCGCCCAGAGGCCCGCGGCTGAAGTAAAGGTGAACGTATGTGGCCTCGAGCATGTGGTAATTGGTTTCATTCGGGTCCGTCACGGGGCGAATAACGTGAGCGCCAACATGGCGCTTGTTGGAAAAGGATTTGAGACGACCCCAGATGCGGACGTGTGAGTCAACCTCGAATCCATGCTCAGCCTCTTCAGCCTTGTCAACATCGATCCACTTCTTGACTTCCATCTGGCCAGTACCATCATCGATCTTGAGAGTAATGTTTGTGGGTTGGGTAGTCACGCTGCGGATCTGGCCAACAAAGGTGATTTGAGTGACAGGAGAGCCATCGATACGGAAGTCGGCGCCAGCATAAGCTTCATCGGCATCGAGAATCTGCTTGATTGTGACTGGGCGGAGCGATTCATCCTGGTAGGCCTAAAAGGTTGGAGAAGGGCTGTTAGCAACTGTCCAAGAGACTGCAGTTCCATGATGAAATGAAACACGACATTCTACATACCTTACCGCCACCACCACCTTGGCTGCCTTGTTGTGAGCCACCTGCAAAGAAACCGCCAGAGTCGTCACCGCCCTGGGCGCCGTAGCTTGGTTTTGTGTATCCTCCGTATGCAGCTGTTCAAATTAGCATCGGCAGAGATATGGGAGCGGGTCGGGGGGCACCATAACATACACATTGTGATGGTTGTAACAAATTTCTGTTAAACGTGGGAGCAATCAATCACACATTCAAGAAGACGCGTTAAGTCGCGACTGTCTAATGGATAACTGCCCCGCGATTCGTGCCTGGCACTGTGGGGCAAGTGCTTGTTTGTTAGTCAGCACTCGAAATAGGTAACAGCCAGTTGCTACGTAATTCGGCACGTGCCTTCAAAGTAAGCTCCCACCATTTAGGACCCCGTCGGAAGGTCGACGGAATAACTGCTATCCAAGCTTCGGATGTACACGATTACAATCTGCCGAGTGCATTGCCCTGCTTTGGTCCGGCTTGTGTGAAAAGCATTGCTGGCCTGATGCCTGCAGTGATGTTGCCAGCAAAGGACTTCGCTGATGGTTCGATCCATCAAGCATGACGACAGTCCACAAAAACGGCTATGCAACGGTGAGTCGAGACTGACATCCTTGAGAGGCTGTCAGGCCGATTGGCATGGGTTTGAGGCATAGATTTTGCGGATCGTGCATTATAGAACATGGTGATATCGGGGAGAATCCCTGGCATTCTGATCCCGAGCTAGAATGCCGAACTTGCCCCTGATGCCATTTCTGCGTCGTCAGATTTGCCTCTGAATAGCTAGGCCCATTCTTGCTACTCCGTCTAACAACGAACCAAGGTCATGTGCAATCACTTAACAAGTTAGTTGCAATGCATGTGTGCATATCCAGTGAGGTGTTTATCCACAGATAGCTGTGTTAACCCCCAATACGTAGCAGCGACTGCACATTAGCCTCGGCAGCGGAGTGGAACGATGTATTTCGGCAGCCCAGTCCGTAGCGCACCCCGGCTTCGGCGACCGTTCCCCGTGCTTCTCCAGCTTTCCCAGATCCAACCATCAACGACGCCACTCCAGCATCTGACATCAACTTCATCCACCCTGTTCTGCTGTGCCTCACCACCCACTTTATACACCTGTATTTATACGTCCTTCATCTCGTAATCGCGTCTTCATTTAGTGTTCTGAACTCCTTCCCACCCTTCGACTCCTCATCGTTGTCCAATCTAAGAACCACTGATTTCGTCATGGGAAAACCTCAAACCGCGACGCTTCCCTTGATACCTCTCGCCCGAGGCTCCATCCTCTTGCCCGGCCTAGTCCAGCGAATTGCAGTCAACTCTAGCCGTCCCGATATTCCTGCCTTGCTTGCCCACGTCTACGAGCGCGCCGCAGCCAAAGGCCCTGATGGTCGTATCGACAGTATCCCCATTGCCTGCGTTCCCGTCTCATCACCACTGGTTGGGCCGAACGGTCAGCTCCTTATTGGTGATGCCGAAGATATAGACAGCTCCCAGATCGAAGAGGTGAACCCCGGGTTTGCTCAAAAATCTGATCTATACAACTTTGGCGTAGCCGCCAAGATCATTGGCATCGATGGAAGGGGCACCGGTGAATTCGCCTTACGCGTCGAGGGCACCACGCGCATTCGAATCGATGACATTGTTCGGGAGCGCCCCTTCTTCGAGGGCAAGGTTACCTATTTCAAAGATGATAGTATGTCAGGCTCGATCCAACGCTGTCAGCATACTCTGGACGCAACTAACCGTTCCCAGCCTCTTCTCCTCCAGACAAGCAGATGCAGGATCTCTTTGCACTGTTGAAAACCCGATCGCGAGAACTTGTTACCATCCTGCGAATTTCTTCCCTCCTCCCTCGAACCAAAGGCGGACCTGTCCTGTCTCCCTTACTAACTAAGAGACTGGACATGCTGATTATGAGGAGGGAAATCCACGAAGCAGGACTATTAGCCGACTTCATGGCAAATCTGGTGGAGACTACACACGAAGAGAAGCTCGAGGTCCTCGCCGCTTTGGATGTCAAAGTGCGATTAACCAAGGTGATTGAGCTGCTTGAACGCCAGGTCGGGGGCATCAAAAACAACTTCAAAATCACCACATTCACAACTATGCCCATTCAGATCCTAGATCGGCTGAACGAAAACCAAAACCGAAAGGGAAATTCGCTACCCCAAATACCAGGCATGGCATTTGTCCCTCCCTCTGGACAATTTCCACAGGGCAATGATCAGGGTGATGATCAAGAAGCAAATGAACTGGACGAGCTCAAGCGCAAACTGCAGAACGCCAAGTTGCCACAAGAATCCGCCAAAATGGTAGACAGGGAGATGCGCCGTTTGCAAAAGATGATGCCGATGAATCAAGAGTACCAGGTCACCAGAAACTGGCTTGAAACCCTTGCTGAGATTCCCTGGTCAACCCTTACCGATGACCGCCTTGGGCCGGGGACTTTACACACAGCGAGAAAACAACTTGACGACGATCACTACGGCCTCGAGAGCGTCAAGAAGAGGCTCATAGAGTACTTGGCTGTGCTGAGACTCAAGCAGTCCATCAACGACGACGTTGATGCAAAGATCAAAAAGGCTGAAGAAGAAATTGGCAGAGCCGAGGATAACGAAGAAGCTGCTGACACCAGCGAGGAAACTGCCAAGCCAGAAGTCGCCAAGCTCCAAGTCCTCAAGTCTCAGCGACAGGTAGATAAATCACCTATCATGCTTCTGGCGGGCCCTCCTGGTGTAGGAAAGACTAGTCTTGCGAGATCGGTTGCCACAGCTTTGGGACGTAAATTCCACCGAATTTCTCTAGGAGGTGTCAGAGACGAGGCGGAAATTCGCGGACACCGGAGAACTTATGTCGCTGCCATGCCTGGTCTTATCGTTCAGGGTCTGAGGAAGGTTGGCGTCTCCAACCCGGTCTTCCTGCTCGACGAGATCGACAAGATTGGGCATGCAAGCGTCCACGGTGATCCTTCTGCAGCCATGCTCGAGGTACTGGACCCTGAACAAAATCACAACTTCCAAGATCACTACGTTGGAATGCCCGTGGATCTCTCCAAGATTCTGTTCATTGCTACGGCCAACAGCCTGGACACCATCCCTGGTCCTCTTCTGGATCGAATGGAGACCATCTACATTCCCGGCTACACAACTCTCGAAAAGCGCCACATTGCCATGCAACATCTGATTCCCAAGCAGATCCGTGTCAACGGGCTAGCGGAAGATCAGGTCTCGTTCAACCCAGAGGTTGTATCCAAAATCATTGATGCATACACTCGCGAGTCTGGAGTTCGTAACCTTGAGCGTGAAATTGGCTCCGTGTGCCGCGCCAAGGCAGTTGAATTTGCCGAGGCAAAGGACGGTGGCCATTTGAGCGACTATCAACCAACACTCACAGTTGAGGATATTGAAAACATTTTAGGCATTGAAAAGTATGAAGAAGAGATTGCTGAAAAGACGAGTCGTCCTGGTATCGTGACTGGTCTTGTTGCGTATAGCTCAGGGGGCAACGGCAGCATTCTCTTTATTGAGGTAGCAGATATGCCTGGCAACGGACGGGTGCAGCTCACTGGAAAGCTTGGTGATGTACTCAAGGAAAGTGTCGAAGTTGCCCTGACTTGGGTCAAGGCTCATGCCTTCGAGCTGGGGCTAACACCAGAGCCAACCACGGATATCATGAAGGAGCGCAGCATTCACGTGCACTGCCCATCGGGTGCCATTCCCAAGGACGGTCCCAGCAGTGGTATCGGCCAAGCCGTTGCTTTGATTTCCCTATTCTCCGGTAAACCAGTGCCGCCTAGCATGGCCATGACGGTAAATTCTCACAAGTGACTTTGAAAATGATATGATGAGCTAACAATTTTTGTACTACAGGGCGAGATTTCTCTCCGGGGCCGAGTTACAGCCGTCGGAGGTATCAAGGAGAAACTCATCGGCGCCCTCCGAGCTGGCGTCAAGACTGTACTACTCCCCGCCCAAAATCGCAAGGACGTCAAGGATCTTCCACAGGAGGTCAAGGATGGACTCGAGATCTTACATGTCAGGTAAGCACGCACTCACTACCACGTACAAATTCGTCACTGGCGTTCTCCCGTGGCACCAACAACAACCCCCCTCCCCCCACTTGCTGCTAAGCCCCGAGGTTGGAAACTCGTGTTACTGACACATGTCTCGAAACAGTCATATATGGGAGGCACTTCGCCTCGTTTGGCCAGACTCGCACTGGGCCGAGGACAGCACTTTCCGAGGCGTCGAGTCTCGGCTGTGATGGAAGCCCGCAGCGGCCCATGGTCCCCGTAACATTGGCCACTTTGCCATGTTCCAACCCTTGATGTCCCCTAGTCGTGTTGAGCGGCCGACCCCGTTCCGCAGCATTGAAACGAAACGTCTCGCGACGATGCAACAACTCCCGGTTCTGGGAGAAGTTGAAAATAACACTCAGCATGGCCTAATTGAGCCCATTTTGCGACGCATCTAACCGTGGACGTAACTTTCAGTCCTACAGGGGCTTGCCGTGATCCCACGTCGTCCTTCCATGGGTGCCAAGGATATCCCCCTTAGGCACGAGACACGCATACATACATACATACATACATACACACACACACATGCACATGCACATGCACATGCTCGCTCATTTCTGTGCGACCTGCAGCATCGAGGTCGCAAGTGTGGCGTTCCGGATGAAATGTGATCAAGGAAAAAACCGACTCGTCTATCACCTGTGCGGTTTCTGCAAGGCTCACACATCAAGGTAACGCCACCTCCTGCAGGCAACAGGAGAAAGGTCGACTTCCACCGAGCCGCCTCAGCCTGCATCGATTGGAAGATGTGCCTTGTCTCTATCAGTACCGGATAAGGAATCGCCCGTTCCACATGCGCTCCGAGTCTTCAATGAGTGTGTGTGGTGTCAGGCGGCCTGCTGCACGCACAACTGAACATGGGAGTGCACCAAAGACTCGGCTCGTGGGTAACAGGGTCATGGCACAGGTTAGCGAGGGGCAGGTGTGTTTTTTTCCTGGGGGGTGGTTTGTTGGTCGCAGAAGTTTTTTTTTTTTTTCTGGGTGTATTTGTTTATGTGGCGTTGTTTGTGTTTATTTCCCCCCTTGTTCGACATGACAAGTCTGCGCCCAAGCAGAGGCAAGGACAGCATGTTCTAGTCTAATACCTGGCTAGCTAGCTTAAGCGCCTGCAAATCAATGAGTAGTAACATGAATAGCCCCAAAATACCCGCAATCTCAATGCCGAGCCACAGGTCACCTGTCACATTTCTCCAAGATTAAAGACGTCTACAGGCGTCTCCTTTCCGCTGTTATTGACCTAATGCAGCCAAGGCAGGGCATACTAGTCAGGCGTCTGACAGCAATTAGCATCTCTGGCCGGCATTTCTTACTACGTATGACCCTAGATCGAGCTGTCACGACGCCATCAGCCCATCACACCCCTGACTGTCAAAGTGTCAAGCGGCCCCGACGAGAGATCGGCGGTAAATATTAATCATAGCGATGGGGCCGTCCGCTCTTGGATCCCGTCGATGACAACCGCCACTTGACGCCGGCCCGGATCGGCGGCTCAATAGTCTGGTCTTCCGTCCCCTTCCACGAACGCCTTGCCTACAGCCATTCGGTGGAACTAACCAGGTGGGAGGGAAATAGGACAAAGCGGCGGAGAAAATGAAAGAGACGGATCCTCTCCGTGCGGCAAGACAAGGTGGCAGGTTGTCGTTATTTGCTTTTTTTCCTTCCACCTGTCATCGTCGCTTCGGGGAAGGCCTCGACTGGGGCAGCACCAAGCTAGCTAACGTAGCTCAGCCCTTTCTACCCTGTCGAGCTGGGAAAATAGGGCATTGCTCGGTGCTACTTGATTAGCACTGCTACCCAGTTGTCAAAGCAAAGTCGGCGTCTTTGACCCGATTCGCGTTGTCGGGGAAGTCTTCCGACAAACGCCCACTCGACCCTCTCCCGCAGACAATTGTGAGACATGCCCGGGGGCGGAAGTCGGAGGCTAAAGCCCTTGAGCGGGGGGTCTCAGCTTGACAAATAATTCATGATTCGGCAGAGTGGAAGTGTCCTTCTGTGTTGTTTCTGAGAGACAAAGCAAACACAGCAGGAGGTTGGCAATATCTGGCCCTAATGTGACCGAGAGACATTGTCAACCAGCCTAAAATCTGTAGCTTACTTTTTTTCTAGGTCTGATAGCCAATGAAAGAGAGAGAAAGAGGGGAATAGAAAAGAAAAAAAGATAGCAGACCAGCTACTGCACGCGCGGGCATCTACCACTCTCTCAATATGGGGATCGACGGCACGAGCGAAGCATGTTTGAGATATCTCGTGGATTTTGGACCTTGTGGCGCAACGATGTAGGGTAGTCTGCGGTGATTGACTGAGACTCTGTGCTCAGATGCCAATACTAGTTGGTTCCGAGGCCAGTAGCGCGAGTGGCGCTACAACAGCGGACTCGTCAAATGAGACATTCGAGTAACCTGCAAGACAACTCCCACAGGGCGCCGATCCCAGGCTTCGTTACGATGGAACATTCACGATTCAAAGCGAGTCGGTCGTTGCCCGCCCCCAACCACCATGCTGCAACCAAGACCATTGGTTAGCGCTGCCGCCGGCACATATAGTGATTGGTGATTGCCATCACCACTGCCGAAAGCAGCGAGTCAAGCTCTGGCTGGGGTCTTTGTTTGTCCAGGCGATCATCTATTGACAAGGGCTTTTTTGCACGAGGTTGGTTCGGATGGAAGGCAAAAGGGCAACCTTTAGCCTCGGGTTTCTGGTACTTACCGCCATAACCGTGATCCGAATAAAGAAAAAGCTGTACTCTGTAAGCGGGCTGCACCTCTAGGCCAAAGTCTGATTCCAACTCTAATGCAGGCAACACCAACAGCTGGATCCGTGCTCAGCGGCTCGACAATCCTCACTCGTACCTTTGCACCTTGTATCTATCAATAATTCAGCCCGTAACCTTGCTGATGTGGATGATATCGCAACCCCTCCTGTAGTAACTAATTCATCTCATCTGCCACAGATAGACTTTTTTCTCTCACCCTGGCTCCCTTGTCTTCTCTTGAAACTGATCATGTATAGCTGAGCGAGGTCGAGGGAAAGGATGGGGCATGTAGTATACCGCCAATGTTGGTATCCAGTTGCATCTGCTAAGCACAAGGGCGCGTCCCAAAACTCTGGGCCCTTGATCCTTTTCCAGGCTGGTGTAGCACATGTCTCGGGAGGCGCATGTGCCGTTTCTAACTCTGCGTTACCGCGATAGGGCGGTATTGGTAGGAATAGCGGGGGAAAGAGGACACCACGCTAAAAGGCCCGCAGAGCACGTCTCAGCAGAGTCAGCAGCTCAACTAAATCCTGATAGATGCTTGGTAGTATCGTAAGGGTCAGACCCCTGCCGGGAAATAATCGAGACTTCTGCAACGAAATGAAAGTGATCATCCTCCAGGGCATGACGGGAAAAAAATCTCCGTCTGGCCAATTAGCGCATGAGCAGGGGAGCTTGGATGTATTCGGGGGGCGTGGGAAGGATCCCCATGATGCCTTGGGGAGTGTTGGGTGTGATCGCGCGCAGGAAGAGGCATCGCATTGAGGTCTGTGACAGGGAGCCTGATACTACCGAACTAAGAGGAGATGAACCTTCTCCATGATGCCGGCACCGAGCTGCGGGCTCCATGCTGATGACGAGCTGCCCTACCCTGGTAGGCCCATGCATAACCAGGGTACGCAGTGCCCCCAAAAAAGACATCTTGTCTAGGCTGGGATATCTCCTCCGTCTGTCACCGTTCTCTTGCAGGTCAGACATCAAGGCTGTGGTGAGAATAGCTGCATGAGCAGGCCTTGTTTGGTTGGGTGGCATAGGTGAGGCCCGGCGCGTAGTGACGTATCGGGTCGATGCTACCTCCTAGGTGGAACCTTGGTTGCAAAGAGTGGTTGATCCTCCAAAGCCTGTCGCCAAAACACCATCGAAAGCATCCTCATATCATGTTGTGGTTCCATGGGCACCCATGTCGCGGAAATTTAGCTAGGTCGTTTCCCGATAGCGCTCCCCAATCGGGACAGCAGACGGCTGAGGCCGTCATGTTGATAGCTATTGTGCGGGCCGATCGCATGTAGCTTGATGCGACCAGTTGTCACTGAAGAATGGCATGTCGATTCCAGTCCTCGCCTGTCCCAACAGAAGCGCACGAGAGGCGCAGCAGTTGAAGACAGCTAGTGCGACATTGTCGTTTCCAATCCAAAAGGATGGTAGGTTTGATTAAGTGAAATGACACTATCCATGATCGAATGGGTGCTCCTTGACTTGCAGGGTGTTTACCCTAGAACATGAGCCTGTCGCAGCGAAAGTCAAAATTCCAAATCAGTCAGGCCCGCACATCTCCAAATAGCAGAGCTTCATGTCAAATCCGGAGAGCAGGCATTGAACTGGCAAGGTCCAGCCCACCACATCTCCCTGGCCCGACTATACCGTTTCGTTCTGGCGTTACTTTCCGCCGTATCGGGTAATTAGCTGTACGGAGGGGCATCCAACGATGAACCGCTGATGACAAGTCTTTTGTGTGTGGCTTGGTTCATCCCGAGAGCTTCTAGGGCCTCTACTAAGACAACACGACCAGCCGTCCTTGGCAAGCGACTCGTACGATGCCCTCGTCGCTCCTTGAATGCATCGCCGTCGGAAATAGAGGGACATCCAAGCGGAAAAACTATGCTCTGCATCGAGGCAAATTACACCCCACGCCGCAACTGAGCTCCCCATTGATTACCGTCTGTCAAGACCCTGGCTGTCAGTTCTCGGCTGCTGACAGGACGGTAGGCCGGGCTCCGGGCAGGGCAAATCACACCGAAGAACCTCTAAACCGGGCGTTCTAGAGGCTTGGGCATTCTTGGGGGTCCCATTGGCGACTGATGTCAGGCCCCGTCCATGTGGAGAGACGGCGAGGGTCCCACTGCCATGTGCTATGCGTCCGTGTGTAGCGGCCATGGCGGCGACAGTTTGTACTTTGGGGGAGGGAAGCAAGGAGAAACCCTGTCCCCATCGTTGCTGAGGGTGTGAAGCCGCTCGTGCAAGAAATCGGGGCATCGGTAAGCCATGTCTGTGCGATAATGACGGTGCTGAAGTCAAGTTTGTGCGCGCGGCGTACGACTACGCCGTGCATTTAGCTTGGCTGTGCCGTAAGTCGATACCATATCCGTCGTCGATTGTTGAAATTGAACATGCCGACATGGATCAGAGACATCAAGGAACTGGCTCCGGTACAGATCATCCCCCCTCCCCCCAGATAAACCGTAGCGGCGTGCGAACTAGGTCGTGGCGTTTCTGGCCGTCTGCAAGTAAGGGATGACGCCCTGGCTTGGTACTAAATATCCCCGGCGGAGAAGGCCCTGGGGGCTAGTGGCTCAGGGCGCGGAAAATGCCGTCTTTGGGGGGGCGTGATCGGCGGTTCAGCATCGTCTGCAGGGCCAATGGCGTTCAGACTAATAAAGGAAGCACTGACATTGTTACGGAGTAGACGTTGCTGTTGCTGTTGCTGTTGCTGTTGCGTGGCAGGCAAGACGAGACGAGGCAACTGGATGCGAACCGCTGACAGAAGGCGAAGTTCGTTCGTGCGCGGGCAACGTGAAGCTTAAGCGACGAGAAGCTCGGTTGGGGCTGGCTGGTACATTGCACCTATGCTGCAGCGGCTGGGCCTTTGCGTGACTGTCCGTCCGTTCCCATTGCTCCGATGGGAGGAGGGTAGGGGACTACTAGCCGGCTTGAACCCGCTGTTGGCAGCGCCGATCATCAGGTGTCATAGGCGTCGCCGGGGGTGCAAGCTTTGGGCGCTTGTTGGCTGGCAGAAACGCCTGCGGAGATATTCGGTGATTTTTGCGCATTTCCACCGAGTTTGGCGGCGGACTAGGTACTGGCGCTGGATTTGATGGAGGCTCATATCTCCCATATCTGGAGCCTTGTCGGCTTGACATCTCTCGCCTCCGCTCGGCTGTCGCTGATGGATTGAGACATGGGGCTTTGAACCTTGACCTTTTGGCGGGGGTTCTTTTTTTTTTTTTTTTTTTTTTCTTTCTTTCCCTTTCTCTTTGTAGACCCGCCCGCATTTGGCTCTGGCCTCGTATTGTGCTCACACCCTGCCAACAGAACAGTCTACTTATGTGCATTTTCAGTTAAAGCATGCGCTTCCATCACCCTTGCTGGCCTAGGCTGCCCAGGAATGGGCAGGCACCTTTGCACTCTGCCCGACACGAGCAAGCCAACGTCAATCAAAGAGGACGCCCGTGGGGGGACACGAGAGGACAGGGCAGGGAAACCCATCACTGTTGGTCCATCGGACCCGAAATGAACGGATAGAAACCTTCGCTCACAATGGTGCCTTCTGAGAAGTTTCCAAAGCCCCATAATTTGTTGCATGCTCTGGTGCCTTTTTTTGTCTTTGCCGGCCGTGGCACCGGGCGTCTGTGTGGATCGAGAAGACACCTCGCCTAGGCGTTCAGTGCCCGTGCCTCAGCCCGATTTTGTGCCCATGCGTAGCCAGGTCCCCGTCTGTAGCCTTTCGTGCCGACTACAGTCCCATCATAGTTTTGATGAGATGGAAGAGGGAGCCAGCATGTGCCAGAGTACCGGACCACCTCCTGCTCAGAGCAGATGAATTGCTCAGGGTCTGACTGGATCATCGCTGGCCAGGGCTCCCTGGGACCTCACGCCGCTGCGTAACTATTTCCATATGTAATTCGCCTCTACCACCTATCTTGAGCCCGGTCGGTTGCACATTGACCTGATGAAGACGTGCGCTCGCTCTCGCTTTCCATTGAGCCCTGTCAAATTCCACCCACAGCCTGTCGCTTTGACTCGTCCGCTAATTGTTCTCGGATATTATCAAATGAAGCTCACCGTCAATACGAGTCTCCAAGACAACAGATTCCCAGGTTGCTGTTTGAATTGTTATCCTTGGAGTTGTATTGAACATTTATTTTTATCACTTACACCAGTGGAGGGATGATGTGGAAAAGCCCTTTTCCGAGCTAATGTTGGAATTGGACAGTATGACATGAGTGAGATGTCTTAGGGGCGGCGCCACATCCGTCTGTGTGTCCGACGACACGCGAATAGTGAACCACCAGTGCTTTGGCTTTGTCATCCAGTAGTCATGCATGTTACATTGTGTCAGAACTTTTGACGAGATCATTCGCGAACCAGCCACTTTGATTCAGAGTCACTTTGATCTAGTTCGTTCAATGTGTCAGTTGCAGCGTGAGTCAGTCTCCGATTGATTTCGTGTCTCGTTTCAATAACATGGGTGAAGCCGGTGACTCGTTGCAGAGCCATCGCGGAGCCTCAGAAACGTGCGTTGCAAATGAGAGTCGCCACTGGCTTCCATGTGCAAAGTTCAGACCTTGGTGTAGGTGCCACGTTCGGGGGACAAGATCAGCCACGCAGCGGTTAGCCTGGGTGTTGTTTGATATCCACTGAACGAACCGTTCAACTGGAGCTGTGGCGCTTGCCGCCTCGCTCGGTCTACAGAAGGCTCAGGCCGCAAGAAAACGTCGAGGGTTGCGTGTGCGACATGTATTTCGGCTGGCCTCGTGGCTTTCCGTTGTCATTAATCGCGATCCGGAAAACGCTTCCGGCTGCCATGTGCGAGAAGGACATATTTGACGCCCCAAGTGTCACTCATGAGTCGGCAGCAGTGACAATTTAGCAGAACTGGCCAATGGAGTCTGGCTTGGCCCATACCCTGTAAGGGCTCGCTCTAGTCTATAGATTTGCAGAGCATATCTGAAACGATCCAATTCAACTTTCGCCCAGAGCCATCTGTTTTCAAGACGACACTGACTCAACGGCATATGTTTACCTGAGCAGCGATGGCACTAAGCCGGTTTAGCAAACCGCCACGGCCATGGGCTACGATGGGGATATCGCTAATTAAAGTTGGATGACATTGTACATGCACGCGCCAGAATTGGGCTTGGGCTGAACGCTGGGGGGCGGGCAGTTCGACAGGGGACGCGCTCAGTGTGGTGCTGGTAGCGGAGAATGAGTGCTGGAGGTGACGGGAACAGGCGCTGTGGAGAGAACTGCTTCGAGTACCTGTCGCCCTCATAATTGGGCAATCATTTCCGGCCTTGAGCTGCGTGCGCGTGTCTCAGGTGAAGAAGGTTGACAGGCGGGAGGGGGGCCGGAGGCTTGATCTACATGCAGTTCCGTGGCGTGCTCTGCCCTTGGTTCAACGGCTCTGCGTGCTAATGGCATTCTTGGTTTTTGGGCGTCAAAGAACCACATAAGCAAGAAACGGCGTCGGGGCGCATCCAGACCTGCCCGTCAGTGGAAGCTCAGACCGGTGCCAAGCCAGTGGCTTGTTGCTAACGGGGGTACGCGCGTGAGCGTGCGTAAATTTATGTGCGTGTGTGCGCGAGCTCAGACTTCTGTCGACTTGTTTTCTTTCCTAGTGACTAGCCGAAAAGCCCGGTCAGATCTCGAGACAGAAGTGGTTTCTCCGCGACAGGAATATGCATGGTATGGGCTGCATTGTTGGATGAGATGAGGGAGGGACATGCGGAGCCTGGATTGCCAGCGCACGGCGCCCTTTGAAAACTCTCACAGTGATACGATTCGGTAATTTGGGGTAATTGATAATTGGAGTTGGCGTGGGGTGGATGAGTTCGGCCATGATGAAATCTATGTTGGATCGGCTATTTGCCCATGAGTGAATCACGCCAGGCGTTGCGCCAAGGCTAGGCGAGAGCAGTAACTCCGGCTCCTAGTGCCTGGCATGTCTCATCTTGCGTACTGCCATGACTCTTTGCTTTGCTTCTGGTTCTCAGATGCTGCCGCTGCCGCCGCCACCGCGACAATTTTGAGCGGCAATCGCCTACGCCAGTATGAATGCGGCAATATCAAGAAGAAAAAAACAAAAAAACAAAGCAGCAGCGGAATTTTGGTCCCCATTGACATCCACAATTAACCGACGCCAATAGTCGCGTGTTGAAGCATACTTTGCAGTGGGACGAGGTAGTATCGAGAACAAGGAATAGTCCCACCATTCGCTGGGCCAGCATGTACCCCGAAATACCGGCATAACAAAGCGAGGTCTGTTGGACTGGAGGTCCTTTGGGGGTCTCGGTACATGCGACGGGCGAGGTCGAGACCTGCGTCGCTCCTAGCTCATTCCCCCTCATTTACGCTACTCCTCGTCATTCTGACAACAGGCGTTTGTGGTTGGGTGTAGCATGGGTGGGAGATGGCTTTGCTAATAAGGTTCTCGAGCAATCCGAACGTAACAAGCAGCTCCAGCATGGGACACATGGTGGACTACACATCGGCTCGGGATATTTCGCTAGTGGACCGGGGATGGGCGGTTGCCCAATGGTCGCAACTCGGTGCCAACACATACTGCTTTTTTTTCTTTCCCTTTTCCACAAGTGTCCGTCACAGGTAGAATTTCTTTGGCTCCAGCCATGTGGACTCGGTCATTATAATGGAGGACCGGCACCGAGAAAAGGCGCTATGAGTACAGTGAGGCGGTAAAATTCAGGGGAAGTGAGGAGAGCCCCAACGGGATTCTCCAGGCCAAGAGACAAGCCAGCCCCCCCCCCCAAAATGAGCATTAACAGGGCATGTGGTGCGGGTATGCTAGATTGGCACTCAATCGGAGAAGAGGATCAGATGCTAAAAGCACAAGGGCTCCGAATCTCTGACACTGGAGTCGGTACCGGGCCATTGAGATTACGGAAGGGAGGCGGCATGCCATCAACCCCGGGAAGGACGATCATTAACGGGGTCGGGGCACAACGATGCGCAAGTGGCCGTTTCATCGTCCTGGACTTGCAAGGCTGGGGGCGCTTGCCTGGTGGGGAATGGATAAGCGGCCGACTGAGCCACGAGGGCACTCAGAGGGTGGCGGCCAAAAATCAGCGACTGGCCTCTGAAAGTCCGTAGTCAAGCCAGAATTAGAGCATGATGACATTTGAGCCGCGGAGAATTTTGGTAGTTAGGACGGGGCTTCGAAAAGAGATGAAAATTGAATTTGCTTTGACGTGAATCAAATTCACGTAATGTCAAATACCCCGGAACCTTCGAGATTTTTCCTCATCGGAGATGGAGGCAACGGCTGAGAGGGGCTGAGTTTGCATGGGCCAGGCTTGTTATTAGGCTGGCCATGGCGGCCACTGCACTACTAGAGAGAAGGCAGAGATGATGCCCACAACGCCCAAAGAACCAGGGCAAACCAAACCATGCGCGACTCGAGGATCACCCTAGTAAACCGTAGCATTGGGTAGCCCAGTGCTCGCATCCCCGGCCGCCTAGGTGTGTATGCTGTTGCTGCGAGGGGCGTGGAAAACATGGGCCAAGCCGATTGAAGGATAGCATGGGGGATGGGGAGTTCTTGGAACCCATGTGGTCTCGTCCCGGGATGGCACTGTTGCATCAGCCATGCGATCTAGGCTGCTCTTCCCACGCGGGCTTGCTTATGCCGCTCGATTTGGAAGCCTGGGAGACATAGCGGCATGGTAATTGTAATTGAGCCTCGACATGCGTGCAGCATACATGTACTCGCTGCACCGACCAGGCCATTGAACGAAACAAGAAGATACCATTTCACTTGTGGTGCACATGGCCACCCGCACAACAGTCTCAGAGTCAGACCATTCACATATGCGAACGCTCCTTCTAGAAGAGGCAATTTGGACTCAGGGTTGCCCAGACACCAATCCAATCTCGCCGCAATTTCAAGCCGGGCTCCAGGAAGCTGAGGTGAAATGGTTCAGATGAAGTTCAAACACGCGCACTTAGTTCTGCACATGGGCTTGTGCGTTTTCGTCCGATGCATTCGCAGGAGGAGGGAAGGAGGGAGGGAGGGATTTGGCGCAGATCTAATCCACTGAATGTTCTTTTTTTGGTCCAGCTCGGTAAACGGTGAAAAAGAGCAGCCCGTGTAAGCAGGGGAAAAGTCGTTGTAAAGGATTCCTTGGTTTCCTTCCTTTCCCTTCCCTCCCGAATGCATTGACGGACCCTTGGGGGAACAAGACTGTAACTGGCAATTGGCCACGCCTTAGGTCCCTTCCTGGAGCTCCGCTCTTCTCACATTTCCTATTTCTCTTTGTCGCATCATCAACACGGTGGTCCGTCAACAACTGTCTCTTGCTAAAACCTAAGCGAGCGCCAGCAATTGAGCAGCGAGCAGTGACAGCCGCCCGGCCGGGACACGGCCCACATTCCTCAGCGCCCTGGGGGCCGCTAGGGTGACGCCCAGCCGGGATTGCTCACCACCCCAAGCAACCCGAGCCTGCTAAGGCCAGCCAAAGCCGTGCGCTACCCTCGCCGCCGTCAGCGTCGGCGGGTAGTTTTCGCAAGGCGAACGTGGTTGAGTTTAGGGCATATGCTTAACTGCTTTACCGAGGCCATTCAGGCGCCAGTACGCGCTCATATCACCATGTTAAACCGCAGACTGGACCCGGATAGGGGATCGAGGTCTCAGAATGGGAGTTTGCCCTTTTCGCGGGAGCGTCCACGGATGCCCTCACCTCCAGATGGACGCCAGCAGTGATGAACCCCGCCAGACCCGCTTAAGATGACCATCCGGGATGATGGGTCCTCCTAAGCTCCCTACGTGCAGTGCTGCTCAGGTACAGCTGGTTTTCCCTTGTCCTGGTTTTCCTTTTTCCCTCCCATACATACTTCACTCGTGAGACTAATTGGAGGTGGGTTCTTAAGCACTGGGACTTGGAGACTTGAACTTGTCGCCTCGTGCCGCCAACGCCGGCCAAGGATGGTCCCGGCCTCTCTTGGGCTGCAGCCCTGAGCTCGGTGCAGTTCCAGGAGCTGGGGAGCCGATGCCGCATGCTGTGCCGCATGTCGTGTGCTTTCGAGTTGATCTCTCGAAGGAACTGCTCGTTGACTGGGCGAGGTTGGGCGACAGTCCCAGACAAGAGAGATGGCATGACGAACCATGTAGTATCACTATACCTGCTTTGATTTGCCCTTGTCCTGGCACCAGATCGTGCGGCATCGTACATTAGTTTCCCAGATTGCACGGGCTGTATAACCCATCTGCAAGTGTGAGGCACCAAAAGCCTTCATTAACAAAGCCCCGGAATAATGCACGGAATCTAGTCCAATGCCAGGCTTCGAGATGAGATAATGATGACGACGGGACGGACGGCACCGGCTATCAACAGGAAAAAAAAAGAGCCGATTGCAAGCCTCATCTAGCCGGAACCCAAGCACCTGGGTCCCTAGTGGAAGACAGCGTCAACAGACTTCGCAAGATGGCTTGGGAGGCTGAGACGACAAGACGACGGACTACATTGCAGGAACCCCCAGATAGTCTATATGGCGGGACGAAAGCGCAGCTAAGCTTGAGGGAAAATAGCAAAGGGTTCGGCATGGCCCTGTCTAGGGCCTTCAGACCTCCACCTAGCAGCATCGGCAGCAGCATCGACAACATCATCAACAGTGAGACGGGGTCCACTAAGCGACCCATTTTCTGCAAGTCGCCCACTACGCCGGCAGGCTGTCGACGACTGTGGCCAACCTCCGGGGTATCAGCCCAAGTTAAGGAGCACCGCGGCGCTGGGCATTGCCGGCCGGAGCGCCAACCAGAGGCCAACTGCCAGGACACCACAGCAGCCCAGCGTCCACCACCAAAGCGCCAGCCAACGAGTCTAAGCCCAACTACGAGGTACCTGCCGTAGAGGCAGGCTAAGGCATGTATGTCGCCAAGGACGGGAAGGTCAGTTGGGAGCCCTGTCTCCTGCCAGGTTCTTAGCAGCCCTTTTTTCTTTTGTTTTTCTTTTTTTGGGTTTTGCCTCTAGTGCTTGACTTGACTCGACATGTCTGTCTCATCCCCCTATCCCTCATTCCCATCCCAATCGATGGCTCCTGGCCGAAACTAAGCCTCTTGCTGCCGATGGTTGTCGTTGTTCACGGGCCATGATACACAATCAAACCTCAACAACCGTCTCTTGCATCATCGCCAGCGGCCTTTGAATGTCCCGGACCCCGGCCCTGGATCAGACGCGCCCCGGGCACCAGGGCCTCGAGATGACGGGGCTGGTCCCCGCTCGCTCATCCCATGATTTCTCTGTCGTGTGAAAGATGTCTAGTTAGTTGTATTGCAGTGCCATGTCCCCCCCCGTCCCGTCTCTGCTCCCAAACAATGGTCAACTCATAGTTAGCCAGCGGCCGACGCAGGGTATGCAGCAACAACAAGGGCTCCTGCTGCAGAAGGGGGACTTGGACCCCACAATGGCTTGCTCAAGAGCCCGCTCCCTAACCTAACGCCAAAAAAAAAACCACCATCCCCTTCCACGCCCTCCTCGCCCAGTTCTCTCCGCCAGTCCCAACGCTAGCACCCACGCTTCACGCTTCAGTGCCCTGGCTCTCGACACAGACGCAGAGCAGCTAACGACACACACGCACACACAGATGCACACACACAGACGCGCACGCCTTGGGCTTGCGGACACACCCCTCGCCATCGCTCCTCTCCCAGCCCATTTTGATAATCAGGCTTCGACTTCAGGAGACGTCAATTGCGGCGAGATGACCCGGGTCCATGCCATGGAGCGAGTGTAGTAGTGGTGGTAGTAGCTGTACCTGTATGCACAGAGCAGCAGTGATTTGCATTGCAGCGCGAACCACAAAACACCAACATGTATGTGCAAGTCACCAACCACAACCTGGTTCGCTCCAGTAAATTGGGAACAACCGGGAGCCGTTCTCGCTTCAGAAGAGTCTTCTTCGTCTCGCCCCGGGAAACTTTCAGCCGTTGGCTGCTTTACGTCTCTCGCCCGCTGGTCCATGGTTGTCCTGGTCGTGACGGCAGCCATGCGCCAAAAAGCCCTATCAACTTGACTTGATTGTCTTGGTCAAATCTAGAACATAATGGCCACCGCTTCTCTGAGCTGAACGCTTTGATTGTGCTGAGCCTAGAGCCCCGAAGGCCAGTTCCATGCCACACGCTCCATGTTGCGAGACCTGTTTATTGTCAATCATGAACTCAGTCCACCACTCTCTTGGGTTGGCACCTGGCCCTTGCTCTGGCTTTAGCCTGCGCATTGTCTGGCTCTGCCTCCATCTTCCATTTCCCATCCAGGCCATCCTCGACATTTCTCGTGTCTCGTTGATTCCACACCCCCCTGCCAATCCCCCACTCCCTCCCCTTCCCCATCATGCCTTCATCATCATCATCGCCATCTCGTCCTTGATAACTGCAGGGTTGCGGGTAAACTTGGCACTAGCCGCTTAGCTGGCTAGGCTCGTCTCCCTTGCTGTTCACACCCCCAGGACCCCCCCCCCCCCCCCCCCCCCCCCCCCCGAGGCGCAACCACCACCATGCTCCTTCACCTCATTCCTCCATCCCCACCTACACCTACACCTACTGAGTACATAGCACACCATTGACTTCCACTACCCAGGGCCAGGTACTTCACTCTCCTACCAACCAAGGAACCATCCTCCACTTGCCTGACCCTGCCTTGTCTAGTTTAACTACTGGCTGTTCCTCCAGGTGCTACTTGGAGAGTTTTTCCTGGTCGTCGTTGTTCTGGTTTGTTGCCATCCCATATTCAACTTCGTCTTCAGCCAGTCGGGGCTCGCCCATCTCGTTTCTCTTTACCCAACTGCCACACCCTTCCATCGCTCTTGTATCTTCCCCTTCAACCCAGTTACACCTCGTCAACCCTTCGCTGCCGACGCTGCTGACCTGGAATCATTGGCAACCCGACAACCAATTGTCCTCGTTGAGACACTTCCAGTCATAGTCGACAGCTCTCACACGAAACGAGACATAACCTCTCCTGGCCCATTTCCCTCTACCACATCCCAATCGTTGCCGCTGGCCGTGTCTTATTGCACCTGCAAGACTAACACAGGCAAACGCCTCGGGCCCCAAGACGCGCGGAGAATTCTCGTCTGTTATGGACCGCCGACTGGGGATCGTCATGGCATAACTCTCTACCGAAATCCATTAGCAGCCACTCTAAAATCTGAGCAAGGGTCCTCCCCCGATGCCCTGTCGCCAACCCTGAACTACCCCCGGCCGCATCTCAATTGCGCCGCCCCCCCTCCAGCAGCCCGATAGTCACACAAAAACCGACCGCGAGCCACCATCCAGCTTCCGTCCGCAACCTGCCTCTTTGTGTTCGCAACCTCGTCGGCTAAGAAAGATCCGAAGGACCCCCCCAACTTATTCAACATCCTCCGGTTACGCTTATTAGGTCCCGGCCCCTGGGCATCTCTGTAGTCGCCCGAACCTTTCCTCGACATCCCACCAGCACGGCTTTATGCCGTATCACCAAGACGCCCCAAGATCCATCCTCCTAGTATCACGGTGCAGCATCTCGTCCCACAGCGACTCACCCTCGTCTATTGTCTTCGTCAACCCTTGACCTGCCATCTCGCCGCCACGCCTGGATCTCTCTTAGCACACTCAACTCCATCCTCGTTTTTGGCGTTGTCGTACTCAGTGCCGACTTTGTTGCGCAGATACTTCTTGACTGAGCAATCTGAGCTCATCCCCACAACCTTACAAAAGCCCACCAGCTTGTTCGCTCTCGATTTTGGAAAAGAACCATTCGCCGCTTGGCTATTGCCTTGTTGACGGCAGTGCTCCTCGCGGGAACCTTGCCCTGCATCTAGTTGTTGACGAAACTGGCCACCAAAGGACATACTAACACCCCAGGAGAGCCTTCAAGGCACCTTGAATTCCTTGCCCTAAACCACCTCCTGGCACTGCTGCTGAGTGCCTGGTGATTGTTTGAGTCAATCGCACGGGCGTACTGGGCGTCCGGCCAGCTGACTTAGCAGACGTGCCTCCCCCCATGCTCCCAAGAATTCATCCGGTCGAGGCACCACGAGTTCCTCTCGGCCAGCGCCGAGGCATCTCAGATCTGGCGCGAATCGCCTTGGACCTGACTTGGGCACCCAAGAGGGCAGAGTTTGACGACTCTGCTCGGTCGCGGGCATATCCTTCTCCGCCCATGTCAGGATCTCCACCCCTTCCCCCGAAGTCCTTCCAAGAGGCTAGCGAACGTGGTCAACCTCCAACAGGATATCCAACGGGCAATCCGCAAGATGCCCATCGTGGGACCTCGAGCCAGCACTCTCCAGTCGATCCCCGAGGCCCTCACAGCATGCCCCCGCCTTTGCCCAGGCTGTATCAGCAAGAGCAACCTGAAGGAATGCAATACATGTATCGCCAACCAGAGAATACCATGACAAGGCCCGGCCCATACTCCCAGCCTGGAGTTCCAGGTATCCCTCAACAATCAGCCTACATGCCTCCAGTTGGACCGAGTGCACCAGCACCGTATCATGTTGCTGGTCGCCAGGTAGCGGAGACCCAGCAAATGACTTCGCCTAAGTCACAAAGAAAGACAAAAGGCCATGTGGCATCCGCCTGTGTGCCATGCAAGCGGGCTCATCTTCGGTAAGACCCCTGGGAACTGAGTAGATTGTGAACTGGGTTGCTAATATGTGGTATAGGTGCGATGGTATGTACTCGAATTATTTTAGTCTTTGTTCGATTTTCTTTTTTTTGGCAGCGGTTGTTCCGAGTCGCGCCCAGGACCAAACACTTGCAGTCCGTCAACGATGATCCAGTTGTGTTTTCCGAAGTTCACCAAGACCATCAGAACCAGAGGGTAGTCTCCTATTCTTGATGATGGTTAGTCTAGACTGCAGCTGCTCAAAGAGACCTGGGAGTCCCTGGGGTTAATTCATCTGCATTATCTTGGCTCGAACTTGAACCCTGACATGCTAGGAAGGGCCGAGTTAGCTTTGGGTACTCGACTGCGGTTGATGTGTTCTGGACATCCTGCCTCCGCGCAAAAAGCTGGGGGCTGGGCTTGAATAGCCATTGCAGTTGCCTGTGAAGCAAGTGCATAGACTGGCAACTGATGACAGACCGATTTGAATCCCTTGTTACAGCTGCTAATCATATTCTAGCTCAACGACCTTGCTCTAGATGCATCACAAACGGAAAGGAAGATTCCTGCGTTGATGTTCAACATAAGAAACGAGGACGCCCACGCCTACGGGACGATCGAGATACGCGATATGATCCGGCTAGATTTTCTCAACCACAGGATGCAACCGCGAGACGTCCATTAAGCATATATCCATCCGGCGGTACAATGAGCTCGGGGTACAGAAGCTTGTCTTTAAGGATTTGAACTGTGTGCTAACTGGTTATAGCGAACAAATGCCTCCTAGATATCTTGAACGAGCTCCGACCGCCGATGCAAATTTGTACGCAGCGCACCCTTCGATCGCCGCACGGGTACCAGAACCAGCTGCCTTTTTGAATATGAAGATGGAATTTGCAAAAGTATCCCCAATGTTCGCCGAAGCTATTGGTAGCGGGAACTTGGAAGGACGAAACCTGAGCGAGGTTGTGATGCCTAACGACCGTGAGAAGGTCCTTGGAATTCGAAGCCAACTGAACGATGAACAAACCAGAAAGGAGCCGAACTACCTGCCTCCAATTTTGGGTCGGCTTGACCACGTTTTGCAGGGGCTTGGATTCAGCGCTGAGGAAGTTGGACGGTTTAACCTCGATCGCCAGGAATATTTTACCTTCCGGGCATATGACGGACAGGGCAGGTCATACGCCGTGCGTCTTGGGCTTGCAAAGGAAGGGTCCATCTATTTTGTGGTTCTGTTTCTGAACCTCCCTCCACGACATGCCTACCCGCCTCCTCCCTCACCCCTTTCTCGCGACTCGGCGCAAGGATACAGCGCGCCACAAACACCCCAGCTGGGCTATGGACCGCGCACGCCGGTTTCTGCAACGTTTGACCCGGCTCGTCAGAGGTACAGTGAAGGGTCGTTTGGATCACGAACTCCTGGCCCAATGCCACCGACTCCGGGAATGGGGGCCGGGGCGTCATATGCTGCATCGCCTAGCCGTCAAGAATATCCAGGACCTCAGTCATATCACATCCCTCGCAGCGAATTGACGACCCCAATCCAGCCTCGGCAACAAGCCTACCAGCTGCCGCCCATTCGTGCCCAGCCTAGCCAGGGCGAGCCTTCTGGCGAGCACGGCTGGCCTCGCGAGGACCGACCTGGCAGAGTTGATATTGGTGGATTAATTGAGAGGCCAGATGCTCCAGGACGACTGCGATAGTACCGTGGACATCCTATTTCTAGGCTCTCCATGCCGTCATGGAGCCAACACTGACAGCCCCGCCCATTCAGCACTGTAGGATGTGCAAATGGGGAGATGTTACTTGATGTCGTTACATATTGGCAGCTTTCCTCTTTTGTGGGTTAACTTATGTGTTCATTCCCAATATCAATACTTGTGTATAATGACCCTTTACCGAGGGTGGCGGTGTCTTTTTTTATTTTTTATTGACGGACAGCCCTCCCTTTGGAAGGCGAGGGTCAGTAATGGAGAAGGATAATGAGTCGTGGGAGCAGATACCCTTGGGAATTTCAGCCGACGGACGGAGTTGGTGGTCGATGAGGTGGCCTGGATGCTTCTTTCAAAGGCCCTGGACAAATGTTCGGATTCGAAAACGGGCGGATCTGTATGATAATGCGTGGCTGAGTGCCGATCAGATGCTCAACTGGGACCACGCGGTGAGAGGCGACGCCGAGGCACGAGGGCGCATCTTGTTGGCCCCGATGGATGGATGAACGGACAGGTGTATGGATGATATGTCGAGGTATGGCTAGCAGGGATACGGATACAACAGGACAAAAAGCGCCGCAAGGTCTGGGTAATACGAGCCAGGGAAGGATTGCGGAGAGGACAGGATAAACGGGCTTGGTGGGCGCGGTTTGGTGGGCAAGGGAGCGCGTGTCAGAATACCCCAAGTATGTTGTGCAAGCCAGAGATGGGATTTATAGCAAAGGGGAAGATTAAACCGCGTTTGAATGTATAATGCGATTCTTACTTACATGAACATGACTGGCCATCCACGACGGTGAACAAGAACAATGGTGAAAAATGCTGGGGAGGGCTTTTGAGGTGACTATGGTTCCTGAAGTGAGCCGTCCCACGTGGTGTGCCACCAGCGGTAACGGCGGGGTGGTTGGTGAATATTGGCGAGGTTGCGATGGAAGGGGAAATGGAAATGGAAATGAGACGGACAAAAAAAAAGGGGAGAGGAGAGATTGAGGCCGTGCTGTGCTGTGCCGTGCTTGTGATACCACTGCAAGGCGTACCTGTGTGCATGATGCTTCCAGAAGCAGAGGGTGGCCTGCATGGCATGTCAAGGATTGGCTGAATTTACGTGGTATTAAGCACCCAGTTATTATTATTCTCCGATGTTTCGATGGTGAGATACCCGATTCGTGAGAAGGCGGGCGTAGGGGGGGGAGGGGGGCGTTGCAGCGCTTCGTCTCCATCCGCCGGCTGCCGATCTACAGCACACACCTGGTCAAGGGGAGGGCGGCGTGGTAAACGGCAGCAAATCTATTCTGCCCGATCTGGGCTGGGTTTTGACTGGACGATACGTCGTATTGTAAGAGAAACATTCCGATTGATTGGGCTGAATACGCGGGACGTTCATTCACCAGGGGGCAAGGGAATTGATTGGAAAGGAAAAAAAAAAAAAAAGGAAAAGACTAAGTCCAAGTTGTTCAACAAGTTGCTCTTCTATTTGTGATACGATATGATAACCTAGCAAAAATGCGCAAAACAGATCAACAGAGAAAGAAAAAATAAACAAGTCACCGACTCCTAGCTACTGTTCTTCCTTGGAGGGGGCGGGGGCGGGGGCGGGGAGCGGGGGGCGCTAGCTGGTGCGCTTCTCCCCCAAGCAAGAACTGGCTACCAGCGGGAGGAGCTAAAAGCAAAAGCATCAAAACGCAAAATCAACCATCTATCCGTCGCCAGACAGCATTTTATCCATATGTAACGCCCATGTTTAAAACACAATTTTTCACCCGGCTTGAACCTTTCCTCCGTGTAATTGCGCGATTGTGTCGATTCCCCTTGTTGTGCACGCCTGTGTGCCAAAATGTGGGGAGGCGAGGCGGTATCACTTGTGTTTGCCGGTGCGCGAGCGACAAGCTAAAGTGGGATTCTGAGCTTTGGAGCTGGACAAAGATTCAGCGGCGGCGGCGGTCGCGGCCATTGGGGCGTCGTTCTGGAGGCGGCGTTTCTTCCTGGCAGCCATGTGTTCGCTGTGCATACGCTTGAGTTCTTCCTGCAGAGTTTCGTTGACCTGCGGCATGGCGTCCTGGCCCCCATTCTGGGTCGTCTCCGGGGTTGACTTTGATGTGCGCCGAGGCGTCGCCACCGTGTCGATGAAGCCGTTGCCGATTCCAAAGAGATCGTCAGCCACCCGGTGGCCCGGGGTATCAACCTCGAGCGCCTCCTGGGTGGACAGGTCGGATCGCCCTGTTTCCAGCATCCTTTCCTGGAGGGCAGCGCGGGTGATTCGCCGTGGTGACTCCGGGAGCCTCGTCGAGGTGGTACGAGGCGATCCGGGGATGCTTGGGATGTCATGCATGTTTGAGTCGGTTCTGGCGAAGCAAAGGATCCGGTTAGCTATCCGGCGCAGGCACGGCGAGGTAGATGGACGGCACAGAAATGGGAAGCGGTGGTGCTTTATGGTGGTATGACAGGAGCAGGACGAGCTGGGGGGCATACCGTAGAGATGCAGATGCGGTGGCAGAGATGGATGATTCTGCTTTGCCAGCCATAGCTGCTTCGGTTGAAAAAAAGGAGGGCGATGTCTTCTCTCTTATGTTATGGAGGCTGTACAGTAGCATCCAGCGTGGAAAGCTGGCTGTGCCTTGCCTTTATAGCTTGCACACGGAGGCCAGCCCTGTCTCGAAACCCAATCGACGCCTCGGAGAGTGTGTAGGAGGCATCCCAGCACATGACATGGTCTGTCTGTATGTGTGTATGTGCCTGAGCTAACCAGCATTCGGATTTGCTCGTTATGTGGGCGCGTCTGCGAGAATGAAATGTACCACACACTCACTGGTTCTGTTGGCCTAGAGCAGCGTCACAGCCCCAGGGGCTCAGAGGGGTGGTGGATGACCTGGCTCCTGGTGCATTTGATCTTGAACGCGAACCATCTCCCAGTTAGTTCGCAGGTGTGTCTTTGCAGTTAGCCTTGCAGACAGTAGGCGCAGCCGAGCCGATGGGGCGATGCGCCCGGCCAAGAACGAATGAGAGAAAGAATATAGATGGGAGGCATTGCTATGACTATTTGATCGGCTAGCTAACTAGCGCTGCATTGTAAATCATACACGGCTATCTGTTTTTGGCCTTTCGATACTTCGGACGAGGTTGAGCCTACACACCACAGCCTTGTTCCTTGACAATGGAGGAACGAGGCCCCCACGTCAGCTTCAAGAGCTGACAAGTCATGAACTCTTTGAACGCTCAAACTGAGGGTTTTAATGTTGAATACGTAAAAGGCCAATCGATTCCCGAAGCGCAACAGAGGCCTCAGCACATGACCTGGAACAACAGACGAACAAGCATGCTTCTTCTCACCCGATGTAATTGTTGGCTGGTTATCTGGCTGCCTGGAACCGAAGCCCACATGGTCGGCTTCTGGCCATGAATTACCTGCAGTAGAAAGCCACAGCAGGCAGCCAGGCTGGAGTGGGGTCAGTTTGGGGGCCGGGACACATCCGAAGACGAAATGGATGATGCGCAGCGCTTGTAGAACCACTAGTTAGTTTATCCATTTTCCAATACATGCAGGCCACCCTTTGACATTGGTTCGTGGCTGAATTTCCCTCATGTAATTGAGGAGAGAGGCGTGAGTTGACTGGATGTGCCTGTGGTAGGGCCTAGAACGCCACAGTACCTCATGACTGACCCACGAGCCCGTATTTAATCATATGGAGGAGGTGTGGATCGTGGCTGTCGATTGAGACGGATTGAAACAGGCTCGAGGACTCACATTACGAAAAATATGCAGCCCACTCACTATTGGTGAATGGTGAGGTGAGAGGATGATATGTTGGCCGTGATGACGGTCTGGGATGGACAGCAGCTCTGAAATCGCTCGCTTGGAAAGTGACAGGTCACAGTGAGGCGCCAGCAAAATTGATCAGAGTTTTCTGATGTGATGAAGGCCTGGAACTTGGTTGAAAGCAAAGTGACAATGCTGGGTTGGTTCTGATGGCGACTGACTGCTACATCGTGGGGGAGGTTAGTTGGCCAATGTCTGGTAAATTTAGCGGGAGGCGGAAAGGGTAACCAGAAATGGAATCGAAAGCAGAGAATTGTAAGCCTTGGCATACGGATTAAGATGAGATAGATGAGATCGGGGCAAGGCCGTGTGTGCATCGGTCAGTTTTGGCCTCTCAACCCCATTTGTCTTTTGCGCCGAAAGAGGGAGGTCTCACATACTTACACAGCATCATATGCGGCACGGGCCCAGGGTCTCATACCCACCCTCCACCGCATTCCTCGCTCGAACCATTGGACGGGGCGGCACAGGCTTTTGCGAAGAAATTGAGGCGAAGCGTTCGTGCCCTCAAACTGCCCACGGTTCGAGCGACGTCGAGTGTGGGTGGCAGACAGAGCACTTTGACAGGCCGCCCGCTGTCACGTGTTTTCGTGGGCACATCGTGGGCCGCACCACGTTGAGATTGGCTCTCGTCGCCAGGAACCGTGGTGGTCTCGACCGTCGACAGCCCCGCGATCACTGGCATGAGCCCTTGACTGCATCTTGTTTCATTAGCCCGCACTCCCTAGATCCCCTTGCTCGGCTCTGCAGGCCAGGACGGACGACGTCGAGACGGTGGGTTGCTGTTAGACAACACGTGAATTTTGGTCATCAATCGGATGTTGACTGTGCAGCCTGTGCTGAGCAGCTTAATCCCACCTCACAGCCATCATATTGCTGCTCGCTCCCTCACACGCGGTTTTTAAGTGATATCAAGGAAAAGCGAGGCACCTGCCTCGAGAAATCTCGGCACAGGACTGCCGCAGCCATGGACGATTCCATTGACATGGACGTGGATACCGAAGTCCATCAATATGCACCCACCCCCAGTGGCGGCGTCAAGCGAAAGGCCGAGGGCGACCCTGAGGAATTCAACCCTACCCGCAGAATTAAGGCAAGCAATATCTATACGTTGGCGACCGCTGTGCACTTTTGCCAACGTCACCGCCTCGATGCACTTTCAATGCTGGTACTTCAGCTAACCCCGAGCTGTAGGCCTTGGACCCTGCTGTGGTCAATAAAATCGCAGCCGGCGAGATCATCGTTGCGCCAGTTCATGCGCTCAAAGAACTGATGGAGAACGCCGTTGATGCAGGGTCGACCTCATTGGAGATCGTCGCTAAGGATGGCGGACTGAAGCTCCTGCAGATCACCGACAACGGATGCGGCATTCAAGTATTAACCCCTTTCGTCCCAACATTTCAATGATGCGTACTGATATCTTGCCAGAAAGAAGACTTGCCTATTCTCTGCGAGCGGCACACCACGTCTAAAATCACAGCATTTGAGGACCTCTCAGCGATTGCCACATATGGCTTTCGAGGCGAAGCCCTCGCGAGCATCAGCCACATTGCACATTTGACTGTAACCACCAAAACCAAGAACTCAGACCTCGCCTGGCGCGCCAAATACCAGGACGGCAAGCTTGCGCCCCACAAGCCTGGCCAGTCCGCTGAACCCAAGGGCGTTGCCGGTCGGCTGGGTACTCAAATCACGGTGGAAGACCTCTTCTACAACACGCCCACTCGTAGGCGAGCGTTCCGGTCGACCGCTGACGAGTACAACAAAATACTGGACATGGTTGGTAGATACGCCGTGCACTGTGCGGGAGTTGGTTTCACTTGTAAGAAGTCCGGCGAGTCCTCGACGAGTCTTGCAGTTCAGGCCCAGGCAACCGTAATCGACCGTATTCGTCTAATTCACGGAGCCAGTGTTGCTAACGAACTCCTGAAATTCGAGACGTCAGATGATCGTTGGGGCTTCAAGGCCGAAGGTTATGCGACAAATGCAAACTATTCAGTCAAGAAGACCACTATTCTGCTCTTTATCAATCATCGCTGCGTCGAGTCTACTCACGTGAAGAAGGCCATTGAGCAGGTGTATGGGAACTTTTTACCAAAGCAGGGCCATCCCTTCATTTATCTCAGCCTGGAGATTGATCCTGCACGGGTTGACGTAAATGTCCACCCTACCAAGAGGGAGGTTCATTTCCTAAATGAAGATGAGATTATTCAAGCAATATGTGAGCACATCCAATCTAAGCTTTCTGCCGTGGACATGAGCCGCACGTTCAAGACACAGACACTTCTGCCCGGTGTGAAGGCACCTGAAGCTGCTGGCACTGATGGTGGCAGCACTCCTGTTCGAGCAACCCCCTTAAGTAAACGGCCAAGGCGAAACTCGAACGATCTTGTACGAACAGACACATCTGAACGTAAAATAACATCCATGTTTTCTCCAGCAGCTGTAGCGGAATCACCGACAATTCAGCGTGGTGCGGAACGACTCACAGCAGCTCATCGACCGGTAGCTGCTCCTGAGAAAATTGAATACGAGACTGTTGATCGAGAATCTGTTCCATGCCGTCTTAGCAGCATTAAAGAATTACGAGCCGAGGTTCGTGAGGAAATGCACAATGAATTGACGGAAATATTTGCTTCCCACACCTTTGTTGGTGTAGTCGATGACCAGCGTCGACTAGCAGCGATCCAGGGAGGCGTCAAGTTGTACTTGATTGATTACGGACACACTTGCTACGAGTACTTTTACCAACTTGGGCTGACCGATTTTGGGAATTTCGGCACCGTACGCTTCAACCCGACTCTTGATCTGCGGCAGTTGCTCCTTATGGCAGCGGAGGTGGAGAAGAAGGCTGTCGTCTCGCCTGACGAGGACTTTGAGGTCGAGACTCTTGTCGATCGAGTAGCAGACCAATTAATTGAACGGCGAGAAATGCTTCAGGAATATTTCTCTCTGGAAATATCTCCTGCGGGTGAACTCGTCTCCATTCCGCTTCTCATCAAGGGTTACACCCCGCCCCTTGTCAAACTGCCTCAGTTTCTCCTTCGCCTTGGGCCTAATGTTGACTGGACAGATGAGAAAGGCTGTTTTGATACATTCCTCCGCGAGCTGGCCACTCTGTATGTCCCTGAGTCGCTGCCCGCCCTGCCTGGCGACGAAGAAGGTATCCATGCAGAGGACATCCCGGAGGAGCTCCGAGTACGCCGTCAACATATAAGGCACGCTATACAAAATGTTTTCTTCCCGGCCTTCAAGGTGAGACTGGTGGCGACTACCTCTCTAATGGAGAGCGCGGTGCTAGAGGTGGCTAGCCTGAAAGGCCTGTATCGGGTGTTTGAGCGATGCTAATGGTGTTGAATCTCCATTGTAATGGGCTGGGTGTTGCTTCTTTGGGTGACTCTGGGTTTTGCTGTGGGACATGACGGGGTATGTTGGGATGTATTTTAGAACATGGATGAATGATGATATATCAAGGTTGATACAGTGTTTCTGCGGAGCACGACGAGAGCAAAGGCGTCATGAATTTGTGAAGAAATATATATAAATAAAACGACCAATCATCTATCTATTACTAGTTCAAATGCTTTTCATCTTCGCTTTCTTTTTTGCTTTTATCTATTTCCGTCCCCAACTATGCCTTGGGCTTATTCTTTCGCTTGTATGCCAAGAATCGACCAAGATTTAGCACGGCCTCATCGGCGCGCAGACGCAGTTCTCCCTGCGTTCGCTTGTCGACGCTCTTGATGGCGGCGCGCGCCTTGGGCAGGACATCCTCGAGGTGCTTGATAAAGTTGTCCTTCCAGAAAACCTCGCGGTCGTAGGCAAAGTCCTCGTTGCCATAGATGTCAAAAACCTGGTTGAACGCCTCAACGGCGTCGGCAATGGGCGTCTGGTCCGGAAGGCCGGCGAGGAGGGTGATGAGGAAGGTGCCAATGTCACGGTTACGGTCCGTGGGGGCCGGGTCGATGGCGAGCTGGCCGAGGACGCCGACGCACTTGACGCCGAGGGCCTGGAAGGGATCCTCGGAGTTCTGGACGGCCTCAGCGCCCTTGGTGGCTTGGTAGAGGGCGATGAAGCGACGGTGCTCGTCGCCGGCGAGAGGGACGCTGCGGCCGCGGAGAGAGCGGGCGACGGCCCAGGCCAGGCTGGTGACATGAGTGGCGAGGGTAACGTCGGCCGTGTCGGTGGCCAAGATGGGGGCGATGACCTTGGTCCAAAGGGCCTGACCGGCGGGTTCCCAAGTGGACTGGATGGCAGCGTTGTTTGAGTCGGAGAAGTCGATGAGCGAAACGGACCAGGAAATGTTGTTGAGGGCTGAGAGGGCGAGACCCTGGAGGCGCATGCTGGTGTCGTCGTCTGGGGAGATGGAGGCAATGCGAATGAGTTCGGGGAGGGCGGTTTGGATAAGGGCTTTGAGGACGGGAATGTCGTCAATGTTGCCGGCCACTTCGTCATCACCAGCACCTGTCACCATCTCCATGTCTGCTTCCATTGCGTCCTGGTCCATCTCGTCGTCGTCGTCGCCCTCCTCCTCGTCACCTTCAGCACCCTCATCGTCAGAGCCACCACCTTCAGCGTCACCCATATCCTCATCATCCTTGGCGGCACCGCCCTCGGGCTTGGGGGGTTCGTCAGGCTCCCCCGAAGTGTTGAGGCTGGTTCCAATGGAGGCTAGGATCTCGAGGGCCAGCTGGTAACACTCAATGGGGTTCGCCCAGCCAGTGGCATCAGTAGTGACCTGACTGGGTTGGAACGATGCGATGGCCTTGGAGAGGGTAGGGATAAGGGAGGAGTCATCAGCGCCCAGAGCCACGTCCTCGCCGTCGAGTGAGACGAAGAGGTTGTGAAGAACACCACAGGCGAGGACGCCGTCGCTGGTGGTCTCCTCACGAAGCGACACGAGTGTGTCGTAGCATCGGGTTGACTTGGAGGTGAAGATCTTGTCGGCAAGTTGCCCGTTATCCTCACAGAGTATCATCAAACAAGCGAGAGCATCACTTCGCAGCGATACAACATCCGGGATGTGAGAGAGCTCGTCCGAGCTCAGGATGAACAACAAACGAGTGATGATGGGGTTGGTGGCGATGGCTTCCAGAATATCATCTTGGGCCTCGGCCAGCGCAGTGAGAAGAGAGATGAGGGATGCGATGATGCTTAGAATGGTGGATTGCTCGGCCTTGGATCTCTTTTGGAACTCGAGATCCTTGGACAGGAGCAACTCGCAGGCCTGCTTCACATTAGTCGCTGTGTGCGTGCGTGTGTATATGAGTTTCCTACTTACCGACTTGGAAGCAAACTCGATGGCGCTCAGGATGTCTACTCGGAACAAGTGAACGCAGAAATCAGGCTCCTCCTCCTGGGCGAGAATCTGCAAAATGCCCCATCCGGCGGCGCGGCTCTCGAGGGCGGCATCCGTGAGCGTCTGGGTGAGGATGGTGTGAACAATCTGCTCGCGCAGCAGCAGCTTGCGGCACTTTTCATCCTGGATAATGTTTGACACAGCCGTAGCGGCGGCAGCGCGCGCCCTGGGGTCGGAGCTCTTGAGGTCCTGGATGACGGGCAGAATCTTTTGTTCCCTCAAGGCCGCGAGTTCAGGATCTGAGGGTGGCTTGACGGTTTTTGCGATGGGGTTTTTTCGGTGGGCGGCGTTGGCCCGGTTTCTGCGAGACTTGGCCATGGCTGAATGGATTTTCCTCCTCGTATTTGGCGAATCCCGTCTGTGTGTGTTACCAGGGAAGGACTTCTTTTTTTTTCTTTCTCTTTCTGGTGGATTTTCCTCGTTCGTAATTATGAAGACTGGTGGTGATTTGCTCGTTGGAGTATATACAATATTTGGGCAGTGAAATCTTTTCTTGTGAGGAGCCGGTCGTGCCCCACCACGCAACCACCACAGCCAAGTTTGAAATATTCGCTCCCGACGTCAACTACGACAGGGCTCGGCGCTACGCCAATCAGACGGCCATTTTCGGTTTATTTTGATGTGCCAAAGCCACCAGCGATCTGCGCTAGGCACGATGTGTGTTGATTATAATCGCCCTGCCATGTATGGGATGGCCAGCCTTAATTGAGCCCCACGTGGTGGGTGCTGCTAGTGAACATGGGAAACACAAAATTGCTTCCATCAGCTCAAGAACGGGCAGGGAAGCCTTTCGGGCCAATGTAGCAGTGGCTTGTTTGATAGTTGTTAGGGAACGGCGTTGCAAGCTGGGTCCCATCCGTGCACGTACAATATATGGGAGGTATACATGGTTGAGAACAAAGTTTCCCCTTTGCCCAGACTTGTCCCTGGAGTTTCACAGGGACCAGGCATAAATTGAAGACGGTATAAGTGAGAAAACGGAGACTGACCCTTGAAATACCCCTCCGCCTGAGCGAGCGAGTGAAGGGGAAACAAACGAATGCGGGCAGGCTGGTTTTTTTTTCTTCTTTTTTTTATCAATAAATAAAATACGAAAAATAAAAATAAAAATAAAAAAGAATAGGGAAACAAAGCCGTGCAATATCCATTACACGGAAACAAAGACGGTCTGATCAAGCGCTTGAGCACCCCCCCCCCCCCCAGCTAGGGATCCACAGCCAATCCCGCCCTGGTTGCATTGGGGTATGACGCTGTAACACCCGCGTCACTCTGCAGCTAGTGTCAGCCACGCTGTTCCCGAAACCAGCAAACATCACCCAAAGTCGCCAGCGAGTTGGTAAACTACCATCTTGCAACTCTTGCAAATTAGGCATTCCCAATATCGCTGTAGAGCCTGTTCTCACCCCATTTCAATCGCAACCTCACAAAATCGGCGCCTTGCGATCCTCCCCCCCGGGACGAAATGTAACGGCCTGTCTACGCTTCTCGAATCCCTTCCAACCCGCTCTGTCTCGTGAGTGAGCTCTCCCTCCTCACGAGCTAGATCCGACCTCCGCTCCGATCCCCCCTCCGACTCCCGCAATCACCATACTGTCCGCCCGCTATGGCGCATCCACGAGGTAGGGCCATGGGACGGTTCTGGCCTGGCGATGAGGAGATGGCCAAGAAGGACGACGACCTTGGTGCCCCCGGCCATCCCAGAATCGCTGTGCAATGGCAAGCGACCACTCGCGCTCCCCGACGCCGCGCCCTCGCCCGCCTAGTCGCATACGCTGTCCTTTGCGTCGTACTCCTCATTGTCTTCTTCCGCCTCTTCCAGCCCTCACCTCCGGGTGCGATTGACAGATCCACCTCGAAAAGCTCGTCCGCCGGCTTCAATGCCGAGCGCAACCAGCCGCCGCCTGTGCCGCATGACCGGTCCTTCAACGGGCCCATCAGGTACCCGATGCTCGCTGACACTCTGCGCGCCATCACGGACACGGGAGGCTCTAGTGACAAGAACAAGAACATTCTCTTCGCCACTGGTAGCGTCCAGAGCGCCTCGACGCTACTCCCCATGGCATGCCAGATGGCCGCCGAGGACCGCAACAATGTTCACTTTATTTTGCTGACCAGAAGTGGCATTTCCATGAAGGACCTGTTGGTGGCCAACGGAATTGATGATTCTTGCAGCCTCTATTTGCATGGTATGAGGGTTCTCAAAGAGTTGTTGTGCGAGCTCTAGTCTAACCGCCTCTGTAGATGCCCGACCCGACAGCTCTGAAATCTCCAGCGAAGCCAGGATGAGACTTGCCTCCGCGCGTGCTCTTCGTAAGCTGACCCATTATCTGTAAAAGAGGATCGCCTTAGTTCACAGCTAATCCTGTAAAACAATCGCCAGACCACGTCTACAGATTCATGCACCCACAGGCCGTGATTGTCGATTCCACCGAAGTAGAAGAGGACTACTTCCTTCGTGCTTTCAGGGACGAAATACGGGGTATGAAATCTGCCCTAATTGAGCTCCCCAAGGACCCGAACCCGCGGCTATCATGGATCACGAAGCTTGATGCTTCATCATTAGCAGGTGAGCCGTGCTTCAATGATACGCCCAGTTTACACCACTTACACCGTGATAGCTTGGAACAAGGTTCATTTCGACATCATCATCCAAGCACCTCCGGCTGGTTCCGGAAACCTAAACAGGCTCCTGTCGTCTCTCGGGCGCGCTGACATGAGCGCTGTGACGGTGCCACATCTAACCATTGAGCTCCCACACAATATCCAAGAGAGTCTGGAGACAACCTTGACTAAATTCAAATGGCCAGCGCGGACCTCGGGCGCACTTCCCGAACCGAACATGCTGTCTCTCCGTCACCGCATTCCCCGCCAAAAGATGACAGAGGAAGAGAGCTCAGTTCGGTTCCTCGAGTCGTTTTGGCCAGCTGACCCAAGCACCTCACATGTCCTCGTCTTGGCGCCCCATACCGAGGTCTCAACCCAGTTCTTTCACTGTGAGTTACACTCAAGCATATGCTTTAGGAGGGTTGACTGATTGGCCAGATGTGAAATACATAATTCTACATACATTATACTCGAGCTCCGCTGTTTTTGGGGACTGGAGTGATAATGTCATGGGCATTAGTTTGCAATCGCCAAAGACACTGTTGGATGGCACAACACCCTTTACTCTCTCCGCAAGCCCCGAAAAGGACGCGTCGGAAAAATCGACGGGCCCTTTCCTGTGGCAGGCACCGAGTAGCGATGCGACTTTGTTCTTGGGAGATAAGTGGGTAGAGTTGCATGGCTACGTATCCCAGCTTCTAGAGTCGCAGAGTACCAGAGAAGACATGCCAGCAATGCTGGCCAAGAAGGAAGTAAGCAAAAAATGCCCTGCCTGGCTTGAACATGTCTTGCAGCTTTCTCGCCTCCGTGGATACTTGACCTTGTATCCAAGCCAAGAAACGGCAAAGGTTATCCTGGGGTCGCACAGTGACCTCGACACCACACCAGAGGAGTATGTCGGCGACAAGGATGCTGCAAAAGATGGCAAGAACGGCAAGGAAGATGAAGCTACAGCGTCGTTTGACCCGGCCTCCCAAGTGGATATGCTTGCGACTCTGCCCAAGGGAGGAAGCTTTGTTGAAATAACTCAGCTACCGGTTCTATCCTGGGAGGGAAAGCCAGCACAGCTCATTGATTTGAGGCAAAGTGCAGAAGACCGCGTAATACAGTTCCGGCGAGAAGTCGGTCGATGCGAGGCACCCAAGGCAAAGGAGGGTGAGGAAGATGAGAGAGAAACACCGCCGCGGGCCGATAAGAATGCCCGTGATTTGTTTTGTGCGGATAAGAAAGCATAACGGAGGCTTTTTTTTTTCTTCGTTTTATTTTTTTCATCATGTGGAATTGAGATTTGAATAGCGTACATATGTATCATTTGCATGGCGAGGATTGTTGACCACTGATGGGCACAGGTGCACATACGGTACCAGAAATCTTGAATGAAGTTTAACTGACGTGAGGGTGTAATTTATGCACGACTATGAATCGTTGCCGTCGCGAATCTTGGCAATGACAAGGAGAATAACACAAGTTCCCACAATAGCTACGGCTGACATGGTTAGAATCTGTGATCAGGTTAGCAGAGTGGTCTCGGGCCCGTGATTTGGGGGAGGGGGAGGTAAACTGAGACGTGAGAAACATACGACATGAGTTTTCCATCCAACCTGGACAATAGCCGCTCTCTTGCTGTATTGGTTGACGGTTGCTGTTTAACTTGTCAGTACCCATTATGCTCCCCCCCCCTAGGAGCGACAGCAGCAGCCAGTGGCCGAAGGAATACGGTTCAAGGGGTGTGACTTACTAATGTAGTTGCCCAGCCCGGCAAGAAGTGTTAGAAGAGATAGCGCCCAAAAGACCGCACCGAGGGGCTTGGCCATTCGCAACTCAAGCTCCGAGGCTTCTGACTTCAGGTGAAAGGACAGCGTTATGGCTATGGAGACGACGGCCATGTAAATGGAGAGGCGGAGGTAGGAGAGAAAGGCTGCGTGAACTGTCAGTCAAGGGGGCGACGGCGTGTGATCTGAGAGGAGAAAGTGCTGCATACTCCTCTCGTTCGCGCAATGATCGCGCGCATCGCTGCTCTCATTCTGAACCAGCAGCGGGCCAAAGTATGGCCACTGGAAGAAGGCTGTGCATGCGGGAGAGGAACCGCTGAGGCTACACGCACAATGCAAGTTAGCAATTTCTTGCTTTCTTTTTTTTCTTCCATGTCTAATTTTCCTTCTCCTCTTCCACATTCTCGGTAGCGAGAGGAATCTAGACAGTGGAACGAAGGGGGGGGGGGAGAAAACTTACTCTCGCTCAGTGAGGTCGATGGGGTTGGTCAAGGCGGCGACGGGCGCGCAGCAAGGGCGAAAAGTGAGATCCTCGTCGTCAATGTCGGGGTGACGTGACGACATGCTGCTGCTAGCAATGGCTGTTGTGTTTGTGGTGGTGGTTGAGCAGATGAATGAGCGAGCGAGTGAGTGAATGAAAGAGTGGTTGAATGGTTCAAAGGTTGTTTAGGTTTGGAGTTTGGTATCTGAGCACATGATGTCAGTCCGTGAGAGGCGTGCGTGCCAGGTCGGGCGGGTGTTGGCCGTTTGCCGACGCGCGCTAAATTTACATCTGCATGTGCATACATAGATAGGTAGATAGGCAGTGACAGGCCAAGCCTCTAAAGCCCCAGATGTTGTCGCCAATTGGTCCACCAATTAAAGAGGGAAGCCAACAGCCCCAGATGGCCTCATTGAATCGCAATAGATGTGCAGGTTGCTTTCAGATATTGCCACTGGCCTTGGAAACCACGGTGCATCCATTAGTTGTGATAAACCCTCGTGTCGCTCGTAGACCCCCCGCCGCAGGACCGACTCAGAAGGAGGGGAAGGGGGATAACTTGGATGCACACAGAAAAGTACATGTTGGCAGAAAGAGGACTATTTAAACTGATGTTATGCAAAGTATCTGTCGGCTACATATATTTCTCTCCATCTCCCAGTCATGCCCAAATCCCCATCCCACTAACACTAGCAAACAACCCGACATGGCGCTGCGCAACCTATTACAGGCCGCCCTGTTCCTTCAATCCGTTCAAGCCTTGGCAATGCCGGCAGAACTGGATCTAAATACCGGAGCTCTCTTCATCCGCGACGAGGACGAGTCCGGTAATGATGTAGTTGGCCATACTCCCGAGCGCGAGAAGGATCCGTGGATCGAGGACAATTGCTTCCATCCCTCCAAGGTCGCCGAGGGAGTAGTGAGTTCATCCATACACTCTGCGAGTATCCTGCTAACCTCAGTGTAGCAATATACAGGGTGCCCTAAGACTCATAAACAGCACCATGCTGTTGAGTGCCCTATGCCACAAGGCCGCGATAGACTCAAGGTCAGTGTTTCTGTCACCTTTGCCAAGTTTCTTCTTCTGGTGCTAACCCCCTTTCTGCCAGTACGAGTGCAGCGCATACTGCGAGCAGCATGTTTCTTGGGAATATGGCAAAGAAGTGCCCTTCGCTCACACTCGTTGCGGGCCGGGCTCCCACTGCCCGCTGATAGACGGCGCCAATGTCCAAGTCCCCCAGGCAACAAGCCTTGATGGGAGGATGACGACCGACGTCTTCAACGCTGGCGCTACCTTTGAGTGGACAGACACCGTCACGACTTCGCCATCGTTGAACCGAGAGAAACCCAAAGAGCGCATCGACGACTGTGGATATTGGGCTTTTGTCCCCTACCTGATTACGTGCGCTTTGCCTACCCTCTCCTCCAAAATAAAAGTGTTTTTTTTTGGTTTTGTTTTTGTTGCACAAACAAAATTTGGCTCTAATGCATAAGTAGATCTTGCGGTATCGTAGTCAAGGGAAAACGCCTCTCTTTGATAAACACGTGTCGAGACCCGTCTTACCAATATATCTGCAGAACGTCGGTGTTCCAGACCGAGGAGGGCATAGCCGGAGGGGAGGTCATCTTTGTGGCCGTTGACTGCCGCGACAGAAACAAGCGGCTGGGCTTCTGCAAGCAAGACCCAATTTACCTCAAGTCTGGCGTCTCGTTAGACCCCGAGGTGCATGAGAGCTACAGAAGAGCGTGGAACGGCGAGGATGAGAAGAGCGGTATTAAGGACGAGGCCAAAGAAAAGTGCGAGAAGGACCAATGGTGATGAATGTAATTTTTGGTCGTCATCACTGCCCTTCAAACAGACTTACAATCAATTCAACTAGCATTTGCTCATGGAAATCTAAATCCAGTAAAGCTACCGGACTCTGTGATGCCCGATAAATCCAATTTCCGGTACCTCGGTAGATGTCAAGGGGGAGGCAGGCTCTGATTCGCCTTGATGCATACGTGAAGTGAGCGACGGCCATATCCTGTCTTCTTCCACTTTACACACGCCAACTTGCAGCACAATGTACAATCTGCAGAAGCGTGTACTTGATCGCTCTATATCTTTATTTAGGGTAGCATGAGGGATGACAATTAAACGTTTACATGTCGTTGAGAAATGATTTTGCTCTAATTATACCAAGTCTAGAATCCCCAAACCTGTTCCCATCTCTTCTCGTCCAGACCCAAAGGCCCGTCCAGACGCCCAAACCTGGCTGGTCTCTTTGCGTTTGCCTCTGGGAGGCACAACCACTCTCTCACGCAATCTGGTACTTCTTCCTTGATATGAGCAATGCAGATGAGAGCCTGCTGGTCCGAGAGGCCAGGGATCTTGACGTTGCCTGCACGAGAAACGTCGCTCTCAACAATTTTCTCGCCCTGGTACATCTTGGCCTCGCCCTTGTTGAGGAAGAGAGTGCACTTGTCGCGTACTGCATCGTCCATGCCGCTGAATGACTCGTCAAGCACCACTACATCAGGGCTCTTGATCATTGACCTCACAAAAAGGGCCACGCGCTGCGCACTGAAGGATACTCCACCGAAAAGGTATTCATCGGCCCAAGTAAGACTATCGTGCGAGGAAGTCGTTAGATACTCGGGATTAAGCTCAGGCGCAAACCATTTCAAGGCCGCTTCTACCCTCTCTTGTGCTGCGTTGTCTAATTTTGGCTTTCCACCAAACGTCTCCGACCAAGCGCTCTCAATGACCTGTCGTATTGTCAGGCGCCGAGGCATGTGCTGATGAACCTCGGGGCTCGAGTGACCAATACGAGCCTGGATATCCCAAAACGTGAGGGGCCGCTGTGATGAGCCTGGCTCTGGCAATCGAGATCGTCCAAACAATTTAATGGGGAGCGAATACGACTGCGGGTGGTCCGAGCAAAGAAGAGATACAATAGTAGTCTTTCCAGAGCCATTGGGACCAAACACACCCCACCGTTCTCCGCGGCGAACTGTCCAGATCAGACCGTCCTTGGAGCCATCGGGTGTCTGCTGTGTCCAATTTCCGAGAGCAACCCGTCCACGATACTGGACCTTGCACCCATCCATCTCTATAAGAGGCTCTGCATTTGGGTTGAGGGGCTGGATGCCCTCATATGCAGCCGGTTCATTATCTGTCTGGTTTGGGTTCTCATTGGACAGACTAGAGGGCAACACACGGCCAATGTCGACCAGTGAGTGAATGGGGAGTTTCTCATCCTCTGTCAGCCCACCTATTCTGACATCTTGTATATATTTCTTTAGCCCATCTAGTACCTCTTCCTTGGGTCCCATCGAGCTGACCTGGCAGTCAGTTCTGAGGTATACTAAATGAGTCACCCAATCTGGCAAGGGATCTTGAGGTCTAGCACTCAGCACAAGTCGAGGACTAGAGTTTTCGGCTAGAGACTGGAGCAAAGGGCTCAGCCCCGTCACCGTAGGAGGATCCAGTCCCATAAAGGGTTCATCCAGCAATAAGACTTCAGGTTTCGTAAGCAGAGCCCGAGCAATTCGGGATCTTCGACCTTGGCCATTGCTCAGAAATGACACGGGGAGTTCTAGAAGGTGGTCAAGTCTCAGGTCCTTGACCACTCTATTGAAGAGTTCTGAGGAAATGGTGCTGTCGTCATCCGTCGGCTGCTCAAGTGGGTTCAGTTCTGTGTTCCCTAGGAGAAAGTCTCGCAACGAAAAGTCGGTAATCTCACGTCTAGACTCGTATCGCGCAGACATGTAGGCCGAAGTTGTCACATTCCCACCCAAGCCACCCGCGCCCTGTTCAGCGTCAAATCCAACATACTGGATGGCCTTGTGAGGCGTCTTCAGGCGGTTTGGAACAGCGTCCGTCGACAAATACGGATATGACCTGGCTATGGGCGGGTCGCACAGAAGACGTCCCCTTAAAGCTTGGAGGAAAGTGGTCTTTCCTGAGAGCGAAGGGCCGACAATACACCAGTTGCGAGGTGTTGACGACGCAGATGCCAGCTCAAAGCTCAAGTCGCTAAAGAGCGGCGGGTTAGGACGGGACGACGATGCATTGGGATGGTGGCGGTAGAAAGTGCCATTGGCAATCCGGATGATGGGCGGGCGCGAATTGAAGGGCCTCATGATGACGATTGAAGATCAACAAGGATCCAAAAGACCATGCTGGAGGCAGGGGATCTGACCCTTGGGAGAAATCAAGAAACCGACGTCGGACAATTGACGATGAGTTCCTGAATCGGCGATAGTCGGCTTTAGAAATTCTGGGGTAAGGGTCGTCTCGAGGTACGTACCTTTTGGAGGGGGAGCCGGCCTACAGCCAAAGATCCAAAGCCGGAGAGAGGTACGTACCTCAGTTTGAGCTTAGTCGACGCGAGGCTGTTCGACTGCCTAAGCAAGCCTGCCACCTACCACTGTAGGAGCTACCTACCATCAACTCCAAGCTAGCCTCACCTTGCACTTCAACACCAGCAGCCATCCTCCACCGACACCCTCAACAACGTCTCGACGGTCACCCAAAGAATCCACCTTAGGCGGCCTGAAATTTCCACCCCCCCTCATCAAATTCTCCCTTTATCAACCAGCACCACACGCACACAACCGCCAACATGGTGAGCTACACCACCCACCACCCTTCTCCGCCATCAACCATGCATCGATGCTAACCCGCCCGCAACAGTCGATGCGCATCGTCCCCGCCGACGCCAAGCCGCAGTCCTTCTCTCACATCGGGAACAAGTCTCACACATCATCCGCACCCTCCGCCCCCGGCATCCACGACACCCTCCGCCATGGCGTGGGCATAAACCCATTCGACGCCAAGTCCAATCCCGTCTCCGCCCATCCCCTCGAATCCCGCCTTAAGAACTGGGAGGCCACACAGGAGTCGATGCGCATGGAGACGCTGCGCCGCACCTTTGGTATGGCCGAGCCCATCCGCCGCGGCATGGAGCTCAAGATTGTTCGTGACAGCGAGTGGCGGCCCATGGCTCTTGGCGGTGGCCTCCCTAGCGTCCATGAGGATATTCTCAAGGGCCGCGAGGACATGATCACTTGGGAAGACGTCTTCACCAGCGAGGAGACGAGGGGTGTTGCTGGTTTCCATGACGAAATGGAGAAGAAGCTCAAGATTCAGTAAGCATGAATAGCTGGACACAAGGAAACGGGAAACGAGGCGTCATGTATAACACCTTCAATACATTTTAGAGGCATGGTAAATCACACAAATCATAAACGTGTCGTCTGAGGAGCCATCGCCTTGCATACGTGAAACTCGTGCGGCTCACAGCAATATGAATGCCATCTATCCTGCTATAAACATACCCGCCGACCCTCGTGCCGGAGGTAGGACTACCAAAGCAAAGCAAAAAATTACATTTATACAAGTTGCGCCAATGTAGACTCCGATTTCCCCGTCTTCCACGAGTCGTTCCCATCATTCGCTTCTCCCAATGTAAAAGACAATAGACCAAGAAAAGTAGCAAGACAGCGACTATTACCCGCAAGGCCGGCACAACTCTAGGCCGGGCTCGAGGTCCAGTCCAGTCCAGTCGGATATACTTCCTCAACATGGAGGACTTCAACACGGTCCGACGCGTGACGATATATACCGCTTGAGCAGTGGTGGGTCAGGCCCTCCCTATTCCACTCCAGTAAAAAGATGAGAGAGAAAAGAAAATGAGACGTCGCTAATATCTCCATATAGACCATGTTCATAACACCACGCAGCAGCCGGCTCCTCGTTGGCGTTGGCCATCACCATTGCCCGATGTGAGATTCTTACTCCCAGACTTGGGTTCCTCTTCGTCAAGATCCTGAGGTCGAATACTCATATGTACAACATTTGGGCTCTCTGTACTAAGCTGGTATTCTATCGGTTGGTCAGTATGAGCCGTTGAAAAGTTAGAAAAGGGGGTGAGTGCATACTCTTGAGCTGCTCCTTGTCATCCAACAGTTTTCCAAAATGAATCAGCCGAATGCTGCTTGGGCTTGCGGGCTTAGCTTCCCAATCATTTCGCCATTCACGTAGGATTAATTCCTTGAGAGTATAGATGCTAATGCTGAAAGGATCGGGCTGGCCATTCTCGGTTTGATCGGGGATATCGACATTCCTCCTACTCAGGTATTTGGCATCGATCTTATACGGATGTCGGCTACCTGATGTGAGGAGCAGAGTAATGTTGCAAACGGGTCCGTCGGTACTGCCGGGCGTAATACTCTTAATGTCGTCGACGGCTGGGCCAATAGCGATGGCGTCCTGGGACTCCTTAGCAGGTGGCGGAGGCGCCGACTCCTTCTCTTTGCCCTTGACGGATGCCAATGCCGTGTCGGAGGGCTCCTTTGGGGAATCGGAACTAGTCGCTGGAACAGTGGACGAAGGCGCCGTCACGTCCTGTTTGTCGACTGTCTTATCGGTATCGTCGATAGAAGGATAGGCATCGGTGGACTGCTGGAGCATGCTCTTCATGGGTACGGCATCCTTTGGTTGTTCAAGATGCGAAGACTCATCAGAGGCAGGCTTGCCGCTGGTCTTGCTGAGATCCGCAGGTGCCGACATTTTGGGGGTCGAAGAGGTAGGGTCGTGGACTAGTGGTGGTTACACCACACGCAGGACGGACGAGCGAGTGCAAAGAAGTCGATGTGATCTGATGTATCCGTCGACAGCTGCGGGTAGCGGGTCTTAGGTGAGGTTTGGGTGTCGTGGGCGATGGATGGGTAGGGTGAATGAATGTGGTACTGAGCGAAGTCAAGGTCTCAGAAGTGAAAGACGTCAAGTTTTCGAGAAGGATCGCCTCTCTCGCAAGCCGGGGGCCGGGAAACCGGGGGTGGGGGGAAGGCCGGAGGATTGTCAGCCAGACAAGACGCACTCAGACAATGGATGCAACGCAGTGCAGCGGTAGCGTATCCAGGATGCAATGTCGTAAGTGTGTAGTAAGGTGCAGCCAGAGCGCAGCGCAACGCAACGTACCCGCAACGCACTCGACGCAGCGCAACGCAGGGCTGGCGGCTGGCGGATGGGCCGTGGAGGCCAAGGTGGAGTCCCAAAGCCTGGGACGGACGGTGCGAGTGGGCTCGAGGTGGAGTCCGTTGGAAGCTTTGCCCGACAAGAGCCAAGGAGAAGAGGAGACGAGAGGAGACGGTGTGGGCCCCCCAAGTTGAAAAGCGGGATGGTCTGAGACGGACGAGTCGATGAACGATCGGCGACGACGACAGTCGAGTTGATCCAAGAATCAAAACAAGCAACGCCCTGTCTGACCTGGCCTTATTTTTGCCCGCCTGTGCGACTGGTCGGTGAGAGTCGAGATTATCCCTGGCGACCTGGCCTTTGGGGAGAGTTGCAGCGAGTGGCCTGAGCTGACAAGCGATGCGGAGTGGGAGGGCTGATGGCTGGGGTTGTTGTGTTTGGTACCTCAGATTTGGGACGGGGGACAGGGAGTCAAGGCGTGGACGAAAACAAGCCCCCCAGACCAGCGGAGATGGGCAGGAAAAAAGAATGAATGGTCCAAAACAAAGGCAAAAAAAAAAAAAAAAAAAAAAAAAAAAGAAAAGAAAGGACTGAGACCCCGACAAGAATGCTTGACCAACAAGCAGGGGTTTTTTAATTTTTGCTTATACTTGGGGCTATCAAAACCAAGTGATGCGAAGGTGCAGGAGGAGGGGGGAGAGACGAGATCGACAACGCAAGGCGCTCGAAATCGGGAATTCGTCAATTAAAGCGAAGCATTCGCTGCAGCGGGCGAAGGAAGGCGAGAGGAGGGTAATAGCACAAGCAGATGCTGCCACATGTGGGCTTTTCTAGCGACCAAGGAGAAGGGGAATCGGAACGTTGAAATCCCTTCGTCACCAAAGGCATCAAGGTTCCGTCTAGCCAAGGAACCAAAGGGGAGTACGCCCACCAGACGCCAGCCTCCAAACACTATCCGCACTGTATTTTCGCCCCCTATTTACGACTCTCGTTGGGGCGTTGAGGTTCTAGCCCACGCGCGCAAAGCCGAGACTGGCTCAGCCAAGTCGTGCTCGCCGCACTGCCCGCGATGGTCTTGTTCGCTCGCATTCGCCAGCACGCGCATCGCACAGTACCCGTTGTACCGTAACGCTGCCATGTCTTCCGGTTGGCTCCCCCATTCCCGGGTCGCTCTCCCCGTTCATATCACTGTCGTTTGACACATTCTGGTTCTGCTGCTTGCCAGGCCCCTGTTATCTTTGTCGATGGGGAACGGCGCCCTTCCAGCCACGAATCAATTATGCGGAGCCGTCTTGTGTCACCACGACTCCTCCCCGTCTTGAAGCACTAGGACTGTGAGCGGCTGGACTATCCTACCTCGGCTCGGATACTGCGGCGAGCTATAGCACAATGGCGACTCATTCATTCATCGTCTCGCTTTCGCGCATGCCGGAGGGTGTGGTGAATCTGGGACAGGCCGCCCAAAATGTCTGCCAAGCATTTCTATTAGCTCCCTCTTGTCCATTGTAGGGCCCTTGTCTGCTCAGCCCTTGGGGTCGGCAAGGATGTCAATTAACCGATGCTTGACAAGAGTCAGTTCCGCCCGCCGCTTTGCCCTCAAGAGAACACATCGAGGACCCCATTTGAGACCTTCCTATTCCGAAGCCCACTCCAGTGCACCAACAGCGCATCTTAGCCGCCACCGAACCACATCATCACATCGCATCTCAGACAAATGGCTCGGTCTAGAAGCGCCGCCATCACTTGCAGTATCGCTGGTGTCCGGGGTATAACGTGCATGCGCCCTTTTCGGACCTTGATCCGCCCGCTATCACTATCAGTGTCTTTGCCGACATTTGTACTCAGGCTCAATCGTTTTCCCATGTCAATTCCCCTGCCTCTCTGGTCTCGAACTTCCCTGTCTCGTCTTCCCCATCTTCAACATTGCAACTCTGTCTAGGCACACACACACACAGATTAGTCCATTTGCCCACCTGGATAAAGTTCTGCCTCAATCCCAAACGAGTCGCCCAGGACCTTTAGCGTGTCTAGATTCCTAGTCAGGCTGCGCTAGGCCGAGCTGATCGAGTCTGACCGGTTTGAACAGTATTCCTTTCAAGTAATGATGTCCAATCTGCGTCCTCAAGGATACCCAAAATAAAACAAAACATAACGAGCTAGGCCGTTGAAAAAAGCTTGCTCGAACAACGAATTCCAGGACTGGTGGTGCGTTCCTTTTGTCTTTCTTCGGTCACACCGGAATTCCCCCTCCCCCTCCCCCACCATCTCACCCTGAGTTTTGGTAGTCATGATAGAAAGTGTCAGTTTACACAAAGCATCACCACATCAGAGATAACAATTTCCGCTTCAAAAAAAAATTGGTAGCTTTCGTCCCCGAGCGACAATGGCCCGGGAAAAAAAATAGAGACTTGCTTGTATACTATACATTTGGTGCATGTGTAATGATAGCAAGTTGAGATGGTCATGTAAAGGAAACTATGCTTTCACTAATAATCCAACATCAATACCGATCTATCAATACCGTATTATATATATTTTTTTTCTCGAGGGAATTTGATTTCGTTTCACCTAGAGTCTGGCTTGATCCCAATATATCATGTCCCAGGTCCAATAGCTTGGAAGCTCTGGAACCCTTAGTCATTCGCCAAGCCTTATCTTATCGGGTTTTTTTTTTCGTCAATGGACACGACCAATTCGCAACCTAGTTCTTCACGTCACAGTGACATGACCACCACAATGGCACCGGAAAAGAAAAACGAGTTCCTCGATGCCGCGGAAAGCGAAGAAGAAATTGATGCCGGCTACGACTCGGACGATGATGATATGAGAAAGGGCCGCAGTGCCAAGCGAAGGAGGATTCAGTACGACAGCGACGACGACCTCCCTGACGACCTCGATGGCGATGTGAGCGGTGATGAAAAAAACGAAGAAGACAATGATAAGGCGGAAGACAAAGTCGAGGACGACGAAGTTTCTGATCATGAGAAGTCGAAAAAGACGAAGCACAGGTCCCAAGGTAGTGGCGCAGATGCTTTACCCGACATCAGCCGCCCGTTGACAAAGAAGAATCTTGTCGCCTCCGAGGCTGCCATTAAAAAGTCCGGGGTTGTCTACCTCTCAAGAATACCTCCGTTCATGAAGCCGCAAAAACTGCGCTCGCTTCTGGAGCCCTACGGCACCATCAACCGAATCTTCCTCGCACCGGAAGACCCAGCAGCACATGCTCGGCGTGTTCGCGCTGGTGGTAACAAGAAAAAATCATACACCGAAGGCTGGGTCGAGTTTGTCAAAAAGAAGGAAGCCAAAGCCGTCTGCGAGCTCCTGAATGCTCGCACCATTGGAGGGAAGAAAGGCAGCTACTACCGCGATGATTTGTGGAATTTGTTATATCTGAAGGGCTTCAAGTGGCATAACCTCACGGAGCAGATTTCTGCCGAGAATGCAGAGCGCACCAGCCGCATGCGGGCCGAAATCAGCAAGACAACAAAGGAGAACAAGGAGTTCGTCAAGAATGTGGAAAGGGCCAAGATGCTGGACGGCATGCAGGCGAAGGCGAAGGCGAAGAAGCGGAAGGCAGATGAGGACGGGAAGGCGGAGGAGCAACAGCCTCAGCGATCGTTTAAGCAAGTTCCGATGGCCGCGAAGATGGATGCGGGAGAGCAGCAGCCTGCAGAGGTATCACGGGTGCTCAGCAAGATCTTTTGATGAAATGATGCAATCTCTTTGTATATATGTATACTCTTAGAACGTCATGGCACAATACTAAAAGCCATCTTCCCCATTTGAGCATGAGCGGTGGGCCTTTGCACGTTAGTGGTTTGGTTGGGCCAGGATGCCCCGCGGGAAGAAAAAAAAATGCCAGCCGATAAGCAACCAGACAGGCTTATCAAGCAGCGGGGCAAACAATTTTCCCACTTCTTGTAAAGAGTCACGCACATTGCATTCAACACACAAAACGCCATCCCCCAGGAACCAAAGATATTGTTTGCAGACATGTCGATGGATCTTGATGATCAGCCGGTGTCCATCGCACCCGGCGCCCAGCAGCAGAATGTTGCAACGTAAGTCGAGCCTCGTCTACAAAAAACACACCCCCGCTCCGCCCCGTCGCAAGGGTTTGTCGCTAACTCAGTGCCGCACTCAGCATCCTGTGTTACAACTGCGGCGCTCCCATCGATGGAACCACATCTACCGGCGCCCTCTGCTACGACTGCGTAAAAATCACCGTCGACATTTCCCAGGGAGTTCAGCGCGAAGCGACCCTCAACTTCTGCCGAGACTGTGACCGATGGCTCATGCCCCCCGGCAGCTGGATTATCGCCAGCCCCGAATCCCGTGAACTGCTCGCCCTCTGCCTCAAGAGGCTGAGAGGCCTCAACAAAGTTCGCATCGTCGATGCCAGTTTTGTCTGGACCGAGCCCCATTCGCGACGAATCAAGGTCAAGTTAACCATCCAGGATGCAGTCCAAGATGGCATGCTTCTCCAGCAGAGCTTCGAGGTCGTGTACGTCGTGGCACACCAGCAGTGCCCCGAGTGCGCCAAGTCATACACAGCCAACGTCTGGCGAGCCTCCGTACAAGTGCGACAAAAGGTTCTTCACAAGCGAACATTTTTGTTCCTTGAACAGCTCATCATGAAGCACGGTGCCCACAAAGACACCCTCAACATCAAAGAGGCCAAGGACGGCATCGACTTTTTCTTCTCCCAGAAGAACCAGGCGGAGAAGTTTGTGGACTTCCTCAACTCTGTTGTGCCAGTCAAGGTGAAGAACTCACAGGAACTTATTTCCATGGATGTGCATACTTCCAAAAAGTCATATAAATTCACATATTCGGCTGAGTTGGTGCCGGTGTGTAAAGACGATCTTGTCGCTCTGCCCATCAAGTTGGCCAAACAGAGCGGTAACATTTCTCCTCTTCTTCTCTGCCACAAGATCGGTACCTCCGTCTACCTGATGGACCCCCAAACTCTCCAGACTTGCGATATCAGCGCACCCATCTACTGGCGTGCTCCTTTCTACTCCCTGACAGATACCAAGGAGCTGGTTGAGTTTGTTGTCATGGATATCGAGCCAACAATGAACCGACAGGGCAAGTGGTTGCTCGCCGAGGCTACTGTTGCCCGTGCCTCTGATCTAGGAGTCAACGATAAGACATATTTCACCAGGACACACATGGGTAACCTTTTGCAGCCCGGAGATTCGGCCATGGGTTATCTCCTCTCCGGTACCAACTTTAACAACAACGAGTTTGAGGCAATTGAGCAATCCAACACTTATTCGTCAACTCTACCAGATGTGGTGTTGGTCAAGAAGCACTACCCACGCCGCCGTAAGAACCGCAAAAGAAACTGGAAGCTCAGGCGTATGGGCAAGGATGAGGGTGAACTTCTGCCCAAGAAGGCTGATCAGGATCGCATGGACCAAGAGTACGAACAGTTCTTGCGGGATGTTGAAGAGGATGAGGAGCTCCGTGCCACGCTTGCTCTGTACAAGTCCAAGAAGCAGGATGATGAGATGAGCATGGCTGAGACGGAGGCAGACGACGAGGCACCTCAGGTCAACATGGACGAGTTGCTGGACGACTTTGATGAGCTCACAATGCAAGATTCTTAGACAGACAGAGAACTTACATTGAAAAGAAAAAAGAAATTTCTATCAATTCACTCTGGGGAGGTTCGGTAGATAAACCTCGAGAAAAAAAAAAGTTCATGTGGCATGGTATACGGTATTGTTTTGTTGGCTTTGATCATCACATGTCTTGGCAAAGATATGTAGTGGGTTTGACAGTTGCTTTCAGATGAATGACGGTATGTTATCAGGAGACGAATGTTTGGGAGGCGGTCTAGGTTCGGTCTTGCGGAATTGTTCTCTTGACTTTTGTCGTATCATTCTTCGCTTGTTAATTCCAAATGGGTCGTCATCTTCATCTTCATCATCTTCATTTTCGTCCTCGTCTTCGTCTTGGTCGTGACCATTATTCTCACTAATTGAATTGCGCGCTCGTGATGTCACGATTTTGGAAGGAGTAGCGGCCGGCCGGCTTGCGCTATAAGGTGGCCGGGGACTATCGGTGGTAGAACTCGAGCATGCTGCTCGGGGAGTGTTTATTGGCCATATTGTTGACCGGCTTGTAGCTGAGGAGGCGCTTTGGGTGACTCGAGCAGGCTTCATAATCCGACTGCGGGATGGTGTGGCAAGGTCGTCATCATCCCCTTCAGAGTCGTCATCCACCGCAGGCAACTGTCGCTTTCTAGACGATGAAAATATATTTGGCGAACTGCGAGGCTTGGGTGGGCTAGACAGGTTCGACCTAAATCCAGCAGCGGCCCGCGTATTTGCAGTCCCAGGGACAGACGCCGCAATCCACTTGGCCTCCTTCCGTGGACTCTCAAGCAAACCTCGCAGGCCAGTGTCGGCGCGCGATAGCTTGCTTCCGTTCTCGTCTCCGTGAACCTCTCCCACCTTGCGCTGTCTTGAGACGCGGCGGGCTTCATCCTTGCGTTGCTGCGCAAGAAGGGTGGGGGTGCCAACTACGGGGCGCTCAATCTCCCGAATGGTCGCCGCGTTTTGAGTCTTGGCCAGATTTTTAAGCCGGTTGTACTCTGCGCGGTGAAGATTGGTGGTGAATTGGTGAGCGATGTTTAGGAACTCGTCCTCAACCATACGGTACCGGTCATCGAGGACCGGAATCATAAGCCTGAATGAATCATGATGAGACTGGCGGGGACTACGATCAGGAAACGAAAAACACACCTTTCGACAGGAACCTCGGGAGGTGGCGATGTTGAAGGGCTTCGTATCCCATCTAATACAAAAGGTTGTTTTTAATAAGGTGTTTTCACGAAGCATGATGGGTGGCCTACCATCTGAATCAATTTCGCGTTCGCGGCGCGTCCTTTTAAGTGGCGTGCGAGATGGAGGGGCTGGATTCGCAGGCGCGAGGGGCGATTGAGATGCTTTAGGGTGTGGGCTCTCTGGTTTACTCGGTTTGCTTCTGGCAGGGCTCGCGCTGCTGCTTGATGTTTTCCATGGAAGCCGGCGTGTCATGATGCAAGGAGTTGGCTTATCGTCATGTGGGAAGAGGTAGTGGAGTGGGACCTGTCATGGCAGGTGTTGCAGGTACAAGACCCTGGCTAGGCAACAAAAACCCAACCACACACAAGAAGGCTTCGGAGTGTATAACTACAACAACAATGCAACTTCAAGCAAGGATTATTTTCCCCGACAGTTTATTTGGTTGGACTACGGGGGGGTTTTTCTTTTTTTTTCTCTTCATAATCATTGACTGGGGTGAGTAAAGAATCGTGAATGTACCACAAGACCGTCTCACTAAGGTAAACCCCATATCTTGACTACCTACCTACACAACAATAGACCCGCTATTTGACTCTCAGGGACTTTTCAGCTTGAAATGATATATACAAATATAGACTAAAAAATCGCGTAGAGAAGTGTCGGTCCCCTATCTATATTTAATCGCAGTGCAAAGCATGGATCCATAACACACAAAACGTGACAAAAAAAAACATGACGCTTGAAGATGCAAGTACGCGAGGGAATAGATCAGACCTGTAATCTATAAACGATTAATCAACAAACGCCTTATTTCTCGGCTGATATCAATCACAGCCCAAAGATGACGAAAATCAGCATGCTTTCGTTCTTCCAACAATAGTGATACATATCAACAATGTTAACCCATAGGCCCTTGCCTCCAGGGCAATACCGTGGCCGCTGGATCACATCTACACCAACATACCAACAGCGCCGGCAATTGCGGCAGCAGCAACACCAACCGCGGGGCAGGGTGTAGGCATGCCAGCTGCGTTCTTGGAACTGGAGCTAGAGCTATCGGTGGCGCTGGCAGCGGTGCCTGTGGCAGTGGCAGTAGCGGTACCAGAGGCTTTAGTCGAAGAAGAGTTCTTCATTCCATCTGTGATGTTGGTTGGGGAGGCGGAGACGGAAATACCGCTGACCGCAGTGGTAGAGGCAGGGGCATAGGTCACGCTGGAGAACGAGCAAGTGCTCATGATTGAGTTGATGACTGATCAACCTGTCAGCTCGGCCTCGTCGTGTGCCAGTTTCTGGGACAAATCAAGGGGCTCACCTGAGGTTCCATCGTTGAGGCTATCCTGTTCCTGGTCGTCCTCCGAATCTGAAGCAGTGTGGTGCTGGGCCATGCAAGAAGCGCACAGGCCAGCAATCTTCTCAACGTCGAAACTGGTGTTGGGGCAGATGCAAGTGGCATCTGCCTTGTCCACCTTTGCGTCGTCATTCACAGCGCCGACCTTGTTGCTGGCGCACTTGTCAGTCAATGAGAGCATGGGCTCGCAGATGGTCTTGCAAGTCGAGGAGATTCCATCGCTGTCAAGGATCAAGCCGGCTCGAGCAATGGCGAGAAAGGGGGCCAAGAAGGCAATGGCAGTGTTGGCGTGCATGGCGGATGTTTTGGTATGTGATAAATCGAAGAGTTTGTTGGTGTTGTCGTGGAAAAGTTGGATCTGTTGATTAAGGATATATTAAAAGTCTTGGTAGCATCAAAGCGCCTGGCCAAGGGCAACGATGGGCGATCTTCTTATACAAAATATATAATCTCCATCCAGACTTGCTAGGCTATTGTAATGAGATGATCCCACCATCCCCAGTTTATTGAATCCTAACTGTTGAAACACTCGGGTGCTGACCTTGCATATTCCCCACGAGGCGCAGTGGTAAGTGCACGACATGGGTTTGGCAGTTTCGGGTTTATCATAATGAAGGGGTGGGACGATCTATACGTAGGAGTGACGGATGCTCTGAAAACTCTGGCCGATCAAGGCCAATGAAATTCGGTTTCAAGTCAACATTTAGCTTTGTCCCGTGCACAATTGGAATGGTCGTGGCTCGGAGCTTTCAGCTCATTGAATCTCCGAAATTGAAAGTGGAAGCAATGCCAAAGATCCGGTGATTAATTTAAGGTTGAAACCTATTGGCAGCTCATCTGCGCCCCTGGTCCAGCAGCATTCCCCTGTCGAAACGGGGACTGAAGTCTGCCTTACTTGATAAAAACGTGGGCATTTCCACGGCCAGCGAGCTCAAGGCTGCCCAAATGCCGTGAATCCTCATCCCTTTGGGTTGTCCCCACCCTAGTCTCTGATTCGCCAGTTCGCCTACGAACAGGGCCTTCAAACAGCCCCAGGAATGGAAGGATTCTAGAGCAAGTCATCCATCTCTTTCCGCGGAAAGACCGGCAGCACTACAGTGGCTTCAAATTTAGATCAAAATGATGGGTGATTGAGAGAGGCATCAATCAATACACGGACAACGACAAAGTGCACCCGTCTTGTGCCATTCTCTTTCGCTTCCAGCCAAGCCAAGCCACCACAATAGCAAGCGACATGATAGGCTCCAAACAAAATTCCAAAGAACGCATTTTCATTAGTGCGGATTCTCATGCAGACAACAGGCATAATAGAATAATTCCACGTTTCTAGAACTCCAGCTCTGCGCTTCCGGAGGTGCCGGCCCGGGCCGGGGCTTCCGGACTGTGCAGTAGTCGCAGGTGGCACAAGCGGTCCACTCGAGTAACATCATTCGCCCGAATGTATCAATCGGAACTCGGCATGAAACAACATACAGAAAAGCCAAGATCCTTTGCATATAACTTACTCAGCCTCCGACTCAGCCTCCATCCCACTAGACTGCTTGTTTCAACCCCTCCAACTTCTGTGTTGGAGTGGCTAAGCCGTGACAAGACATGTGCACCCACAACGCGAGCAAAGAAGATAAAATAATAATACAATAAAACACTCGACATTGTTAAAGTATCTTACTAAAACAAATTTTCTATAATTTCCAAATCTTAGTTATTTTTGTACTGTTCTTACTAAGTAAATAAGCCAAGCGAATTCGTCGATATGAAAGCCTGGCTCAAAACCAAGTACGATTAATTCACTAAGTTTAAGACAAGCACCGAACTAGTTTACTTTGCTAGTGAATTGGTAGTATCGCAGCCTGTCATATCCGACTTAGTTTCTTCTTTTTCATCTTCCCTACGTTAATCATTTGCGAGAAAATAAGGAATAGTGCTTGAAGAATCTTGAGGTAATCTCAGGATTGAGTCCAACAACAGAGCACACAGTTTTTTATCGTTCTACTTCATATTTATATACTTATAGACTCGTATTTAAGACTACATCAGCTGTACGAAAAGGGGGATAGTGTCTACAATGATCCATGGCATCTACGATATCTCGGCTATTCAAGCCCAAGGCAGTATACTAGAGAAAACCAATTAGGCATTGATTACAAGAATTATCGGAAAACTATATCAATCAAAAAAAGAAAGAAAAAGGAAAAAGAAGAAATCGCCGACTTGGCCAAGAACGATTTTTCAAGACTTTGATATACTTATCGTCCCTTGACTCCGTTTCTCTCCAACGCGAGCCCAACAAACAGATAGTTCGCAAGCCCTTCCTTCAATTAGAAATCCAGAATGAGAAGTGATACAAATCATATCATGTAATTTTGGTCTATCAGATCAAAAAGCTGTCTAAGCAATATAGCCATGCAAAAAGAGACGAGCACATGTATAATACGAATTTCTGTTTTTATCCTATGCTGTCAACAATGAATACCAACAATTCAGATCCACTAAATTAATTTAATATAATTCATATGGCGGATACTCCATATATTGTAATACAAAGGCTGGATAACACCATGAGCTTATCTCTAAGCTCGTGCACATCACAAGCAGGAACAGCCTTCGCATCTCCTCCACGCGTCACCAATCATGTAGTTCAGGTAAGGGAGAAAAAATATTTATTTACTAGATGGTATCATCAAAATTCATAAATAATTAAATGTAATATTTTCATCCTACTACTGTATATGACTGCGCTGTGTGGTGCAATCTAAAGTCGACACTTGAGATTTGCAGCCCTCTTGAGAACGGATGATCGTAAACGTGGAAGCCAGCCGAGCTTTTTCAATTTTTATCAAATACATCTATCAAAAGTCACCAGAACCGCGATTTCCTAGTAACTCTGTTTGAACCACGGATAAAAAAACCACCCAGCGGTGATGTCAAGTCAAAGACGTGGAGTCTCCTTTCCGTAAGTGAGCCATAAAATCAGCTTACCCTTTTATCCCATATAAGTTACCATGGCCTACAAAAATAACTTTTTTTTCTAATGCGATGCTTCGTGATGAATGTTACCACGGATATCGTTCAACCTTAATTGGGCGTCGCTATTCATAGCATTAAACCATGCTGACACTCCTCACACCTATTACCTCTCACCAACTACCACCATAATTCAGCCGGTTTCTCAATTCAAGGCTTCGCCACTAGCGGTCCTAGAATTTTCAACTGAAGTACCCCATCATGATACGATCAACAAAATGGTGCCGTGCCCAAACCACCTCAGAGTTCGGCACCAGTGCAACCATATATTACCCACAGAGAGCAAGTTTCATTATAGTTTTGGTATTTAAATGAAGTCAGTTCACTCTCATGCCCGTTTTTAATGCTGTTTTTTTTTTCAAACCAAAATATTCTAGCGGACATCGGGAGTGTCCCGCCATCAAAGAGAGTGTACAGTACAATCCTTAGAAAATTGTCACCCCTCTACTTTTCCCCACTATCCTCTAACTTAGAAATAATTAAATAAATAAATTTTATCTCAAGGTTCCTATTTCCCTAGTTTCTTTTTTACTTTTTGCTATTAAATTGATGTTTAGGGACTGTTAAGTGCTGTAGTGTCAAAAGTGAGGAGTCATAAGGGCGCGAGCTTTCAAGGGGTGCATTGTACAAGATCTACCTTGACTCTTACATCATAGCCGAGGCTAAAAATGATTCAGCAAAAAGTTAGGAGTTTGAAAGGTTAGAAAAAATCGCAAATACATAGAACCCAATGTCAAAAGCTAGGGCAGCCCTAAGAATGTAGGAGACACATAGTAGCAGAAACATACAGAAACACCGGTGGAAAGACAAATGAAGCTGAAGGTGGGACCGTAAAAGAATGACGGGAGGTTAACCTCAAGGTTATTTTCAATCTATGGAGTTGCTAGCATTTAAATGGCAGAAACGCACAAAAATAGATGATGCGCCAGAGTCGAGAAGAGTATGTCCATTGGAAGAGATTATTCGAGAGATGAAGCAAACGGAAGAGAAACCAAACTAGGAGGAAAATAAGGGCGAATATTGTAGTCCAGGGGGTGGAGAAAGAGAACTGATCCGCTACTCAATGCAAATGACAGGCAAGACAAAGGAGGCACTACGTCACGATGCACCAAGGGGCACACGCTCCACAACGGCATTGTCCAGAAACCAATGACTGGCACTCGGATCCAAGTTCCATCCCGTTCATGCACGCGCTCGCAGATTGGACGGAGCGCCGGCCTGTATTTGCTTCTTTCGCGGGATTCGGTGCCCGGGAGGCGGGCCACGATGAAGCTCCGGAACGGAATCCGCGCGGCTAAGCTCTTTCAAGGCAAAATCCACCATGGCAGCGGGCTGAGTGCCGCGCTGCTTGGGACCTCCCGCGCTCCGGCCCGCGGCGGCAGAGAGGTCGCTGACAAGAGTGCCCATCCATAGGCGGGACGAAGATAACGTCCTGTCAGCTTTTGGCTATGGTTATCGCAAGGGGTCACAAGACGAGTCTCGCTGTCCTCGCCTCCATGCCGTAGGAAACTCAATTTTGGTCCGTCTGTTTTTGGAACAGATCCGGGCGTCTGTCTTAGTTAGTGACTTGTGTGTGCTGTTTAGTCCTGGTGCTCGCGCGCCATCCAGTTCGCAACTAGAGCATTTGCCTCTCTCGATAGGAGGGAGAGGCGTTGCAGGTGGGCGCCATACCACGAACCTGGGTTTGGCATTATTCGGCTTAGCAAAATAGAAAATGGTTCCGTGAAGTCAGCGCGTTGCATCTAATCACCCTCAATCATCCGGTCCTCGTTTCCCGACGGCTCGGTCTAAGTCCGTGTGTGGTGCAAACAAGTTGGGTTGCAAACTTGTCGACAACTATCCACACCCACCGACCTCTCTACCCGCCATGTGGGAAGATTATGCAAGCGATCCTATCGATGATGCCGTGCTATCTCCAAACACGCAGAGCGCGAGTTCCCGCTCCACACCCTCCTTTGCTCCAGCTTGTCCCCCCCCCCCCCCTCAAAGCCACACCCTCCCCCATGCAAGGCACCACTCCTTATCGTGGAGTCAACCCTTCATGTTTTTTTAATATACACCGCACAACTGGCCAGCTGATGGGCGGTAGTGTCGAGGCTAATGTAGCCGCGTTGCTCTGGATGGGGGGTATGAAATGCAATAGCGCGCCGTCCGCTATCGGAGCCGCAGGGCTCTCGTCTTGTGATCGGCTTGCTCACCGTTGGCCCGTTGCAAGTGGATACAAGGTGTGCGTGATGGTTTCGTAACTTACACCGGGTTACCACCCCGTCTTTCGGCGAGGGTTGCTTCTACTCGGGACATTCAGGACTCTGGGGGGAAAAGTACCCTCATGTACAACAACTAGGCAAGGGTTTGCTTTGCTTTCCCCAGTGTGCCCACTCCAACCTCCCACGTCGCACTTCCTTTGGTTATTCTGCACCTCCCTGATCCCCTTCGAGATCCTCAAACTATGTTTGACCCAGAAACTGATATTCCTCACTGGCATGGTCCGTCCGTGAAACCACATTTCCGCATCTCAAAGCCCACCTTCGGATCCGTTCTTGAATACGTCTCGTCCGCTCTCCAACCCCACACTTTGACAATCTCCATTCAACCGGGAGCCACGATCCTGCGTAAGGGTCAACAGCTCACAGAAAGATGCACGCTTCCTTGGGTCCGGACATCTGTCGGGGACGAGGCAAAGCGGTGGAACCCTGTTCCCTTCCCCTTCCCTTTCCCCATAGTTCTACTCCAACACAATACTTCTCCATGCGGGGTGATGGATCATGGAGGTGGAGGACCTCCAGAGACAGATCCATGGCCCACTTTTTCTATTAAATTTTTTTCATGGATTTTTTTTATGGAAATTTGGGTCCCAGGTCGCTCAAGTTGCTTTTCGCCTTGCAGCCTGATTTGGCGCTATGCACGGGCCCTTGGGGTATAAATTTCTTCCCAGCCATGGTCCCTTTAGAAGTTCTTTTTCTTCTTTTGGTATACTTACCTTGGGAGGAACTTCGCCCTCGATCACGAATGAGGGAGTTCAGCGTGGGAGACCTGCATTGCACATCGCGGAGTCGTTCTGCTCTCTATTGCCCTTCGGGGTCATAGGTCCCGCAATTTTTGATTTTATACTCGTTTTCATTGTGAACGATGCTCTACGCACCGGCATGAAGAAGACTTTTCGTAGCCATTGAGTGACGCACTGTCTGAAGTAGGACTCGACCACGCGCGGCCGGGATCAGAGGTGTCACTTTTGGTCCATACAAGATGCACCTTCATAAATCCCATGATGCTTGGACGGCAATCGCCAAGAACATGCACATAGATGCAGTCCAGGTCGCGTGCGACATTTCGCAAAGAAAAACCCCGAGCACCCGAGTCTCGTCCTGGACCTGGCGAGTGCAGTTCCCACTCAATTAAAAACGCCCACATGTTGCAAGCTGTGCAGCTAAGCAAAGCCCGAGAGGGCGAGATTTCACCGAACCAGATTGTTAAGGACAGCACGGCCTCCACACCGAGTAGCCACAAGAGGAAATCTTTGGCATCAGCCAGAATCGCATCGGAAATCCAGATCCTTTTGTGCATCAAATACCCTACACAGGCTCTTGCTAAGAATGGCAAGTGCCAAACTAGGTAGGTCCAGTCTCAAGCACAGGCTTCAGAGAGGCGAAATCGGATGCGACCCAATCGGGACGTCTCCACATGCTCGTTCATGCTTGAGCCCTCAGTGGCGCGCCAAGCATTGCATAGTGAGCCATGTACCTAGTCACCTTACGTACAGGTCAGTCATTCCAACAATAGCATCCTGTGCCACACGGGTACCATCGAGAGCCAAGCAAAAATGTCTTGAAAAGTTATGCACAGCAAAAACATCATTCAGCCAGTCAGTCATTTGGAGAGAGTAGTGAACATCATATCAGGGTATGTATATTAGATAGATTGAGAGGATCGTCCAATACTTTTTTCTTTCGTAAAGACCCCGACCAGTAGGTGAAATCGATTCTTTCCCAAACGCCAAACCGGGGTCTTGCAAGTGACCTCCTCCATGACCTCATATAAACAAACACGCATTTACTCTGGTTTACTCTTGAACTTCGCGAACCACCTTGTCCACAGCCTTGGCAAAGTACTCAACGTTGCCCTGGTTGAGACCAGCCATGCTGATGCGACCGTTCTTGGTCATGTAGATATGGGCCTCTTCCCGAAGCCTCATGACCTGAGCTTCTGTCAAGCCGGTGAAACTGAACATGCCGATCTGGTCAGTGATGTGGTTCCAGGTGCCGGGGGTTCCGAGCTCCTCAAGCTTTGATCGCAGAGCAGCGCGCATGTCAATGATGCGGCCAGACATGGTCTTGAGGTTCTCCTCCCACTCAGCAAATAATGCGGGTGAGTTGAGGACGGTGCTGACAATGCGAGCGCCGTACAGGGGAGGGTTGGAGATTTCTGATCGCTGGAGAATGGCCAATTGAGAGCCAATGCGAGCAACTGTCTCAGTGGCGTCAGGGGCGGGGGAAGTAACGGCGTGGAAGCAGCCAGCGCGCTCTCCGTAGAGACCAAAGTTCTTGGCAAAGCTCTGGGCAACGACGAGCTCGAAGCCCTGTTCCACAAAGTGGCTAACAGCCCAGGCGTCACGAGCAAGGTTGCCGGAGGCGAATCCCTGGTAGGCGCAGTCGAAGAAGGGGAAGTGACTCTTCTCCTTCATAATAGTGGCAATCTCGGCCCACTGCTCTTGGGTCGGGTCAACTCCAGTGGGGTTGTGTGCACAAGCGTGCAGCACAAAGATGGAGTGGTCTGGGGCGTCCTGAAGCGTCTGCTTCATGCCCTCAAAATCTAGGCCCTTGGTCTCCTTGTGGAAGTAAGGGTATGTATCGACCGTCAGGCCAACATTCTTAAAGATCTGATGGTGGTTGCCCCAGGTTGGGTTCGACACGTAAACAGTGCGGTTTCCCCTGTAAAACTTGGCCAGGAAGAGACCGCCCAGGTGAACGGCACCAGTGCCCGAAATTGACTGCATAGAGGTCGAGCGCTTCTCTTTTAGGGCGGGGGAGTCGGCGCCGAGGATGAGCTCGGCAGCCTTAGAGGTAAAGCTATCGATGCCAGCAATAGGGCCATACTCGTGGTTGAGCTCAGGGTTATTGCGAAGGATCTCATCGGCCTGTATGATTCATGCGGGGTCAGCTTTTATTCAGAGAAGAAAAACGTTTTTTTTTCTCGACGCCGTAGCGGGGCACTGGGTCGTTGGGGAAGAAGCAAGGGGGTAGCGAGACGGGGAGCTGGTCACTTTCGTGTATACGGCCACATGACAGGAAAAACGCTTCGTGGAGCTCTCAGACAGCTTCACAACAGCTCATACGAGCAATATAGAGGCGCCGAGAGACCGGGCAGCTATGCCTGAGGCTATCCAGGAGTGAATTGGAAACAATGCGACTTGGAACACGGGCAGAAGTGATTTGCGACAAGCGGCATGCGCGGTGGCACATGCGACATGCGTGGACGGTGAACGGTGTAGGAAGTAAAGATTGCTATCATACCTTGTGCACAACAGGAAGCACCCATGGCTTCGCATTCTCGTCTCTGTATGCGCCGATGCCCTGAGAAACAACATATTAGCAAGAGAGCGAGAGAAGGTGATGAAAACTCTGGAAAGAGCTTACCAGATCGACTTTGTACGGGTTCTCGTCGGCTCTGTACGCCCTGGCCAGACCGAAGAGAGGATCTTCAGGGGCCTGGGGCACAAGGTCGGCAGGGAAGCTTGAAATCATAGGAGGAGTAGACATGATGGGCTTGAGATGATGGACGACTTGGTTGAGTCGAGAAGAAGGGGAGGAGGACGAGGTCGGTGCCATTTTATTATCAGTCGATGTAGAGCTGGGGAAGGCGACTTTAACACTGGCACTGGCGCTCGAGCTGGAAGACGGTGTCATAGTGGGCTGCGGCCCTGTGGACTTGGGGCAGTCGGGGGGCGATTTAGGGGGGGTGGGCAGCTTTCCTGGGGACCGCCGTGTCCGGTGGCCTGTGTGGAGAGGAAAGCAAAGATGGCAGAAAGTCCCGGGGGAGGGGCGTGTAGCTTAGGTTTCGGGGTGAGTTCCACGACCAAACAGTGACACGACACGAACGAGGTACCTAGGTACCGCGGGAGAGGGGGTGAAGGAGTTGTTGGTGCGTGGTGCAGCGTGAGCAGATACCCAGAACGGTACCTACAAGGTGTACTCTCGAGGTGAAGGTACCTTCGAGGTGTGACCCAAACGCGGTGGCAGGTGAGCAAGCAGGGCGCTGTAAATGGCTGCAACTGCAGCACTGCAAAGGCCCGCTCAGCGAATGCCCTTGCAACACCAGCACCGAATATACTGCGACCGGAGGTGGTCGTTGCGTAACCCGGATTCTGGCCTGATGCAATTGGCCAGGGATTGGGACCAGGTTGTCAAGGTCGTACGCACGCGGGCAAATTGGGCGCCGCTGTCCCGGACCAGTGGAGCGCTCGGGGCAAGGGGCTAGTGGCCCCCGAATTCAGCAGCTCTGTGAGCACCGGCAGGCCGCTGTAACTGGACGGTCCAGCGCAGGTCCTGTAAGTTGAATGGAGCGTTGGGCGGGTCTCGGTTGTTGTTACTGACTGTGACTGTGACCTTCGCTGTGGTCTCGCTGTAGCTAGAGGTGGGCGGGCGAAAGGTAACTGCACCAAGGTGGGCGCAAGGTGGGCTCACCTCACCGGGCAACTGTGCTTTGTCCGCACGATGTTGCTGTATTATCTGGGCCCAGGTGTGACTGATGGGCGCGATTAACGAACGACTGACAGTCTGGTGTATACGGAAGGATGGAGCGCAGACCAGGCCCCGCTAGGAGATCAGGCGGACCAGGGAAGACAACAAAAAAAAAAAAAACAAGTTGACTTCCAAGATTGCCAGATCAGCAAAGTACCCAGCGCAGGGGCTGTTTTTCTTTTCTTTGCCCTTGCCGGTGTGTGTATGTGCGTGTGTGTGTTGTTAGAGTCTAGGAACGAGAGCCGGGCGGTGACCGTCCGTCTGCCCGGTGTATGTGTGTCTGCCCGGCAGCCAGCGGGAAGGGCAAGACGCAGGAAAAAGACGGTGGGGAGGGGAATGGGGGAATGCAAAACTACCCTAAATGCGTGAGACGGGAACAGGGCGTTTCTTGGCCTCAATGACAACCAGACGGGGAGTGACGCGAGAGCTGGGGGGGTCGTCGGGTGCGCAGTATCATGTACGGATACTTTGCAGTACTGTGCAAGATGGGAATCGAATCCACAGGGGAGGGGATACGCCTGCAACGGACCAAGGGCAACTCCAGGAGTTGGCCAGCTAAAAAATGATGGGCAGCTCTAGGTTGCTCTAGCCCGTTTCCGCTTCTGCTTTTTTAATTCTGAGCCCTACAGCGCAGGGGTGTCAGTGGCATCAGACAATGGTACCTCGAATGGTCTCAGTCGACTGTGGGTAAGCGTGGAGGCGCAGGCGCAGACGCAGCAGGTGCAGAGGGCGTGTGTGGTTGGAAAGAAGACAACTAACAGTGTGCTGTGATGGAGGTCCCTTTTCCCCCTTGGTGTGCTGTGATGGTCGTTTTTTTCCTTCTTTCAGACGACTCTTCCCAGCTTTGGAATATTTTTTTTCCCACGACGGCTTGTCACCCCCGCAGGATGCAGATGCAAACCCGGCTTTTTATGTCTCGCTCGGCCGTCTCGGCAGTGCTCTCATGAATAGCCGTCATCAAAAGCCTGTGACGAGGAACTAGAGATACCATGGCAAAAAGTATGGCGTCAGACCGAGGCTCGCACAGCTGCCACCCCATAACCTAGGTAGACATGCTTGCCTGGAGGTAAGTCGGCATTGTCACGCGGTCCGTGAATGGATCTGACCGAGCCAAGTGATTTCATTTGATTCAAACTGCACACCGTATGTATCAATCCTGCTGGGCAGGCAAAATCATGAGGCCGTTCTTTGAACTTGACTTCATAACTATTCCGGTGATATTCCCTCCGTGGAGCTTCGTCCAATTATGCTCTCCATCCTTAGATGTTTTTTTTATCCCGCTTCCGACTCCGCTACGGCCATCTCCTATCCTATCTGATCTCATCTGATCTCGCGAGTATGGTCAGGGGGGATGTACCTGATTTCATGGTTACTATCAGACAATGTTTTCATCACAGGCCAGGCAGCGCCCAGTTCGGCGCACATAGCCTGTCTTCTGGCGACGCCTCGGCCTTGCCTCTCTGTCAGTTGGGTGTGCTGTAAGCTGGCTGTTCTGTCCTTATGACCTACTCTTAGTGTATAGCCCAGTCATAGTGTACCTGCTTTTAGACGCTCCGCTTCCCCTTCCCCAGCCATCCCCCGTCTCCATGATCCATCATTACCCACATACATCCAATGTGAGAAAAAAAAAAAAAAAACATGCTTCCAGACCCCTTCCACATCGCTTCTTCCTAATCCACACTCCCTCACACTCACACTCCACCACCCCTTCCTCTGCCATTCATCCGCATCATCTGGGGCCTGTCGCATCCCGCTTTATGCACCTCGCGGCTGCCGGTGTCCATCAAGCCCCGTCGTGGTCCCGTTACGCTTGTCACGAGAAGGGTTCAAAACAGAAGCTGGAATGCACAATTGAGTAATAATCAAAGCCCGGCCTTGAAAAAGTTGATGTCGTTTACATGGCCCCTCCGACTTCGCCCGGGTCCAAGCATAGCATGACGCTTTCCATTTGTCGTATGATGGATGGTAAGCCCTCACAAGGCTCTTGTCATCTCCCAACTTGGCCCCTGAGGGCTTTGTTCAACGCATTTCACAGATCCATCTCGGTCGCGGGGACTTCCTGGCCTGCTTCCTGGCGGTCCGCAGCCCACCAACTACCAGTGCTTTGTGTTACAGTCACACCCCTCATGCCTCCAAGCCCCTAAGGTTTCCCAGCTGTGTCCCACGTCCCAGCAACCAGCGCCATGGGTTGAATATGTGCGTGGTATCGTGTGTTCTCGCATGTCAACGAGCATCATCGGCATTTCCCCTAGACCACCATCTTGCTCGGGAATGCATGATTGCATCCCTCCTCCGCCTAGTGCCCAGTCGCTTCTGATTGTAGTGACGGGGATCGGGACGCCCCCACACATGGATGGCCGGGAAGCTTTAACATGTCAAGCCCACCAAGACATCGCCAGGATCCGGTCCCTTCACATGTCGATTTTTATGATACATTTTTGGATAAGGTGCGCGTGTTGCCGTCACACAATCCTACCTCCGTAGTCTAGTTTTGGCTTTCCACTTTACTCCCTTCGCCGCAAAGATCGCCCATTTGTCAAATCTCATATTATCAAATCCCAGAGTACAAGGAATGCGCAGAGCCCACTCGCCGCGAAAAAGGTGTACCGGGCCGTGCTGGGCCGTTGTGTTGCTTTCTTTAGCTCTTTATTACCACCCCCAACGTTATCCGTAGTGGACAGGGAATCGGTCACTAGCTGTTCGATGTGCGCAGACTGCGTAGCCAAGTTGTTGACTAGCATCGATTGTAGCTCCGAAATCTCAAGTAGTGACTTCTGGGCGGTTCTGGGGTATCCCACTGTTAGTTTCACACCACATCGTTGACTAAAGGAGGGTGACAGATTGGGTTCCGAGCATGAGATCATCTCCAAGGTTGCTGCAAGCACCTGGATAAACCATATTACGTACCTCACTTTGACAATATTGCCCTCATAAAGCTTCATCATATCCTGATTTCCCTCCTCGAACATTTGGATCTGATCCTCTGTGAGCGCTTGGTATGGGGGCTCCGCATCGTTTGATGTAGGAATATGGTGTGTTGATGTATGTGAGACCAGTCGGGTAGCTGGAGCAAAATCTGCAAAGTCTCCTAGTGTCGAAGCCCCCGACTTGGCGAGGCTACTCTGCGCCTTGTCCAGTTCCCTAGCAAGTCGAGTCTCAATCATGTTCTGCTGTGTCCGGCAACATGCCTCGAGCCAATGCCGCAGGAATAATAGAATGCCTTGTCGGTACAGCCCTTTGACTTGCGCGATTCCTTCCGCTTCTACTTGCTCGTCCGTCTTGCTACTAGCAATCCCCCCTGACGCCCATGAACCCAGTGCTCCGAATCCACTTCCATATTTCTTTCGAATAATGGCGGACTCGGTCTCCTGCCGCAACTGCTCAGCGTCTTCGAGCGCCCGGATGCTCGAATTCAATTCCCGGATCATCTGCTTCGCATTTGCATCGATTTCCTCTCGATCTCGTTCCGATAGTACACGTGGCTGTCCGTTTTCCGGCCGGCTATGCGACTTCCGTGTTCGTTCAGTCGAAAGGTAGGCCTGCCTAACATCTTTGAGTTCTCGGTGCAGAGTCGTGATGTGGGCGTTCTGTAACCTTGTCAGCTCGAGGGAGACAAACGGGGAGCTGAGCAGGACTCACTATCCGGTGTGCTTCCTTTAGGAAAGCGTCGATGGTATTGAGTGTGACAGGTTTCGTTGTGGTCGGCACCTGGCGTTGCCGGAGCAAATCATCGAAGTCGCCGGTGATATCCATGGTGTCCAATGGCGTCTAAACCGGGCCGGTTGTTGGATGGTTGCACTGGGGAAAAGAATGCCGGGAGGGGCAACCACGCAGTCTTCGATATTTGTCCGCGTCGGGCACTTCGTGGGCTTGTCTGCTTTCCGTTCAATCTGATGTTTCTAGGTCCAGTATATGGCTTTGGCCACCTTGCCATGATGATGGAGCTTGAGCTGATGCTCTTACGTCGAAGGGATCCACTGTATTGCTTAGTCATTATTGGCACCAACCCACCACTCGCCACCCTAAAGCTCAACATTTTACTCCCAATTAACCTTGTTCACTACTCATATGTTGATGATTGGCAGTTCGTTTGTCATTTTATATTCGTTTCCGTATTGTTCTGTTTCCATATCTATCTTGCACTTTCATGTATGTATCTTTTAATACGTTTCTACTATATATATATATTTGTCAACCTACTTTAGTGAGTCTCACCTTTGCCTCACCTTTGCCGCAACCCACGCATACATGGCTAGCCAAGTGAGTTGCAAAATAAATGACATACCGATGATTGTTAATAACATAATATTGTAATCTGATTGAATAACTAAAGGCTGATGGTTCCATGTTTCTTTTATGGCAGTATTAAAATAGGAAAGTGTGTAAATATTTATATCAACTTAGACTTATTTTTTTTATCAAGATAAAACTATTTGTTTTTTATTTTCATATTCCGTGATAATTTCAAAACATAGGATTGGTTGCATACCTTATTTAGCCAGCCGGTATCTCGTGTCATTTATTTTGCAACCAGCTTGCCAAGTGATAGCCATGGATCATTGGTGGCTCTTGATTCTTACCAAGCGCACCGTGATTGCTGGAACAAGGAATATCTCGCCGATGTGAATATTTCATACAGCCAGCGGAAGTTTGATATGCTTGCTGCCTTGCACTAGACCGCTACTTTACAGCCAGGTAGGGCAGCCATGGAACATTCGCTCTTTTTCCTGTGGAAAGAAAACGGAACTATATAGTGGATCTCGTTACGAAAGGTCTTCAATTTCATGGCCAATCATACCGCTATGATATTATTTTCTGGTTGTGAGAATGGACTGCATCCAAGCTTTGGCTCCGTATGCCGGAGGTCCACCCTTTGTTGATCGGTCGTATCCCGGAGACAAAGCGGAGCGTTCCCATGCCAAGTTCGTCGTCTTGGGCCAGTCTGCGTTGAGATAACTCAGATAACTCCGGGAATAAATATTTTACATACGGCAATATTGCCATCCTCAGCGAAGTCGATGGATACCGATATCGCCCATCGCGCCATCGGATCTCAGAGAAATATAAGAGCCTGCCTTTTTCGGCCCCCTTCTGCTTCCGAGAGGAATAGTATGCTAGTACTACTCTGCATCGCCCGATTTATAATCACCTAAACAATGGAGCGGCGCGAGGACTACAACCCCACAACAACCACCGTCACTAAGGGCCAAGATGCAAACCACATTGCTGAGCAGAGTGAAATATGCAGGCCGATCCCCCACGATAAAATGCAGACCGGGCTGGACCAACCGGCGCCCGTACCTGACCAATCGGTTCTCACCGACGCAGAGAACGTGTCGAGAACGCTGAGCGGTCCAGCTTACAGCGTTTTTTCAAAATCGACAAAGAGATGGATAACTACACTGGTTGTGATAGCGAGTTTCATCTCGCCTATGACAGCTAATATTTATTTCCCAGCTCTAAACCCAATATCGGAGAGCTTGGGCATTTCTACATCCCTTATCAACCTGTCATTGACGTCTTATATGATATTACAAGGGTTGTCACCAACGATTTTCGGTGACTTTGGTGATATGGCCGGACGGCGACCCGCATACATCTTAGCTGTCTTCATATATATCTGCGCCAACATCGGCCTGGCTCTTCAGCGCAATTTCGCCGCTCTTTTGGTTCTACGCTGCCTCCAAAGTATTGGAAGTAGCGGCAGCCTAGTCCTTGGCTTCGCTGTAGTTGCAGACATATCATCGACGGCTGAGAGGGGCAAATACATGGGACTTGTTGGCGCTGGCATTAACGTTGGCCCATCACTAGGGCCACTGCTTGGAGGTGTCCTGAGCCAATACCTTGGTTGGCCTGCCATCTTTTGGTTCTGTGCCATTTTCTCTTTCTCGTGGCTGATCCCATGGGTCCTCACTGCACCAGAGACCTGTCGAAATGTCGTTGGTAACGGTTCTATCCGCCCACCCTATTGGAATAGATCATTACTTGAACTGTTTAGCCGTCGATATGAAGATCCCGAAGGAGCGAGCGCTCTCAGGCGTAAGCTGCGTTTTCCAAACCCACTTAAAACACTAAGCATTGTGTTTGAGAAGGAGATGGCACTCATCCTTTTCACAAACTCCATCTTTTATCTAGCATTCATCCTTGTGGCGGCTACCTTGAGCACACTGTTTCAAGAAATTTACGGATACAATGATCTAGAAGTTGGGCTGTGTTATCTGCCGTATGGATTCGGTTCCTTCGTAGGAGTTTTTGTTCAAGGATATGTCCTTGATTGGAACTACCGGCGAACTGCTAGAAAAATGGGCGTTTCTATTGACCGGAAACGGGGGGATGATTTATCAAAATTCCCTATAGAAACAGCACGAATCCAGCCCTTGTACCCAATGCTCTTACTCGGGAGTGCAAGTCTAATTGGATATGCATGGGCTCTTGAAGTCGAAACCTCGGTTGCGGTCCCCTTGTGCCTTAGTTTCTTGATTGGCATTTTCATACCTACCACATTCAGTGTGCTTAACACTCTGATAGTCGACTTGAATCCGCAAGCACCAGCAACAGCCACAGGAGCGAACAATTTGGTAAGGTGTCTTATGGGAGCCGCAGCTACTGCCGCGATTGACAAAATGATTCAAACGATGGGCCGCGGGTGGTGTTTCACTTTCTGGGCCCTAATGAAGTTGGCTATGCTTCCCTTGCTTTATCTCATTGATACGCGGGGACTCAAATGGAGGACTGCGCGGTTAAAAGAACAAGAACTTGGTACAATCTAGCACGCCAAGATACGATTGATGATACACATGCAAAAATGATTTACCATACCATGGCGACTGCGCTCACTGAGCCAGTAAAGATGATGGTGACAGTTCATGAATATTAGTTATTTTACCCATCGAGCTATAGTGCTGCAACCGCATGTTCCAAAGGTTCTCTCTGGGCTTCCCACATCAACCAATCCGATCGTGTTGTCCTGTTAAGTGGTGTAAGCGTTAAATTGTAAGAATTGCTGGAGAAGAAGCGACTTACGGCAATAAGCCCATGGCGTTGACTTTCCAGACACCCACAGCCAGTGCTAAAAACTGCATGGCTACATATACGAATTTGACCTGAAGCATCTGTGCCGAGTTGCTCTCTGTCTGGAATCGCTCAAAGGCTTGGTTGGTGTTAATCAAGCCCATCAACGGGTTCTTGAACGCCATAAACACCATCATGATGCTGAAGATTTGTAGCGAGTTTCCTGACATGTACATCATAATAGCTGTCATTGGCAGGTTCTTGACAGGTGCCAGTGCTACCTCCCATGCCTTCTTGAGCTTCAACGTATCCATCTCTTCGGGGGTCGGGGGCTTGCGCGGCTGGATCTTGGTGTCCTTGTTCTGCTTCTGCAGAGACAGTTAGCATTTGGGAAACTTGGATGTGTGTGCGTGCGTGTGTGTCGAGGGCGATAGCGTGCCTTGGAGGGAGCTGTTCCAGAAGGGAAGCCTGGAGGGTCTGCGATGCCAGACACCTTGGTTTTGGCCAGAGGTGGCGATTCGAGTTGGGCGACCCAGAAGGGCGCAGCGGACTTTGCAGAGGCCATTTGTACGGTAATAATAGAAAATTTATAAAAGGCAACGAGTCGCGTGTCGATGGTTGTGGAATTGCTGATTGTTCGTCAACGTCAAGCTGCCAAAGTGTTTGTCGCAGGAAAGCTGGCTGATTCGGGAGTGTGTCGGCCAGCTTGGAGCCTGTGGCATGGCGCACACCCACTTAGCCCGGACCAAGCAGTTTTTCCGCTTAATTGCAACTGAGCCATGCCAACTACGTTATCGATAGCGTCGAGAAGGGACCCCCTGGTCGCAATTTGGCTTACCTGAGGAGAGCTCCCCTTTCCATAATCCGACGACGCCGAAAGCCTGACCCAGTGGTGCCAACGTTCACGACGAAGCCGTACATGTATCTGCAGCGAAAGCGACGTAAGATAACCCAGATCGATACTACCAACTTGAACGCGACTGTCTCCGCCCGACCCAACGATAAGACATCCCTCCCCGTTGCCTCAGTGGCTTGAATCGCGGGCACCCAAGAGACGCACATGTGACGTCCCCTCCCTCCACCCTCCACGAAACCTGGTGCCGAACACGCATATCGTCCAATTGGGTGTGTGATCGCGAGAACAGGCCAGGCATCCCAAGACCAAAACGTGAGGGGTTGCTTGTTCCAAGGCGCACATCCCGCTTTCGAACGTTGGTAGCTGGCGCCCGGAGGACATTACCATCAATCAAAACGGTTCGCAGGGGTACACACACGACGCCATGTCGAGCTCTGCTAGTGGAGGGGACTCCAAGCTGTTTGCTCGGGTAAGCATTTCAAAATTTGCTTTGTTCCATCTATGCCATGTCTCAGCCCTCGTCGGCGTCGAGTTACCTGACTTGTCATGGTCACCAACTTGACAATCACCTTCTTTGCCTTTCCCGACGCACCACCCAACGTCTCTTGTTTCCTGTCCCACAACCACCTCATTTCTACCGCCTAATTCTCTCTGCCTTCCATGTCTCGGCCGACGGCTCTTGATGTAGCACCGTCGCGCAAGAGATGTCTGCCATGTTCCTCGCATACGTACCTCCCCCAGCACTGAACCCATGGCTAAAAACCCCACAGGGCAAGGTAGCTGAGCTACGCCTCGAGCTAAACAGCGGAGGGAAGAAGGATAAGAATTACTCGGGGAAGAAGATTGCTCTAAAGAAGATTGTAGCCAACATGACCATGAGCAACAATGACATGGTTGCTCTGTTTCCTGATATTATCGGATGTATGCACATTCAGAGTCTGGAAATTAAAAAGATGTATGCAAATACGCAGCCACTTGTCGAGAGCAACGCATATTAACATGCAACCAGGTGCTTTTTGTTTCTGGTCAACTACTCGAGGATGAGACCCGAGATTGCTGTCAAGGCCATTCCGGTTTTGGAGCATGTATGTTCCCTAGCCCGATGGACGAGGCTGAGCTAACTCATGACCTGCAGGATATGGAGGATCACAACCCACTTGTACGAGCATTAGCCTTGCGAACCATGTCTTACATTCACGTTCGAGAGTTTGTCGAGGCCACAGTCCCTATCGTCAAGCATATGTTGAAGGATGGGGATCCTTATGTACGAAAAACCGCAGCCTTCTGCGTTGCCAAGCTTTATGACCATGACCGACACATGGTAGAAAGCTCGGATCTAATTGACCGTCTAAATTCCTTGTTGAGGGATGACAATCCCACCGTCGTGGCCAGTGCACTTGCTGGCCTTATGGATATTTGGGAACGAAGCGATGCTATCAAGCTCACCATTGACTACAATAATGCTTCTAAGATGGTGGCTATTCTCCCTGATTGCTCTGAGTGAGTTTTTCCAGCAATGCGCCAACAAATGGATCCTTACTGACATTGTATGTAACAAGATGGGGTCAAACATATATTCTCGAGGCTCTAATGTCTTATGTTCCACAGGAATCAGGGGAGGCCGTCCTACTGGCAGAACGCATATCCCCTCGGTTGTCGCACTCGAACTCGTCAGTTGTGCTAACTTGCATCCGAGTCATTCTCTATTTGATGAACTACATCTCTGATCAGAAACAAACCTCAGCGCTTTGCAAGAAACTATCGCCCCCACTTGTAACTTTGCTTGCCAAGGGGCCAGAAGTACAGTATTTGGCCCTCCGCAACGCCTTGTTGATTCTTCAACGGCGGCCAGATGTCTTGAAGAACGACATTCGCGTTTTCTTCTGCAAGTACAATGACCCCATTTACGTCAAGGTCACCAAGTTAGAGCTTATCTTTATGCTCGCTACTGAGGATAACATTGACGAGGTTTTGACCGAGCTTCGGGAGTATGCCACGGAAATTGATGTGCACTTTGTCCGAAAAGCAGTCCGTGCCATTGGAAAGCTCGCCATTAAAATTGAACCAGCAGCCCGACGTTGCATTAACTTGCTTCTGGAGCTTGTGGCAACCAAGATCACATATATTGTGCAGGAAGCCACCGTCGTTATTCGAAACATCTTCCGAAAATACCCCAACCAATATGAGTCGATCATCAGCACTCTTTGCGAGCACCTTGATTCTTTGGATGAACCAGAGGCCAAGGCCGCAATGGTCTGGGTTATTGGGCAGTATGCCGATAGAATCGAAAACAGCGACGCGCTGTTGGAAGACTTTTTGTACTCGTTTGCTGAGGAGCCAGTTGAGGTGCAACTTGCTCTGCTAACAGCGACTGTTAAGCTATTTATTCAGCGACCAACCAAGGGACAGGAGCTGGTACCTCGGGTTTTGAAATGGGCCACTGAGGAAACAGATAACCCCGACTTGCGAGACAGAGCATACATGTACTGGAGACTGCTATCGACGGATATGAATGCAGCGAGGCAAATCGTGATGGGAGAAAAACCAGCTATTACTGCCGAATCAGAACGTCTGGACAACGCTACGCTAGAGGAAATGTGCCTAAACGTTGGCACCTTAGCCACTGTGTACCTCAAGCCCGTACAGACTGTCTTTAGGTCTGCACGACCCCGGAAGCTCCAGGACTCACCCGCTCTTCAGAAGCGAAATCTCGATGGTCCTGATAGCCAAAAGAGCATCAGCATGTTTGGCAATGCCTCACAGCCAACTGACATTGACACGCGAAGCAGGCAGGCCCCTGGGGAGGGTGGCAACTTACAGCAGGCCGTCAACGATGCAGACGCGTACTTTTCGAGCCTTGGTCCTCAGCAGATGGCCTCAATGAACATTTATCAGGGAGATGACGCGTTTGACGGAGGCAATGGTGCTGGAACCGGTTATGTCGTGAGTGCGCATGCACCTCAGGCCGTGCTCCAGCCCGCCCAAGGCCAGGGAAGCAACGGAGATCTCCTGGTACTGTAGGTTATTACGAATTTAGCGACGAGGATTTGCAAATACGATATCAGGTGTAATGTGCATAAAACTATGTGGTCTGTAGGCGGCCATTGAACCGCTGTACCTGTTTTCTAAGCCGCAATTTGTACCTATACGTGCGAAAATGACGCTGCGGATCTAGTCTAGTTTGATATATGATGTGTGCGGGATATTCAGAAGCCAGGGGATCTCATTACATTGTGAATCTAGCAGTATATCACATAAGATATTCCTCACTCTTGATCAAGCAAGTCTAGCACCAATGCAACATAAACTAAACTTCTTGGTTTTGTGAGATTGAGAGTATATTTCGTAGACAAATGCGAATAAAGTAACTGCAAATACCAATTGAAACTCAAGTCGAGCAGATCATTCCCAGGTGGCAAATTGTTAGAGATAGATTGTGTGTGTGTGTGTGTGTGTGCGTGTATGTATGAACTCAAGAAAAGTCAATGCCCGTGCCGGTCCTACAACATTCCGTTTTCAGAGAACGCCATATCGGTCGCGCATTCGTTCATCCAGCGGTCTTACTGCCTCTTCCACTGTCCGGCGTTCTCGGCGCCCTTTGAGACGCTGTTGAGGCCGTTCTCCAACCCCGTTCCGAGGTTGCCCAAGCCATCGCCGACAGGCCGTCCCGCGTCGCCCGTGACGCTGTTGAGGGTGTTGCCCACGCCTCTGGTCGCCGCGCCCGTTACGCCGCCGACGGTTCGTCCGAGGCCACCGACCAGGTTGCCCACCGTGCTCGTTAGGAACTGAGCGGCGTCGGTGGCATGCTCAGTAGCGTTCTTGTCGTTGCCCATGGTTGGTTTTAGTTTAGTGGAAAGGTATGTAGTATATGGTTAGGGAACAATAAAGGGTTTTTGAAAATGACCTTTTTGTGATTGTTTTTTGTAAAAATCCAAGAGATTCTGTATGTGGTTGGTTTGATCTGGGAATGGATTTCAGTTTTGGAAGAGGCATGTCGTCTTTTAAAGTCGTCTTGACTTACACCTTGAGGATGACGATCCTGGAACGCCTTCGAGATGACGTCAACAGACTCTGCACACACTGTCATCTACACCACCCCATTGGAACGTGCTTTGCACAACGACCCCCTTCTCACTCGGCAAATGACGTCCTACTCTGGGAAAAAGGCACATGAAATGCTCTGCAGCGCAGCTTTTCTCTCCAAAGATTGCGTCAGACCATGGCCCATAATCCAGCCCATATAGGGTATCTATGTCATGAAACAGGGTTACCTGGGATCACGCAACCCCCCCCCTTAACAAACTGATGCCTTCTGGTGGTTTCTTCATCATGTGCATTGGGATCCGTGCCGTCGTTTTTTTCTATTGCGCATGACTGCTTGGGACCAAAATTGATTATCTATGAAGATCGCTCGCTACCACCAAATCTAGATGCAAAATCATTACAACATCGGAAAACTGATGGAAGAATGGTCACTTTGGCACGAAGTCACACTGATTGTCCCTGTCCTGCCATAACGCCATAAAATTAACTTTTAACTTGCTTTTAACCAATGTTGAACTCGTCTGCTGTAGACTTCATCAACATCATGCTCTTCCTCTTGATGATATCCCGAGCCGATCTCTCGTCGGTGGGCTTTTCCTTGTCGTTATCCTTGGTGCCCTTGCTGACATCCTTGTGGCCTCGCTTCTTCGTCTTCCTCTCCACACCGGCGCCGATACCGCCGGGGGCCTCTCTTAGGCCGTAACTCTTTGCAGTATGTCCCAAATGCAGCTCCGAAATATCAAAGTGGGCCCGCTCTTCCTTTACGTGAGTGGCATACGCTCGGATATGTGACTTGAATCCGTTTCTGGCAAGCTCTAAGCGATTGATGTCCACAAGTAAGCGTTGCTCAAAGTGCAATTGTAGTGATTCGGCTTTGTCGTGGTAGGATTGACCTTCCTCGGGAGATGCTGTAGTCTCAACGGGGAACTCGAGCTTGGTCATCATAGCTTGTTTGAGGATGGAGTCGTAGGACTGATGTGTTGGGGGCGAGGATGCCTTGAGTAGTTCGATATAGCCTTCCTCAGTGCCAGGCAAGAGGAAAAGAAGAGCATCACCGGGTCGCCCCGCTCGAGCAGTTCGACCGATACGATGAATGTGGTCGGCAAAGCTAAAGGCGGGATCATACTCAATGACTAAGTCAACCGAGGGAATATCGAGACCTCGGGATGACACATCGGTGGTGATTAGAAGAGAGGGCGACTTGCAGGCGGAGAATGACTTCAGAGTAGCTGTGCGGATGGGTTGTGACAGTGAGCCGTGCATCCTGTGCAGCACCACCTCGGGGCTTGCGGGAGATGTCATGTAGGCTGCTTTCGAAACAGTCTTGGACACAGATTCCGCGTCCTTGGAAGATGCGACAGCGGCCTCGTTCTGGTTGGGGTCTCTCAAAAGTTCGTAGTGAAAATCGACAGAATCCGCACAAGACATAAAAACAATAGCCTTCATAGTCCGGCCGCGACGAGAAAAGGTGGATTTGAGAAAGGAAACCAAGGTGACTAGTCGGAGCTTGGCTGGCACAATGGTGTATGACTGGTGAAGCTGGGCAGGGGCCTTCATGGCCTTGTCGTCGTCGACCTTGACATCCTCCTTCTCGGCAGCTAAGAATGTCGCATCCGCTAAACTCATCTCTCCTAGTTTTTGTACATTCATCTTCATTGTCGCAGAGCATAGGACAGTCACTCTCCGGTCGGGAAGGGATTTTAGGGGAGTTCCGTCTGGAAGCTTGTCAGAGACATCGATCTTGCGTAGTGCATCAATGGCTTTCTTCAAGTCGTCCTCGAAACCTAGATCCATTAAGCGATCACCTTCATCTAGGATGAGCCACCTAACAGTGCTGAGGCTGAGTGCTTTGGTGTTGTCGATATGATCAGCGAGTCGTCCGGGGGTAGCAACAAGGAAATTGACACCCTTTCGTATTCTTGCCTTCTCGGCCTTTTTTGATTCTCCTCCAGTGATTGCCGTTGAAACTAGCCACGGAAAGGGTCGGATGAGCTGCTCAAGTACGGTGTGCGTTTGCTTTGCAAGTTCTCGGGTCGGTGCAACAATAATGGCGAATACTCCGGAATCTCGATGTATCTGGGCCTTTCCTCGCTCACTCAAGAGAAGAACTCGGTGGAGGATGGGCAGGAGGTACGAATAAGTTTTTCCAGAACCCGTCTCGGCCTGAACGAAGGCATCTGAGCTGTTGGATAGCATGTGCGGAATCACTTTCTGTTGAATGGCAGTCGGTCTTTCTAGGTTCATTTTTCTGAGCTCCTCCACTAAGCGCGCAGAGATGGTTAGTGTGCCGAAGCTGGCCACATCTGAGAGCGGCGCATTGGTAGGCTCCGGGGCCGTCCATTCGGCATCCTTTTCATCAAGCTCTGTTTTTTGAGATGGGTTGAATGAAAAGAGTCGAGAAATAACCTGTCGGTCGCCTTTTCCAGTACCGCCTTGTTGATTTCGACTTTGGTTTGTCGCACCATCGCCGCCGAAGCGCTTGTCTCGCAAAAAGCTCCTTTGAGAAGGGTCGTGGTCGAATCGTCGATTAAAACCATCGGTATCCGTCCTTTGACGCTTGAATGATCTTTGGTCGCCTCCATCTTCCCTCGTTGAGTTGCGCGCCTCCGATCCGCCAGAAGCCAACCTCGCCGACTTCTCAGCCTGCTTCCTGTCCCTCCAGCGACCGCCCTTGAACTTGATTTGAGGCTTGATGGGGCCGGAGCCCAGCTCAAAATTCAAGAGCATGCCATCGTCCGCCATGTTGTCAGATGTCGTACAGATCGTTGGAGGTGGTGGTGGGGCTCAAGTCTGAAGGCGACGAGGAAAAAAAAAGTTTTGGTTGCTTTCCATAATCAGCTTATCGATAAAGCCGCTTTATCTTATCTTATCACATCGATTTCAATTTCCGCATGGGGTAATCAAGATTTGTTCTAGACTGTCTGGGTACCCGCTATGCATGATGACATGGAAATGCATCGTGTCGTTGAACCACGTGGAGCTTTTTCTCTCTTCTATCCCGCATTGCTTTGTTGTTGGTTCAAGCGCACAGCCCACTAGGGGAAGTTTGAGAGATTCATCCTGCGTAGGTTTATCAATGGGCTTGTGGGAGACGAATTGGGGAATATTTTGTCATCACAACATGAGGCCTTGATTGAAATATGTTTTTCTCTAATATGAGATGATGGTGCGTATGGAAGGGCTGCAGTTAAAACAGTTGTTAGCCTTTCCTGAAGATTAAGACCAGGTCCCTCGAATTTAGACTCTGCATTGGATACGAAATTTGGAGGGCTTGGCCCTCTCTGTCTTAGAATGCGAGGTATGACTACTATCCTGTGATATCCTGGTCTTTGAGGCTTGCTACACATTCGATGGAATGGGGGCACGCGCATGCAGAGTGATGCATGGTTTTCATCATGGTTCGTGGGGTTAACAGAGGGTGTAATGACTGGGTTACGACTTGTCATTAATGAAGATACGAACGCTGAAGGATGGACAAGGTGAGGTGGACCTGGCAACTGTCCTGCAAACTGGGCCTGGCGATTGTATAGGTGCTATCTTATGGGGTCGCTCATTTGGGATGCGCCAAAAAAGTAATCACCGAACCGTAATAATGGATCACCAGGCACCGAGGCAACGCGTTCAGTTGCAACGCGGATGCTAGACTGAACGGGGATGTGTCCTGTTGACGGGAGTCGGAGGCGGGGCAAGACAAAATGCCGACCGGTTCTAAGGTCCGCTCGGTCTCGGCCTTGGCTTCATGGTACACAGAAGGGACAACCAGAGGCAAGAGATATGTCAGCGAGCAGTCAGATGCTCCGTGGCATCCGGCAACAAAACGGGACTTTTTCGTCGCCCTGGCCATGTGACGGATCGAAAACTACAGCCCTGTGGTTCCCTGTTAGGTTTCCACTGTGCACTTGTGTGACGCCACTTGGCTAAATTGGCTGAAGCTGACGTTTCGCAATTTTTTTTTTAATAGTTGTGGCTGAGGAAAATATAATAGTGGGGGGTATCGGAGCAAGCAGGCTGAGCTGCTTTGGCTCCCGGAATCGTGGGACTGTTGCCTTGTTGACGATGTCTTGCTGCAGTGATTTGCATTGACTTTCCAGGTTTAACGATGCCATGCGTGCGCTGTTTGTCGTTGTTGGAGCTAGTGTTTCTACATTAAAAAAACCCTGGGAATGTCGACACAAATTGGACTCTGAAGTTATTGGCTTTTGTGCAATGCTTGCCCTAGATCCACATGCAGTCTATGGATGCAAGGAGAGCTGAGAACGAGGCAAAGACAAGTAAAGGGCGGAGAGCAGAAAAAAAAACACCAACAAACCTTACAGGTTGATTCACCAATTGGTAGCTAAGCCTGGGCCTTTGGTTGGAGAGCGACCAGAAAATTTGGGGCAATTGGACGCAACCCGACAGGTTGGCTGCAGGGCGTGGCCATGGATTCCGGCTTCTCCCTAGGTATCCACCCGGGGACGGGAGGCAAGGACTCGCAGGGATAGGTAAACGGGCGCCGGTTTGTTCTCGCCTGGGCCACCACAACGCCCGCCACAAGGCGTTATACAGCGTCCTGAGACCCCTGGATCTACAGTTGGGACGTCGCAAAGTTGTGTTCCGTCTGACCGCAAGTGCGTGTAATTCCTTAGCGCTGTGCGTAAATTGTCGTCATCCAGGCGCATGCCTTGAAGCGGGCTTGGAAGGTCGCGTGCGTGAAAAAAAGTCAATGCATGTAATTCAGCGGCAGAGGATGCAGAAGATGAGGCCGCAGCTAGGCTACGTTTACTTTTTTGATTGACACTGATCGAGAGAGATGACATAATGGTTTGGGATTTCTTGGTTGGAAGCAAAAAGTCACTCATGGATGGAGTCGCTGGTTCGTGGGAGCAAAAGAGAAGAAATCTGAGGCGGGTTCCGCTGGGGCGGCAACCTGTGCCCTGGGATATGGGATGGCAGTCAATGACAGGCAGGGAGCCTGGCCCTTCCTCCCACCTTCCAGCACGTTCTGTTTTTTTACTAGTGAGTGGCCTAGACTTGTTTCCTCTCGTGTGCGAGGAGGCGGGTTAAAAATCTACTTCCGCGTGAGAGGCGGGTTACCTATCTAGAGATACATATGTAGTGCCCCACGGCGGGCGCCCTTCACCGTGGACATGGCCGGGAGCTAGGTGGGTGACTGGATGGCTCGCCGAGGACAAGCAGTGAAAGGCTCAGCGAAGCCACTGTTGTAGTGGAAAACAAGAGGGTTGAAGAAAACAACAGCGGCGATGACAGGGACCAGCAGGGACAAGGGTTGAGTCATTCCAGAAGCCGCGGCCAGTCACAGCTCAAGCCAGCCCCGAGCCCACTCACACACCCTCACCAAACTCCGCGTCCGAAATCCGCGAACTCGATGGCTACCTTGATGCATGCTAAGTACCCGCCCCAGCTAAGCTTGCAGTGGATGTACCTCTCGCTGACCGCTCGGAGACGAAGTTGACGGCCGGTTCCAAGCGTTGAGCCCTCGGTCCCCCAGCCCGGTGTTCCATCCACTGCACATCGCCCTTTACACGCTTTGCACCCCACACGCAATGCCATCCACCACATTGCTGCAGCAGCTTCCTGACGCATGGATCCATGGATCCCTCAGAGCAAACTACGTACCGCCCGTATCCACCTCAGGCAATGAAAAAAAGCTGCATCCCCCGTCCACCGCCCAGGGCCAGCCCGTCTCTTCTCCCAGGTTAAACCCACTTCATCACCAACCCCAGACCAGACATTCTTCTCACATCTAGCCTTTTCTTTCAGTCATTCCCCCTTCCATAATTCATCTTCTCATCCCCCTCTCACAATTCTCTCCTTAATCTGGCCTGCGCGTTTGTTTGACGGCTGTAGCGCTGTCAAATGAACCTGCAATCGATATCCTTCCTCTTTTCCCATGTAAGTGACTTTTTTTTTCAATTGGTGTGCCGCCACCACCACCACCATCACCTCCATGCCCCTCAACATCTCGTGGCCCGATCACTATCTCATTATCATCCGACTTTGGCTCCATTCTCCCTCAATCCTCAGGCATAACAAGTTGGCCTGGATAGGATTCGATCCCTTCACCTGGTACTATTTCCAATGCTGACTGAGACATTCTTCACAGCCCTCCCCCCACTAGGCCTGTTCTAAATGCCTACTATCTATTCTTCCCTCTACTCGAATTTCGTCCGTCAAGGATCAACATTCGCCAAATCTATCACCACCCACGGCTACGCCCAGTCAGTAGTCGCTGCCACTCACCCTCACGTCCTCAACTCTCAGAACCGACCCGCCTTTACTCGCCGTACTACCAAATCCAGACTTGGTCGTCTTTCTGGACTTCAGCTTCACTCAGCCTTCCACACTGAGAGAGTCGCCCCTACCGGTCTCACTGAGCATCGACCTGCCCATAATCATGGAGGTCTAGACGACTACTTTGAGGCTCTGCAAGACCAGCAGGCCTCTGGAGAGGTTGACGCCGAATGGTCTCAGTTTGAGTTTCCTAAGCGCATTGAATGGAAGCCTACTGCCGCTTCCATTCTGACCGGAAAGGAGAGAGCTTATGCACCCGAGAATGAGCACGCCATTATTGACGATGCTGACATTGAGTCGGCTCTGTCATTAGAGGACCAAGCGGCCCTAGCTCACATCGATGCTGCCCTTGAGAGGGCAATCAAGGCCCGGAGTCTCCAAGAGGCCGCTGAAAATGCGTCCGCAGATGGACGATCTGTCGCGGGTTCGAGAATTCGATCCCCTGTGGTTGAGAGATCGCAAACTCCGGCAAGCATCGCCCGCAGTGCTACCCCTCCGGTTGATCCCCAGTCACAGTCTTATGCGGACCACCTCCATAAACTCTCCGAGGGCGGCCGCTATGCTGAAATTCCCACAGTCTTTGAGGCCATGTTGGCGACCGGCGTCCAGCCCATTGCTAGTGCCTACAACGCACTCCTTGTGGCTGCCATCCACATCCCCTCTAAGAAGATTGAGATTGTTTCCAAGGCTCTCGATGTCTACGCCGACATGCTCCGAAGAAGAGTGTCTCCTGACGCTGATACTTACAACATTCTGGTTGGCCTGCTCGCATCACGATGCCTGGAGGTTGCTGAGTTGAAGGCAACTCTGGAAGACAAGCGAATGCGTTTTGGAGGTATGGATGAGCCTGGCAAATTCATGTTCGCTTCGCACGAGCTTGAACATGCCATTCTCTGTGAAGACGACCGACTAGATCTGGCTATCAAGTTGTTCGACACCTCTGTTGACACTGACACTGCTCTGTACTCCGCTGAGACATACCAGCAGCTCATTTCCGCCTGTGCGCAGGCTGGACGAACTGCGGATATGCTCCGCTTGTTTGAGCACATGGAGGCCAACAAGGTGGTTCCTTTTGCCGCCCTCTTCCCTACCATGATTACCACTTTCGCTGGTTCTGGTGATTTGATCAGTGCTGTCGAGTGCTATAATGAGTACCGAAGCTTGGCCATTGCCCACGACGAAGGCCAGGAGACCCTCCACGACCGCTTGGATGCGGAGGTCTACGCTGCCGTTATCAATGCCTACGTGATCACGGACAAGATTGAGGGTGCCATGAAGTTCTTCCAAAAGATCATCAGCGAGTATGGAGTTCGAGCTGCTGACATCAAGGATGCCCTGGTCACCACCGGCTTTGTCAAGGGCTTCATCTCCCGAGGCATCTACCAGGAGGCTTTCCAATGGGCTCAGGCTGTCGAGGCCGAGGCCCGTGCCCGCGCCATGGGCAAGATTGCCACTATTGCTGCCGATAAAGATGACAAGGCCACAGCCATTGCTGCGTATTCCAGCATTCCTAACCGTATGGAAGACTTGGCTATTCCCGCTACCTCTCTTCTTGCCATGAGCGTGCGGGAAGGTGACGTCGCTGCCGCCACTAAGTACTGGAACGTGTTGACTAACCCTGAGATGGCCCCAACCGCTGCATTCATTGAGCCTACTGCCATGTATGCCATTGCTTTGATTGGCTCTGGCCGAGTTGCCGAGGGTTTGGCCCAGTCCGAGATGATGTTCCAGCGAATCCGAGCAACAGAATCCGAGGCCCGAACTCACCTTGTCGAGGAAATTGATGAGGGTATCGAATTTGTCACTCGATACATGGATGTTCGGGGCATCCCTGATCCTCGTGAGATGGCATCTCAGATCTCGAGCTTCCAGCAGTCTGTATCTCCTTTCCCATCAAACACGACCGTTTCGAGCTTCGAGGATACCTTCGACCCTTATGCCCACAACACCGACTTCAAGGGATCTTCTCTCATTGCCGATGACCTTGAGGGCAACCATGGTCGCAAGGGACCCCGTCTGACAGAGGCTCTAAACCGATTTCGAAACATGAGACGAGCTGGCCGACACCCCCGATATATTACCTACGCGAAGCTGATTTCCGCTGCTGCCCGTGAGGGTAAGATGGATCTGTGCCACGATATTCTTGCCATGGCCCGCACCGACATGCCACTCATGCCCCAGTACGCTGTTGTTCGATATGGATGGTCCAGCATCCTGGATGCCATGGTTGGTGCCTGCCTCACAGTCGGTAACCGCGGACGGGCTGAGCAGTTTCATCAGGAGCTGTTGGAGATGGGTGCCACTCCATCTGCCAACACCTTTGGTCTGTACATCACCACCCTCAAGGACTCAACCAAGACTTTCGATGAGGCTTCCGAGGCTGTCCGTATTTTCCACCGCGCTAAGGCTGAGGGTGTTGAGCCCAGCTCTTTCTTGTACAATGCTTTAATTGGCAAGCTTGGTAAGGCTCGACGAATTGACGACTGCCTCTTCTACTTTGCTGAAATGAGAGCTTTGGGCATCAAGCCCACTTCCGTTACCTACGGCACCATTGTCAACGCCCTTTGTCGAGTTAGCGACGAGAAGTTTGCCGAAGAGCTGTTTGACGAGATGGAGGCTATGCCCAACTATAAGGCCCGCCCCGCTCCTTACAACAGCATGATGCAGTTCTTCCTCACAACCAAGCGTGATAAGTCCAAGGTTCTCGCTTATTACGAGCGTATGAAGGCCAAGGGAATTGCCCCTACTGCTCATACTTACAAGCTGTTGGTTGACACCCATGCAACACTCGAACCTGTCGACATGACCGCTGCCGAGGAGGTTCTGGCTACTATCAGCGCCTCAGGTCAGCGTGTCGAACCAGTTCACTATGCCTCTCTGATCCACGCTCGGGGATGCGTCATGCATGATATGGAGGGTGCCCGAAAGATGTTTGATGATGTTGTTGGCCAGTCTCTGGTTCCTGTCAACGCCAGCCTTTACCAGGCTCTCTTTGAGGCTATGGTTGCCAACCACCAGGTTGCTGCTACCGAGCCGATTCTGGCCAAGATGCGAAGCCAGCGCGTCGAGCTAACTCCGTATATTGCCAATACTCTGATCCATGGCTGGGCTGCCGAAAAGAAGATTGAGAAGGCCCAGCAGATCTATGATACGGTTGGCCGGGAGAAGCGTGAGCCTAGCACCTATGAAGCTATGACTCGCGCCTACCTGGCCGTTGAACAGCGGGAGCAGGCCAAGGGTGTCGTCGGAGAGATGCTCACCCGCGGTTACCCCAGTGCTGTTGTCAACAAGGTTCTTGAGCTTCTTGGTGGTGGCCAAGAAGCTGCTACTGAATGAATGAATCTAATGCCAAGCTGTGCTTCGGCGTCGTTTATTGTTCAGTGTTATGGTTTATTTCCTTTGTCTACTTGGATGCGGTCTGTTTGATACCCCGTTGTACTGGTTGGGACTTATGTTTTTCTGCGGGGTTGCATTTTGAGTTTCGAGGAGCAGAACGCCCTCGTTCCCTTCGATGGGATGGCGTTCGGGGACATAAAATGGGTTTGGGTTATGACTTGAGAACGTTTGGGCCTGGGTTAAAGGATTCGGGACCTGGCGTTCCCTGATAGACATCACACCACTCCGATAAGGAAAAACAAATATTCGTGCAGCATATAGGGACCAAGGAGAAGGATATCTGGGAACACGGAGACATTCCGGGAAGGCGACGCAGAGATAGGACCCTGCTGCCTGTATTATCAAAACCAGAAATGAATACAAAGAAATAATTCACAAATAACATGACATAATTCAACTTTTGGACCCAAAATGACGAGTTTTTATTTTACAATGGGCATTGGCGGTGAAACGAATGGGTTAGTTGGTGGTCGGCATGATTGCACATTCATGCCTCTTTCAAGTGGCATTGCATGAGTTGCGCGGCAATGAGCAGCGACATTTGAGAGACGACTAGGCTGAAATGTAATTGTCCAATGGACGCACTGCCGAATGCGAATTCGACCCAGAATAGAAGCAGACGGACAACGCATGGGATCCTGGCTCAAGACGGACACCGACAATGCTACAGTGCCATATATGAGACATTACATGTTCTAGCACTGTGTGAAACCCGCGATGGGCCCCGCTGCCTCTTGGAGGAAACCTCCCGATGGTTGATCGGAGAGTAAAAGAGCTCACTCCCCAAGAATCCTTTGCTGTCTCACACTCCCACCTTGACACAAAACCTTACAGCTTTTGCTTTTTTTGTTGAGATACCAGTACGCCAATTAATCGCCTGCCTCGCGTTCATCCACGTCGATTTTCTTTTCCTTTCCACGCAGAAGCAGAAGGGCTGTCCGTCCCCTGATCATCACCCCTCCAAAAAAAAAAAACGCCATGACATCTAGGAACCCCACCATCGCCGTGTCGGCGCCCGGCAAGGTGCTTCTTGCTGGTGGCTACTTGGTGCTGGACCGCCAGCACACTGGTTTCGTATTTGGCCTCAACGCTAGGATCAACGTCATTGCCGGCGAGATTCGCACGACGCCGGGCGTGCAGCTGACGGAGATTGTCGTCGACAGCCCGCAGTTCCTCGACGCCCAGTGGAGGTATGGCTATCATCTGGCGGAGGCCGGAGGTGGCATCAAGGTTACTCAGTTGCAGGTGTAAGTTGGTTCGTGTATTTATTTTTTTTTTCCGATGCCCTCGCTGTAAGGTACCATCATTTGGTCACGACCCCTCCCTCTCACGGGCTTGTCAAGCGTCCCAGATCCCCGGGCCAGGCCGTCCTCGCTACCACTCACCCTGGTCAGGCGTCAACCGACTTCTCGGGATTCTCACGTCAATCTGTCTTGGGTATCTGCGGTCTGTTCTCTATGCTCACACAACTTGCCACAGCGGATCCAAGATCAGTCCAAACCCCTTTGTGGAGACTACTCTCAGCTATGCTCTCACCTATATCGACCGCGTTGCCCACCAGCGTCCCAGCCATAGCATGAAGTCGTCTCGTCTCATCATCCTTGCAGACAACGACTATTACTCCCACTCGGGCGAAGCAGATGCCCAAAGGGGCCGCTTCGCCCGCTTTCCCGTAGCCTTAGGTGATGCCAACAAAACGGGTCTGGGCTCGTCTGCTGCCCTTGTCACGTCGCTCACCGCAGCTTTGCTGGCTCATTACCTTCCCAGTGAGCTCTTTGACATTGACTCCCAATCTGGAAAGAGGACTTTGCATAATCTTGCGCAGGCCGCGCACTGTGCAGCTCAGGGCAAGGTCGGCTCTGGATTCGATGTGGCCGCAGCTGTGTTTGGTTCTTGCAGATACAAGCGCTTCTCTCCCGAGACTCTGAGCAAGATCCCTGAGCCGGGCACGCCGGGATTCGCAGACTCGCTGGTTCAGCTCATCGATGGCAAGTCCACGTGGGATGTGGAGGTTGACAAGGAGGAGGTCAAGCTACCCAGCGGTCTGGTTTTGAGAATGTGCGATGTGGACTGCGGCAGCAAGACGGTGAGCATGGTCAAGAAGGTTCTGGCGTGGAAAGCCCAAGACCCCGAGGGCTCCAAGCAGCTCTGGGATGAGCTCCAGAAACGAAATGAGGGCCTGATTGCCACGCTTAAACAGGGCGATGTTGAGCAACTACCCACCAAGGTCGGCGGAGTCCGTGAGCTGATCCGGAAGATGGGCACGGTTAGTGATGTGCCTATTGAGCCTGACAGCCAGACAGAGCTTTTAGACGCTGTTAGCGCTATCGATGGAGTCTACGGTGGCGTGGTCCCTGGTGCTGGTGGCTTCGATGCACTGGCATTGCTGATGAAGGATGATGCTGAGACTAAGCAGCGTGTTGAGAAGTTCCTGGAGGGCTGGGCTCAAACCAAGGGCACCAAGGTTAAGCTTTTGGCAGTCACAGGCGAGATGGAGGGCGCTCGTCAGGAGAGCCTGGATGTATACTCTGGCTGGATTTAGAGGGCAACATGACATCGTGCCAAGTACTAGGGCAGAGCAGATGCAGATGCACAGAGAACGGATTGAGTGACATATTGACCAACATCTGAGACCGAAACGAAACGAAGGTCGCTGTTTGTTGGCAGTTATGATGGTGAGTTAATCTGCTCTTGCTTTAGGATAGATTAAAGAAATAATTAGATGTCCGTGTTATGGATTGTTTTTTTTTTTCGTTTGGGTGTGATACCAATCATACAACCCCGCAATAATTCAACGCAAAACGTTCCTTTGGTGCCCTTACCAACCTCAGTAGTTTGCCTTTCTGAAAGGGCAAATTAAACAAGGGAAAAACAAAAAAGCAAATGTTTGTCATGATCGGTTTGCGACTGCAATCCCAATTCTCCTTCCCAGCAAAGCCAACAAAAAGCCAGGTTTTAAAAAGAGCAATTCATAATTCTCCACCCGCTCCGTATTTCCCAAACGCAGAGAGATAAAACAAAGATTTAATAAAAAAAATAAAAATAAAAGGCCCACCGACCCAAGGATTGTTTTCGTCAAGGGGGATGAAAACGAAAGGAAAGGGGGGGGGAAGCACAGACGTGCTCCCTTTCAGCTCTCGTTATTCTGTGACGACTCTTTTCACGACGCGTTGTCTTGAATACGTCCCCATCTACCGTTGTACGAGCGTTCCCCCCACTTTTTTCTTTTTTTGGTTGTTGCGTAGTTGTCGTCGGCCTCCACTGCTGTGCGTCTGTTGGGCGGCGGCGGTGTCTACCTTTCGCAATTTTTTCCTTCTTTTTCTTTCTTGTTGCATGTCGACTGGTCCCCTCATGGAAGACTCTCGGTCGAAGTGGACGCTTGTGGTGTCAGGGCCGGCAGAGCTGGCGGGCGGAGCGGGTGCGAGAAGAGGCTGGACGTTGAGTACGGGGACTGGGGTGCCTGCGGGAGCGGCATGGCGGGATCTGCGACGCCAATGCGGCTGGCGGCGGCCTTGTCACGGAGGATGGCGATTCTAAAACAAGAACAACACTGGTCAGCTGACGATCTACTCTTTCTGTTTTTGTTTTTGAGGTCAATCCATCTGAGTGGCTGAGCGAGATTTCTCTTCATGCACAGCCAGGAATGAACACGAGGTGTTCTTTTTTGGCTTCTTGCTTGCATCTCATGTGTGTTGGTCGGGGATGGGGCTGGCTTACTCGTCCTCGGAGATGCCCGGTAAAGAGACAGGCTCGCGCTTGAGATCAAAGGGAGCAGACTGTGTGGGCGAGTCAGTTTCAAAAGCTACAGTCACTGGGAAGAGCTGAACATACGATTTGCATTGATGCCCGGTGGTGCTGTTGCTGGTGCTGCTTTTCCTTGCGGCGTCGTACTCGAATGAGCGTCTGCACACGTGAGCACAGCGTGCGGACGTTGGTTGATATTTGCATTTTGGCGCGGGTGCTCAGGTTCGCGGGGTGCAGCTGTATTGTGCCTTTGAGATCACGATCCGAGCCTCGACGTTGAAGTGCAGGCCGCATTAAGAAGAATCGGGTTTGGTGTAATTAATCGTCGCTGGCTGGAATGCAGGACCGGAGAAGTGAATTAAAAGGTAGGTAGAAAGAAGACGGGCCAAAAGACGAACGCAATGCACCAAACGAAAGCAGGACGACCAAAAGAAAGAGAAGGAAAAAACAATGAAAGATAATTATTCCCAGTTGAAGATGAAGAGAGAGGTTGCGTCAGGAGGTGCGAGGTGGGAGCAATATCAATGGTATCTGAGCCTGGCTGCTAGGCGTGTCGTAAGTCAATGAGGCGCTGGTGAAACGACAGCGTCCGGTGAGTGCGGCGGTAAACCGGCGTCGATCCAAGCCGTTAGGGGACGGGGGATTCGGTAGGGATGACAAGCCAGCAGCAAGTAAGGCCGAACTTGTTTTTTATATATATATATAGGGGCTGGGGCTGGAGATCGAGGGGAAGATGTTTCTCAAATACTTCGGGACTGAAGTAAGGAACAAGAAATAAAACTGAGAAACGGTGCAAGCAGGTTAATATGAGAAGCAGAGCAAGACAGCTGCAGGCATGTCTCTGCCTGACGTCTACAATAAAATCGGGGATCGGATTCTCAGTGGTGGCCGCAGCGGCTGCAGTGGTGGATGTCGAGACACCCAAGGAGTGGAACCCTGACGCTTGGGTCGAGTGACGGACGACGACTGAAGCTAGGCTAGCTAATGCCCAAGGAGCTAGACTCAGCTGAGCAGCGCGTTGCGAGGGGGAATGAGTGAATGAATGTATAAATGGATTAAAATGAATGGACAAAGAATGAGCCGAAGTGTTAGCTTATCCACAATGGTGGGCTGCCAGAAAAACCGACGACGGGATCCAAGAGGCACCCTGCGGCCCTATATATGCCGGTCTGCCACCGACATAGATGACGACCGTCGGCCGTGTCTGAGGCACCTGAATGCGTATTCAGGTTCACTTCAATATGTCATATCAATACACACACACACAGATAGATGATCAGGATGCGGAAGCACAAAGGGACCGCACGCCCCCGTTCCCGTCCATTGTAAAGAAGGGCGGCGGCGCATGTCTTGGCTGGGTAACCAACGGGAACGGGGGGATCGAGGGGGGCGCACCCAAGGAATGGGGGCAATCCAGGATAGATCTTGGAGGATGCCGCGATGAGAAAGCGTCCGAGAGCCCCCCCCCCCCCCCCCAAAGTTATGCACTGGAATGAAAATGGAACAAAAAAGGACCCCAGGCACTACGGTTGGCCCTACTCTTCCTCCTCCCCCTCCATCCCCAAGCTCGTCCTGAGACGCCAACGCCACCGCCCATGGCAGCCCCGCGATGCTCAACTTGGGGCCATCGTCCTACCTCAGCCCGTAGCCAGCGCCGCGCCGGACTGTATCCGAAAGAGACAAGCGCAAGGTGACAATGGTGCTCACCGCTGTGATCCTCCTACCCCTCCCCCTCCCCCTTCTCTGCCAGAAAATAAAAAGGCGAGCGAAAATGTCTCGAATCTTGGCCATGTTCAGGTAAAAAAGACATGTGGGGATCTGCTGAGTATGAGACATGGCATTGATTGTGCGACGGATTCAACCAGGTCTCATTTGATTGGTAGGCTCAGAAAAGAGAGAGGCAAGATGAGAGAGACCTACGAAAACAGCTTAGAATGTGCTGGGCCAATCTCTAGGCGCTGCAAGCATGAAGAAGTCTCTTTTGTTTCCTTTTCCTCCTTCCTTTTCTTCCTTTCTCATACGGGGGGTTTTTTTTTTCTTTCTTTCTGGTTCCTTGTCAGAGTGTTGATTTCACGCACAGTCAAAGGCACTTACTTGCCCTGCATTTGAATTTACGCAAGGGGCGGCATGCAGCATGTGGGATAACGCGTGCTGAATGCTGCCATGCTCACTAATTTGTACCTTGCATATATTGCGTGGTTCAAGCATGTTGGCTGGTTGCACAAAATGGGTCTCTCCCCGCCTCCCTGCCCCCCCTACCTTGAAAAGAAAAAGAAAAAGAAAAAAAACAGGCGAGCGACGACAGGCAGCGAGCGTGGCACAAGAGCAATCTGGTGGAGGGATTGTTGCCTCGTTGCCCAACAGGCGGGAAAGATAAACGGATTCAAGATAATTAATTGTGTTGCGGCGAGAGTGCGTCCTGAATAGGTCATGAAGCATGATGATCGTAGCCGTCATACGGTAAGGGAGCGTGCGTTTTGACCCATACCTCAGGGGGTCAAGCGTCATCGGTGATCTACACAAGGGGGTCCTCGTTGGGTGCTTCTCCGTCTATCTACACGGAGCCTCGTCGTCTGTGTCATGGAGGGTAGATGTGAACAGAGACTAGTTCACATGTTGGCTAGTCTGACGCAACTAGCCTGTCTTGACATGGCCATGGCAAATAAAGGCTTGTCACTCGTGGCCGTGCTGCGTCGAAGCTCAAGCTTCTGGGGTAGCCTGCACATCGTCACACTTGGTGGAATGCGACCGACTGAGGCCGAGATTGAGAGAAACGAGATACGCGACGGGCAAGATTACAGTGGTTGAATTCATCTATTTTGACCTGAAATTCACGACGGACCATCATGTTCGCAATAATTATCTTTTCTTTTCCTCTGCCCATGCGGCCCTTATTTCGGGTAATCCTTGAGGTGGTAGCTCTTGAGCTTGACAAACTGGTCATATCCGAATCGACTGAGAGTCTGGCCCTTACCAGAGTTCTTCCATCCTGTCCATGCCAGATCCTACATCCAGTCAGTAAAACAGCTCTCATAGGAGTGTCTTGAAAACATACCGGGCTTGGATAATCACATCGGTTGACAAAGACGGTACCAGCCTCGACCTCATCAGCCAGTTCGTATCCCTTGGCAGTGTCCTTGGTCCAGATGCTTGCCGTAAGACCGAACTCGCTATCGTTCATGAGCTTGACGGCCTCCTCATCCGTCTTTACCTTTTGAATGGCAACCACAGGTCCAAATGTCTCCTCAGTCATAACCTGCATGGTGTGGTTCACGTCGATGAGCACTGTAGGTTTGACATAGTTGCCCTTCGCAGGAGGGTTGCTGAAGGTCTCATTTTCAGGAGTGACGTCCTTAGCCCCCTTCTCCAGAGCATCCTTGATGTGTGCCTCGATGGCCTCCTTTGACCTCTTCGAGACGACCGGGCCAACGTGGGTGCCCTTGTCAAAGGGGTCGCCCAGCTTATAGCCCTTGAGGACTTTCTGAACAGCAGCGACAAACTCGTCGTGGATCTTCTCATCGACATACACGCGCTCCAGAGAGCAGCAGCTTTGACCGGAGTTAAAAACGGCACCATCAACAATCTCTCCCGCAGCCCACTCAATATCGACGTCGGCACGGACGTAGGCAGGGTCCTTGCCACCGAGTTCCAGACCGACGCCAACAATCCGGTCTGAGGCAGCCTTTTGTACTGCTAGGCCACCAGCCACCGAGCCGGTGAAGCAGACGAGGGAAATAAGAGGATTGCGGACAATTGTTTCCATAATGATGGGGGAGCCACAGTGAAAGTACTGAAGAACGCCCTCAGGGAGGCCAGCCTCTGTGAAGATTTCGGCAGCTCGCTCAACAACGGTGGGGGTTTGGGGTGATCCCTTTAGGATCACGGTATTTCCAGAAAGGATGGCTGGGATAAGAGAGTTTACGAGAATAAGCCAAGGGTACTGTGCTGGGTTAGCTGTGCATGCATCAACTTGATGGGTGGTCTCCCTACGTTCCAGGCGAAGATGACCAAAACAGGTCCAACGGGGATTTTTCGAATGAAGCGCTTGAAACCCTTCTCAGCCTCGCCATCGGTGTCTTTGAGGGCCTCGTCGCTGATTTTGAGAAGGTAATCGCCACGCTTCACGGCGGTGGCGACCTCACCAGGCGTGTAATTGATGGGACGTCCCATCTGGGTGGTAATCTCTTCTCCAAGGACATCTTTCTTTGCGAGCAGGCCATCAAGGAACTTTCGGACAATGGCTTGGCGCTCTTTGAGGGTAGTCTTGCGGAAGGTCTGGAAAGCCCCGGTGGCGACCTTGGGCAGGAGCTCAAGGTCCGCAGGCGAGGCGCCATTCCGGCTGAGGATGGCCTCGTTGGTGTTTGGTGAAATTGTGGTGATGACTTCGACCGACATGGTGATGGGCTGCTGTATTCTCTGTGCCAGGGGTATTGAGGGGGACTGATAGGAGAAAGGGGAAGAAAAAAAAAGGTGGCCTGGAGGAGCTTCTTGAAGTTATCGAGGGGCTGTCTCGGATGGTGGAGTAAGCTGCTTCTCAATGACGAACAAGATAGGTAGTTTGAACTTTGCCCCACGTCAACCCGAAGTCGGGCGCATGACATGGAACCCCGCCATTGTAGATAAGTGCCGACCATGGGAGCGCGGCTATCCATCATCAAACAAATCTCAAGCGCGGCTAACACCCATTGTCACATCTGGACCGCGGCTGCAATATACAGGTACGATGGGATTGATCATTTGACCACCCATCGCGGTTTGAGCGACGGCCCATCGCGGCTTCAAGTGACGATAAATTTGGACGATTGGGTGAACCCCTCTCCTGGATGCCGCTTGAACCGCCTTGCAGAATTCACTCGCTATCATAAATTCTTAATTGGTGTCTGAGTTGATCTAGTGGGGTTTATAGGTAGCGAACTTCAATACATGATCTCGTCTGATCTGCGCATCAATTCGTCTAGGACTGTGGGTGAGTGTCTTTCAGAGAGCGTGCCGCTCTTTCTTAGCGTGCACTTGGTGTCCAGCTGTCCGACCCGCTTCTTCGTCATTCGGAGTTCATACCTTAGGCTATATTTCTCTGCTACGCCTGTAATGTTTCATTTCTTCGCGTGTCGGGGATGAATCCTTTACAGCTTCTTCTTCATTTCTTTCGTGGTTTCATGCTCTTCTAGGCACACTTTTGGATCATCCTTCTTTTGCTGTTGTGTCTATACTCTCCGTTACCTTCAAAATTATAGTAGGTACATTTTGGTGCCCCTGCATTGAAGTCTGCATGAGAGTGCGCATGGTGAGCGTTGGTATGTGCCTTGTGTTCGTCCCTCGTCTTATTCGTGATACCACCCTGGAGGTTCTTAAATGATGAGAGGGCTGGAAAATTCGGCCCATTTCAAAGCAGTTGCTGCTGATGTATTGGGATTTTTTAAGATTGTTCCAATGATAGAATATGAGAGGTCATCGGTGAATTCGAGTAAAGCGACTTATATACTGTTAAATTTATTATCATCTCAATTTTCATGGTTGATATTGACTTACAAAATGAGCCAAGACTTTCTCCCCCTTCTCTGTGTTAAAAAAAAAACTCCTCACGATCGCTTCGTTTATGACGTTAGCTTATTATATATATATATATATATTTTATATACATGTATATCCACCTTGATTCTATTTGGCGCCCTTGTTTTGAGGCCCCGGTGTTCGGCGGTTCTAGATAGCTAGCCATTGTCGACATCAATTCTGGCGGACTACGAGAGACGGGAAACGTCCAGAGAATATAAAATCGGGTTCTTTGAATGGTAGCCAGATTTAATAGTAGGGATATTACAGAGAAGCAAGACGTTAACTTGAAGCTGTGCCATGCAGTCCTTGAAGTATTGTACCGCCCCTACGTTTTCACCACAATCTCTCGACCAACTCATGGAAGTAAATATTGTATAAGTATAGGTATAAGCTTTCCCTAATTTACTCTCTCTCTCTCTCTCTTTTTCTTCTTCTTTTTTTTTTTTCTTTGCTATGGAATTGATGGTTTGGGGAAGTTGAGTTCTGTGGCTTCAAAGGTGGACAAGTCATCAGAACAAAAACCTTCAAGGGTCGTGTATTTTAAGAAAATGAGAAACAAGGCTCAAGGGTGATTATTTTATTATTTTAATTTTTATTTTCAACGGCGATTGCCCAATCAAAAGGCCGAAACCTCTCACGACAGATGAAAAGACTTGACTGGTCATGGTGGGTCTTGCTCTTGCTGCATGGTCATTCATGGTGCACGGTAGAAAATCATAGCTAGGTAGTTATGGGTGGAAAACCCCGCTGTCCTTGGTACTCTCAGCTTCTCCCTTCCTGAGCACAAGGTGCCCGGTGTGGCTGGAGCCTCCAAGTGCTTTTTGTGATTCGCATGGGGTGGGGGCCTGGGCCAGCATTAGCGCGTTCGCGGGGTGTTAAATGCGGCAACCTTGTGTGGGGCGGGCAGTTTTCCTGCCATGGAAATTTTCTGTCGCAAGCTGCTCTTCACAGCAAAACAATCGCTACAATGGGCAAGAAGAGTTTCCGGGTGCGCTTGCCCTCCAATTACTCCTTGGTCTCGTTAAAGCACTGCTAACATGCGTTATTTTAGGGCAAAAATCGACGAGGAGGTGGCGGTGGCCGTGGTGGCGGACAGCCTGGAGGCACTTGGAGGGACTACCCAGCCATCCCCAAGGAGAACGAGAAGCTGCAGCGCTTTTACGATACCCTACTGCAGTTGGACGATGAGGAGAAAAAGGCTTACTGGGACGCTCTGCGACGCGAGCTCCCCAACAGCTTCCGATTCTGTGGTTCCAAGGGGTATGTCGCACCCGTGTCAAGCTGAAGAGATCATGCTAACCCGCTTGCTTGCGCCAGCCATGCGATCAACGTCAAGAGGCTCCTCAAGGACAGATACATTCCCGAAATCGTCAAGATTGAGCACCAAGATGGTACTCCTGTCGCACCGCCCCAGGCCGTGCCTTGGTACCCTGATGAGCTTGCTTGGTGGATGACCACTCCCAAGAACGTCATCCGCAAGTTCCCTCCTTTTGCGGCCTTCCAGAAATTTCTCGTCTCCGAGACCAGTGTCGGAAACATTAGTCGCCAGGAAGTCGTCAGTATGATTCCTCCTCTGCTGATGGACCTCCGCCCCGGCATGACCGTCCTGGACATGTGCGCCGCTCCAGGAAGCAAGGCTGCCCAGCTTCTCGAGATGATTCATGTCGGAGAAGAGGCTCGCGTTCGCAAGACTCTGCGCGCCTTCGCCAAAGAGGATGGGCTGGAACTTGGCGAGGAGACTCGTGAGGAGATTGAGGCCGACCTCGAAGCCGACCCAACTGATGCTGGACGAGCTACTGGTTTGCTCATCGCGAATGACGCCGACTACAAGCGTGGCCACATGTTGGTCCATCAACTTAAGCGACTCTCGTCCCCCAACCTCATTGTTACCAATCATGATGCTACCCAATTCCCCTCCATCAAGCTCCCATCAGACCCGGGTTCCAGTAAGACCAAGTATTTGAAGTTCGACCGAATCTTGGCGGATGTCCCTTGCTCTGGTGATGGAACCCTTCGAAAGAATGCTAACCTCTGGAAGGATTGGCAGCCCGGCAGTGCCCTTGGCCTGCACACTACCCAGGTTAGAATCCTGGTGCGAGCTCTTCAACTCCTCAAGGTTGGCGGTCGAGTTGTCTTCTCTACCTGCAGCATGAACCCTGTTGAGAATGAGGCAGTTGTCGTGTCAGCGATTGAGAGATGTGGTGGACCCGAAAACGTTGAGATCGTCGACTGCAGCAATGAACTGGTCAACCTGAAGCGAAACCCTGGCATGAAATCCTGGAAGATCATGGACAAGAGCGCCAAGATCTGGAGTTCGTGGGAGGAGGTCAAGCAACATGCCACTGTGAATAACGAGGGCATCACCCCAGGAAGAGTCGTCGAGACCATGTTCCCTCGACTTGAGGGTACCGAATGTGCTGATTTGCCGCTGGAGCGGTGTATGCGCGTTTATCCTCACATGCAGGATACCGGTGGTTTCTTCATCACAGTACTCCAGAAGAAATCCGAGTTCAAGGCAAAGAATGAGAACGAGCCTAAGCAGAACCCCTCAAGGCCCGAAAGCTCGGCTACTACCCCTGCCCCTGAGAAGACCACTGAGGAGGCCCCCGAGAAGGCAGAGGCCGAAGCTGCCCCCGCCGCTACTGTGGACGAGCAGGGCGATGTTACCATGGCAGATGAATCTGTCAATGGAAGCAAGAGAGCTCTGGAGACGGATGAGGCCGAAGACCAGCCTGCTAAGAAAACAAAGACTAATGAGCCCTCGGCTACAAGCACTTCCGCCGAGCAGCCCAAACAAGAAGGAAATGGCAAGCCTAAACGAAATGGGTTTACTGAGGAGCCTTTCAAGTACCTGGACCCATCCCACCCTGTGATCCAGAACATTAAGCAATTCTACCACATTTCGACCCGCTTCCCCGAGAACCGATACATGGTTCGCAACGAAATGGGTGAGCCTGCCAAGGCTATTTACTACACTAGCGCTTTGATGCGTGACATCTTCAACGAGAACGAGGGCCGAGGCGTCAAATTTATCCATGGTGGTGTTCGTATGTTCATGAAGCAGGATGCTCCCTCTGCTGAAGTTTGCCGCTGGCGGATTCAAGCCGAGGGCATGCCCATCCTTCAGGGCTACGTTGGCGAGCCTCGCGTCATTCACCTCCGCAACAAGGAGACCTTCCACAAGCTTCTCATCGAAATGTTCCCTCGAATCTCTGATGATAACTGGAGGAGATTCGATGAAATTGGTGAGCGCGTCCGCGATGTCGGCATGGGCTGCTGCGTCCTTCGCATCGAGCCGGACGGCACCGATGCCGACTTCTCGGAGCGCATGGCCCTTCCTCTCTGGAAGAGCATTCACTCGCTCAACCTCATGCTTCCCAAGGAGGATCGTTCGGCAATGTTACTTCGTGTTTTTAACGATACCTCTCCACTTATCAACATTAGTCTACATCAGCAAAAGAACCAGGAGAAGACGGCAACTGAGACCAAGGAGGAGACCGGTGACAAGGAAGAAATTGATGTTGAAGATATCCCTACCCCTGAGGAAATTGGTGAGCCAAATGGAACCAAGGAAAACGGAGAAAATGCTTGATTTAAAAAAAAAATGGGATGCATGATTAATTTAAATACATTTATTTGCTTTTGGTATAAATTTGATCCAGAACGTGAAAACATCTCTTGGTACAAGTTACAAGTTGATATACAATACATTTTGTCCTGACACCGCACTCTATTCGTCCAAAAGACCGACGGTCCAATGAACGATTCGATCCACGCCCTGGCCATTAATGGCACTAACGGGAATAACAGCGCAGTCCTTTGTCCAGGCGTTCTCTGCCCCAGTTGGGTGCAGTTTCTCTCCTCTCGTGATGCTGTCTAAATAGGCCTTGAGCTCCTTAAAGTTCTCCTGCGTGTCGGGCAGATCGGCCTTTGTTGCGACGACGAACCAGGGTTTACCAGCGATTAGCATTCCAGGAGACTCTGCTGGTCGGCTAGAGGCAGCGTCGAAGCCACCGCTGTAGTTTACGGGCCCTCCAGCCGCCAGTGATGTATCCCCCCAGTCAATGCGATTATCAACCTCACGATCTTGCTCCTCTTCATCACGCATCTGAGCATAGAGACCAACCTCGAGCCACAAGGCGTTTAGAGCTTTGACCGCATTGCCGACACTCAAATCAATGACAAAAGCCAAAACTCCAGCGCGCTCGACGTGACGTAAGAAAGCGATGCCAAGCCCTCGGTCAAGATGGGCGCCTTCGATAAGACCAGGAATGTCTGCAACAGAAAAACGGGTGCGAGGTTCGGTGTCAACCTCCTCGGGCATACCCATTTGGGCAGGATAACGACGGTAGCTTTTGATGGTAGGGCGGCCCGAGTATTTGTCGAGTACAACGGTGCCGATGTGGGGCTGTAAAGTGGTAAAAGCCCAATTGCCGACACGGGTGCGGCTGTTTGTGAGTGCGCGAAGCAATGTGCTCTTGCCAGCGTTGGGGAGTCCAACTAGCCCTACATCGGCGAGTAGCTTCAGTTCGAGCTCAATCTTCATGGTAACTGCATCCTCGCCCTTGGTAGCAAACATTGGCCGTGGGTGCTCTCTGGAAGTAAAGTGAGGGTTTCCTAAACCACCAATACCGCCAGCGGCAAGTAGAATAGGTTGCGGAGTTGGACGGGAGAGGTCAAGATGGATGGTAGGAGGAGGCTGCTTGAGGATACGATGGCGCTTGGGAAGACGAGGGAAAACTGTCTCTTTCACATCAGTCTTCGATAGTCCAGGGTAGAGCAACCACTTGCGCCGCTCTGGGTTTTCATCCTCTTCCTCCTCCTCTGGTTCTAGCTCCCTTTTCCCTCTTCGGCCATCTTCTTCTTGCTCCTCCTCTTCCTCAATGCCCTGCTCTTCTACTAATCTTTTTCTTTGCAACTCGGCCTGGCGTTGTTCCATCTTCTTCTGCTTTTGCTGGGCGCGCCACACACGCATGTTCATTTCTTCATCCGATACTGGGTCTTCACGCTCCAACTCACGCACTACCGTCCCAACAGGCACGGTGATGATGACGTCGTCTCCCCTGGTGCCGCCCTTTGCGCTGCCTTGACCATTCTTGCCACGCTCGGCATGCACGAATCTCTTTCGGGCAAGCTTGTGCAGCGAAGTTTCCCCGTGGGCAGCCTGGATATATACGTTGCCACCATGACCGCCATCGCCGCCGTTGGGGGGGCCTTCGGCAAGATAGGCTTCGCGAAGGAATGAGATGCAGCCGTTGCCACCGCGACCAGCATACAGGGTTAATTGTGCTTTATCAGCGAAACTGGAAGCAGCGTAATCATCGGGGGCTGGATTGAGGCGAGACTCGGGTAGGTCGTTGATGGTGGAGTTACATCGTCGTTGTCGGAGTGCAGTAACGGAGTTAAGCATAAGACGTCGGGAATATATCGATGGATACAGGAATGGGAGGAGTGTAGACGGCGCATTGGCACACCGGGAAGCCATGGCTGCTGCAGCAATTGGGGAACGTTGAAGCTACCTTCGTCGCTGGTGGTTGGCACTTGGACCAAAATTTGGTATCGATCTTGACACTGATAAGATAAAAAAAAAGGGCTCTCCTCTCCACAGGGGAGCACCCCGCTTGGCAGGCTCCATGAGAAGATGCCTTTGTAGACATTGTCAAGGGAAGTGAGACCGTAACAAATGCCGTAAATTCCAATCAGGTATCTATGCACATATGTAAAGGGAAATGTGTGGATTTTACCTAGAAGATAGTATGAATTATGATACTATGATCGAAATGCATGCATGGTACATTTCTATCATCGGCGATTTCAGCTGACACTGCATCACTAAAATATGCCCTGGAAAGGATAGAGCGCCTCACGAGTAGCGTTGACGATGTCCTTGTGACCAATGCCTGAGGACTGCACTTTCCTTGTGGAAGGAATGAAGGGGCGGCGATTCAGATTCCACCCCAAGCCTGTGCCATAGCCATGTTTTTCTTCTTCCTCCATCTCGCCTCCGCCCCTGGTTTTTCAACGGTCCAAACTCACACCATCACTGTCACGATGCTGTCTCGCCTCCGCCCCGCACCACGTTAGCGTTTCACGCCCTGATCACCCTCGAACTCTGGCTCACCACCGTCCTCGAACGGCCGTTTCCCAATCACAAGAGAGCCAGATCAGATCGTCCCGGGCCTCGAATCCGTTACCCATGTCAGCTAATTAGCTCGAATTGCACTCGAATCTTGTCCTCATTCATACGGCTGTGCAGTCATTCGTACCAATCACAATCATATCTCTCATTGCCTGCCAATTTGCCTCGTCGTGTCCCGTCTACACCTGCAGCCAGCCAGGAATGGCCCCAGGTGCCATTCGCCCAGCCTCCAGTCAGTCAGTGTGGAAAGTGGGAGAAGGCCGGCTGATGCCAAAATGCGGTGAATCGCCCAAGCACCGTGTCGCTCTCACGCCTCAATTGCCCCTCTCCGTCGCCGTTCGTTGGCTTTCCTGGGGCTTACCCGCCACCATCTCCTCCGTCTGCCGTCTCTTGTCGCCCTGATCCATGTCCATGTTCAACGTTCGGCAATTTGTCTCCCTTGCTCACCACCTTAGTTCGAGCGGCTCCTCATCCTGTCTGGGTTCCCTTTAGTAACTCACCCGACCTTTTTGCTTTTTGCTGGGTTCGCCTGTCCAACAATCGTTCCTCGTCCCATTCTTCTGCTACTTTCAGCAGCGGTGTTGAGCATCCATCAGCCCCCTTCAACTCGTTGGCTGCAACTTACTTTTCGTCCCAATTCCTCTTGACCACGTTCCATCCCCCCTCCCACCTGGTGGTACTACTACTGCCAGTCACCATCCACTACTACCAGAAAAGCACCTGAGCAGCCGCATCACCCAACGACAGTTCGCCGCCAAAGCCCCCTCCCTTGGATCAGCTCAAGTCCATTGGGCTAGCCTGCATACGCTCCACGGTCCCGCATTCGAGCCACGACAGAGACGTGGACCGGCCCTCCTCATTCGATCTCTCCACATAGTTTCCCTCGTTTCCCCACGCGACTTCTTCCATCTTGCTCTTCGGATTATCATTCCCTTCCATTTGAGCCCTGAGAGCTGCTGGTGCTTGCAGGATACATACTGCCCCCCAGCGAAACAGCTGCTTTCTTACCTGTCTACTGTTCGTCGACAGCCATACCATACCACTTTCCCCCTCCGTTGTTGTTATCCCTTACCGCCACGTCCGAGCTTGCTCCTCTCCCACGGCCGCCGTCTCTTCTTAATAACCAAGTCAGTTACGCTTTTCTTTTCCCCCCTCCTTTGCTGGCCCCCGTCCCCGGTCATTGTCCACCCTTTTTGTCTTCTTGCTCTGCTTTTACGTTTTTGCCTCATGAAATTCATCAGTGGGGTCAGAGGGAGAGCCTCGATCAACATTGGTGCCGTTGTCATGACTTGACCACCCTTTGTCCAGCGTTTTTGTTTTTCTTGCACCCCCCCTCTCCGTTTCCCCGCCGTCTCGCTCGACCCAATGCCGTCCCGGCCTCCGACTAAGATGTATACCAGAGACCACACGTATCCAAAATCCATCATCAGGATGGACCCGGATTGTGCGATATGCCATGCCCCGGCCAACATGGCATGCGATTGTGAGGCCAAAGGGCTTGAGGTGGCTATCAAGCAGGCCGAGGATCGCATGATGCGGTCCATCTACAGTGACATACGGTTCGCAAGACCTCGCTCCAGTGTCTTCCGATCAATCCAACTAATTGAACAATCTTTAGTACTTGGGTTCGAGCTCATGCACAGGATTATATCTTGGAGTACTTCCGACTGCTCACAGAACGCCGAAAAACTGCACACTCAGCTCACCTGGATCGTATCACTGCCCACGCCTATCATTACTATCATGCACCACCTCACCCCAACCAAATCGCTGAGGCGCAAGCCTCTCTGAAGCGTGGTATCGACGAAGACTGGCAATCCAGTGTCCAACGCTACCCTGAGGTACTAGAGTACTTTTTCGGCCTTGTGGAACTCACGCTCCCCGCGGAAGACGAACCAGCAGTAAAGGACCCTCCTCTGAGCGCACTCAATGGATACCGAAAAGCCAGCCGACGAAGCGGTTCAAATGGTGCTCCTGCCGAAGGCGGCGGCGGCGGCGGCGGCGGCGGCGGTGGTGGTGTAAGGGGTGGTGGCTCAGCTGCGGTTGCACCCATCACTTACCATGAGCAGCCGGCCTTGCCATCACGAACCCCCCCTCCGATGCCACGCCCTGGACGCACGCCTGCTCCCCGAGAGAGAAGAGCCAGCTACGCGCCTCCTCCACCTGCCAACTACTACCCCTACATGCAATAAAACGACTCGATGAACAAGTCGGACCATGGAGGCGGATGTGGTCATGACCCAATAAATATTATGAATTCTATGAGCACCACGACCATCGCATAATCGGGGCGCGGAGTCTTAACGACAGAACAAACCGGCGTGGCATAATTATCGGGATTTACAGTTTGAGTCCTCAGATCCCTTTTTTCCCTCTTACTTTTAGAAGACATGCGACCTTGTACGTTTGGAGTATTTGGGGGACTGTTTTATTTTTCTCGTATGGACTTCTTGTATTGAACTATTTATTTAAACAATACCACGCCATTGAAGGCAAAATTTGTATGAATTGCCTTGGGAAGTATCGTCTCGAGGTCGTCATGTGCGTGTGGGGGGTTTCTGGTGAGCGGACTTGTTGGTGGGCTGGGAATATTGCGGCGAGGAGGAAAATGGGCTCGAACTAGTCTCCACTAGCTCGCCTCCGGACGAGGCATCCGCACTCACTGATTGCTCTCATGCGGTAAGAACGCACGATTTTGGAGTCGGTGGATAACAATGCATGCAAGAAAGACAGCGAGCACAAGTGCCCGATGCGTGCCCAACAAACCGATCATGGATCTGGTTTTTCACGAGGACAGCAAAACTACACATTGGGAATCGGTGGCACGCGGATGGTATTAGTTGGGCACGGCTCTTGATCAAACTGAACATCTTTTTTGAGTATCTCTTTCCTTTTGGAACAGCGCCTAATTACAAAACAGCACCGAGAGCGCTTTTCAAATTCAGGAGAGGGAGAGGGGGAAGAGAGAAGGGGGAAAAGTGTCGTGTGAGGACAAGGGAGGCGGTGCGTCAGGCAGAATGAGGTTCTCCCAGATGAACAAACCAGGCCCAAGGTGAAGTTTTCCCCGGGATTCGAAAGGTTGGGTTTTTTTAGGTTGCCGGATGTTGCGTGTGCGAGCTGTGGAGATGGCGAGGAGACGGGTGTGGAGAGACAAGAGGTAGGTGTGGGCGGATCATGTGAGGCTCAACACCGGGATGGCGTGGACGGTGCTGAAGCTTGTGAACAAGTTGCAGAGGGGCCGTCGGCTTACGACTCCTGCTTCTCGGAGATGGAAGTCTCCTTGAGGTCAGAGGCCACCTCGTCGACCTTCTCGCCGTTGGCCTCGGCCTCCTCAATCTCAGCAATCTTTTGCTTGGCTTCGTCGATGTTCTACATGTGATGATTAGCACTCCATGGTGATTTCGACATCGGGAGGAAGAAAAAAAATAAAAATAAAACACTTACACGCTTGGTCTGCGCCTCCTGGTCGCTCTTCCAGAAGTCAAGCTTGGTGCGAACCTTCTCAATGACACCAGGGACGTCAGCGCTGCTCATGGGAGGGTCAATGCCCATGGCGACACAGTCCTCGACGACCGAAGGGGGGCAGTTGAAGAATTTGCTAGAGGCTGCGCTGGCTCCGCCCTTCTTGCCCTTCTTACCCTTCTTGGCGGCAGCAAAGTACTCATCCTCACGGTCCTCCTTGCGGACGAGCTTAACGCCCTTAAGACCAGCGTCGTCAACAGTTCGCTGAGCCTGAGCACCGAGGCCAGTGTCAGCCATCAGAGGGCCCTTCTCAACCTTGTGAGTGGGGTCAAGAAACTGGAGCAGGCTGTTGGCGCGGCGGATCTCGTCCATGTAGGCAGCGTCGCTGGCATCGGCTAGACGACGCTCGGCGTCGGCCTTCTTGCGCTCCTTGACGATACGCTCCTGCTCGGCCTTCTGCTTCTCACGGTACTTCTCGCGAGCCTCTCGCTCGTAGGCGGCGAAAGCCTTCTTCTGGCCATAGTAGTCGTCCTTGAGCTTGCGAATGGCAGTGTACTTCTCCTGCTGCTCAGCGTGAATCTTAGTTCGCTCGTCACGCAGGCTCGAGATGGACTTGTAAGCCTCATCCTGCTCGGCCTTGATGGCGTCAAGCTCAGCCTGGATCTTGGAGTATTGCTCGGACATGGCCTTCTGTTCAGGATCCTCCATGCTGTCCTTGATCTCCTTGATCTTGGCTCGTAGCTCGTCAATCTGCTTTTGCGAGTCCTCAAACTGACCAAAGTTCTTGCGGATCTTGCGCAGGCTAGAGATGTCGGACAGGGCCTTCTTCTCGTCAACAAGCTTCATGGTTCCGGAGTTGACCTGCTTGTCGAGGCTGGCGATCTGGCGATCAACATCTTCAACGCTCTTGTAGGGAACCTTGCTCTTGGCCATCTTCTGCTCGTTGATCCGGCTGCGAACCTGCTCGTCGAGGCGCTTGATCTGCTCGAGCTTGGTTGTGCGGGCGTTTTTGCCACCAGCCTGCTTCTGGCGGATCTCGTTGGCCTGGGTAATGAGCTCCTGTCGTCGCTTCTGGGTCGGGCTGGGCTGATCCTTGTTCTTGTTGGGCATGGCAATGTCAATCTTGGCCTTGATGGCGTTCTGCACAGTAAAAAGTTAATATTGTATCCGTGAGCGGAACTCAGACATCTTCTGGATGAAGAGGAATTGGAGCCGTACCAATCGATCCATGGAAGCCTTGTGAGCCTTCTCGGCCTTGGCGAGCTCCTCCTTAAAGACATTCTCGTCGGGCTTGGTAGGGCGCGCGGTTTGAGTCTTGTCTGCCGCAGGGGCGGGAGCAGTCGCCGTCTCAGCCATTGCGATGAGAGAGACGAGGGGGCGTTCTGGAGAGGGCAGAGACCGAAGAGCGTGTCGGAGCCGAGGCAGGCGACTCGAGCAGAGGTCGACAAGCAAATATGCGAAGAAGAGCGACACGTGGTGGTCGAGTTGAGAGTGTGCGGGAGAGGAAAAAAAAGCGATTCCAAAGGGTTGAAATTGAAATTGAAATTCCACCACTTTCTAGGTGCCCCGTGTCTGGTTTGCGATTGTGAGCTGTTGGGGTCTGTGCGCCCCTTAACCTACCTGCCAGGACGACTCCGCGGTGGCCCCTGTTTCCCGTTTCCCTCCCACTGGAATCCACTGAAGCCTCAGTGTGCGCCGCCCTCAACAGCACACGTTGGCCGCTAGACCTTCCCGGGCAGGCGCTGGAGCAGGGTGCTGTCCGGACGGATACCCGCGAGCCTTTGGCCACTCCCCTCCCTTAGCGGCTAGAGGAGGGACAGGCCCTCCTGCCAGCGTCTGCGCTAGCAAGGTCCGCAAGCTTTCAACACCTATGTAGTCAGTCGTGTTCTGTGGCTGGTGATTTATGTGGCTGGTGCCTTTAGTATCTCAGCTGTGGCTTGATCGCTTTCATCCATTGACGGATGTCACATGATCCCGATCCGTGCTCTGACCCGTTCTGCTTTGCGCAGGCAACTTTTTTGCGGTGGCCATGCAAGGCTGAACGACAACATTTTTGAGAGGGTCGCAGGATTCTGTCAAGCTTCAACCACACCATCACCGTTTTAACCCACCACCAACAATGGATATCGACAGCGTGCCCACCGATGCCAAGTCCAAGGAGGTCGTCAGACTCTGGCGGGCTTGGAAAACCGTGCACGAGATGATTGCTGACCGGGTAAGGCTTGCCCGCTCCCCAGTCGCTATTCTGGTCGCAAAACACGTCGACCGCGATAGCAAACGCTGCTGCACACAATGCTCAAAGACGCGATGCTAATCCTGCCCAGGAGTACGAGCTTGCCGAGGAGGAAGTCAGCATCTCGCTGGACCGCTTCCGCGACGAGTACTGCAACCCTGATGGCTCTGTCAAGTGAGACCTTGGCCCGTTTCTCTGCTTTCCGAAGCGAAACCACTGACCCTCTGAGCAGCCGTGGAAAGCTCCAGTTCTCTGCCCGCCCCAGCGACGCCATGCTCAAGAAGTCGGTTCCTCCCGCCACCGACGCCAACCCCGATCCCGTCCCCGACTGCGGCCCCATCTGGGTAGAGTTCCTCTCCGACAAGCAGTTTGGTGTTGGTCAGATCCGCCAGTTTGCAAAGTACACCATCGAGAACAAGTACAAGACCGGCATCATGGTTACCCATGTGGCTCTTTCCCCCGCCGCCCGCAAGACCCTCGCCAGCGTCGAGAACCTCGCTAAGATCGAATGCTTTCTCGAGGATGACCTTCTCATCAACATTACCCACCACGAGCTTGTCCCCAAGCATGTACTGCTTTCCCGTGACGAGAAGACTGCCCTGCTCAAGCGATACCGCCTCAAGGAGACACAGCTGCCCCGAATCTTGCAGAAGGACCCCGTCGCCCGCTACCTCGGCCTCAAGCGCGGCCAGGTTGTCAAGATTATCCGAAATAGTGAAACTGCTGGTCGATACGCCAGTTACAGACTGTGCGTCTAAGATGTATCATTTCTGCATAGATAAGGCGTAGTTCGATGGGCGCGCGATGGGCACGCGATGTGGTGGCGGTGCCTAGGACGTGGACGCGGGCAATGGAAAGCCGTTAGATGGGTTGCATCAAGAAAGAAGGGACTTTCGGGACGAGGATGGAGGCGTCGATTTGCACAGGTTCAAAAAGCTGGCGTTCCAGGGATTTTTCATATATATTGTGCTATGCTGTAGCAAAGCCAATCAAGACTCATTGACCAACCAAGGTTGATGCATACGAACCCCTTCGTTTTTGACTTTGCTGTGGCTCTAATATATGGTTGAAATGGTCATTTATTGCCATTGTAGGCAAATTTCCTCAAACCTTTTTCTTTTCTGTTAGATTCTTGGTCCTGCCTGGGTCGCCGATACAAGGAAACCTTGACCAGAAACTTTCCATCGGTGCATCTGCCCCGTGGTGAAGAGTGTAATTCTATATTTGGCTAGATTACTTGATAGGTCAAACAAGCTCGACTTATGCCACGAGCCCTTGAGCCACATTCACGACTTTCCAAAAGCATTACACAAGGTTATTATGAAGTTGTCTTTTTGATAGGTATCACTCCTGAAAAAAAAAATGATGAATAATAATCCGCCCAAATAAGTCCCATGGACTGGTCATGTTGCCAGTCCTCTTTGTTCAATTCGTAAACTTGGCTTTCAGCCGGGGTATATGTAACTTTGGTCCTTTCACACCATTCCGTGAGTGCCCAATGAGGCGATCCAACAATGAAAAGAAAAATCAAGCAAGACTCGATCGACGCAGCGAATCGAGTAAACCAACCAACGCATAAAACACCATCCCAACATGCTGCTCCCGACACCCAGCGCCGCCTCATGTTCGTGGGTATCGTGTCATCGTGACGACCTCTCGATGTTCTCCAATCATCCACATCATTTACTGTTTCGATATCTTCGATGCCCAGACGTTAAAGAGTAAGACACAAAAGAAAAAAGGAAGGAAAAAAAAGGCGCCGGCCGGACGTCTAATGTTCTACAGTCGAATGAAATGTCCCTAGGGAAATAGCTCCAAACTCAAAACGTCTCCGATGCCGTCATTATACAAGTCGTAGGCAATAGGTATATGTGCATGTACACGTGTGCATATGTCGTAATGGCCGTACTGGAAAATAGCCATGTGAAATTATTCACAGATACGAGAGCTTTATGCTAAGAGGCCGCTCGGGTCTCGCAGCTCTGGCTCGGATTTTGTTTGGGAGGGTTGATTCGACTCTTGTCGAGATTGCGGTATTGTTTCCAGTTCGGTCCCTTCAATGCGTGACCTAGTTCTAGAGTGCCGAGGCCCTAGAAAGCCACCAATGTCCTGGAGCAAAGTCGTGGAACCGCGCCGCACGCCTCCAGTACCAGCGGCTACGGATGCAGCTGGGGCGGCGTGAGATGGACCCGAGCCGTTGGAGGAGGAATGACTCTCCCGTCGGTGACTTCCCATACTCTCTCGGGGAGGATCTAGCAGGCCACCAACATCAAAAAAGGAGACGCGCCTTGGTGTATTGAGAGGTCCATTCGCGGACTGGGAGAGGGGATCGTGCGGGAGCAATGAGTCATCACTATGCTCCGCGTTGCTCCGTTGGCGTTGGGGGAATTGCCATCGGGCAAGATCTTGGTCTAGTTTCTTGATGATTGGGGCTGGAGTGTATTGTGTAGTACCCTCATCAGGCTGATTGCGAAGCTCGGGTTCAACCGTCATGCCAAGGTCTCGAACAAGGTCTTCGTCGCTGCCCCAGTGACGATGTAGTGTCGGCCTTCTCACAGGTTGAATCGTCGGCTCATATGACTCGGCGATCGAAGTTCGACGGAATTTCTGTTTCTTGAGACCCCTGTCTCTCATAAACGAGCCTAGCACCAAGGAATTGGCGGCAGCTGTTGCAAATAGTAGCTCAACCGAGGCCAATAGAGATCGGTACTGCTGTCGGCCATCCTCGCGAATGATATTTGGGACTCGGTAAAGCGTGACACCGACAACCGACAAGCTGAGAGAAAATAGCAAGACGAGCTGGACCTTTCTCTTCACGGTCATTGAGCTGGTAACAATAATAGGTACCGGGAAAATAACGAGCAGGAGGTCAGTAAAGACATTGCAAACGGCCATAGCAATGAGTTGCACGTAGCCTTGTCGACACCGGCCACCGGGATCCGGCAAAACTTGCCAATAGTGACTAAAGGGTTGACATTCGACAAAGTCACTAATGACCACAACGAGGAAGGTGGCAAAGAGAATGATGCGAATGACGCGCAATGTTGTTTGCCAAGCATGCTCCCAGGTAGTGAGAGTCAATCGACAAAGGAACTCAAGAATGGCGCCCTTGAGTATCCATAATCTACAGCAGCGAGGTTAGCCAACAGAGCTTTGGGAAATGATATGCACGCCACATACGTTGCTGCGTAAAAGATCCGGCTAGCCAATACCAGGCCACTAGCGATCTCTTTCCTCCGCAATTGGTCCTCGCTAAGCACAATGCCGTCGAAATCAGCGTTGTTAGTGCCGTAGAGGAGGATATAGTGGACGCATCCCATGCGTAGGTAGAGTGGAATCAGGGCGAGAGCAGCGATGCGATCTTCTCTGAATAATCGTTCGGTTCGAATAAAGCGACCGGCGAGTCGGAGGAGGATGATGAGAGTGCAGAACGAGGTTGTCCACCAGCATACCAGCAGTGTAGGTTTGTCGTATCTGAATGTGCGGAGGGCTGGAGGGTCTGAATAGAGCGACATGGTGGAGGCGGCGGTCCGCGCTCGTCGTCCTCCGCAGAGGGCCCGACGAGCGAGGTGGGCGAAACGAGGTAGACTTCGAGGTCCAGTCGGGGGCTCACAGAGCGGATAGCGCAGATGGCTGGATTAGATGCGCTGGTTTGTGTCCAGGTCGAGGATTCAGGTTGGCATGAGGCGGCCGGGAGTGACGCTGTGGCAGAAGTGGTGGCGACGACGACGATAGGGCAAGCGTCGAATGCATTAAAGCAGCAGCCCAGGGCAAGGTAGCAGCATTAGAGTCGCGGAGGTGAAGCTGTACGTAGGCCAGGCACTTGGGTGTCAGGTGCAGAAAGCTAGGCCAGGGCGAGGGGAGGAATCAAAGTCGCGGGTGAAGCTTGGTGGTAGGATAGGTAAGTCGTCGCGAACGAGGGCGCAATGCTGGCGAAGCTGAGAAGAGCCAGAATCGGTATTATTTGAGTCGAAGCTGGGAAGGCGAAGCGTCGGCAACACGAATGGACACGGCTAGGTCGAAGACAACCAGCAGCCTTGTCGATGAATAAGAATGAAAACAGAGCAGGTGTCAAAAGGCGGGTGCAGACAAGGTGCGGCTGGTCGCAAGATATTGCGGAGGCGAGGTCGTGGGCATGGGAGTGAATGTGGGCAAATCGAGACCCCCAGACAAGCCTATCGAGCCTAGCGTCGAGTCTTCGAGTCGCACACAGAACCGCGCCCGTCGCCCGTAGCCCCCCAAGCCCGCAGCCCCCGGTTGGCCTTGGTACAGGCGTGGGCCGTGGAGGCGAACGCCCGCCGAGGGTCTTTTTTGCCGTTTGGGGGGCCTGCAAAGCCCTCTTGGGAACCTCTGCCTGGCTCTCTGGGGTGTGGTCCCAGGAAAGGATGGGATGGGCCTAGGCCAACCAAGGATGGGGACAGGCTCCGCCAGCACTGGTTCGTCTAGCGCGTCGAGGGCAGACTGGGGCTGTCGACATTCATTCAGCATGGGCGGAGACGAATGATGACGGGTTTTTTCCGACTTTTCCTCGAGTGACTTTCTTGGTCGCCGGCTCCTCCTCTGGGGCCTAGTACTCCATCTCCATACGAGCGAGCAGATAGGCTAGCTTGGGAAAAGCCACCACGATCCGGTCTTGTCGTTGTGCTTCCTCCGACATCCCTGTTTACCTTGGTTCTTTGGTCTGTGTTCAGGATGACGGGTGTGAAATCAGACCATGCCCAGATCCTCCAACCATCCATCCAGAGCCCTGTTCAACCCGTATGACAGCAGCCGCTGCATTGAAGTCAGCAATAAGGTTGCTAGTAGAGGCGGCCATCCGAGCCATGTCTCAGGTCTTTTTTTAAGATGCGCTATGGAGAGACAGGTCGCTCCGCATTCCCGCTCCCGAGAGCTTCACTCTTGTGTGGGATGGCCCTGAGAGCTCTCTTTGGAGGGGGCAAGGGCGGTGCGTTGGTGGGATGGGGTTCCAGCCGGAACCACTACCACTGGTAGTTTCGCCAGCTCGCTCCGCGGCCGCCGCAGCCAGCCGTCAAGCCTCACCCAACCGCCACGGAGCATGAAAGCAGGCAAGCCAGGCGAGATGGCCGGGACAGGGCATTGTACCACCGGGGTTTTTGCAGCCGAGGCGGGAAGTAGTAGGCTTGATGGCCAACGGCCCGGGATGTCGCGCGCTGATGTGCATGCCACTGATATGAACCGCTGAAGAAGTCGAAAAAGAACAATAAGTAAACACTAGTTAACGGATGGGTGCTGATCTTCCCCCGTGACGGCGGAACTTTGACCTGAACTGAATCAACGGCGGGGGGAGGGGTCGTGTCAGCCAAAACTACAGACCGACTCACGCACAGTCAGCCTGGGTGACGACGCAGCCCAGTGGATCACAGTCAGTAATCAACCAAACTGGATTTGATCTCCGGCGCCAGAGGCCAGAGGCCAGAGGTCAAGAGGTCGAAAGACGGGAGCACCAGGCGCACACGCTATGAGCTTTGCGGGTTTTCTGTGTAAAAAGGCATCGAGATCCGATTGCCCAGGCGGACTCTTCTCCGCCGATGGGGCCCTCCTCCACTGGTCCTCGGTACCGAAAAAACAGCGATAGCCGGGATAAAGTCTACTCTACATACATAGCAGGAAGCTAAGGATCAGACAGCCTCCCGTGAGGCCTTTTTGCTAGAGGGTGGTCATTGATAAAGAAGATGCTGTGACTGAGCAAAAACATCACAACTATTTGTAACCATTGCTGGTTACACACCCAGCCTGAGAGAGACCGTACAGTTCCAGGCAAAGACAGTATGAATCACCCAAGGCTGACAGCGTCCTGCTGAAAAAGCCCCGCAACAACATGTGCCAATCTTTCTCAATGAACACTGAGTGGAGAGATGCTGGCGGCGGTGACAGCCTCTTGTCTGCAGGCGCAGGCCGCCGGCACATAGTCTTGCAGCTTGGCTATCAGCAGCGCCATTACTAGGCGGTTTACTAAAATCAGACCACTCAACAAGATATCGCTGTTATCGACAAGACCACCACCAGCGGGGTTCGAAACCTAGCAGGATATGTACACACGGTACATACCTTACATATACCTATATACACAAATGGCCAGGGGGAGAAGTGTGAGTTTGCTTCACCCCTTCGGTGGTCCAAATTGGAAAAGGGAGCTGAGGATCGATGCTGCAGCATGCAATGACAAGTGGGGCTTGTGTACAGCGCGCACGCTCTCCTGGTTCGATGGCTTGGATGGCTGGGGGTATCAGGCCCTAGTTGCATGGCGCATCAAGGGCCAGGACTCCAGAAGGAGCCACACCCATCCAGACAGAGCATCCAATCTGGGCGGTCCCTTTGCTCCCCAGGTATGGCCCTGGCTGGTCAGGTCCCAGATATCCCGTTGGATGGATCCCTGCGACGCACATCACGCGACAATGTCGTACTCGTCGCCCAGCCGGGTTTGTGATCGGAGCGAGTACTGTAGGCAGCCTTTTTCCCTGCGCATTGAGTGGTCGCTGAGGCTCGACTTGGGAGCGACAACCGTTGTGCTCCGGCACCCTCTCGAGCAACCCCCCCGGCCAACATTGCCTCGATCAAGCAATTCGTCTATCCAGGGTCGTAATTCTCCCTCCCTCAAGGAGAATCGCGTCTTCATCCGACTGGCTGCTCCACGCTCCAGCCCCATGCCCTGACCCTCCTCTGGCCGCTCTGCTGGGACGGACTTGATGTTTGCGAGGGCGAGCATGTGCTGCAACGATATCACCCAGTAATCTGAATAGCTGTTTTGGGGCTTGACTGCTGAGAGTGCCAAAGTGGATACATGCAGGTGACGCCTGTGAACTGCCGTCGAGTGTGCTTTTTCCGAATTGCAGATGAGTGTCCTTGGTCAACGTTGTCCAAAGCAAAAAAGAAAGAGAAAAAAAAAGCACCGAGGCAACTTCAAGACAGAAGTGATGCCCGTTGGCCGTCCCTCAGCGTCAGGTACCCACTATCCCAGGCCCTTGGTCAAACCGGCCCACCACGGGTCCGACTCTGTCATAGCAAACTGAGCTGCTTCCTCCCCCAGATGCGATATGTCAAATTGTTTCGTTAAAAATATCCTGGCCCCAATCCTGGCGCTTCATAATCATTAGACGTTCGCTTATTGACTGCGTTCCCAACCCGTTCATCCTTCAGCTTCAGGGCCCTCTTCGGGGACTGGCACCACAGCCCATGTCCTTATCAGCAACCACCCGCCATAATTACTGCGTGTAATCTTGCCCCAAGCTTGGCAGATTTCCGCTGAGCGCATTCACCACCACTCTCCACTCTTTGCCTTATCTCTCCCTCCGTGAGTTGCCTCGCCCCCCTTGCACTCGCTTCGCACACCCAGCACCATATCTGCGACCCCCCAACGTGGGATATAGCAAGGGAAAAAAACGTTGGTTGGAATACGGAGGCTTGCCACAGCAGCCCCTGTACAATACAACCCCTGTTTGTTTGTTACAGCGTGACCCGGAACTAGGATCCTCTTGTTAACTTATCTCTGCATTCAAAATTTACCACAAGAAAATAGAATTTTACAATGAGAACCAGTAGATATTCACTTATATGAGATTTCTGCAATTTCTTTTTCTTTTTCCCAGCTGAACAACTGAATATTTGGTAAAGGATAATGTGATGTGGCGTTGTGGTGTGGCAAGTCCCGCTGTAACAAACAAACAGGGGTCGTATTGTACGCTGCATCGACGCAAAAGTGCAAAAGACACACATGTACACGATAGCCAAGGCTGTATCCATCCATCCGTCCATCCATCCGTCCCGCACAGAGCAAGATGAAGGTGGATGGATCATGGCATCTCTCGGCTGCAACGGCCTGGCCCTCGTAACTAGCCTGCCCGCATGAGTGACAAAAACCAGATCAAGCATAAGAATAGATGACAGGAAAATAAAATGGGATGGATAAAAAATCAATGCAATGTGCATTTCGTTTCATTCATTTTTCCATGGTAGCACAGCGACAGAAATTTATCGCATAGCGTGCACTCACACAGCTAACCAAGGTCATGCCTCCGCAGACGTTCCGCCACCAACCCAGCGTACCATACATAGCTCTCTAAACATCCGCCAGGGGCCCCCTAGATAATGGACAACTCTGGTTCGATTACTGGGCTTAGCCTGTGATAAAAAAAAAAAAAAAAAAAAAAAAAAAAAAAAAAAAAAAAAAAAAAAAAAAAAAAAAAAAAAAAAAAAAAAGAAGAAAAAAACCACCCACTCGTAGTGATACGCTTCTGTCCCATGGATGATCTCATTCGAGCTTACCGATGGCTTGGAGATTGCCACCACGGTCCGATTATCTCGAGACCGACCCAAGTAAGCCTTGAGTTTTCATCAGTGCAAGGAACTGGGAAGTAAGTATCACGACACCAAGTTAAGAGACAGCCTCGGTTAACTTGACTTTGGTCCCTGCCATGTCTCACCCGAAGTTTCGGCGCGTTGCAAAATACCTGCGTACTTCGGGCAGGTAATTCACATCTGGAGATCGATTCTGATGCCGCACAGTTGCCCTTGCAAACTGAGCGGTCTTTGGCCATCCCGACTTTGCATATTGCATTGAAGACTAAATTACCAGCTAAGCCTATCCCTCCCACCTCCCTGGTTCCAGCCTTTGCTTTCGCATCTGCAGGTATAAGCTCCCGCCTTCATGGCGGTACATTAACATCCACATAAGCTCGCTGGACAAAACATGGTCACCGCCAGGCCCGGGCTTATACGGGGGGGGGGGGGGGGGGGGGGGGGTCCCCCAACGTCGATTCTGTGACTAAAGTGACTAAACAGGTTCAACACCGACACCAACACCGACACCAACATCATTGGTGCGGGGGTTTTGATGTCTCGGAGGGGCGCGCACATTCACCAGTATCTCCTGCTAGGGTCTTGCTTGCTCGATGTATCTGACAGATGTCGCTTTAAACTTTTCGTCGATGGGACCGGCGAAGTGGTTGATTGGTGTTGCTCGAGACGTTGGCCTCGCTACAACACCTCCTCCTTTAGAATCACGTTTAGAAGCCTTCTAGCTTAGGACCGTCGACAACGGCGCTTCCCCTCACATCCCTTGACATCAGTGACCGCCCAGTGGCCGTCTATCCCAGTGGTGCGGCCTGTCTCTCCAAGGCTAGTGTTCACTGGGCCCATCGCCATCCTTGACCAGTGCGACTCATGGGTTGCAGGGCCATCAAACTCTACTCGTCCACCCCACTGTCTGGTCGTCACCAGCGGCGGTGTACTCAACGGTCTTCTTTCCGCTGGGCTGGGCTGGACTGGGCCGAGCTAGGCGCGGCGAGCGCTCGACGGGCACTACCAAACTCAAAGGACTGGTGCCGACATCAATCAGGTCTGGAATGTCTGTGTAATTGAGATCTGCCCCATATTCGTCCTCTCGGGCCAGCAGTTCGTCATCAAATCAGCCCAGCCCAGCCGTCTGCTCCGAATACGTAACCTCGATATCATAGACTCCGCATGTCCCCCAATCCTGGGAACAGCACTCCCGATATCTACCCCCGATAGCAGGCTGAAAGAAAGCTTGCTAGCAAGCTTCTTACCGGAAGTACTTAGACCACTTATCAAAGGGCACTATGTTGGAAAGATTGCGGGGGATTGGGGCATGAATTTTGTTACCTACCTTCCGCATGCGGTTACACACTCCCCTCGTAGTACGTAAATTTTTCACGATCGATTCATCCCGGCTTGAGCATACCAGAGACGCGGTATTGGTCGCTCTTCCTCTCGGCCTTGGATAGTCACTTTTTAGGCACAATGCATGTCTTTGATGGCTTGGCTGCTGTAACCCTACTGTCTCTCCCTCCACCAAGCAGGCAACTCCATTTCTCGTCATCCCAGTCGCAGATCCTCTACCAGAGCCTTGATCTGAGGTTTCGTGGCTTGACCCCAATCAACTCCCTTCAAGCGTTGGGCGGTTTTCTCCTCATCTCCCAACAGACTCCAGAGCGCATCAACTACCATGTTTCGGACCCGAGGCCATGGATGGATGAAAAGTGTTCCTAGCCGCTTCCGGGCCTCATGAACACCCTCCTGGGTTTTTTCCCCAATCGCCATAGCTGCAATCCCGGCGTAGACTTTGACGCAGGCCTCAAGCTTACGCACGTTACCTGTCTTGTACGCGGCTTTTTGCGTGCGCAAGCACAGAGTGCGGAAATTGATGGTGCTTTTCTGAAAATAGCCCACATGGAAGAGAAAGGCGATGATTTCCAAAGTTGGTACAAGCACTCTATCCTGACCATTCCTTGTCATAAGGTTTTGGTGGAGAGCATCGCAAACCCCCCCGAGATTCTCAACACTGTCATCACAATACTCGGCAAGCGCCGCGCGGCTAGCAATGACTAGGTCCTCATTGCCTGTGTCGGCAGAAGTGACAAACCCGGCCATCAGCTCCGCCATCCAAGCTTTCGGATTTGCGGCTGCCAAGTCGCGAAGCTGGGGCCGCAGGTAGTCCAATGAGTGGAGTTGCAGCAGGGTGTGAAAATAGGTCCTGGACGAAAATGTGAGTTCACGGAAACGTGCCGAATGGCTGTGTCGTCGTTAGCAAACCCCTATGGTAGTAAGCTTGGCATTCCAATACAAACCTATCTTTTAGAACTAGTGCAATTGCAGCTTGAGCTTCCGGGCGAACTCGGTCGAGCTTCTCTGCGGAGAGGCGAAGCGTACTGAAAAAGAGGGTCTGAACTGATACCTCTGCCCATTGCCCATTTGTAGTTGCATCATCTAGGTTCTTCCATAATTCCCTAACTGCTTTGAGGGCTTGAACGCGGACATGGGAACCAATGTCGCCTCTTGCATTAGTAGTATAGTCATTGAGACCGTCTACAATCAGGTCCAAAAATTCCATCGGCTTGCGATCGAGAATGCGACTCTGGGTAAGGCTTTGTAGAATGGCAACCCGCGTGTCAACCTCCTGGTCCCAATTCCATCGTTGCAAGATGGACTTGGATGCCAGGTCATCAGAGAGCGCGGCAAGGGGTTGGGCAATGGCCAGGGCTAGGAAATAGCCATTCCCGTGGGCGTCGGCGCGGCTGGTTGGTTTATGTTGAACTTTCTCGGCCCATTCTCCAAGAACATCTTTTCGATCGCTGGGTTGGGAGAAGATGAGCAGAGCTAGTGCAGCCTCTGCAGCTGGCTCGATGCTTTCTGCCTCATTTCTGTTAAGCCATGTCGGAATTATAGAGCACAACGAAAAAACAAATCGCGCAACTTGATCATCCACCCTATCTGCAGAGTCAAGAGCCGAAACAAGACTCAAGTAACTTGATTCGTTCTGTACAGATAGTAACTCATGACCAGTGGGTAGAGGTTTCGAAGGGTTCCCCAGGATCGCGATTTGAAGTACTGGAATCAAGGCAACCACAAGTCGACTCGCGGCTTCCGTGAGAAGCTCGACCTTTCGGTACGCTGTTGACTGGAGATCTTCCAAAATCGTAGTTGCTAGCGAGAGGATATTGTGAATTAGAGATGGAGAAACCGTAGACCCAGGGTTCACAAAAGAGGGAAATCTATCCAATGTTGCAGCAAGACACAACAATAAGCCGTGGCGTTCTTCCACTTGCCTAGATTTCAGTGTTTTCAGTTGCGTTTCAACCCGCTCGAATGAGCTCTGAAAGCGTGCCAATGGGTCCGATGATCCATTACTGGACAGCTCAAGTGTCAAAATACCAAACGCGGAACCGCATACTCGCCTGGAAACTGCGTCTAAATCACCGATTCCCCTCCATCCGAGAATAGCGTCTATTATGGCTTCTCCGTATTGGTTAGACAGCCTCGTTGCACTCACCGCCACTTCTTCAATAGCCCTTGATCGTCTAGCGACAGCATGGTAATCAACGGCTTGTACGACCCATATCCCTTGTTCGACTGTATCAGGATGTCGACCTATGAGCTCCTGCAAGGCAGCGGACGACCCACGCCTAATGTTTCCCGCGGGGTCCAATGATGCTGTGACAACAAGCTCAGTGCCGAGAACTTGCAGGATGGAGCTGGAGGCTGGGTGAGCCTTTGCCGCGAATACAGAATGCGTAGGAATCGCAAGAAGCTCCTGTGTCGTGTAACGCCGGGCTAATGCCCATATACCAAAGCATGCTGCGTCACGCACATTAGCGCCAACACTCCCTCCTGACATGCTTCGTTGCTCAAAGGACAACCCCAACAGGAGAGCGTGTACAATGTCAGACAGCTGCTCAGCAGGAGGAGAGCGGCGGTATAGCAAGTGTGACAGCGTGAGCATTAGACCATGCCACTCAATGTTATTCACCGCAGAGAGATCTCTGACTGGCCTAGATCCTGTTGATTTGCTCCAAAGAACATTACGGTTAAGTGATTCAAGGACAGCCTCGACCACTTGTGATGCCATATCAGGGTCGAGTTTCAAGGTGATTATGCTCAGGGCCTTGCTTGCCGCAAACCGAACAGGTGTATCATTGTCAGCAACAGAATCAAGAAGATATCCAATGGCTGATTCTGTCAGCTCTACGCTCGTCATGTCCCGTGGGGTCTTTCGAAGTAGCAAAACGATTACAGTTCGAAGAACTTTAAGAATCATCTTCCTTGCCAGCGCAAAGGATACAATGGCCTTTGAAAATTCATTCTCATTCGTCGAGATGGCGTGGACGGTGTAAAAAATGGACGGCAGGTAAGCGTCCATGTCGGAAGTTTCTGACGAGGCTCGCAATACACCTGCAAGGAAAGACAAGACCCCAAGGTAAAAGTAAGTTGTTTGCGTAGGGACATCTTTCTGGGGTCGAAGAGAGGCCAAGCACCAATGAACAAGACTCTCTAAAATACCAAGGTGCTGCATATCTCGCCGGGTTGCCATCCTCACTAACAGTGCCTTGGCAGCATCCCTTTCCTTTCCTGGTGTACTTATGTATTTTATGGCGAGGGGGATCATCCTGACGGTAATAGCTGGCAAATTTTCTGGCCATTTGAACCCTTGGATATCGGGAGTCGAAATGTCTTGCAAGTCAACAGAAGAAATGGTAGATAGGTCAAAGGGAGCCAGCAGCAAATGCGAAAGCCAAAGGAGGATAACATAACGCTCTTCCCATGACCACTTAGTCAGAGAATCTTTGTCTTCTGAGGGCTGCTCTGATTCTTCAATGGCAAGGAGAAGCAATTCGAGATATTTAGTCTCCACATTTAAGAAGCGGACGATGACCTTCTCTCCTCTAATTTTGCAAAATGTGTACAAAATCTTACAAATGGCAAATTCAATGGAAACCAGCAATTTTGACCGAGACGAGAGAGACTTGCCACGGTGGCGAGTCTGCAGGTGCTTGAGAAACGCCTCTGCCAGTTGGGGAATCCACTTGGGTAGATATGGGTCAAGCAGCTGAGGGAGTTCCTGGAATGGGTCAAGAAGCTATCAATTGTCAACAACTGCCAAGATGGAGTAGGGGTGGGTTAGCCATGCTCCCGACAGCCGAAAACGCACATTTGAGGTCAGCCGAAAAGTCTCCTTAGCTCTGACTCGCGAGCGAACCCTTGAGCCTCCATGGCCATCGGATTTCCACAGAAAATTGTGGAGAGAGCGGTCAAAGTCGCCCAGCAGATCAGCAGAGATCTTCTGCAGTTTGATGTCAAAGTCAGCATCGGGAGCGTCCATGGCGTTTGTTGTCATGGCGGCTGCAGGTGGCGGCGGCCGGGCCAGGTTTCAGAAGCTCGGGCGCAGGTTCGAGGTGGTGACCCGTGAGATGTGTCGTGCTTGTGTCTGAGGCGTCAAGGCAACTAGCCCAACACCGTAATGTTTGGTCCAACACAGACACCCCGCCTTGGCGAAATGGGCAAGCAACCCGAGAATCTGAGAAGTACTAGGGCAGTGGATTAGACGGTTCTGTCTCGTTAAAGTATCATGGTTATTCTGGAGAATGTGGTTGGTAACGCTGCACGCTTCAGAAACGTCTGTTCACGTGTGGTGAATGTTGAGGCTCTGACGCAGCTCTGTAGCGAGTCCGCGCCGCCGACGTGGGGCCACTCGACAGTTGGCTGAGTGCTAATCCATACTGTCCTGCACTGTCCCCTCGCTCCACACCCACGCGGTTGGTACAGTAAGTTGTTTCGTGCCTTATTCCGGATCCGGATTAAGCACTGCGCCCTCAGAGCCCACGTTTGGTCCTGTTTATTCCCCTCAGGACCTGAAACAGGGATCAGCTTTCGCAAATCCCTGTTGAGGTTACGTTCTAGCTAGATTAGAGGGCGAGGCATAACGTAGCATTGTTATGCCTCAAGGATTTTTCGACGTGGGTGACCCTCTCGGGAAATTTTGTTTCTCTGTTTCAAGCATGATAATCCATTGAGGCAATATTGCAAACAATGCTGCACGGCAAAGACAAAGATTGTTTCCTTTAATTTTCGCCCTCAGGTAGGAGGGTACCTAGCTAGTGTGTAATATTTCCTGAATAGGGTATCAGACATTATAAAGATCTGCAGCATCGGCGCGGATCTGATCCAAACCATTGCCACTCCGGACCCGTCCAGTATCTCTCCAAATCAAAACTCCGAATTTCGCCATGCCCCTGATCTGATGCATAAAAATTACATCATCTAAAAATCGTGTACCCATTGATGCCACTCTAAATTTGACAAAAGGAAAAAAAAAATCAGAATAGTCCACCAAGTGGAGATTAAGAAGAAGAAACAGCAATAGCTGCCACAATGGCGTCGATGGCGCTGCAATGAGAGGGACCCGATGCGGGCACATAAGGACCAGTCCAGGCGACGCCCAGACGGTCGCGAGAATTACGGTCGTTCTTCCAGATCGAGTCAGCATTCTTGAGGATGAATGTCTTGAATTCGTTCTTGGGGGCGACAGTGTTGAGGTATCGAAGGTTGCGGATAAAGATGCCCTTGAACTGTTGGCCATCCGTGCCACAGTGGCCATCCTTGAGCTCACAATCATCAGCCTCCACAAGGATGCCGTCGCTGTTGGCGAGCTCCTTGATGGCGGCTTGGGCAATCTTGGTTGCACTGTCAAGATAGCTAGATTTACCGGTGGCAAGAGAGAGCTCGACAAGGGCTCCAAGAATGACACCTTGGTTGTAGCTCCATGTCTGCAGCCCGTTGTTCTTGCACTCGGAGGTAAGGCCATCGTTAATAAGGTTTTTATCGTTGATCATGCCGCTCTTTCTGAACCATTCCCACTGATCCTGGGCGATCTTCAAGTATTCGTCCTTCTTATTGCTCACCCGTCGGGCCAAGGAAGCGGCTACGGCCAAGTAGAGCTCGTTGGTGATGGCATTGACATACTTGCGATCCTTATTCCAGTACACACCGCCATTGCAGTTGGTGCCAGTGGCGGTCTTCATATCGGCAAAAATGCTCTCGGCCATGTTGAGGTACTCCTGGTCGCCAGCGGCGTCGTGGGAGCGGATCCAGGCAAGGGCCCACCAACCCTCGTCATCATAAAACTCATTAAGGAAGTCATCATAGCCGCGTTTCTCCACGAAGGAACGCTTGGTCATGCACCCCGTGTCGCGGTCAATACAGTAAGAGGAGCTGACCAGGCCCTGGTTCATGGTTTTGATGGTCTGGACGGTTGTCTTTTGGGCGTTGTTGTAAGTGGTGCGCATGAAGCCGCCAATGTTGAGCTTGTTGGCCTCGTCTAGGCGGAGTGTGGTAAAGTCGGCCATGGAAGTGAGGCAGTTGGCGCTGTTCCACCACGCACTATCCCAAATACCCGTGGCGGAATTATACCAATCATCGTTGAGTCGGTCGATGGCTGTAGAGGCGTGGCTAACATATGTGTCGGTAGTTTCGGCTCGGCGTTGAGTTGAGGCAAGAAGACTTGCACGGGCAATAAGCCCTCCCCAGGAAAAGTCGTGCAACATAGTGATGTGTTGGGAGTTTAAAAAAAAAAAAATTAAGACTAAGAGATACGAGAGCTTTTGTGAAAACAGCGAACGAGTAAAAGAGAAAGAGAATGGGCAAAGGACTTATATGCTTGAGTCCAATGTGACTGAATCGAAGACGACGGTGAGCGGAAGTCATGAGACGGGCGAGGGAGGGAACTATATACAAACATGCGCATCAAGATCTGAGCCAGGCCCTCTCCCTCTCGGGTCCATGGAGCATGGATAGGTACAGCGTCTCCACGGTTGGACCGAGACGAGGCCAGCCTGATCGTCCAGCATTGAGCTGTTCCCTCTGGCATGGTCCCCAAGAGGGTGACAAGACGGTCATGGTTGAGCTCTTGGAGACAAGGGGGCCCTTGGCAAAGTGGGGTTTCGACGCATGGCCAAAGGAGCTATGATTGGAGATCATGGGCGGTGGAGGGAAGATGCGACGCGCCGAGAGCACAAAAGACCACGGGCGGATGCTGTGCTAGAGGGCAACATGTTGGCTCTTGAGTTGCGATGGGGCGGCTGTGTGGTGTTTCAGGAAAAATAGGGAGATTGAGTTGTCATGCTAGCACCCCGGAACCATACCAATAGATAGGCCAGCCCAGTGGTGCGGGCCGTGGATGCCCCGTGGATACCCCTGGCGCATGCAGCTATTTTTTGCCTGCTGGTGACAGGGTGGTGGGTGGCCTGTGGCTGCCCACTGGCTTTTCGCTGCCGGAGCCCTCGTTGGGTCACTGTTGCTCGCCGCCTGCGCACAGTCTGCCGCCCCTCTCTGCCCCTCTACTATCTGGAGTGTGCTATATCGGTGCTAGCCGAGCCGCCGCGACAACCTGTGCCACGTGCGGCAAGCTGTGAAGACGGTCCCTGAACCTGAGACCAGATAGAGAGCGAGCTGAGTGGTTCAAGGAGGGAGCTTCATCCCCAACCCGTTGCATGCTTGCTGAGGGCGCTATCCAAAGTTTATCCTTCGGTGTTGCGGTTCCGGAACAAAGCAAGAACATGCTCTATTTTCTTTGTTTCTTTCTTCTCTCCTCCCCCTTCGCAAACCTGGCTGGTGTGGGAACACGCCGATGGAATAGCCCAGAGACCACATCCCGTCCTACCCCAGTCATGGCAAGCACTCAGATGCCATCATCATGCGCTCTCCGCATTTCGCATCCCATCGCATAGCCGTTTTCAATGCTGCGCTGACAGCAACCAACTCTAATGCATGCATCGCACATGCATATTGTTGGTTGCGAACCAGGGGCTCCAGCATTAACGTGTTAACCGTTTTCCGTCCGCCCAACCTTGGGATGGTTGCATGTCTCCATAATCCTCCATAATCCTCCCCCATCACCTTTGCCTCGCCTCTAGACAAGTCAATCATTGCCCGGGGCGCGGCAGAACAGGCTCCACAGCCATTCATTCTTACTTTTTCTGCGTCGCGACCTCAGCTTCAGCCCCTTGCAAGCACAGGGCCGGAAGCTGATAGAACCCTCCCCCCGTCGCCGCCCGCTCCTCCAGCTCAACTCTCAACCACCGTTCCCGCCGCCGTATTTTCTGGGCGCCAGACTCGGTCGTCGATGGAGCCCGCACCGAAGCCTCTAACATTTATCCTTTCACCAAACGGTACGGGTTTTTTGAAACACAGAATTCCCTTACACTAGCTCAGGAGGAAAACTCGTTGATGATCCGACCGTTCACTAAGAGCCCACCACCGCGGAGTGGTCCGGCGTTTCTATAATCGGTCCACCGGTAGGTGACGCAAGGTCCGTGATCCCGTCAGAGAAATCCTTCGCACACGTTTACATGTATGATGTGAGTTTGCTCTGACTGTCTGACTTCATGATATTGTCAATAAACCCTGTACAGCAGGTTTCCGTCCTTCCAGCTGTGATCCGCGTCAATCGATCTTCACGAATATTGGCTTGGCAATAATCCTTCCGCCAGCGTATCACCAACCTCACATCTGTGCTATAACCCCCCATGTGATACTTCTCCACGGCGATCGTTTTTAGCGACAACGTCACTGTGCGTTCAGTAGCAGGGTTGGGCTCAAAGGCGGACTTCTAGGCCTCTTTTCGCTTTCTTTTGCCGGATCCCAGCTGCCATGCCAAGCGTCAATCGACTGCCAGTCGCTAGGAATGAGCTAGCGGTGGAGTATCAGGTTAATTGCTACAGCTCGGCAAGTCAATAAACCTATCATAAACCTCAAACAGTTGTGCATCCATCACCCTTGCTTAACAGCACATCATCTGTTGGTTATTCTCCGACCCTTGTAGTGCTCCTAAAAATACGAAGAAGTTTTTGTACCGGATCGAAAAGAAGCAAAACCAGCCCAAAAGCTAAGACGCGAAAACTTCCTAGGAAAAATACCGACGTGCTCAAGGACAGCAGTCTTCGCCAAGACGACTTAATGCTCCGCCTAATGCGAAACAGGGTAGGGCTTACTCAACCAACAACGTCTTCAATCAGCCTGGACGAGCAACAAATTTTTCGCAATGCATACACCAGGCAACCTTGATCTCACTACCGGTGAGAAGTTTATGTTTACTGCCTTGGTTTAAGCGCGCAAAGCAGTCTCTAGCAATGGCGCGTCCACTGGCGTGAGTAGCGGCGCTTAGCAAACCACACCCAAACAAACGGCTCTCTCGCTTACGCTAGCTCATATAAACCATTGGCATCCAGGGAAAAAGCTATGGCGACAAGACTACAAGGAATATGATACCCAAAAGTAAGCTCTGACTGTTTACGCACTCCCTCGTCAGGTTTCATCCTTCTCATCGACCGAGCTACATTTGGGCGGCAACAAACACCAATAGAGACTCCACCCGTCATCAACTCACAAGGCGCAGCCTTTGTCCCAGATCAGCGGTGGAGAAATTGACCTGTTGTGCCAGCACATCAAACTAGAGACATTGAGCCATTAGATAACCAACTCAAGCCACGAGGTTCCATAACGCGCACAATATGGCACAGCCTTGATGTTGGGAGTTACCACAGCCTCGGGAAAGCCCCCTCCTCTTGTCCATCCTTCGTGGGGTCGCACACATACTATTACTTTTCTTGGTCAGCACCAGGAATGATGCCCAGCAATGTTGCATTTGGACCCCGCAGGCAATGACGGCATAGCCCATTCTCGCAACACAATGGGGGCTGCAAGGACGCCAAAAGTACCGTCATGGGACACCGGAGACGGAACCAAAGTGGAAGTCTCCAAACCAACCACGCCACGTTTCCTATCCTATTCTTCCTGCTCCCCCAGCTATCTTATCACACCTTTGTTGACTGAGATATAAAAGGAAAATCTACAAGTGTAAAAAGGAAATCCCGAGTATCGGGCGATCTAACATATATAGAAAAGTCATTTTGTGCAGAGACAGGGTATATCGACCCAGACACCCAACGCCCGTTCCCCTAGCTATCAGTCATAGCTCAGTTGCCCATCATATTCTGCCTGTTCCCATTTCAATTACATCCTCCATCAGCCCTATGAGTATGGGCTTGGCGTCTGCGGGATTTCGCCGCTTCCTGTCGATCCAGCAACACTGACAGGCCGTCCTCCGGATCTATTGGACCGGCGAGTGCCAAATCTAGCCAGCATAAACGACCCTGACTTCTTCTCTTCGCTTATGATGCTGGCCCGGTCTGACATGATGTTTGTGGAGTCTCGCAGTGTAGAGACGTCGACAAAGGCCTTGGGGAAAATGCCCCATTGGCCCTTGGCGTTTGTGCCAGACCAACACCAGTGATCTCGATACGCCCCTGTAAGAGTGTTAGCAATCACTTCATGGCATCCAAGCTGCAAACGTGATGGACGAGTTTTCTACTTACAGCTGATGTTACTGAGGGTCTCTTCCTTGTCAAACTTGAGCCATTTGGTGCCTTTTCTATCTTTGGGGTTGAATTTCCATCTTGTCGTGACCTGGGTTTGACTCGTTCCGCTAAGTTGCAACTCGTCTTCTGGAGGTTGGTCTAACTTCAGAATTTCCATTGGCAGAGACGCATAGGTTCCGTCATGCCAACCCATAGCCCATTCCCCGATGTACTTTTCCGGCCAATGTATGCCTACAATTTTAGCGGCCTGTATCATTTCTAGTGCAGGCGTCTTGTCGAAGAGTAGACGCTGGCCATACATTCTTCGCGCGGCTTCCCTTGACGAGCCCGTTGGCAAAAGAGAGATTTCATCGGCCTTTTCGATAACAGGATGCTCTTCCTGTGGCTTCTTCATTTGAAGATCATAGTTGTTATGGAATTGCGGAGGAATCTCATCTCCTTCCACGACAGTCACTCCAGGGATATTTGGTAACGGCCGGGGATGGCGTGCCAGATGAGCGAAAAGGGACTTTTGACTAGTAAAGACCGTAGCATCAGAGGCATGTAATGTCTTACTTGTGTGGATACAAAATAGACAACCGTAAAGAATGTCATCCGAGCGTCGAGTAGGAAGGTGACTCTTCTGGAGGAAGCGAAGGCGGAAGCCGATCCCGTTCTTGACAAAGTTGCCACGATCTTATATACAGTCAGTCTGCAAATCTCACGAATTTCTTCAGAGAAAATCATACCGGCACCGTTTATGTCCAACTCAATCTCTTTGAAATCGAGTTCAAAAAAGCACTTTATGCATCGACCAATCGTGGCAGTAGTCGCAAACCCCTGTTTTTTATGGTCAATTTAGTCATGGTCAAGTCGTGTCGGAGCAACTAACCGCCTTTTTGGTCTTCTTCACACCGACTCCGCCCCTGAGGACGTCTTGAGCACCTTCACAAAATCCCTTGTGAACGTAGAAGGAACTCTCGGGTGTAATTTTACAGTCTATAGCATATGGGTTTGGGCGATGAGCTGGATCCGGCTTCTCAGTAGCGACGGGGATGAGACCAGCATCGACATCAATATCAGGGACGATGGGATTGAACTCCGTGTGTACGGGGATTAGGTTTTCCTCGATAGGCAGCGGGGGTGGTAAGGGCGGGCTCGATATCCTCGACTGACGGCCCGCGTGTTTAGCTGGAGGGGTAGGAAGCGGCTTTACATATATCGGAGTAGGCAAGGAGGTACCAAGTGTAGGGCTGTTTTGAAGACCAGACACGGCAGAACCACGATGTTCCGCGGTTAGGGGGGTAGTAGAACCATCATTTCGTCGGCTGCTATCAAATACAGAGCTAATGTTTGATTCTAGCGATTCCGGTCGAGAAGGCGTTGCCCGGTGGTCAGGCAAGGGTGGGAGTCGACCGAGCTGTGATAATCGTCCACCTTGGCTTTCTCTATCGGACACAGCATCCTCGGGAATAGATGTAGACATGATAGAGGCGGTACTAGGATATCTACCACGAGGAGATTGACTAGGAAAAGTATTATAAGTTCGGTCTTGGCTAGAATCAAACCCCGTTGGACTAAGCCGGGAGTCGTTGCTTATTTGCGACGATCGATCGGCCCCGGTGTTCAATGGTTGAGGCCTACTCGGGATCACCTTGGGTCGTGTTTCTGGGCTAATGGGGGGCGAGATAGGATCCATTGGAGGAGAGTCGATAGGTGCGACAGGTGCTCTCCTATCAAAGGTAAAGTCGTCCCGCATGCGACTCTCGGGAATTGGAGGCGGAGTCCTAACATCCCACGGGTTGGCAGATGGCGGCCTTGGAGGTGGCTCAATGGGAGGGAGCGGCTGGCGCGGAGGTGGCACGGGGGGTGGGAAGCCGCCATAGAGACCTTCGTCAGGGCCAGACTGGGTTTGCATCAGCAGCTTTAACTGATCGGTTGCTGCCTCGACAGTTGTGGGTTCGGGCGACCGCCCACCAGAGACAGAGCCAGACAGATGGGCCGGGAGGTCGATAGGAGTGGTGGCCGCAGTAGAAGTATTGGGAAACAGAGGAGGGACCGGCGGAGGAGATGGCAATATCTGAGGCGATCTAGGCGCAGACATGCGCGTCATGATTGAACGAGCATCATGATCAACCGGCACCTCAAGCTTCATGCGCATGAGGATGTCGTAGATTCTAGGCGCAGCCTTGCGCGAAAGTCCCTGCAGCTCGGCAAACTTGTCTGCGTCAAAGTCGTCAAGCTCGACGTAATCGTCAAACTCCCAAAGCAGGTCATTCAATTGGGAGCGAAAGTCGGCGATGTCATCTGTAAGCAGGCGTCGTCAGCTACGCAGCTATGGCGGGGTAATAATGTTGGCTATACCGTTCTCCTTGAGCGCATCGAGAAAATTTGAGCCGTACTCGTCTAGGTGTTTACAACACAGAGGCTTGATCCTCTTGAGAGCGCGCTCGCCTTCCTTGACCAAGGCCTGCGCAGCCTTGAGCATAGGCTGGGCGTCGCCAGCATTCTCGACGGCGGTGCGACCCTTGTCGACGATTTCCTGAAAGGGCGTCACGACGAGATCGGCAACGTCGTCCATGGTGAGCGAGCTCTACGGACTCGGTTCGACGCAAGAGGCTCGTCCGCGAGTTGATGATGAATATGTTGGAGGATTTTCTGTGGTGGGAGTCGGAAGGATGATGGAGGGGACAGGGAAGAGTTCAGCTGGTGGGCGTGTAAGTCAATAAGAGGCGGCGGCAACAGGACAGGGACAAGGCGGCAACACAGCTAAGACAGCAGTGACAGCAGTGACAGCAGTGACAGCAGTGACAGCAGTGGCCGCAGCGGCGCAAATGGCAAGAGATTGGGGTGACGGCACATCACACGACAGAAGGGGAACCGAGGACAGTTGAACCAGCAGTGGAGTCCACAACGGCTTCGAGCATGGAGCTAGGCTCTAAGCCAAAATGCAAGAAAGAGGCAGAAGCAAGGAAGACAAGACGAGGAAGCGGAGCGAAGGCATACCGAAGAAGGACGCTAAAATGGAGAACAAACGCCCCAAGGCGTGACGGAGACGGCGCCATGCGACCCATGCTCAAGGCCAGACAGCGTCGCATACCCATGACAGACAGGACTACCCATGGCCGGGGCAAGGATATGGGGGGGTGGGCGGCCCATGAGCTTGGGGAGCAGGGATGGGTGGAGAGTAGAGTACCTAGCCGTATTACACAGCGGAGCAGACTCCACCACTGGATCTATCCATCTTGGTGCTCGCTGGTACGGGCAATACACAGGTAGTTGTGATGCTGTCCGCCACCGGCTAGGTCTCCCCGGGGCGCGCAAGGCGGAGAGGATGGCGGGTGCGATAGGGTCAAGAAACAAGAGAGGAAGGAAACGCCCAGGTAACGCCTTGATTGCTGCCTAGGGATCAAGACTGCCTCGGGCCATCCCGTGACAGCGGCGGAGCACTGAAGGCGGGCGTTTTCCCCTTCGTAGGCGCATTTTAGGGGACGTTAGTGGCCCGAAAGCATGGCACTCATGCTCACAACACTGCAAGGCAAGCAGCGCGGGGTCTTCATGAGGCATGTGGCATGTGCATGGCCACCCGTCATGATTGGTTGGTGGGGCTGATGTCGCATTAAGACCGTCGCTCACATCGGAATGCGGGTGCGGCACAAAATCAAGCTAGACTTGGTGATGTTACTCGTGGCGATCCAGGCACAACTTCACGCTTCCCTGACCGAGCACAACCCATCAGATATCCAGCAAAAAAAAATTTGGCTAAAACCAAACGATGATGCATCAGCTCCCCATTAGTTGGGCTGGCGGTCCGCAGGCTGGTTCGCCTAGTCCCACTTCCCGCACCCACGTTGAGCCATCCGCGCAATGGGATTGGGGAGTTGGTTTCTTCTTTTCTTTTTTCATGGCAAGAACGTGGATCTCCATTGAGGACCCTCCTCGGTCCCATCGATGACTTCCCAACTGTGTTCCTGCGCTATCTTGACTGGGGTGCACTACACGACTTGGAGGGGGGCAAGGAGAATCACTCTGTCTCGTCATCACGGAGGCGATTGAACCCATGCGGGCTCTATTGGCTGGACAGAGAACCCTGAAAGACATGGCAGCAATGAGCAACAGCCTATAAAATCCACGGGCACATCCCCTTGTGGCTGCTCTCCAGTGGGGAAATTTTAATATTTGCGTCGTCCATCTCGGTCACCGATCGGGTCGACTAGACATCAACATGCTGCAACACCACCCTGACCGAGTCACCCTTCTGGTGTCGCGCGAGCAACCTGGTGTCCCTGGTCGATTGCAAATTTTCCCAATTTAGCAGCGCCCTCACGATGCGCAAAGGAGTAAACTTGTCTCGCTTGCCATGGCGCCGGTCGAAACGGCGCGCCGCCGACGTCGCAACATGGTCCAAACCATTTCCGGTGGCGTCTGACATTGTCCATACCTGGCGTCACTGTCCGAGTCAGGTTCAACCGTTTCGAAATGACCATGGTGTGGGAGTATGACCGAGGGCTAATATGCTAATGCCACGTAAGTTGAAATTGGACCACCATGTTGTTGGTTTGGCCGCTCAATAGTTGAACTATAGCTTCAGGGGGGGCTTGAAAAAATGGGAGCTGCCGAGTCGCGAGGTAAGGTGGAAAGGAATCCTTAGTCTAGCGTGACGATGGCTGTCAAAATCTCGCAATGGATCAAGAAGAGGCCATGTTCAAGAGGATCGACCCTCTTCCCCAGAGACAAGTCAAACCTAGGATGCAGATCCTCAGATTGGCGTTGTTCTTGTTTATTCTCCGTTACAAGTAGGTACGTGGTGAGCGCCGATCATATTTGTCAAAAGGGGGGTCGAAAACGTGGTTCTAGCCCTGTTCCTTCCGCTCGCCATAACCGAGAAGTCGGGGCCAGTGTCAAAAACGGAAAATAGAATCATCGTATGGTATGTCGCCGGTCAGTTTAATCTCATCAGGGAGCGGATCCAGCCCGAGATGTGGGTACGCATCCATGTCTTTCCCCCTGTCAGCTCGACGAGAGTCCGTGTAATTCCGTGACATTTCATGGGTCAGTTGGGTAGTGTTTTGTTATAGTTTTTTGTTGTGTTTTTGTATTTTATTTTCTCGCGGGTTTTCCATTGACATTTTCATCTGGTATTGAATCCAGGTCGTGGATTTGAGCCCGACTACCAGTCTTCGGCCCTTGCCATGCGCCCCAGGGCACATGCACAATATGTATGGTCGATCATTGCCGAGACATTTGTTCCCTATTTCGTATCTTACATGGGTGCAACACACTGAGGCCGAAATTCAGGAGCGAATAGGAAGACAGAGTCTAGGATTATATGGTAACGTTGGATCCCCCCCTTTTCCCCTCCTTTTCTTTTCCTAGGCCCAGGGCGTCTTTCATCTCGTCTCTTCATGTGTGAGGACAACATGTGGGAGGAACTTGGAACTTGCACCGTCTTATCGCTTAGTCTCTTGTTGAGCTGTGCCACCTCCGCAACCACTCAACTACAGGGTTACTTATCGCAGGCCTTCAGGAGCATCCACGTCTGTGCGTTCTTATCGCTGTCGGGATACTACTCTCATATGTAGTAAGGTTCATCCGCACGTGAGCCAAGCATAGCTCAGCACATTCCACCATGTGGTCTCAACTCATGTCATATGGTTGGTTACATGGGAACTTATTATCGCAAAGTCAAAAGGTTGCGCTATGGCCAATGACTTGCCTACCCTGGACAAGGCCTTTGTTTCGTGGTGCGAATGAGCGCCGAGGGCGGTATTACTCTTACAGCTACTTGTCTCGGTATTTGATTGGCGTTTTACAAAGAAATTGACTAAAACAAATTTCATTACCGAAACTACCCCAAAAAAAAAAAAGAATTTCATCAAGGGAACCTTGCGACGACGCATCATAACCACTTGACTTTTTTTTTCTTGCCGATCACCAACATGAATAGGTGAAGGCCTCAATGTACGTATGTATATCCATACCAGGCCCACACTCTGGCAAGGGTTTTTACGTGGGGGGCTGGCTAATCAAGTACCTTGATGCCTTCACACAAACTGGACCCTGTACTAGTGCAGCATCTCATCGTCTCCGATACGACGGATGGGAAATCACCAATTGGGCCCGTCGTTGCTAGGTCACCAATTCACATCGACCCAGGTTAGGTTTAGTTTTTGATTTCTTAATTCTCCTTCCAGCATGATGATGGACACAAGGCAGTTTTGCCACCATTCTGCGACAGCTCCTGTGTCACAATTGAACCCCTGTCTAGGGACCTGTTAGGTTGGTGAATCCTTCAATCAGGCTCTCAACTACCAACCCCCTCAGGCTCTCCATCAAAGGACTAATGTGACACGCCTCGCCCAAAATAGCAGCTGCGGCGACACTCTTCATCAACTCTATCAGCCCCCCCCTCTCCCACTCTTGAACTTCTTCATGCGTGCGGGACTTTGCATACTTGACCTTGGGGCGGCTTAACTCGGTATCAATATGCGTGGTGTCCCTCTTTGACTCCTAGCGCCTCTTGCACTGGGTGACAAGGGCGGTTCTGTGAGCGAAGCCCCCGCTCCTTTCTCTCTCAAAACTTGGCCGGTCCCGAATTCGGTGACGTTGGGCATTATGAGGCGGTCTAGCTGAGATCCCTGGTCCTAGCGCCCAGGGTTTCTAGAAGGTTAGTTTCTCCATTATGCCTAGAACCCAGTAGCTTCTTTCGGCCGCTAATTTATGCCTTGCCCAAAGTGTAAATTGATTCACTATTTTATCTCGAGAGTGAGTCATGTAAGAATCATATTCGCATGGTTTTAGTTTGTAAGCGTATATTCACTTTTGCGAAAATGAAAATTTCATTTTTTTATATCAAAATATTCACTCCGCCTTCATTCACAGATGATGGGAAATACCAACTGTCCCGGACGGCGGCTTCAGTTTCCTTAAACTAATGCAACCAGGCTAGTGGACACGCCTGCCTGATGAGGCATTCTACATGACGCCATGCATGCCTTGCCTCGGTGTTTAGAGTCCCCGCATCGCGTATCATGATGCTGGAATATCTGCCTTAGGCCCTTGCACTCGGTGAAGTCTTTTGGTGTCCGGTTCGTGAAGCAGCCTATTGCATCATCATTGTCAACAACCCTCGCCCTTCAAGCATGAGCCATGTTTGTCCCACTTACTTGTTGCTCAATCATTCTCCTGCCAACCTCAACAGTTTCCTGCAGACTTCGTTGTCGCTGCCAAAACCTGTAATACTGTTAGACCGGAAACATGTGACCTACACGGAGTATAACTTACGCCTCCTCAGGGGTTCCGCGACCACGGATTGACGCCTGGCGAGCCTCCTCTTCCAATGCCTCTCGAGTAATCTTTTCGTTGGCGGTTAGGCTTGGGGATACCACTGCGTCCTGGCCAAGGATCTCTCCCAGCAACCTCTTTTTTGTCATGTATCTTTCCTTTCTCTCCTTCTGGAGGCCAGGACTATCCAGCTTGCCCAAGACAAATCGTACTGCCATCTGTGACGCCAGATAAAAGTGTTCCGCGAAGAGAATACTCAAAAGTAGCCCCCACCCTGTGATGCTCGATACTGCATCGTCAATTCCATTGCGAGAATTGCTGCACAGATATACAATAGCAGCACTGGTAATGCTACCAAGCCAAGAAAGAAAACCAAGAGCGGTTAGCCAAGGTCCAATGGAATCGGCTCGCCAGGGGATGGGGCGACGATTGCTGGTGGCAATCTTGAATGCATCGGATCGTAATTCAACCCAGTTATTGACCAAGAAGCAGCAGGCGGCAAGTGGCCAAGCGACAGAGAATAAATTAAGGTAACCTGTCAAATGTTAGAGCACATCAAATCATTCATACCCGTTAGTTTGGACCTACCGAATTGCATAACTATCTCGCGATAGTCACCCGTCACATCATAAGCCTCTAACTCACACTCTTGGCGAACTCTCTCGAGGAATGGTGCCTCCTCCTCGTGATCATGATTTTGCTTGCCCTTAGTCTTAAATTCTTTGGCTTTGGTCATGGCCTTTTGCTTCGCAAGAGGTACGAGTACCTCTGTGACAAAGTTAACAATTTGAGCAGTAACGGTAAAGTAATACATTTGGTTAGTTATTCGGGCAGGGTTGCTCTCAAAGTCCTGGGTTGGGAGTGGCTTTTCGCTAAAAGTGAGTGTCTGAGCAGTCTTCCTCCAGAAATCGAGGAAGGGAATGAGAATATGTCCGAAGGGAATATAGACAAAAGCTGTGAAGAGAGGAGCCATGTAAGAGGTCATGAAGTTGAGAACGAATTGCTTCTGGATGAGCGCAGCATCGTGAGCTAGAAATGTTAGCTTAGCGGTAAACAGGTTATGGGAATACCTACCATCAACAGTGGCATAATTTTCCATCTTGGTCAATTTGTCTGCAGCATTCATGAGGAGAGTAGAAATTGTCGGTGTTCCCACAACGAGTAGGATGGTCGGTAGAAACCCCTGGACAGATAAATGTTAGCTATATGTCTTGGGCCATGTGACAAGATGCGGATATCTATACCAGATACTGCTTGCCGGGGCCTTGGTAGACCTCGTTGATGAATACTTCGAGGGAATTGCATGATACAATCAGAGCTCCCAGGGCAACAACACAGAGTCCCGCGAAAGGAATCTGCAGCGCCTGTGTTTTGATTCGTTTGAGTGGTGGGTAAACCTTGACGGGCTCACCAGTGACAGGATCCTCTTCCTCACGATCCCATTCGAACTCAGGACGGGATTGTTGAATATTAGAGACACCGCGGACACCCCATTGGACAGCCAGGTCGACCTCTTGCTTCTTCCAGTACTCAAAGAAGACAACGGACCAGAGACTGCATAGCAACGCGTAGACAGTGGAGAACTGGCCAAGCAGCAACCAGGCACCGAAGCCAAGTGCAGAGGGCGCAATGAGGAAGCGGAAGTAGGAACCAAGAAAGGCAAAATAAAATGCAACGCTTTCACCAAATTTGTCACGGATATTGTCGAGATCATCTTGATCCAACAAATACTTGCTACCCCACTTCTTGACCCAGGCCTTATTGAAGGTGCGGTCATGTAAAGGAAACACCGCAGCAACATGCTTCCATTTGACACTGGATGAAGTGACGCCAGCGCCGCCCTCGTTGTTGGGTCTGGTAATCATGAGATATATCAATCGCAAGCGCTCAGCCTCAGTAACCGGTTCGGTTTGAAGGGCCTGGGCGATATCTTTCTCGGGGGCCGAGGAACGAACGCCATGTAGCCAATCCTGCAGGCGGGCACGGTAGGCTTGCTGCGCGAGAAGATTGGAAGAAGCAATTTTGACAAAGATGAGGAGGGAGTCTTGGTTGCCATGGCGAACTTCGGTAGCAAGGCCTACAGTGGTGAGCGACTCGATGAGCTGAACGAAACCAGCTTCAGCTTCGGCGCGTTCTGGCGAGGGAGTCGTTGGTTAGCAAGGTGATCTGGACTGAGGATCAATGGATTAATGAGAGCAGTTACCGCCAGGTGGAACTTTATAGTGGATGACATAGTCAACCCTGAGCAAAATATCACCATTAGAAATGCACGCCTTTAGTTTTCACAGGATGATCAAGGGACGGACCCAAAGTTGCCCTCTTGAGAGCCGTCACTGGACATGGCGGGGTGGAGAGGATTCAGAGCCAACAGGCAAAGTGAGATGAGACGAGATGAGATGAAGCGTATAGATTTATTCAAACAAAGGAATCGACATTTAGGAAATTAGGTGATGCTAGGAAAGCAGGATATGGTGCACGACACCACGGCACTGGGATGGTGACGACGATGACGATCAGAATCAAGTTCAGATAGAATTGGGAGCGACGTCACCTGCTGATCCCTTTAGGGCATCGTGTCTTCGAGATGTGCCCCGCACCACCTCAGCTTGTGGCCCGACCTCTCCCTTGCGCTTGGGACCAATCATTGGGTTTGGGATCCACTAGAGCTTGCTTCACATCAGCTGTGCAGGGGACGTGCGGATCCACTCAAGGAAGCTTCGCCTGGCGGCCATGCGAAGACCGAAATAGTGTGTGTTTACTCTGTACAAACACATGAGTCTTAACCGCCTGGTTGAACATATATTTCAAAACATGACTGGATATATAAGGTGATCTAGTATATGTTTTCCACATTTATCGTGAGCATGGTTGCGAATAAAGAGCAGAACAGGCGAGAAATAAATTACAGTGTATTACTTGACTGCAATATATCATCACCACTCACAAAAATCTAATAGGGTCTTTTCAATTCCTTAACCGTTCATGGGAACCCCAGCACGCCTTGGTAAGCATGGATCAGAAAGCTAGGTGAGCAAAAGCATATCCCTCTTCCCTCTCCCCCCAAAAAGCATATAAATGAAAAAGAATACACGTCACAGATAATATAACGCCACGCCATCAAACATACAGATACGTGTGTCGGTTTATTAGTATAGCTAAAGGAATAACGCCCTTTAAGTCAAAGAGAGGGCCTGCCAAAGGAGGCCCGGCAAGGGGCCCGGCCGGGCCCCGGCGATACGATTACCCGCATCAGGGGACTGCGGCCGACCCCTCAGAGGGATAAAACCACAACCCCGCTGCAGCTAGCTAGTTGAACGATCAGACTATTTGAATACAAAGACCTCTCACCCCCAGCTGCTAGGCTACGCCTATTGTGATGATGACGATGTAAATCGTCTCTTCTAACCCCCCCGGGACGAACCCACAACGTGGTTTATTGCAAAATTGGTGATCAGATTTCCAGTACTCCCCTAATATATGCACCGGGGTTGAAACTACATAATCCTCGTACCCAGGCTCAGACTACTGCCGGCCATCCACTTGGAAAGAACTAAACCAACTATTCCTTCCTGACAGCCTTAGTCACGCATCCCCTAGCCGAGTGCGATAGAGCGTCATGCTTGTAATCATTTTCTTGAGGCCATGAATGTTGGCGGTAGGCTGCGAAAATGTTGCGAAATTTCGCAACGACCCATTTTTTACGTCACCATGGTGAGTTGGACGAGCCGCCTGAGGAACCTTGCACATGGAAAATTGAAACCTCGTTGACGCAGTTTGGGTGATGGAAATTCCGACCAGGTTAAAAGCGCATCATGTCACATTGTACGAAGTTTGCACGAGAAACAACGGGTTAGTCCAGGATTCTTGATCAAATAAATACTGCAATCTTCGTTGAAATTGACAAAAAAAAAAAAAAAAGCCAGCAAAATAAAAGATATGAAAGTATAAATAACCATTCTACGTGCCGATTTTTGTCCTAGAACTCTAGTGGGGTTGCTCACTAAAACGCGTGCTCTCATCGGTTGGCTAACAGTCAAAGCTCCTCTTTACCCCCAGTGTAGCAAACCGCGGGGTGTGTGGCTTTCATCAGTCAACGTCATTCACCAAAAGCAAGCACCTACCTTCAATACCACCACAATCATCGTCACCGTGTAAACGAGGTCTGATTGGACACACTGTTTTGCTTATTCGGCCTCCTGTTTGTACATTTCATGCTTCCCCAAAGCCAATTGATCACCGCCTCCGCTCACAGTAGCTGAATCAAACCTACCACCATGGGTCTCCTCACCTGTCTGGGCCTGCGGCGCCGCAACCAGTGGGAGCCTATGACGCTCATCGACAACTTCCTCTCCTCTCCTCTAACCTTCCTATCCATCCAATTTTACTACATCGTTCTCTTCCTCCGCGGCCGCCCTTTCGCGCCGCCTCGCAACAAACCTGCAATCCGCGTCGTCTGCATCTCAGACACACACGACCAAACAGTGTCTGTGCCCCCCGGCGACATCCTCATTCATGCGGGCGACCTCACCAACGCGGGAACCGTAGCAGACATTGATGCCCAGCTCAACTGGCTCCGCGCCCAGCCGCACCCAGTCAAGGTTGTTGTAGCGGGGAACCATGATAGCTGGTTTGACCCTTCTAGCCGTCCTGCCGAAGATGTGCGCACTGGCGCTACACCCGACTTGACGGGTATTCACTACCTTGAAGGTTCTATGACGACTCAAGAGATCAAGGGCCGCAACGTGAACATATTTGGCGCCCCAGATATCCCAAAGATTGGACCTAAGGAGTTTGCGTGAGTCCAGCGCAACTTTGAGATGAGCGATTATGACTAACACGGGTCTCAATGCAGGTTCCAATACACTGATGACACTCATCCATGGCTGAGCAAGATTCCTCTCGAAACTGACATCTTAGTCACCCACTGCCCTCCAGTAAGCCCTGTCATTCCCATTGCGCCAATAGATGGCTCCCAACTCACACAGTCTTTCAGCTTCACCACCGTGATCTTGGTCTTGGTTGCCGTCACCTTCTACGAGAGATATGGCGCGTCAAGCCCCGATTGCACGTATTTGGCCATGTCCACTGGGGCTACGGCAAGGAATCAGTCTACTTTGACGAGTTTCAGGAGGTATACGAGCGCCTGCTCTCACGTCCTCGTCGAGGTCTCATCCGTGACCTTTTCCCTAATGAAGCTTGGGTGGACATTACCAGCCTGCTTCGCTTGGGCGTTCATAGCGTGCTCTGGAAGTGGCTCATGTCTGGTCCTGGGAGCAACCGGGGCAGCTTGATGGTCAACGCAGGCCAGATGTATGGGAACACCGGTAAGACAAAGAACAGAGCCGTAGTCGTCGAAATTTAATCACCCGTGACCTTGGCTGCATGAATCTAGCCACCATTCAAAGGACCAGGCGTTTGGGACTCGGGGTCTAACAAATGAAAATGGTTTGTTTATATCTATTGCTACCATATTCTATCTCAATAAATCCCATCTCTTCGCTTACCGAACTCCCGGGGTATCCCAAATATTTATAATCTATCTATCTGTCCATCCATCCATGGTTCATTCTTTTTCAATCGCCTCCTTCCTCCCATTCCCTATCCAAGAAAAGAAGATGTAGAAATTCATCACGCAAAACAAAATCCAAGTGCCAGGGGGGAATAATGGTCTTACTTTCACGCTTTTCAAATCAGCACCAAGCAAACCATACCTGCAAGCATGGTCAAGGTAATGCCACTCTGGGCTTGTTTCCATCCACTCCCAGAGACCTGCAAGGGAGCTTCGGGGGTAGTCACCGATGGCTGAAACCGCTTTGGAGCTGTCATGTTGAGATATCCGAGCCTAGCTGCAGGGGTAGAAACGGGCTCTGGAGTTGGGTGCAAAACAGAACTCAACACAATGTTATGCACAGCCGTTACTGGGACGGTCACTGTCACTGTGCTCTCGCCCTTGGGACCGCAGCCCTGGCAATCAACTACCTTGGTCTCCATCGGTACCGGCGGCTGTTCGGTGCAATCGCAGTCCTCCACCGTGGCAACGTATTCGGTGGCAATGAGGGTTTGTGGGTTTGTCGGGCAGGGAATCGTGTATGTGATAGTTGTCGTCCGCACATATTGCGCAGAAGGTGGTGTGACGCCGGGAACGGGGTGCATGGGCGGAGGTAGGGCCTCCTTGTCGTCATCATTGGTCAAATCGGCATACACGCTCAGGAGATAGTAACTGGGGGCGTCTCGGCCAAAGACGACACGGCGGGCCGTGGCGTTGTTGCGGGAACCTGCGATGCCGCCGCAGAACTCGTCCTCGTCGCCAGGGCACAGGTGGTCGCAGGTTGAGGGGTTGGCCAGGGCCCGGGTGTCTTTGTCAAGCTCTTCGGCACAGTAGCACTTTTTCTCGAAGACGCCGATATGGGTGGTGCCATCACAAGCGTTGATACACCGCTCCACCGTCATCTCGCTGCTCTCAAGTGTGAGGTCAAACGTTCGGAAGCCGGAGCTCGAGCTGAAGCAACCAAGGTATGTGTATTCGTTCACTTTGGCTTTGTTGGATGCAGGAACACTAGTGGTGGCGGCATCCTCGGGGGCAGTGGCTAAGATCGTCGACAACGTTGTCATGGCGCTGGTGGTTGGGAGTTCAAGAGTGTCGATGCTGGTCGCAGCACTGTCTTTGTTGGAGTTGGGAGAAGCAGCGCCAGTGCTCTTGTAGACATCGATGTAATTCACATCCCAGTATCTATAATGGTTTATTAGCTTGGTATTGCGGTAAAGAAGCATAGGGGATGTGTGCTTACGCGCTGCTGAAGGCTTCTGGGGTATTGGCAACATACTCCTTGCATGTAGAAGCCAACGCTTTGCACTCAGAAAATGTGCCCCAGGTAGCCTCACCGTAGTCGCCGCAGAAGTTCTAGGTCATTCATTGTCAGCTTCCCTTACGCACTCAACGTGTGGCAGCGTATACTCACAATGTTGATGACAATGTTCATGTTCTTGTAGTAGGAGTCCACATCGCACTTGTCACCGCCAAAGATGGCCTCTGGAAGTCCCCAACATTCCGGATCCGGCTCCTTGGCCAAGATATCCGCAGGGATAGAGTTACGAGGAAAGTGCCAGACGCGAATATAGTCTGAGTCCCACTGCACGGCATAGATTCCACCGTCGACCTGGTTGAAGTTGGTACCGTAGGATGAAGTGTCGTTGACGGGAGAGTTGTAACCGCAGCCGATATTCTGCGAACCAACGGCGCAATCGTAGTTACGGACGGTACCGGTGTATAGGTCATCATCCGCGGGGTCAAGGTAACAGCCGTCTCCGGTATGGCCCGAGATGATGTTGTCTTGAGCGAGGTTGGCTCCCTCTATGATGTCCAGCTCGCCTCCGTGAGGCCAGTTGGCGCCGTAGGCCCAGACTAAGCCATCAGTTAAACATGATGTTGCGAAATGGACACATTGTCGACTTACACGCTGGCCAAACCCCACATTGCGAAGGGGGCATGTGAAGAAAATCGGCAATGATAAGGCTGTGGTTGTAGGCCTCCTTGCTCTCCAACCGAATGCTGGGTCTTCCCTGGTCAAGACCATATGTATGCTTGTGGTCAACACCGAGTCGAACTACTTGTGTTTCGGAATCCACCGAGTAGAGGCCTTGAACACGAGCATCCTCTTGACTCTGGTATCTGTCGTCCTGTTAGAAAGAAAGAAAACGGTAGGCAAAGCAGTACCGAAGGATATTCTTACGCAACATAGCCATGGGAAAGGTCGGGCGTGTTGATCCAGTTAAACCCAGAGAGCAACGATTCCCCAGCATAGGAGGTGAGCAAGGAGTAGGCCATTTTCGTTTCTTCAAAAGTTCAGCCCGAGAAGACTAGAAGAGCCAGTTGAAGGAAGTGCTTGGGAGTGCTAGGATATAGGACACGATATCGGCATATGGCAAATCTTGCACTTTATATCTATAATCTACTTTACAGCTTTACTCCTACAACCGACCACCGACCACCCGAAATTCCTTCTATCGAGGCTGGACAACCTACCGCATACTTGGGCAAGGTTGACCAGGGGCTCGTTAGTTAGTCGAGACACCACGAGGCACAAAGGCGTTCCAGCAGCGCCGGTTTAGTTCCCATAAGAGAATGCAATAGTAAGACCAGCGCATTGTTAGCCCACTGGAGTCGTCAACCGCCGCGCGATAATTAATATCTCTTTGTTCTGCATTCCAGGACCCAGAGACAATGCAAGGCCCGCAAAAGAACCAGAGACAAGGCATTGGTCAACGAGGGGACAGTCCAAGACACTCTTCCGCAGGCGGTAACCCAAGCGCCTCGACACCAATCAGACAGCCTTTTCTAAGACAGTGACACGCATGATTCCATTCCTCCTGATGGCGGCCAAATGCCGTATTAAACATATAGCATCTCTCGCATACCTCTTGAGAAACGAAACACGAATACTCCCGGGTATTGAAACCAAACGCCCGCTCCATACCCAAAAAAGAAAGGGGAAATTGTAACTGTTGCCGACTTCTTAAACACACAACAGTGGCATGAAGTAGTTCTATACCATGATTCGCCTAAGCCCCTCCGTTCCACCTAAGACACGTTTCCCCGTGACCGCGCATCTCCCTTGACCACTCTCCCATTTCCCATTATGTTCTTCCATAAAAGCCTCCTGTTTAGGGTGCATACCCTCAAGCCACTTATGGATACACGTATAACAATAGACCATGCCAGTTTGGCAGGCAGTAGGGGTGACGATGTCATCGACGCAAATCGGACACAACCCTGAGTCAGTCGGGGGAGGAACCGTTAAAATCGGCAATAGTGAATTTGTTGCAATAGGAGCGTCTTCGGCTGATGGCACACTCTCTCCTTCGTTGGTCAACTCTTCGTCCGCCTTGTCCTTCTTTTTATCCGCTCCACCCTTGCGGTTAAGGCCGGATATCACGGGCGGAGGCAAGTCTACGCTCTCTGTTGCCCGTCGAGACAGCTGCTTCGCGAAATCGGACTGATACCACCACTCGAGGAACTTCAAGGCAAAGATACTCGTCGGTAGCAAGAGGGAGAGACTGGAGAGAAGACGAGGGCCAAGCTCGCGAGGGTTCAAAAACGATCCTCGGCCAGGCCTGCTGCCTTTCTCCGCGACCTCCGACAGTCGCTCGATAGCCCTATAATCCTCGCCCGTCATCCTGCGTATTCGCGTTCCGATCAACCACATGAGAGGGCTGTGAAATTTAGTGCCGTCGAAAAGGTACGCCAGGTTGAAGGCAAGCATAGCAAAATAGTATCCTGCATTGACGCTCGGGTAGATATTTCGCAAAAACCATCGGTAGTAATGTAGGAATCGTTGGCGAAGAGTAGGATTGTCGGGCATTCGAGTGTACGCCGCACCGAGCAGGGCGCGTGGTGCATTCACCTCGTAGCTCTCGTCAAGCTTGCGCTTGAGATAAGGGATTCCGACCAGGACGAGTAAGTTCTTCCAAACATCCTTAGTAGAGAGTTTGAGAGTTTCGCGGACGATTCCCGGCGATGACATGTTAGCCCGGGGGATCTCGGTGTGGAGGCCCTTTTCGCGCTTCAAGCCGTAAAAGTTCTCGGTAAAGGAGCCGCCGCGTGTCCGGAGGTAGTGACGCTCGATGAGCAGCATGGCGCCCGCGTAAAGCTCATCGAAAGAGTTCAAGATCTTCAGAAGGTAACGGGGATGTCGGTGTGTTGCGACGGTGAGGAGGTAACGCAGTGTAGGCGGAAGGAGGGCGTTCAGCTGCTGCTCGGAGAGAACTTCGAAGAGCGAAGGCTTTTGCTCATCAAAGGTGCCCCGAAGGGCCGTCACAAATTCCATCGCGAGAGGTAGAGCGCGGCGCAGCTGTACTAATGAGGGTGGGAGATGTTGTGCGCGCGTGTATTACAATCGCGTCGTGGTGGTGAAGGAGAGAACGAAAAGAAACATGAGAGTGAGCGGCGTGATTGGAAAGATGAAGAGGTGCATGAGGCGAACTGGAGGTGGGTTAATTCGGGCTCCACCCTATCACCCCGGATTTTAGATCAAAGCAAGGATCACTGAAGGCGAGCTCCACCAACAGTGCCTCTCCAGCACTGGGCCACACCAATTACCGCCTAAGAGCACTATTATCAGGAGCACTTTACAGTGAGGATACCGCTACCGCGGTTGGGAACCACTCCCAAATGCAAACAGCCACCAATAGCCTCGGCATCTTCAAGCGACTCCGCCCAGACCTTGGCCCTGAAATCGCACTGGAACGCGACCAAACCATGCCACGGCGCAGCACCCGAAACCCAATTTGAACAGAGTCCATCTGATGCTCTACTCTGTATGCACCAAACTGAACTTTGGTTTCATCTTCATCATTCATTCAAATCGCTCTCACCACTTCTTGTCATCACAGCTGCTGCAGAATTACCACACGCCAATCACTTGCACCACCGCCCTAGCTTAGCGTCGTTTCTTACTCGGGTGGACAGTCGTCACATCGGACACCATCCCGTCCCCATCACGGCAAGACCAAGCCATGAGCGACGCGTGGGATAAGAGTCGCGAATCTGCGTCCGCAGCCGAGCGTAACATTCTTGACAATGGGACACCCGAAGAGAAAATCAACGCATGGCTCAAAATCACGGCCAAAGATGAAGCTCGTCTCGAAGCCGGCGTACGTCCTACCATCGCTGCTTGATGTTGACATAACTAATTAGCTTGTTGTAGGAGTGGATGAGAAGTCTAGTCCCACATCTCAAACTTGTGTCTGCTGATCCGGCATGGCCTCATCCCAATTGTACCTTCTCCTACACCGTTCAGCCGAACGATTGTAATCGCCTTGACAATTTGCATGGCGGGTGTGCGGCAACATTGTTTGACTACTGCACTACACTGCCCCTTGCTATGGTCAACCGCCCCGGCTTCTGGCAGTACTTGGGCGTTAGCCGGACCCTCAATGTCACATACATGCGTCCTGTAGCCGTTGGCGAGGATGTGTTAATTGAATGCGAAATTGTCCAGCTGGGCAAAAAGCTAACATCGCTGCGTGGTGTGATGAGGCGAAGAAGTGACAAGGCGCTGCTTTCCGTCTGTGAACATGGTAAGGTAAATATAGATGCCAGTCTTAAGCTATGAATTGTTCGCGGCGTTTGCTTGTTATTTCTTCATTCGTGCTCGTTGGTGTGTATATAGAACATCTCCTGTAGAGTTGCTTTATTAGACCGAGTGTATGTGCCGGGGGTTATAGAGTTTTTTATAGATTGAGTGTTGCTAAGATGCTAGTTTACACACGTCCTCGTTTGAAATTTCCAAGGGCAAGCTCGGCCGAAAATATTAAGGAGCTTCTCATTCATTACAACCAAACAGGTACGACCGGCGAAGCGTTCATGTTGACACTACCGCTTCGTCCCACATGCATGATCTTAGTTTCTACCCATACACGACACCAGATTGCACGAAACGTCTCCAAATCCAGATGTAGAAGTTGATCGACCGGGTATCTAAAAGAAGGAATTTATAAGCACAAGGTTCAATTGAAAAGTAGCACGCCAATAAACTAGACTAGAATATGGCTGACGAAGGTGGTGTCTAGGGTAGGCACACACGGTGCCCCACCCTTGCTCAAGGCCGATCAGATGGCACCCTCTCTCTCCGTTAAGTCCGAGATCGATATAGTGTCATCCGGAGGCACCTACTCAACCTCGTGTGTTCTATTATAGTGTCGTTCTCTTGATCTTGATTTCATCATTTCATCCCTAAAATATGGATACCGATGTAAAAAAGAAGGACAATATGCTACATATCACTACTCTCCCCGCCGAGATCCTTCAGCACATCCTGGCCTTGCTGAACCCCGCTGATATCGTCATATTGCCCCGCGTATGCTCTGCGTTCCGCGACTTCGTCAAGGGTAACAGGTCGCTCTTCCGAGAGCTCTACCTGAATAACTTAGTATGTAGTGCCCGATTTGTCCATCTGGGCCAATACGATGTTGTGGCTTGGTAACACGAATTTAGGACCGACCAACAGATCTCGACCAGGACTGGGTTGCAGAGATACACAGTATCACCCGCTTGCAAGCAATATGTCGTTCCAAACATGCGGCCACTAAACAGGTAAGATGCATGGGCTTGAATTCATCATAAATCGTTCCTCAAATTTTTGGCCGTTTGCATAATTGACAACCATCAGAGACACGAACTTGATTTCCTTTATGATGTGGTCAACCGCTTGCTGAAGAACGCCTCTCCAAGCGATGAGCCAATCCCCCCAAATCACACACATGCCACCTCCAAAAATGCCACCCTCCTTAATGAAATATTCAAGTTCGATGCTGCTAGGGAGGCTTTCCTTCAGCGTTCGTTCATCTTTGAGCGGGCTCGCAACGATGTCATGATGCCGCCCACCCGCGCATCTCCCAGAAGCGTCTCAACTGCCGTCATCCGCCAACGTCAGCGGAGCGCAAAACTTCACTGCTTGTACGGGATGCCAATCCAACAGACTTCCAGCACCATACCAACCCGCACGTATCCATTTGCTTGTTCTAAAGTATACGATTTGCGCCAGTACACCGAGCGCACTCGCTGGGGCCCTTTTCTAGACGATGGCTCAGACCATATCGACTGGGAGAAGGTTGAGGCCATCTTAATTGTGCTGGGCAACAATATTGGACGTAGGCGTCGTGTGAGCAGTGCATTTAAGGAGATATGGGGCAGCCCATTCTCCGGATCTTGGCCCGGAAGCTATCAGTCGCCATCACCGCTGGGCCGAGAAATATCGTCTCTTGAAGCCAGCGACCCCTATGGCGTCACTGGCACATGGTACCGCGTTCGTACTTATTTGTAATCTCTGAATCCCACAGAGAATATCAATGCTCGGTATAGACCAACCTGCTAACATTAAAAGGCTTCAGATTGTTTGCTTTCTCGACTATACCGACTTTTTCGCCTACAACTTTCCAGCCGGTGACTTTATCGAGCCCGATACACCGCGTCCCGCCCTTGATGCTGAGGAAGCAACTCGCATCATAATGATGCGCATCAATGTTGATAAGATCGAACAACCTGGTCCTGACGATGGGAAAGACTTGCCAGTGGTGTATTTCAGGGGTGTCTCGCGCTCGCTTGACACATCGATGGATGATGCCAACTCTCAGGTTCGAGGTACGTTGTCTACTATTTCATGTGCACACCGGAATATAGACCGTGGTTAACTAACCAGGAAGAAATCGAAATTAAAGGTAGTGTTCGTTTAACAAGAGAGGGTGAGGTAAGGTGGACTACTTTTTCCATTTTTCACGGCCAAGAGCGTTGGCGGAGTGAGGGTATCCAAATTGGCGGGATCCGTTCTGCCCGGGGGGTCGTTGGTAATTGGTTTGACAGGTCAGTTACATTTTCTATTTCCTCTCCCACAGCCAAAATTACTTTACTTTGCAGCTGTGGTGCTCACACACACTCTCCTTCAACAGAGATTACGACGTCCATGGCCCTGCTGGACCCACAGCCTTTTGGAAAGCTCCCGCGGATCCTTTACCTCACGAGTTTTTTACTTCTACAAACCATGGTGGCCCAACAGTATTGCCCGATGAGGATGATTCAGAGGATGAAGATTACCAAGGTGAAGAAGATAGAGAGGAGGAGGAGGAGGAAGAAGAAGAAGAAGAGGAAGAGGAGGAAGAGGAGGAAGAGGAGGAAGAGGAGGAAGAGGAGGAAGAGGGAGAAGAGGGAGAGGAGGGAGAGGAGGGAGAGGAGGGAGAGGAGGGAGCGGGAGATGAAGATGAAGAAGAGGTTGTTCCGATATCAGCTGAGCTCTCAAGCGTTCCATCACTTGATTGAGAGTATCATTGGTGTTACTGAGACACAAATTGAAGTATCGAATGAGATAAATGAACAGTCTTGGTTCTCCCCATTCTGTAATACGATTTATATAGAATGATTGATCAGGTAAGCTGGCGTTTGAAATAAAACCGAGAATTTAGTCCATGGATGTCATGAATGTTGACTGCGAGGTCACAACTATAAAGTAGCAAATGCATTGTGTAATCCCTAACGCAAGGGCCACCGTCCATTATGTTCATATTGCGAATGCTCCTGCAATGATGCAAGACGACATACCAACCAGTAAATAAAAAAAAAACACGCTTTCGTCGAAAACAATGGGGTATTCTAAAGTACATAGAGCAAAATCACTTGAAACCTCCCGCCCCATATGGCAGTACGTATTGTATGTTGCATCATTTCCATAAAAGCGTCACGACCAACCTCATCCCATCTAGCGCCCCATCCTATGCGCTTTTTATCACGCCCACAACATGGCATTCCCGTAAACTTAAATATTGTTTTAGTTAATTGTTCCACCTGCGTTGAGAATAATGCAGTTGTTTAGCAGGGTCGAGGCCTCGTGCAAGAGCTCCCAGCGTGTAGTTTCGAACGTGTCCTTGAGGATCATCAGGAGTGCCGTGTTTTGGTTGATACCGGTCTTGCCTTGCAGGTTGCTGGGGTTCTCGATGGTGCCAAACCGGGCAAAGTAGTCCCTCATCTGCTCAAGCTTTTCCTGACGTGTTGTGGGCTGTGGAGCACTTGTGCAAGGTCCCTCCAGTGCGAATCCGTATGACCACACTACAAGGGCAGCGAAATACAGCACCCATGGGCGATTGAGTAAAACATCGTCACGAGCGTCATACGGCTCATCCAAGTGATAGCCTCCGGCATGTGCCGGTGTTACCTGGTCGGGTGCCAAGACGGAGCACAGAAACTTGAGCGCATAGAAGGTTGCGTCTCTAGCCCGTGCTGAATGCGCCCAGTGATCTTTGATGCGCCTCTGGGCGCTGCTGAATTCTTGTGGGCCGATAGCTCGCCCAAGTAGCCTTTTTGCCCGGGCGAACATCTGGCAGTCGACGATATCGGCATGCATTGCCATGTGTGCTAGATGATGAAGGACGGTGCGGCTCTCAAACACAACGTTGAACTCATTCTTCTTTGTGCCATCATTTCGGTAGGGGTCCGACGAAGGCTCGGATCGTTCCAGAGCCTTGTCAAAGTCTACCTTCCAGGTATCATAAGCCCTTGTCAAGGTCGCGCGCCATCTGTCTCGACCCCCTAAAGCTTGAATGATGCCTCCACCTAGTACATTGACTTGAAGATCTCGCTGGTGCATATGCCAAGACACGCTTAAAAGTCCTGCCATTAGAACTGTCCTGCCAAATGAGTTTGTGTGCACTTCTTGATTGCTTAGCGTTCGTTTTAGACCTTCCAAAAATGATGTTGGTTTGATACCGTTGGACATCAGATTTGACTCAATCCTCCAAACTTCGGCACTGCTCCCCGCGCGCCACATGGATTCGTCACAAGGCAAGGGGAGTCGCATCTCGTGTGCGACCATAACTGCCGAATGACCAAACATGGTGGCATGAATAGAGTCAATCACAAACGCCGCAAAGGCTGCACGGCGTGTCGATTCGTTGGTGACCCAGTGTTCCCACCATTTCTCAGCAGTTGGGGCAACACTTGACGTCGACGACTGCCGGGATCCGTTGGAGCCATCACGGGGATTAGGAGGTGACTCTAGAGCAGATTTGCCAATCAACGAACGGCCACGTCGCATCAATGTTATAGTTGTTGCATGGTGAATGTGAGCACGTTCGTGCAACTCCCGAGAAGAGTACATCTTCTCATATAATTCCAGAAGAATCAGAGCCTGGAATACCCAGAGCTTGGCCGGCGGTCGGAAGTTGAGATCCATGAATATATCCCAGCGCAAATGCCAAGCAAGGAAGTTGGAGAGTTGAGCGCCAGCCTTGGTTACTTTATGTCCATGAGTTCGGTCAAGACAGGCAGCTCCAATAGCCATCATGGACAGTAGCAGGAGGTTTGGGGTGTTGTCGGGGGAAAATGTAGGTTTATGGAGGATGGGCATCTGATCGCTAAAATGGTACCAATAGGAGCCAATGTATGCTTGCATCATTCTCTTGCTTAGCATATGATCGCCATGATTGCGGTCTCCCTCGAGGATGCCCTCCCATCGTCGATCAACAGGAGTATGCTTGCTGTCGTGGAAGCGCTCCTTGACAAAATCAAACAACTCTTGGCTCTTCTCTTCAGATATTGTTGCCTCTGGAACTTGCTGTTCTAGGAGGTTGGTGACAGACATGACTGTTTGTGGGGCTGCCGGAAAGTATCCAAGCCCGGCGGCATCGCTTCCAAGCAGAGACATGTTGAATTGGGTGCTTTGCAAATCGCCATAACTATAACCTGTGAGCCAACCTGTAAACTTGAATCATTCGGGACACTTACGTCGCATACGCGGGTGGAATTACAGGAGTCATATTCGCCTGAGGGGAGTTAAACAGGTAGGCCATGAAATCCTCCGGCATTCCGACGTACGGGGATTTGTTCAGATCTCCATCACCACCAAATACAGGAACGGTCCCAGGCATGGCCATCTGATCAAGTATCATCAACTCGCCAGCCTGAGAAGTTCCTGGTTCAGCATATTCTGCATTGGTGCCAGTATTGAAGACATGCCCCGATTCTTGTGAATTTAAATTTTGGCTGCTTGAGAATTGGGAAGGAGGTAGATTCATAGGCATTACATTTTGCTGAGGAACGAAACTGGTTTGAGACATAACTTGTTGCTTCGTAAAGGCAGGTTGATTGGCAATTGGCGACATGACCCCAAAAGGTGCACCATTGATGGGACGCTGCGACACTGTGGGGGATTGAGGTTGCGAAAGCTGTGGGCGGTTCTCGAAACCTTGATTCTGTGACCCAAAAGCATCCATTCCGTTCGGGAGGCCTCCGTTTGTTGGAAACATCTGCGGTGTCGCGGCCATAGGGGAATAAGGATTCATATTTGCGTCCTGTCCTTGATATTGCATCTGAGCTGGACGGGGTTTAGAATAGTCCATCGAGTTTCGGTTGAAGTCGGGAGAATTGGAGCCGGGGGCTAAAACTGGCGCAATGTGACCGGCCATGGTATCTCTCTGATTGAGCTGGGAGCCTTTGGCGGCGTGCCGATCCATGTGTCTCTTCAATAAATCTCCCCGAACAAACGTTCTGGTGCAATTGGGGAAATTGCAATGATATGTTGTTTTTGAGTTGTGGTTGAGCTGATGTCGATACCTGGGAATGGTCAGTTCGTTCTGCTTCGTGCCAATATCCTTGTTGTAGAACATACAGATGCTCGGCTCTTGAATAACTTTTCCCGCATCCTTCGGCGTTGCATTCAAACCGTTTATCGAGGCCCTTACGGCTCCGCCGCCTTTTTCTTGCGGGGCCATTTCCATCCGAGTTGGAGGAGGCTCCGTTGGGGTCATTGTTATTGTCATCCTTTCCTTCATCGTCTGGTGAGCGACTCGGCTCACGAGGCCGGTCTTGAGTTTGCATCTTATCGATGGGCGAATGATTCTGTATTGTGCCCAATGCGCCAGAGCTGACCGGAGAGATGGGAAGAATGGGTTTTAGGTCGTTGGGCTGTGTGGCTAGTACTGAGGCCATGACCTGACGCGTTGAGTGGAGAACAAAGGAACGATGGCTGTGTGTTACGAGTTGATGAGAGTGAGATGCTCGCGAGCGAAAGTAACCCTCGAGTGGGCTTGGTGAGGTGCTTGACAGATCGATTCGTAAAACTAGAATGAATAAATAACCCAAATGCTGCGTGGTGTTGCAGTGTATGAAATGATGCGGCGTCGTATGAATCGCGGGGTTGGCGCCAGGGGCTGTGAATGCGGGACAAGTTATAGATCTAATCAGCCCTTACAGACTCAATGCAAGTCACACCCCATGCATGGCAGGCGGGGTTACCAGTTTGTCTCGGGGATCGAAGGGAGGGTGAAGAGAGAAGCCGTGATGTGGAAATCCGGCCAGACGATCGTTGGATATGGGAGGAACCCTAAGAGATGAGGCAGATCGGGAGCCTGGTTGCTTAATGTCAGTGGAGGACGAGAAGGTGGTCGCGTGTTTTTGCGGGTAAAATGCTATGCCAAGTGGACCAGGGACGTCAAGCGTCGTTGGGGGAAGCCGGGATGTGGGACCCTAACTGGGGATGTCGAAACGGCGCGGAGGCAACTTTTTAGTAATAGAAGCGTTGATTCGTCGCGCAAAGCTCAAATGGGATTTTAATGGTAGGGACGCCATGCTCGGCTAGAGCCGAGTTGTCGAGATGAAGGTGACGAAGAGTTCGGCCTCGGATATTTGCCTGCCTGCTTTGTCTCATGGATGGCTGGGTCGGGGAGAGGGCGGAGGGGCCACGGGTGGATTGCCAAGTGGAGGGAAATAGAGAAACACCGAGAAAAACATGTGCGTGCAATAGAAACGAGGGAGGCGACGGGGGTCCCTCGAGGGCTCGGAGGGCGAAAAGTGTGAATGGCGCCTGGTCGGGAACAAAACCAGAACAACGACCAAAACCATGACCCATGATAGCTAATTGAGGTATCCGTGCCAATGGGTAATTCCTCAGCCGCACTCTGGAGGACAGCACTGGCATCCAGGACCATGGTTATACCTTGACATCTCTGCGGGCTGATGGTGGTTGATTTGGCGGCGTCCCCAGCAGCGGACGGAAGGGCCCGCGGTGGAGCAAAAGACGATGATGAAGGGCGGCGCGAGGAATGTAAAAAGACCGGCCAAGAAGTTGTTGGTGTAACCAGCCGAGGGAAGTCGTGGAAGGAAGAATACAAAGGGTGATAAAGAGAGCTGGGCTGGCTGAAAGATGAAGAGAAAAAAAAGACGGGTGCATACGTACAGTACCTCGGGTTCGAGAGCACAATGTCTGTTCACAATGCGCAAGCTAAGTAAGGTCAACGCGACGGAAGAACGGGAGCTCGGACGGCGGATAGGCGCAGATAGGACGTGGCGAGTGCGACGATAGTTCACACAAAGTGCTGATGAGGCCCGAAAGATAATCGATAAAGGTGAACGGGAAAAACAGGGGAAGGTCGATAAAAAATCAACCAGAGCGACGTCCCAAATAAGGCATACAAATCGGCTTGCGACGAGCAGTCTCCGGGTCCGATGAACGAGTTGCTCTGGGGAAGTGGAAGTGGCAGCAGCGCGTGGACGCGGGTAGGGTGGGGGGTCATTGGGGGGTCTTAAGGCATGGACCCTCGACCAGAAAAAAAATTCGGAACCACACCTCACCAAACACCAACATAAGCCGCGACGACGTCCCATCTGCGAGGTACAGCTCCATTCCTAGCCCGGTCACTGGCCTCCCCCGGTACGGTGCGGTGCGGTACTTGCACACTAGCTGACCCAGGCCTCTGCCGCACAATTTTTTTTTTTTTTTTTTTTTTGGGTGAGACGCAAAGTCGGCCAGTACCTACTTAGTAGGGCCTCTTGTCCCGCGGCACTGTGCCATCCATCAGTCAAGAGTCTGATGCGACTGGAGCTCTCCACCCTCCCACCCTCACTTTCGGTCCCCTCTCCACCATCTCCACTCCACCACGTCTCGTCCCCTCACCCACTCCCACAGCTCTCAAAGACACCCCCTTGCCTTTCGTCAACCTCCGTTCCTAGCGTCGTCTAGTTTCCAGTGTCTACCCCTCCCCGGCCAAGGCAACCTCGCCATCTCAGGCCCCTCCGTTAATCCATGTCAGTGCCGCTTTGTCTTGATGTGCAGCTCACTGCACCAGGACTGTCTGAGTAACTGACCAGCAAGGGGCGCAACCTGCCACGGCCACCAGCTCTTGTTGGCATATGGACCGGGGGCCTCTGTTCGCTCGCCAGGGGAGGGACCGACGAAATCGAAGGGAGGGAGGGGACGTCGATTAATTGGGGCTTTGCCATCCATGATACATGGTCCGTTCTGGACATCCCATCCCATCATAGCTGACGATTTCATATGGCTCGTCGGCTCAGCAGTCCATGCACATACACCCTTCATCCCTGCAATCTGCAAAGACCAACCGGGCTTGCCAGGGAGCCCCGAAGCCGCCGCAACTTGGAACCACGACCAAGCTGCTTTGTATCCGTAATGTTGTAGGTGCTGTTGGTGGCTGGAAATCCTGGCATGCTCTTTATGAGACATCTTTTACAAGCACACCGTTCGCGCTATGCTTGTCATGTGCATTGTATTGCATACCTGTTCTGTTCAACTTATTCATACCGGCCCGACAACGCAAGCTGCTGACATTGAGCTCTCCTGTCAGTCAGGCTACCAAGGACTGTCAAATGTTCACGGGCCACCTCAACCATGCCTGACCCTAGTTGTCTTGCCGGTGACGGGCATTGCCTGATGAGCTCTTAGCCAGCGGCCCGCTTGCCTAAGCAATCTTCACATCTTGTCGCGTGTGTGGCATGAGCAATTGTGCGGCCTCCACACTAATGACGAGGTCGCTTTGCTTCCCGGATCATCGGGGTGGAGCATACGCGGCAACTATCCGGAGTACGGGTAAGAGGGTACCTTCTCTGCTAATATCGACACGAGACGTCGCTCTACTCGTGATACATTTGCCCCTTCCAAGGCTTAGACTGGCATGGATGTAATAACATCTCCACGATGCTCATCGGTAATCTAGTGGTTTGTCGCGTGCCCAAGGACGGGAGGTGCGTGAGTTTGATCGAACACCCAAGCCTTGTTCATCCGCATGGGGAGGTGAGACAGGACCACTTTTGAGATGAGCGAGCTATCATCCTGGTCTCACACGCCCATTTTCTTTGGAATCCTGGCAAACGGAGTGAATTTGCGTCGCCATAAAAGCCATGATTGCGTGAATTGAACATTGTAAGCACTATAACTACGCAGAAATACCTGATGTTTAGTTTGGAGCAGAGATGACATTGAAGCGCTAGCTGCTCTGCCACAGTAGTATTGATATGGATGGTGGGGAAGAACACATGCAGGCCAGATGATTTCACCCTGTCCGGATTGGATGGCGCTGATGGCGCGACATTCTATCGGGTCGCTTGTTTGTTGTTGAACTATGGATGCAGAGGGTTCCAAATACGTCCAGTTTTCAGATGCTGATCAACACGGGGAAGCACGAGGGCCTGCCTAAAGTGGCTTGGGAAGAGGCAAATTTGGCCACTCGTGTCTTTGTTCCCCAGAACTAGGCGAGCGGCAATCCGGGGCTGAGAACCTCCAATTATTACCGGATAGTACAGCCTCACGCTGGCTAGTTTACCATCGAGTATATAAGCAAACCGCATCGCTACGAGGGACCTATAAATAAATTGGGGAGGAGGGGTAGAGGCAAACCCCAATTTAGAGCTCTGAGCAAGGATCTCATAGTATTGGAGAAGAAGATGAGGGTGATCCCAATCATTAACGCAGCATCTAAAACCCGAGGAGATGCTTCAGATACCAAGTGCTTTTTCAAGAGTCGCTGGTAGAGCCACTGACCAGGGGCTGCTGATGTGGTCGAAGCGCAGCTGGAAGAGGCTTAAGGTAGTGAATGGGTAGCTAGTTCTGACCAGGATGCCATCCAAGGGTGTCCCCGCCCCGCCAGTGGCCAGGATGCGCCATTTTCTCCAACGCCCGACAAGTTGCGCCAAAACGCGAATGGCATGGTTGAAGAACAGGCGTGGGTGGGAATTTGCAGGGCTGGTACGGCACTTTAGAAAAAGGGCCCTGGACGGGCGCTGTAGTCGGACATGGGCAGAACACCCGTCCCTTGTAAGTCGTTCGTGTTCATAGTATTGTCCCGGCCGGCAACCGACTCGCTGCTATATTCATAGCTAGAAGTTGAAATTTTTGTTTAAAAAAAAAAAGCACAAGGTGGGCCTTCTCCGTATATAAACCAGCGCTGGACTTTGTGCCAACTTTTGTTGTCACTCGCCCCATCACATCATTCGACTGCGCACTACGGGAAAAAATGGACAAGGGCAGGCGACCAGGTGAATTCTTTAGCACTCTGGTCTGTGGCGCACTAGCTAGCGAGAGAGCCAACCTCTAAGCGGCATCGTCGGCGTGGGAGGGCGTGTCCCGTCGCTGCGGGATTGGATGACTTTTGGGGCGCCCAGCCAAAACCCAGCAACTCGGCCGGAGGAGGATGCAGTGTGGCCACCCCAGATTTCTTGATCTTGGCTCCACAGCGGCTGACATCTGCCTCGCTTTAGATTGAGGTGCGCTGCATTGTGCGCTGAGACAAGTCCCGCGTCACTCGCGCCTCCAGGCGTATTCCCATTACCATGCACAATGTCCAAAGCAGCTGGTTTGGATTGGTAATGGCTGTATTCCTATTGTTGCTTATCGCCCAGGATTCGCGCTGGCACGCAGTATCTGGATGATGATCGCATATCTGCTGTGCGGAAGGAATTGCATTGTAAACAGTTACATGTAATCAAAGTGACTCTTTGCTTTTCTCAACGTCAACCTGACGAAGCTGCTGTCGCCATCGGGCATCGACGACATCTTGCCTGTTACGTGCTAAGCCAATTATACTTCAAACTAGCTAGGTTAACTAGAGAGTTGTCTTCCTCCCGTCGACTAGAGTAAGCCTCCATCCGCAGCCCTCCACCCCATCATGCGTTCACCCACCCAACAAGGCGTGCCAGTCCGTAATTATCCCTCCCAATGGAGCGGCACACGTAGATGGACACACGGCCCCTCGCTTTGCCCCCGCGCGAGACCCGTGACTAGAGAAGAGCGCGGCGTAACCCAAGACAATGACGATGATCCCCGCTGTGCATGAACCGACATGAGGGCATGCCAACCCTCTTTCCCCTCCCTGACAGATACATGGCCAGAGAGCCTCAGTCTGGGGTGGGTTGAAACCAACAACTCCTGAAAGTCCTTGCCCAATCATCCGAACTGAGCCTGCATCCTAAACGCCGCAAGTGGTCAACCCATGTGCTCAACAGTGCGGATCTAGCGGGAATAGCGTGACCTCTGCCTTGGACTTGTTAGGCTCCTCCGGCTGGTCATCCTCATCCACTCAGTCGGCTACTTTAGTTTGCTAACATGGACGACCTGGCTACACAGATGATCAAAAACAGGCTTTTAATTAACCGAGAGGCGTGTCAAGAAGGAAGTCAAGTGGTGCTGAGGAGTTGCATCCACCTCAGGTTTCCAAGAATCTCGACCCATCGATGCTGATCGCCTTCTCAGCCTCATGATTTGCTGGGACGCTCTTTTGAAAAAAGCAATTATAAAAGCCACTTGGATCTAGGGCGATGCGCGTTGATGAAAAGGAAATGCGCCACTGGAGTTGGAGTGTTGAACATGCAAGCATAGGCCAAATATCAAACCTGGTGTTCACATCCCTGATTGATGCATTGCTGGCGGCGAGATCGGCTGCGTCGATGGGGCGAGAGGCGCATCTGGAAGCTCAAAAGTTGAGATTTTTCAGCTTTCGACTTTGGATCTTTATGTCTCTGTCTTCATCCCACGGACTGACCCACTCCGGCAACGGAGCGTGGGGCGAGATCGTGGGGGTTTTCTCTGGAGGCGATCCACCTTGCCAGTGCAGTGGTGATGGTAATGCAGCGATTTATGTGCTGGGTTCGATAGATCTTCCTAGGCAATGCAGGTTTCCGCAGCGGAAACGACGGACGAAATGCAAGAAGGGCTTAATCCACCGGTGACCCCCAACTTCTTGTCTCTTTCCCCATCTGAGATGTCGAATTTCCATTCCCACCGGATGGAAGACCGGCTTGTCTTCTCAGGAGCACCCCAATTGAGCTGTGGGTTGAATAGAAAGGCTGTGTTGACCCAGACAGCTAATGCATGCAGCCAACGTACAGTAGGCCAGCCATTGGATAGGGCTCTCGTCTGAATGGCCAGGCAGCTCGCCGCGCCCGCCTCGGCTTGATGACGGTACGATGATGACGATGGTTTCCCAGGATCTCATGCAATGGTACACTCTTCCGGTTTGGTTGCTGGCCGTGTGCAGAAAAATGACTCTGCCACTCCAGCCTTTGTCTTGTCGTGTGGCTGAGAGAATCCTGTCCCTTGTGTCACGGAGAGACAGGTGGGCAGCCACATGCAGAGAGGGATCTTTTGCACGTTGCACGCATGGCCGAAACCCTCCGGCGCGGGGTGGAGGTGGCCCCTCATCCTCTCATGTCTTCTCTCGCCTGCATTTCGCCGTCTCACTTCTGCGGCACGCATACACTTTCATTTTGCTTTCTTTTGGAGTGAGAGGGGCGTTCAGGGGAATGCTCCCAGAAGGGCACTAGATGCCGCATCCTCAACGCCTCTGTCAGGTACGAGAGATGGGGATTCCCACGCGGGGGTCCCGTTGGCGCTCTCGAGTCGCGGCCTGCTGCGCAACAGCCTTTGGTGGCTTCGCCCTTCGCGACCCGTCCATGGGGCTGGAATATGAACCTGGACGGTTGTGGCGGGTTTGGAGCAGGCTCCCGCCCTGGGAGAACAGAATACCGAGTGCCTTTGATTGGAGGATGAGTAGGGGCAGAGGATGAGACGTGCTACGACCAAGGGGAAGGTCGAGCAGGCATGGCATCCTTTACAATATGAAAAAAAAAAAAGCATTTCAATATATAGCATTTGCAACCAGATATATCCCACTTCACGATCCCTAGCGCACCGGCTACTTTATTCTTTAATTAATTAATTTTGCCCATTCATTCCTGCACCTCCTCATTCAATATCTACCAACGTCTGCTTTATTTTCCGTCGCCCACTGCGACGACAGGTTAATGGGCCCCGCTGGATGGAACGAGACAGACCCACTCTTTTGCTCTCAGCGGGTGATGCTGGATCCTCCATCCCGCAAGCTGGCAAGCTGGTTGGTTAGGGTCCAGCGCAAAAGTGGTTGTGACGTTGGTGGGCTATCAGTGCTGTGCGCGTGCGAGAATTGAAATGCCCACACCCCAGGTCCCGGCCCCGACGCCGGTCAACAAATCTCCTCCTCCCATTCCCTCAGCCCACGATCCCCAGATCATGTAACCGCCCGCTCGCTGCATACGAAACTCTCCTAGACAATCATCGCTTCGAGTCCCATACTTGCAGACCTCGGTCACAATCTTTCCTCGCTTTGGCCGACCTTCATCATGCCGCCCGCAAAATCCTCCCGCGCCCACGACGACTCCAAGTCAGACGCTACCAACCACAAGGAGAAGAATGGCAATGGTCACACGTCTACTAAGATGCGTCGTGGTGCCAGTCAGAATAGCCATTCGCACCTAAGAGATGCTGCAAATGCTCCTACCGCACCTCCGCCTCCTCCACCCGCCGAGCCGACTCCTCCCAGTGTTTGTCGCCCCCTCCCCTTACGTCTGTCGTGCCTTGCGACACTCAACGAGGATTCTCTCCCCATCGTGCACCGCCCGCGCTTCACAGTCGCATGGCTAACGTGATAATTTAATAGCTGAAATGGTCCACCTTCGAACGAGAAGTCCTTCATGCCTACCGCCGCGAGCATCGCTTGAACACACCGTCTTCCTTCTCTAATCCCTACTGCCAGTGGATTCTATCCCAAACGAGTGGCATCGGCCTCTACTCTCCCACAATGTCCCGCAAGCGACAAGCACGCCGCCAGAGCAAGGATCGCCTCGCTCTCACGGTGCGGAAGCACTTTAATGGCATGGGCGTCCAAGAGAATGACGTGATTGTGGACTTTATCTACAAGATCCGTCACGATCTCAAGCGCGTCTCCAAGAGCTACGTTGCTATGTAGATGATCTGAATCCGAACGATATGCGACTTAATAAGACAAGGAAAGCGGGCATGGTTCACATTGAAAGGAGTTTTGGCGTTGAATTAGGCGTTCGGCATTGCATTAGCCAGCCAGCAAATAAGCATGATATGAATCGATTTGGCGCCTATGGTATAGACGGGTTATCAGACGGGTTTGATTTGCAATATACCATTGTCGAACAGAGGGATAACCTCCTTATATGACTTTTGTTCCACTATTTGTGTCCCGCCTCTTCGCCCGTCATTTTGTGCTGTAGTACAAGCCTCGCTTGTGCTTCAAGTTCGAGAGCATGCGATCTCAATGTTGAGCTCCGCTGTGGGGGCTGTACCTGAAGGTCGGCCCGGGATGCCCAAGAGGCCCTTACGATAGCGATTGAGAGTCATAATACTTTGACGTTGCAGTAATCGGAGGGTAGATTCTCTTCCAGTAGATGCTTCAGCCGTCAACTCCATAATTGTAGTACCCTCATTCTCGTCTGGCCGCCGGCGCGAGGTGGGGAGCAGGGCATGATGTAATTATACATGCTAACATGATTTTAAATGCTAGCTGGGAGAGGGGTCGAACTCCAACCCGATTTCTCGAAAGTCCTTACCTTGCACAACGGATTACTTTAACATCCTGGGTGTGCGTAACCGACGGACACGGGTACCTATGGTGATTGCATGAGACACTTATTCCCAAAGGCATCCAAGCTCAACCTTTTTATTCTTATTTTTATTTTTTAGTTCCTTTGCAACCATTTGCACTTTTTGTATCCTGGATACCACTTTGGACGCATGAGAACTGGGCTCGGCTTAAGGCGGCAGCTCGGGGTACATTCGGCATAATTTGGAGTGCAACTCCAAACACACAAACCTTGAGCGTTCACATGTAGAATGTGGCCCTTTCCCTGTGCAAGAAATCGATGCGAAAGTAAGAGATACATCTGGTTGGGATTGGAGAGATTCGCTGGTTTTTGCCGATGTCATGAAGCGATCGCAATGGCGAGCGCTTGGATCGGGGTTGGATCGGTGTTCTTGAATTATTAATCTTGGCCAATGATAAGCGACTAGAATCGTTAGTTGCCGTAGTCGGCCTATGACATGCTTGATGTCTGAGGCACCAACCCCTCGGCTTAAGCCCGGTTGGAAAACTTAGGATAGGTCTCGGAACTTCGAAGAATTTCTAATTGACCACAGGGAGCTAGCCGCCGGTGACTTATCTCAGCGTCAGGTTTTTTCTTCTTTCTTTCTTTGTATCTTCTTAGATCTAATGAATCACTGCACATAAAGATGAATTCTAGCCTTTTGACCAAGGCCGCCGCTCCTGTGCGAGCACTGGCGCAAAGTCATTTTAGCAGCTCAAAAATCCAATGCTTAAGCAAAGGCTCTCAACTCCATACCGCCGCATTCCGTGCTGGCTCCCCTGTGCTGAGGAGGGAACCCAAAGCTCCTTCATCGAGACGAGTGAGTAGCCCCCCAATGTATCGAGGGAGAACAAAACCCTGACTGTAATAGTTGTTTCATACAACGAACTCGCTTTCCCAAAAGGATCCTTACCAAGCCCTTGGTGTTAGCAAGAGCGCAACCGCTGCTGAAATCAAGAAAGCCTACTATGGCCTGGCGAAAAAATACCACCCCGACACAAATAAAGATGAAAATGCGAAGGAGAAGTTTGCCGATATCCAGTCTGCGTACGAAATCCTATCCGACCCAAAGAAACGTGAGCAGTTTGACCAATTCGGCGCCGCTGGTTTCGACCCTAGTGGAGGAGGAGCCCCAGGCGGCGATCCGTTCGGCGGTGCGGGCAACCCTTTTACCGGCTTTGGGGGACAGGGAGGCTTTGCGGGTGGTTTCAACTTTGAGGATATTTTCTCTGCGTTTGCGGGGCAGCAAGGTTTCGGTGGTGGTCGCCGAGGTGCTCGATCGAATCCATTCCAGCAAGAGGTTTTGGTCGGTGACAACATCGAAGTTCAGGCAAGCATCACCTTCATGGAAGCAGCAAAGGGCACTACCCAGACCATCAACATCACTCCTCTGACGACTTGTGGAACCTGTACCGGCAGTGGCCTCAAGACTGGCACACAGAGGAGTGCCTGTGCGGCTTGCAATGGCACTGGAACTCGCGTGCACTTTATGCAAGGGGGCTTCCAAATGGCCTCTACCTGTGGCACTTGCGATGGTACCGGATCGACAATTCCCAAGGGCTCCGAGTGCCGTTCGTGCTCAGGCAACGGTGTTGTACGAGAGCGCAAGTCAATTACTGTTGACATCCCCGCCGGAATCGAGGATGGTATGAGACTGAGGGTGGACGGGTCTGGTGATGCTCCTATCACTGGGAAGTCCGCTAACCCCAACGTTCGCGGCCAAGCCGGAGATCTTTATGTTTTCGTCCGAGTGGCCAAGGACCCCAAATTCCGACGAGAAGGCTCCAATATTCTCTACACGGCAAATCTTCCCCTTACAACTGCTCTCCTCGGTGGCCAAGTCAATATTCCCACGCTGGACGGATCGGTCAATGTCAAGATTAATCCTGGTACCAACACTGGAGAGAAGATGATTCTTACCGGTATGGGCATGGCAAAGCTTGGTGGCCGACGTGGCGGCAGCGGCGATTTGAAGGTGGAGTTCCGTGTCGTCATTCCCAAGGCTCTCAGCTCAAAGGAGCGAACCATTCTGGAGATGCTTGCGGACGAGATGGGGGACAGGACGGCCAGGCGCATGATGAATGTCTCGTCGAACTCGGGGGATGCAAGGTAAGAATCGATATGGTTCTTGGCATAGCCCTTGTGCTGAACGATGAATAGCTCTCAACAAGGTTCAGGCTTTGCTGATGCCGATTCGCACACCAATGAGGGTTTTCTGAAGTCAATGTGGCACACACTTACCAACCATCCCGCTCATCAGAAGCCCGAGGATGCGAATGAGAATACTGGGTTCCCGAAGTCTGACGATGATTCGAAAGACACCAAGGGGAGCTCGGGCGAGAAGAACTGATTGTCGTGACGGCCTGTAACATATATATTCACACCAAAAACAAACTAGAGGGGATGGGGAGCGCATTGGTTGGTGTTTAAAAGGTTGATATTATTTGTATGGCGTCTGTGGAGGGTCAACGACTACCCGACTACTCATGGAGATCTGCCAGCATTTCGGATCTTGTATAACATTCCTGTAGCATAGAACGAGCACGTTGAAAAGCTCCAACGGAGGCCACTCTCCTCAATAAGATTGCAATATGATTGCTTTACAGCTCCCATGTTACCGAATACTCAAGATGGGCCAGCTGCATAAACGGAAGATTTGGACATCTACGATGCATGATCACGATTTTATCTTTCGACAGTGCACTTACCCGATGGAATGAAGTGGCTTAATTATGCGATAGACGGAGGGAAACTGTTGGCCAAAACATGGCTTTTGGTCTGCCTTGATTAGAGTCCAAGCAATTCATAATCATTATTTAACTCACAGGCCATCCTCGTCAGAAGTAGAGCAGTATCAGTACTCTCAAGTTGTAACCCGCAACCTCCTCTTCATCCAATGGGCTTGAGCTTCTTTTTCTTCTTTTTGTCTGACTCGCCACCCGATTTCCCCTTCTGAAACTGCCGCCAACTGCTGATGCGCTCATCCCTGGTGGCCTCCCAGTCCTGCTCGTGTTGGCGCTTGCGCTTGCGCTCATCGACCTCGGCTTCGACACGGCGTTGCTCACGCCCTTCCTCCTGCATCTGTGCCTTCATTTGACGGCGGCGACGGTGCTCATTATCGATAAGAACCTCACGACTCTTGTCACGCCACATCTTACGGAATTCATCTGTTTTAAGCTCCTCGCTATCCACCGTCCACTTGTTTTCGCGGATGAGCAACATGCGCGCATCAGCGATGGCCTCGTCTAAGCGCGCGCGGTGTTTCTCATCCATTAGTTCCGTTTGCGCCTTCTTCAAGCGGTCAAAGGCGTCGGGTGCTTGTGGATTTTTCGTCTTGTCAGGGTGGATGAGGAGCGACTTTTTTCGGTACGTGATCTTGATGTCAGAGTCTGGCACACCAGGCTGAAGATCCAACACGGCATACCTAGAGAAGAATTAGCCATGAATGTGGGGGTTCTGAGGAGGAAAAAACTCACGCATCGAGACGAAACGCCTTGAGGATTCTGTCTATTTCAGCATCCTAAACCACGTCAGTAATGATCAATCAAGGATGAGATGCTTGCGTGCGAACTTTGTCGAATTCCTTAGCCTCGGCCTCAAGGGCGTCGAGCGCATCTTTGTCTTCCTTTGAGTTCTTGCTAGTCATGATAGAGCCGTCGGTTGGTGTATGGCCTGCGCGCATAAGATGATGTTGGGGTATGAGTATGGTTCGGCTTGCAGATGGACACGAGAGCAGAAGTTGTTTCTGATCAGTTAGTTCCGATGCGGTCGGCGCAAGGCACGACCCTGGGCCCAGTGCAGACCCACCTGCCCCGCGGCGATAAGATAACGAAGATAGCCCCAGAAAAAAAAATTGGCGACTTTTGCTTGATGCTTTGTCCATTCGCAAATCTGTTCGAGGTCCAGCTTCGCTTGTCAAACCGGTCGGTATGCCTCAGCGCGGAGCTTCCCCGGCTCCTTCAGAGCCAGAAGCCGATATTTTTGACTCGCTTTATCCTGGCGATGGCGACAATGGCAACCCTGATGGCGCCTCCGGTCTTGACTTTGACTTTGATGGACTCTTGAACGGCCCAGAACTGGGTAACGAGGATGGTGACGAGGCATTCATTGCCCTTCAGCAGGCGGCTTCTTTCAGAAAAGCCTCAAACTTGAAGGGCAAGACGGTCAAGAAGGGTGGTGGTTTCCAGGCAATGGGTAAGCCCCCAAATAGCAACCTCAGATTTTGATACTAACCCAGCCAGGCCTCAGCAGCAACCTTCTGAAAGCTATCACACGAAAAGGTTTCTCAGTTCCTACCCCAATTCAACGAAAAGCTATCCCTCTAGTTCTCGATCGAAAAGATGTAGTAGGAATGGCACGAACTGGTTCTGGTAAAACAGCTGCCTTTGTTATACCTATGATCGAACGACTTCGCGCCCATAGCGCTCGATTCGGAATGCGAGCACTAATTCTCTCACCGTCCCGAGAACTTGCAATTCAGACCTTGAAAGTCGTCAAAGAACTCGGCCGTGGAACCGATTTGAAAGCTGTCTTGCTGGTTGGTGGTGATAGTTTGGAGGAACAATTCGGTTCCATGACCGCTAATCCGGACATTGTCATCGCAACACCCGGTCGATTTTTACACCTCAAAGTCGAAATGTCATTAGACCTTTCGTCTGTTCAGTATGTGGTCTTTGACGAAGCTGACCGACTGTTCGAGATGGGTTTTGCTGAGCAGTTGACCGAGATTCTCTATGCCCTACCCCCTTCCAGGCAGACTTTGCTCTTTTCTGCGACCCTGCCTGCATCCTTGGTTGAATTCGCGCGAGCAGGTCTCCAAGATCCTAGTCTAGTGCGTCTCGATGCCGAGACTAAGGTTTCTCCTGATCTGGAGAGTGCTTTCTTCTCTGTCAAGGGCGGCGAGAAGGAGGGATCTTTATTACATATTCTTTACGACGTCATTAATATGCCCATGGGTTCCCCCGAAGCAACGCAAGAAAATGATGGAGAAAAACCCTCGAAGAAAAGAAAGCGAGGCGATGACAGCTCCGGTGGTAAACCAACTGAACACTCGACTATTATTTTTGCGGCAACGAAGCATCATGTTGAGTATTTGGCCAACTTGCTTATACTGGCAGGATTCTCTGTGTCTTATGTCTATGGTTCTCTCGACCAAACTGCGCGACGAATTCAGGTTGAGAACTTTAGAAGGGGCAAGTCAAATATTCTCGTGGTTACAGACGTTGCAGCGCGAGGTATTGATATTCCTGTGCTCGCCAATGTTATCAATTACGACTTTCCTTCGCAACCGAAAGTGTTTGTGCACCGTGTTGGACGAACAGCTCGTGCTGGAAGGCGAGGTTGGAGTTACAGCCTCGTGCGAGATATGGACGCACCCTACTTGCTTGATCTACAGCTATTTCTTGGGAAGAAGCTCGTTATTGGTCAAGAGAGTGCCAACCCTTCGTACGCTGACGATGTGGTGGTTGGTGCGTTGAAGCGAGATGCTGTCGAGACGAATGTGGAATGGTTTAACAAAACCCTCGACGCAAGTACCGATCTCACTTCTTTAAGGAGTGTTGCAGTAAAGGCAGAAAGATTGTATTTGAAGACAAGAAACTCTGCGGCTAGCCAGAGTGCGAGGAGATCGCGCGAGTTGGTGGCAACGCAAAGTTGGACCCAACTTCATCCCCTTTTCGGCGAAGATGTGGATGGGATGGAGCAAGCTCGTGCTGATATGCTAGCGAGGATCAGTGGCTTTAGACCACAGGAAACTATCTTTGAAGTCGGTCATAAAGACAAGGGATCCTCAGCAGGAGCTGCCGAGATGATGAAGCAGTTGCGAAAGAGAATTACACCGAAAAGACAACAAAAGGTCGATGAAGATGAAGATGGAAATTTTGATGGCATCGAAGACACACCAAATGGCCAAGTAGAGGTCGATTCTGATTCTGAGGAGGACGCGGACGAGCCGCAAGCTTACGATTCGGATGATGACGATGATGATTTGGAGGTAACCGTCTCAAACACGGGCAACTCCAGAAGGGGGCAAACAAACTGGCAAGATTCAGAGGTTTTCATGTCCTACACACCTCGTACAATCAATGCGGCAGAAGAACGTGGCTACGGTGTCCATTCTGGTGGAGGCACTACTTTTGTAGAAGCGGCCCGAGATGTGACGATGGATCTAACGAACGATGAAACCGCAAAGGGATTTGGTCTGCCAACTCGCTCAAAGATGCGCTGGGACAAGAAGTCGAAAAAGTATGTCTCACGTGAAAACGACGAAGACGGATCCAAGGGTGCCCGGTTGGTTCGTGGCGAGAGCGGCGTCAAGATTGCTGCTAGCTTCCAGAGCGGACGATTTGACAGGTGGAAGCGTGCCAACCGCATGGGCAAGCTCCCGCATGTCGGTGAGTCGGAAAAGCCCAACACTGGTGCTCAGCTGCCCTCAGGCGTCCGCTACAAGCACAACCAGGAGAGGGCGCCCAAGGAAGCCGACAAGTTCCGCGACGATTACCACGTGCGCAAGAAGCGTGTCGCCGAGGCCCGCGAGAAGCGTGTCGGTCGCTTCAAGGACGGCATGGGCAGCAAGAAGGAACTCAAGGGCACCGATGATATTCGCAGGGCGAGAAAGGAAAAGGAGCGACGAAAAGCCAAAAATGCCCGACCTTCGAGGAAGAATTAGAGTGCTGTGGGCATGGTTGTGGGCGTGGGGCTTATTAGTAATGACTTGCAAAGTAATGCAAATGATTTGGTGTCGAATCTTTTCATATGGAAATACATTTGGCCTCTGAAGTTGGTGTGTGTTGCGACCCCCACGCTTCATTGAGGCTAATACTTTGGTGAGACACATGTTCGCCCGATATGGTCCAGTTACCAGATGACTGGGAAGATCCATCCCTCCCAATCGCTCGGATCTGCTACGTCATTGGATCGGGATAAAAAGCTTAGGTTTTACTCCAAATTGACCATCTTAATCATTGTCCATCTGGGCTACTTCTATGTCACAAGCTCAATTTGTTTTTGAAAAATAATCTACACGTACAAAAATGGGTGCATCATGTGTCACCTTCAAACACTTGTGGAGATCTACGAGTTTCTGTTTTCATCTTTTTTATAAGATTTCATCTCTATTGGTTTTTGAAACTGCTAGCCATGTTGAATCCCGCTAGATCTCGGCTCCTCTTCTCAAGTGCAACACCAACCCTATAAATTTAGGTTGGTTTGGCTTGGAAGCTCTGAGAAACTTTTTTTTTCCTGACAGAAATTCTTCAATTGGAGTTTGATGCAAATAGCATACCATGACTTGCCCGAATAAAAATAAAATAGTGAGAAAACCAGAACAGATGAAGTGAGGGATATTTTGAAATACGACACGTTTCGAGAGATAAGCCAACGCGTAGTCGTATTCCCTAAACGCACAAAGTCAAGGCCACTTCTGAATATTGTATGCGCGCGCATCGCACCGGGGTATCATTCCATAGTCTTCGACAGCAAAATAAGTGGTGGTACATCAATAAACGGATCACTCCAGTGGAAGTGTCCAGTTAAGAAAAAAAAAAGAAATCATGATAATCATCAATGCGATAGATCGTGGGTTATTGTTTGCCCATGAACTATTCAACAATCGGTCGTGTCAAGGTTGTCCAACCAGCAACTAATCGCTTCTTCTAATAGGTTTCGCTGAGATGAGTGACTCCTCGAGTGCCCGTTGGTCCCTAAGTCTCCCCTTTCTCGAAGGTCAATAACCTCTCGAATGTTGTCCTCGAGAGCGGAGAGCACAACAGATTTGCATTGCATTCGAGGCACTTCGAGAGGGGTCTGTGGCAATACTGGTGGTTCTGGTGCTGTCACAGACACTGGTTCCACGTTTTCGGTACTCATGCGAACCTCGCTTTGAGTTTGTGAGGAAGCCAGGGAGTGGTCTTTACTGGTTTCTTGCGTGAGGCTTATAATCCTTTCCACTGCTTCTGTAAGTGCCTCATCGGGCTGAATAATTTGGTCTTCAATCCATTCTTCGTCAAGCTGTGTCTCATACGGTAAAATGGATGGTGTCAAGACGGTACCACCATGAGAACTAGGTGGGCCGATTTGTCCTGATAACTGACGATCTGTAGGAGACCTTGGCTTCACTAATCGGCGGTATCGGATACGGGTGATCGAGCTCTTGGTGGTATCGGCAATCATTGCGCAGCTAACATCAACCCATCGCTCATTAAGGTCACCGCTGAGAGGGTTTGGAGGAGCCGGCGTTGGTTCAGCCTTGAGAGACGCTTTCACCTGCTCTAAGAGGTCATCCTGCGGGGGGATTGCTTGTACTGCAAAGTCTGGGTGGAAGCGGTTCAACCATCCAGCAGCATTTAAGGGAGAGTCTCCATCAACACAAAGCCGTGAGGCCTGTTCAAAAGAATCTAACCCACTCGGGATGCCGGGAGTAGATAAGTAGCCACTGCTGGATGGAGAGCTAATAGCCGATTCAAATGATGTCATGTAATCAGGAAAAGGAATATCCACATCAATAACGCCATCATCTGCATTAATTGATGTTTTGACTGGAGACTCAAATGCACCGTTGGGGTCTGGAGTTCGGATCGACGGCTCCCGAGTGCGGCTCTCGAAATCCCGCGGTGTGCCAGTTCCCTGAGCGTTCATGGAAGGACGAGTCTTCTTAGTAGGTGATACATTCATGTCTTCTGTATCAACGGTTTCTTCAACCATTTGCGATAATTTATCTGACCTATTAAACCCTGACTTAGTGGGCGACTTAGGATCAACCTGGCTGTAGCTGCTCATCGTAGTCGAATCGCGGCGGCGGGTGCTCCATAATCCGCTAATCACACTACCCCATCTAGAGCTCTGGCTTCTCGAGTCGGTGCTGGCATTGCTTAAATGACCGCTGCTTTCCCCGCGTTTTAGAGATCGCTTCAAATCATCGGCTGCAACACTTCCACTGCTGCTCGGGCGAGGCCTCCTATGGCTGTCAACCCGCTGCACGGTGGAGAAATGCGGCACAGTAGTCTCTGGCATCACAGTAGTAGTGGTTGCAGCGCTGCTTTTTCTACTAACAAGATCATTTCCAGAGATGGGAAGGTTTGAGGGTCGAATGGAGGCTGCATCTGAGACCCGACGCTCATGGTTTCGATCCATCGTCAAGTGAGCGAGCTGCGAAGGAACGGCAGAGGCTCGTGCGCTATGGCTCTGGCTTGTTGTCCTCGAGTGAGAAGCCCGACGAAGGCCGGTTCGCCGGTTGATTTTTCGACGGAGTGATTCTTCTCGTAGAACCGGTATTACGAAGGTTGGTGGAGAATTGGAAAAAGTTCCGACAGAAGTTGATGTGCTAGGCCGATGCGCCCGAGTTGTAGGCACATGCTGGTTTGCAGGCAAGAAGGCCGAAAGAAGAAATATCAGTCGACGAGCGGCCATTTTGTCTTCGGATATGATAACCGTACGGGCAGGGAGGGACAGGTCCTCTTCGCTCCGGTTCTTCTGCTGTTGGTAAAGTCGTCGCCGGTAGGACGGAGGGCAAAGAGCTTGAAGCCAATCGGTATGCGTTGCGAGGAAGCCCGTTAACAGATTGTAAAAAAATTGCCCTCGCTCAACGCTGCCAGCCCACCGAGATGTCCAACGAGCTTCATCACGCCAAATTCCCCATCGTCCCTGCCCAGTTACAACTCTTGCTGCGCTCAGCCCCATGACGATTCTATGTCTTGCAGCATCTACTTGGCCCAAGACTTCTTTATCATCTGCTAAGCAGTTCGGCAACAACGATACCAGCTTGGTAGTGCTTTTGGGTGGCTTAACGCGAGGGAGCTCACCACCGCGACGTTCTGACAATGAAGGAGCTCGAACATTAGAGTTTAATGAAGTAGGGTTGGCAAACGGTCCAGGTGATGCGAGATCGACCTGCCTGAGCATTGTTCCCAATGTTGTGGCGATGACGGACTGAAGATGCGTCAGAGTCCGCATAATAATATCCCAATGTTGAGTAAGCGAATCGATTCTATCTTCCATGTCGATTGAATATGTAGACTCCGTGGCATCACCAAAAGTGCCGGAACCGACCATAGTCCATCCTGAAGGACGAGCTGAGCTAAAAGATGAGGGGAAAAACTCTTGGTCGTTATATGAGCTGGATTCGCGATGTGATGATTTCGGCTGTGTTGCCGGGGGCAAGCGTGTTGCAACAGGGGGTGGAGACGGAAGCTGGACGACCAGGACTACCGCATACATCGGGGTACGTCGCTGCTTAGGTTGAGGTTTCTTCTTCCTTGGTTGAGGCTCATCACCTGTTGCAGGAAACGGAAAGCCAACATTCTCATCCGAATATCGACCAGGGGGCGAGGTTTCGGCTTCTGCGTCATCCACGATGAGATTAACAGGGAAAAGTCTCGTAATCAAGACTTTCTTCTTCTCATTCTGGCGAGAATGGGCATTGGCCAAGGTCGATGGATTAGTTGGTGAAACAGCCTGAGATGAGTAAGACTGCGAAAGTCTGCTCGAACGAGCACTAGAACGGCCGATTGAGCTACGGCCGTCGCCAATAACGGAAGCTGGGATATCACTGGGTCGAGTTTCGCCAGGAACGACGTGCACTTTGGTAGATGTACCTTTATATGACATCAACTCTGAGTTTCCGAAGATGCAGCTCGAAAACGTTGCGAGCTCCTCTCGATACTCTCGTGCAGCTCGCTGAGTATCTGTTTCTCCGTGTGTCTGACTCCGACCTTGTAAGGATGCTCGGCGATCAAAGGCACCCTGACGGGGAGGAGGTTGGGAGCTGTCAGCTTGAATAACGAGAGGCCGAGTAATGTTACCAAGACTACCTTTGCGGGGCGAAGTTGGGGTCCTGCGGAAATCTTGGGATCCAGTAGCTCGTTCAGTCGGCGACGTGGGCGGAGCAGGATGGCTGTCAAATAAGAGGGACGCATTCGAAGGGCCCAGAGCATCCTGCATAATGATGATACGAACATCACGGACATCTAAGTCGACATCGCCGCTGAAATCAAAGGCGTTGGCAGTTGAAATACCAGGAGTGGTGGGGGTGGAGGACAAAGGGAAGACCTGGTCGTTGCGGTGTTGATAAAGGGCATGTGCGTCAGGGAAAAGAAGGTTGCGAGTGTGGATATCTTCCTGGACAGATTCAAGGGATGAGACGGGCCTCGACATTTTTGTTGCTGTCTGAGAGGGCGTAGCGGAGGTGCCGCCGGAGCCCAGGTGCAAAAGCCGGCCGAGCATGTCGGAGGCGCACAAAAGGCCCAGAAGGCGGCGCAAGAGAGACAGGGAAGATTGCTTGTCGAACTTAATGCAGGCAGTGGGCCATCATAAAAATACTGGACGACGAGTTTTGAGCTGGGCGTAAGTGCATCGTAACCTCTGCGAGTGGCATGTGAAGGTGACGACACGAGCCCGGGGTTGGGCAAGGGCTAGTTGGGGTGAGGCGCTGGCTGAGGTTCAAATGGGAGTACAATCAAAGATGCCAGGAATTTCAGATAGCCGGGACAAGCGTGGTAATAGCGATGCCAGTTGCAGCTCGAAGTTCGTCCCTGGAGTGATGCGCAGGGGGCGTGATGTCGTCGGGGTGGAAGTAGGTTTGGCGCGTGCGGGACACAAGTGTTGGGAGCTGTCGCGTGTCTAGAGAGCAATGGAGAAGGAGAAAATCGCTGGTGGAGACTGCTTGGAAGATGGGCGCGGCAAGAAACACAGCAACAACACGGCGAGGTTATCGTGGAGGGACAGATGACGTTCAGCGCATGAGTCGCGAAGGGAAGGGCGGTCGACTGCAATCGGCGATGGCCTGTTTGAGGCGAGAAGTGAGAGGTGATAGCGGGTGAGTGAGATAAGACAGAAGGAGCGAGGTGTTAGAGGTCGGCCTATGTCTTGGAAACCAGAAATCTGGACCAAGGGAGAGCGGATGAGAGAGGAAAGGAAGGGAGAAGGCGAAGACAAGGCATAAACACAGATAACAGGAATTTTGATGCCCAGCCCGGAGGTGTTGGTGGTGGTGTTTGAGTCAAGGTGAATGGTAGGTCGCCCCTGGGAGATGTCGCTGGCGCAGTTGGTGGTGGTTGAAGGAAACCCAGACGGCCGGTTCGAGGCCAGGTTCGGGCGGGTGGCAGTGGGCAACGTCAGTGGTGGCAGGGCGTGGAGGGCTGACCGTGCTGTTGACAAGATTGACTCGATGCACTATTTGGACCTATGAGAGCAGGAGGGTGCAGTGGGCGGCGTCCTCGTACAGAGATGGTACAGTACCCCACCCCCAGCGAGAAAGCACCGGCGAAGGCGGCGGGGCGGGCGGAGAGGACGAGAGGGGACAGGCGCTAAGCCGAAGAACCCAGGGTCTTTGGGCGGGTCGGTACCTTTTTATACTGGATCGTCGAGGCGCTTGCCTAGTCCCAGCTGGTGCTGGCGCTGGCGTCGGTGCTTGCAGGTCACTGCTGCTAGTGGGTGTATGCAATGCAACAGTCCGTGACTCTGAGGAGTGTGTATGGATCGATGTGTATATGTTGGATGGATGCATGCCTGTGCTTGGCAGAAACTAGCCCACTCAGGAAAAGCAGATAAAGAATCCGTACAACGATGGCGGCAAGCTGAAGACACAAGACATGTCGCAGTCCTGCCTCTCTGCCTGGTGAGTTTTTTTGGTTGTGGAAACCGTCCAAACGATGGAGGGATGGATGAATAGAGGGGTGGAGATTGGTTCAGTGGGAACGAACAGACTGAAGAGGGGGAGGGGAAGCGGCCTTTTTTTTTTTTTTGGAGCCCTAGGAAATTCGATAAGATGTTAAGGACGGGCAACCGACGAGGGATGGCGGGGAATGATCTTCGTCAAGGGAAATCTACGTCTCTTTTTCGACTATTTTTCTTATTCAAGGGTGGCGCTACTCCTGTTTTGCTGGGTGTTTGCTTATTGATGGACAGACACCAGCCCAGTTCACCTTTGCCGCCGAGGTAATTATGACGCTGGTATATTCCAAATGCTGCTATCAATATCGTTGCTGGTGCTGCGGTGGGCGTGAGCGGAGGGCCGATAATACCAGACAGGCAGATGAAGCGGCCGGCATTGAAACTGGAGCCGAGACCAGCAACCGGATACTCAGACGAACGTGTCCATCCAACCCGCTTTCGCGTCAGATGAAGAGCTTCGCAGGTGAGACGCATGCGGGGACCAGCATAAACAAATCACTATGACGCAGTCAAAAAAGACTGAAATGGATGGGAAACAGGAGTGTGTTTGCCCAAAGCACTCGGAACAGGCAATCCCATTCCATAAGCTCAGTAGGTGTCAAGCTAGGGGCAACGACATGCCTTGCTAAACTGTGCACCGTGCCCTTGGTCCCTTTTGTTTCCCGCCCAACGAAGTATTCCATTAGTGTGTAAATAGTCACCTGTCAGGAAAGAAACAAGGAAAAGAAAAGACATAACCAAAAATAACATGCGAGGTGTTGTTGCTAAATGGCGTCCTCAAAGGATAATGGTGAGTGTAGTAATCAACCTTACCCCCCGGCTTACAGGATCCAACCTCCAGCTCCCTGCCAGACGCCACAGGTCTCAGCGTCAAATGCAGTGTACACAGGTCAAACCACATTGACCAAGTCCCCATGTTGGGCTGGCCCCAAAATGCGGTGAAAGGGCCCCCAGCGACGTCGCTCGACCAGGGTCTTCCCGGCGGCTCTGGCTGGGATTGCTCTCCTTTGGGACTCTTCCGGGCCTCTGACCTCAATGCTCACCACGAGTGCTGCTGGGTCGTCGGCGTAGGCGCGAGGGCGCAAGCTCAAAATGGGACCCTCCATCATCATAGTGGAGCTGCGAAAAGCAGCCTCACAACCACTCAGTCAAGCCGACCCTAGGAAAGCCATGAGCTCCCACCAACCACGCCAAGCCAGCCAAGGTTAGATGTGCCAAGGCCAAAAGTCCAACACCGAGTGAAAACCAAGGGAAACGTAGTGGATCCGTAGACGGATTGACCTACAGATTCGAGGCCGCACCTTCAAGTACGCCCACACACACACACACACACATACATACATACACATACACATACACGCACGTACGCACACATAAACTGATACATGATTCCAGATATTCAATATGCATACAGTAGGTAGCAGCCCTTTTTAGTAATTTATGCTATGCGCTGGGAAGCTTGGCGCCAAATGGGACGCCCCTACAACGTTGCTATCCTTGTACAGTAGCGTCATGTGCACGTTTCCCACTTAGACCACTCAGAGCAGAAGCCGCTCAGTAGGTAGCGAACAAATGAGGTTTGGGGTGGGCGGGACTCATCGACAAAAAGCAAGTGATGGTGGACTGGTGGGCAAATGCCTTGCCGCAACGACTAGGATGTGAGAGGCGAACGGGAATTAGGCCTCACTGCTAATCTAGCGATTGATGCCCTACGGTGGCTTACAGATGCGGTACAGCATGTTAGAGCGGATACCTCCTTGGTTGCTTTTTTGCATGTCGAGAACCATGGATCGAAGATCACGAGTACGAGGGGCGGTCTCCGTAATCCGGACCCCGACCATGGCTCGCCCAACCAAGTCCAACGCCCGAGTCAAGCTCGAGATCCAGTGGACAGAGCCTAGAGTGCATCAAGGCGGCACCATTTATCCGGGCCACACCCACAAGTTCCCGAATGGCAACCGCCGTAGGAAGCAAAGTGCCCTTCATATCGTGGTCAATTTTTTTTTCGGGGGGGGGGGGACACGTCAAGTGCCGGCGTGTTGTACGTAATCGCGTTGGACGTGAATCGTGGTCCTGGGAACTCCGAATAAAACCCAACGGCCTCCGAGCCGTAACCGGAAAAGAGCCCCAACCTTATTACCGCAGCGTTCGTATGAAGAATGACATTTGTCATTGTCAATCTGACCCGGAACTCGGGAACGTTTCTCTCCCATCCCCACAAGCAGCTCGTCACATGTACATGACACAGACTAATTTATTGCCAACCGAAAAATAGGGTCCAAATATCGTCAGGCATACTATACATGGCTATGATCAATTTCCTCTGGGTCGTTTGAGTCGTAGTGAACGACAAACATGACTTTGCAAGCAAATGCTTAGAAACCTCGATATCGCAACATCAATAAATATCATATCACAATATTCGGAATGTATTGAAACGTTGAGCCAGGAAAATTGGACATCTTCCACGCCTCACAACCCCATCACATTCCTTTTTTTTTCTTCATCAGTTTTTCCATCTCTCCCAGTCAATGTGCGGCGATTTGTCATCCAAACCGACTCTGTTTATTCTAGTTTCCTGCTACGAGCCGGTGGGACCTTAGGTACTCTACTTGAGGCATCTGGCTTCCAAATATCCGCGTTCTCTTTAGGGCCGAAGCGAGGGTTTCTTTCACTTTACCCCATCCAAGACTTTGCTCGCAAGCGATGAATATTAGATCCCTGACTTGATGGCTCAAGGATATTACGCATGTGGGTCTTACTTGCCGTGCCCTTCCCACTTGCATGCTCGCCACAACGTCTGTCGTCTGTTTGGTCAAATCATTTGGCTCCGCGATATGACCCACCTGCTAGTCCAAATTCAGATTCATCCTCGGGATCCTCCCCCAAGCTGGGTACTCGCTTCAGACAACTTATGCCAAGGTAAGCCACTGCTCTCTTATTGTCTGCGACTCAAGACAGTGGATATCTCTCTCAAACACACAAAAGAACGCCTAGGTCAGTCTACCAACGGCCATCCCATGTCAAATAACAGACTATAGAAAATTTTCACCAGTCTATACCCACTACATAGTTATAGCGCATACCTGGACAAATACCCCGCGACAAACCCCTCGCACAGTTGGCTTGAGAGCTTTATCGCCTTGCTCCCCCCTCAGTGATCTGCAGGCACGTCAGACCTCCATCCACCAGTCAATGAGGCTCTATGTCATTGATGCCTCGTATCGGGGTCTACTTTTTGCCGCTGCGTTTCTTACATGTTCTATCCAACCAGTCTCATTTGCAGATCTTCATCCCACCCGGCCGTTAGTCGAGTTAGGCCCTGCAGATGAGGGAAAATGTCCGCAACCACGTTAATCATCTTAGCTGTCCCAGGGCTGAACTGCAGATGTGATCTGCGTAATTCTTATGCCTATCCCTCAATTCTATGATGTTGTGTTTATCACCATAGCTCAATAGTCATGTAGTTGGTGGGTCTCGTTGATGGCCTCGATGCATACGCAACATAGTACCGCAGATAATGACAACGCCACATCACATCAACTCCTCCCAGTAATGCATTTTGTGCACTATGCTCTGGAGACTCGGGCTATCTGTCTTGCCGCCGGTTTAACTTGCTTTAGCGCGCCGCCCACATCTCTCGCCTCAGCCTGTGCACGGCTGTAGCGCTGTCGACAAGCCACAAAACAGGCTGCCTGCGGGTCCATGTCTGCTTCAGGTAGTTAATAGTCAAGCGACCGCAACGGATTGCAGGTGAGTGAGCCTAACCTAGCTACAAGACCGGTCATAACATTGCAAATTCCTCTACAGCTGAACTGTTTGGACCAGTCTAGTTGTGCAATGTTGCGGTTCCGTGCCACGCGCGATCTGCATATGTACAACGGAACGGAGATGGGACCAAAGTCATAGTCCCGACCCTGTCCACGCAATTAATGTTCTCATACCAAATAGGACAGTTGGGATTTATTTTACTTCCATGTCAAGGGTCCTTCGGCGAGTGGATATGTAGCTAGCGCATGACAGCCTCCAGAAAAGCAAGCTAAACAGCTCTTTGTGTTGTGCTCCGACTCCATGTTTATAAGTGGCGTCCATCACGTGCTCCAGAGCTGGGGTAGCTTTAGGGCAGCTCCATACTATGTATGCTCATCACATTCACCGCTCCACATCCACATAAACCGACCAAGCAAAATGACTCTCCAGCTCTGATACCCCCAGGCGTCCAGCCAGATCATTTTAGACCTCTGACGTTGCTTGGAAATGAGCCGCCCCAGTCATCGCGCGTGGAGCGCCCGCATGAGCTCTCATCCTGGCCTCTGTTACATGTCATATTCTCCCCAAGTATGCCGCCCAACATCAGCACCCCTGCTCTGTCGGCGCTGCTGGCCTCCTCCGACAGCTTGGAACCCGAAGTGTGTTCGGCTCACGAATTCGAGGCTTGCTGAACCGTGGTTTCTGCTTAGATTCCGCCCCTCTTAGACTTAGGGGCTCCATTTGGCGCCCTAACGCACCCGCGCCGCCAATTCGCAACAGGTCACTCGTCTACTAACCATGCACTACCCTTGGAGGGAGTCGCCAAGAGGCACAGTTGAAGCTCGATGGTCTCTCAATGGCAACTGCTTGACGACGTGGGGGACGGGTTCTGTGATTGTGATAATGTTTAACCATTCCGCGGTTTCGGCGGCTACAACTATTCCAACAACCTAATATTCCCTCTTTTCGCGTCATCCTTCAGGCGTAGCTCCTCAGTCTAATACGCCAACGCCGCAAGTTCTCCCGCTTCAGGTCAAGACACGTACATAATTCCCTCGACTATTACACTGACCACCAACGGCCCGTCCCTCAGCCGTCTCGCTTCATCCAGCCATGCTGACCAGGCTCGACCCCCCATGAACCAGCCAATTCCCCAGCTAAGAAAGAGTGTCGGTTCCATCCGCATTCAACCAACTGAATTGATGTGACGCGAATCTCCCCGAGCCCCGGCTTGATCTCGTCATCAGCCAAGAGTGGATGATCGCTCACCCTAACATCTCCATATACGTAGCTCGCCGAGTTGCCATTTCAAGGCTAGCATTTTTTATGGACCCATTCCTGCATATCCCATCTTGAAGCTAACCGTGAGGAAAGGAACCCTATACACCCTCACTGGCTTCATGGGGCCGCCTACACATTAGTTAGTTTTATCCGTTAATTTGGAAGCCTATTTAGAGTTCACCATAAATCTTGGGTGAAGAAATGCACCTCAAGACTTGCAGATTTTCCCAAGTTTTATAGTATAAGAACGTCACACGCTGAGTCCAGGGATTTTCGTCCGACTTTTCGCATTTCATTGAAGTAAAGCAGCTACCGTTCCCGCATCAGTCACGCTCAATGACCCAGTTTGACACCGTAACCAACCCTCCAAGTAACCTCTAAACCCCTCCTTCCCTACCACCACTGTGCCTCAGTAACTTCATGTGAGAACCACGTCGAGGTGCCAATCACTTTGCGTGAAGATATTCGCAGCACCTCATTGCATCACACACACTGCTACAGATCAGTTGGCAATGCTCCCGCGGGTCAAACCTGCGGTTCGGCAAATTTGATACTTCGTCCAATGCCGGGGTTAACATCTCGGTAGAACCTGTTGGAAAGACCTCTGGCTGTAGAGTCGCAGAGTGGATCCCGTAGGCGTGAAGACATTCCATAATGATCCTCGCCTTCTCTGTAAAGCTTTCCATGGTGCCATCTTCGATAACTACGTGGGCAGATGCGATGGATTTCTGTTGATCCAACCGCCATATGTGTAGTTCATGAACGGATATGATTCCAGGGATCTGGTGATGTCAATATTCGAGCTTCAACTAGAAGAATACACATATGAAGCTCGCTCTTACCATTTCAATATCATGTTCGACGTCTTTCAGTTTGATTCCACCAGGCGCGATCTGTAGCAGAATGGCCCCGCTGTTCTTGACCAGGGGAATTGACGAGAGGAGAATCATAATTGAAATAAATATGCCCACTGCTGGATCAGCATAATAGCGATTTTCTCCTTTTGTCTTCCAAATGATCATCGCCGCAATAATGACCCCAATATTGTTGATAGCGTCACCCATGATATGAATGAGGACGCCAAGCATGCCCAAATCTTGGCCAGGTGGTTTCAAGATGAATTCTGTGTGTTTGTGCTCATTATGATGACTTGTGATCTGAAATTAGTTTCAGTATGCTACATATGACACTTCGTAGATGTCTAGTCCGAAACATACTAATGTCCTATGAGGCACTCGACCACTCGTCGATATGCATTTATCCCCATTCATGGCATCTCGATGGTCAGGAGAAGCGCAACTGGGTTTTAATTGAGTCTTGCAAACGTTAACGTGGCCGTGGTTGTGGTCATGTTCTATTTTCGCGTTAGTTTAATCCTCATTCGCCTGTAGGAAGGGTTGGCGTACCATGGAGGAATGACATAACTAGAATATTCAGTGTTAGCCCGACACATCCGATAATAAGAACTATCTCAGGCTTATCCACGTCTATTATTGATCAGCATTTTACTTCAGTGTATTACCCCTCTTCTTCAAATCAACTTACGGTCAAGGTTAATACATCGCTCAATCGCCTGTACGAGGATGCTAATTCCCAAGGCGAGTAGAAACACGCCATTGAAGAAAGCTCCCAGAATAGTAGCCCTTTGCCATCCAAAGGTATATTCTTGGGGTGCCGATTCAGATTTCTCTGATATCTACCATTATATCTTAGTCCATGGTGTCAGTAAGTGTGAACTTGCGCAACAATTCACCATTAGCGCTCCCAGTGCAACAACCACCCCGACTAAGTCACTGAACTATGCTCGATTAGCAGTATCCTGGAGTTTGATCGTGATTCATACGTAGTGAAAAGCATCTGCCACCAGAGCGAACGACCTTGTGAGAAAACCCACTGCCAGCAAATTATTAATGCAAGCCATTAATGTCCTTTCAGGGTTTGATCAATACATACCTACGAGCTCCACGATAAAGAAGGATAACGAGATTCCGATTGCTGCAATCAAGCGTTGCTTTCTAGTGAGTCTATATAGCATCATCCTGCTGGTGTGATTGATAATTCCGGGCAATAGGTCAACGGGAGTAAGTTGCGTAGTAGAGTTGAGTGATCCTTAAAATCGAGTGCCCGCTTAGTTGCTCGAGTCCCAAGAAATACGGGTATTTATATACTCAAAATCTCGAGAGTGAATGAGAGTGAAACCTCAATAAGTAAGTAAAACAATGATATGGGCGCTCGAGTGCCGGTTCATCACGTTGCCGTAAGAAATTTCGTCAGTCTCGGCTTGGAAGTACTACCGCAGTGGACTGTGGTTGCAAGAAGCTTTCTTTCATATTTATGCCACAACCACGAATTAAATATGAAAAGTCCAAGCCAGTACCTTGATTTGTCAACAATTTCTTGTACTACATGTCACCAGTTCAATGTTGCCAGTTTGCTGCATACCCTTGTCAGCCCGTGGTATCACCAACGTATCAAACATGACAAAACACAGATTTATTGCAATCCTTCCGTACTCATCAGTGTTTTCTCTTGTCGGGGGCGTCATAGCTATCTTCAAAGCAAATGGTTAGCGACGGTGGCAGGTGGGATGATGCACCACAGCGAGGATATTATCTATAGTTGGTCAATGAAATACATTTGTAACAGGAAGCGAGATAGAAAAATCATCCGCATTTATTGCATCTATTCATTACAATAATTTTGGTTTATCACGTTTTTGAGATTGGGTCAGGGAATCAGGCATCGTTCGGTGGTATTGTAAATCAATCTTGACATGGATGTGGAACATAATTATGTGATACGTCAATTGCGACATGGCGAGGTGTTCATGAAGTAAACCACGCATGCATTCGGCCAAAATTGGAGAGAAGAGCTCGGACCATTCGAAATTCAATGAATTTTCTACTTCGACTAGATTAAAAGTTGACGAAGATCCACCACCAGTGATTGTGTCGATGAATAACTCAGTGTCGCTTCCTATCATATAAATGTCTTAGATTAAGGATCTGCCCAGACAATATATTTTCTGGTTTTGTCATTTGTTTTCGTCAACTCACTAATTCATCAAATGAGCTTTTACTCAGGCGTATGATGGGTCGCGAAGACACGGTCATGTTCATGCACATTGAAAGTGGATGGATTTGGAAGGCGGTGAAGCTTCGATTTGATTCTGCCGCGCCCTCCCAACTCCCAGATTGCATCACCCTATACCAAGTGAACACTACAACCTTGCTTGAGCAATTTCGGCATTTCGTTACCAGCTCACTCTATCTTAGAGCTTATTATTCTTCATAAAGCTATCGCGACAACCATGCGATCCATGAGATTGCATCATCCCCCGTCGAACCTACCGCAATAGCAATCGATGATCAAGCTCCCATGTCCCGAAATGGCGTCGCAAAGAATCTGGTCCCGCGGAAGGGTCCGCACTGGTCTCATCTCCGGCAATTCAGTAGGTCAAGCCTAGAGGGCACACCAGCTGAAGTCCCTCCCTCACCAGCCAGCATCTCGATACATTCCCATTCTACCATTAAGGAGGAGAAGCGAGCAAAGATAGAGCGCCGGTGCACGGTCGCTGTGAACGAGGGGTACTCAAAGGATGAGGTACTGCTCAACCTGGACCTTGTGGGAGACGACGTGAAGCCAGGCACCTTGATGTGCATCACAACCGTCAAGGACGAGTCGAGAAAAGCACCAGCTAGTCATAGCTCCACCAACAAACAAAATCAGAACCATAACGGCGATTCTAAGAATGCGGCTACCAATCAGACCAACGATGATGGTGCTGGCAACAGCTATGTTTTTCTCGCCAAGGATATGCCTCAGGAAATGAAGACGCGGCAGCCTGATGTGGAGGTTTACGTGGTAAAACACATCGCAGATGCATTTGGAATGAAGAAGGGCTCGCAGGTCCTCTTGACAGTGGTACAATCCAGATTTAGATACTAGTTTCGGATCACGCTGACTGCTTGACAGGTGAACAAGGATAATCCCATCAGAAAAGCATCTCACGTCGAATTGTCTTTCAAAGACCAATACCTATCCAGGGCCGACATATGGAGAATGACCGTTGGCGAGTTGACAGAGAGGACGGTCTACAAAGGCCAATCCATCTTATTTATGGGCACGATCAAAGCCCAGGTCACTGCCATCTATGCTAATGGCTCCAAAGTGCATTCGGCATTCTTTTCTCGTGATACAAGACCTATATTTCGAAGCGAGTCCGCTAGATATGTTCTCTTCATTCAAATGTCTCGTGAGATGTGGGGTTTCGACTCGGAAAGTTCCGGTGAAATCATGTTCAACAAAGTCGTCAACGGATTCCTTCCAGCTCTGTTCAAACGATGGGCAAAGCTCAAGGCAAAGCACCTTGTTAGCATTGTACTTTTTGCACGAGTCGAATACGATACGGGTCTGTCAACTGAGCTTGATACATTGGAAAACGATTACTATACTGGCGTCCAACCTTCGGGGCTTCGCCGACCATACAAGGACTTTTATCGCGTTGTCGTCAGCGAAATGAGCAGCGGAGAGTGGACCACAATTCTACACCAGTTAAAGAAGGAATTCAACTTCTTCCGCAGAGACATCAGTCTTCATCACCACAAATTATTCTCTCCAGCTCGGCGAGATGAAGATCAGGCGCCAACAGATACGCCCACAAACAGAATCAAGGCAGAGTCTACACTTTCAATGTACGGAAATGTTTTGGAGGCAATCAACTTAGCATCCTCACAGTTCGCGCATGACCATATCGATAGAGATTTGACTAGGACCGGCATCTCCATTGCTGTGATCAGTCCCGGGTCGGGTGTCTTTGAAGTTGACTATGAAACTCTGAGGAGAACTACCGAAGCATTGGTAGGAAACGGAATTGGCATCGACCTCATCTGCTTACCCAAGATGCCGCTTCATTCGGTGCCGCTATTCAAATACCGCAACCCCCAATATTCGGATGATCGCACCCACACTCAACATACCCCTCATCACTCCAATCTATCAAGGTCATTTCATAGCCGTGATAGTACACCGAACCATCCCACACCTGTCATTGGCAGCTACCAGTCTTTGACAGAATCTTATTCTCCATCCAAGGGAAATAGCTTGACTCGTAGGGGAGATATCCGCCCACCAGTGTCCAAAAGTGATGAATGGTGCTATGCCCTTCCACAATGGCTCCACGTGTCTTACTGGACGGGCACTGATGACGAGGCTCTCTCATACCACGGCATCGCCCTATCAGTTTCCAACAAAGTGCAACAGGATGATGAAAAGGATTTCAACATTCGGTGCAGAATGTATGACTTGCAGATGAGGAGCCTTTTAGAGACCAACGAGATCGAAACGACTCCTCTGCAAGCTGACCCGCACTACCCTTCTAACTTAAGCGAGCAACCCCCAGGGCAGAAGAATCGCCCCAATAATATCAATGATGCTGTGTACATTCCCAGTACTCGTGCACCGGAGGCTCTTTTCGACCCTATTCAAGGATTTGGAAGGCCCATGCCTGACAGGTTGGCAAGACCAGGAGAAAAGTCCATTTGGAAACAGCTGCAAGAATTTGATGACCACAAATCTCGAATCTCCAATAGCCGACGCCATCACCAGTCGTCACGGCACGCTAGAGACCTAGATGAGTTTACTCGAAGACAGCTAGCCGAAGACGCTGGTATATATGGAACATCACTTCCTGAGAAGAAGGCTGGAATTATGGGGTCTTCCTCAAGGAAACTGTCCATGAATATAGCCGATGTGGACAAGCCACTGGTCATGAGAAAGGCAGTCGATGGGCCTCCCAAGCTCCCTAAATCTGTTACCTCAGTACCGAAGCAACCAAAATTAATGAGGCAAATCAGTCTCGGCCAACGTGGCTTCGGTATAGCAGCACCCAAGATAGCAGTTGCGGAAATCAAAGCCGAGACTGTCAATGCCTCTGTTGTGTCAACCCAAAGAACGCCATCCACGCCCCGGATGCAGCCCGAAATACGCCCCAGCTCTCCTCAAACCATCGCGAGCCAGTCTTCAACATTATCCACACGCATGAATCGCCTGGATACTCCCGAACCCATCATCGAAGGAATTCCAACAACACCAAGCATTCCTATCCTGAAAAGGAATAGTTCTAATCGAGACGTGGCTGCGTTGCAGTTACGAAACGCGTCAATGGTTCCATCGCCATTCAGTATGCGCCATGAACGATATTCCGAGGATCGAGATCAACGATACTCAAACGCGCTCAGGGCAGACGATGCGAAGGTATACACAAATAAGCTCCGCGCTGGTGTTGTAACCGAACTTCCAACGACACTGTCTCCCACCACAGCCATCACTCCATGGTTGACTTTATTGAATCCATCCAACCCCGAGAGCCACATGATTGACGACACAATCCTTTACAGTAGGTGGCAGCATGTCTTTCCCCAGACTACACAAATGAAGGTACAAAAGTGGAAAGCTCTCTGTTGTCCTGCATCGGTGCCTTTGACAACCGAGTACTTTCCTTCCAAGACACAATTTGATACGGAATACCAGAGACATCCCTACACTATAGACCAGAATCAAGACGATGAACTTGTCGAGGAGCCCAAATCGCGACAACAATTCATCCAGGAGTTGATTAGTCTACGGTTTTCGCAGGGCTTTCAAGTTGTAGTTGGCCCGGCCGTTGCAAGGGCTCTGGGGCAAAAGCTCATCAAAGTCGGCGATGTATTTTCTCGCAATCAAATATTAGAAGATGGCACCAGCATCTTCATGTCCGTTGGTAACACCATTCACCAGCTGTCATGCGTGAATGACACGGAAGTAGAAGTGAATATTTTTATGCGTAAGCCGACAGATACTTCCTTCTCGTCGCATGGCTTCTCGCCAATCTACAAACCAGCTATTCGGACTCTCTTAGATGAGTCTTATGAGGCACGGGAAATTGATATTTTCAACGTGCGGCAAGATCGCAATTGGAATACTATTGATTCATACTTGGCAGGCCATCATGATGAGATGATGGAAAGTTTAAGATTCTGGCGGGCACGATTTGTGCTAATTCCCGTCATTTCAAATTCACCCCTACCACGAAATCCGAGCGGGGATAATCCAGAAGAAGTTCGCATCGAAGGAGTCAAACGCCTAGCTCAATCATGGCAAAGGTATCGCTATATTCCACCTTCGGAGCGGCGATACCACTCGATAGGTCATCGCCGGCGTCAAGATCCTAACCCATTAGACATTGTGTACAAGACAGAGGATCCATCCATGGTTATCGCCGCAGAGGTAGAAACCCTACCTCTTGTTGAAGGCCTCGAAACTCCCGTTCGCAAAGGACTTGTGTCAAGCAAGGAACGCTTCAAAAAGGCCAACCTGAACCTCGCAGCATTAGCTGAAGCAATGCAACAGCCTGTGGAGAATGGAGGTGTGCGGCTGCAACATCGACGATGGCATCTTAGACTTCATTACTCATGCTTTATTGGTTCCGAGATGACTACATGGTTGCTGGATAATTTTGAGGATCTCGATACACGCGAGGACGCAGAGGCCTTTGGCAACGCCCTCATGGTACCTGATGAAAAGAATGGCACCGTAAAGAATGAAAAAGGAAAGGGTTTGTTCGTCCATGTGGAGAAAAGGCATCAATTCCGTGATGGCAACTACTTTTACCAGTTTGCCAATGAGTTCGCCAAGCCACAACCTGGCTGGTTCAACTCGCGACGGGCCGCCGTTCCGGCGACACCTGTGCTCGAGGCTGCAAATAGGGATTCACCTCGGACTCTCGGACGCCCTACTTCGATTAGCGAGGGTGATTCACCGGCATCAACATCAACTACTCCAACCATGCCTCTCCATGGTGGCAAACGACCTAGAGTGATGTTGAGCAGAGTCATCAAGTATGATGTGGATCATCGAAAGCGATCATACAGACCGGAGCGCATCGACTTGCATTACGACCGATTGTACAACCCAGATAACTGCTTTCATATTAGGATTGACTGGATGAACATTACTGCAAAGTTAGTTGAGGACGCGGTCGAAACCTGGGCGCGCGAAGCCAGCCAATACGGGCTTCGGCTTGTTGAGGTGCCAATCAAAGAGGCATGCGCCATCACCGATACGAACCCCTTCCGCAGACCATTCAAAGTCAAGCTGGCCGTGCCGCCTCCCGAACAAAAGCCCGAGGCATATATAGACCCCAACTCCCTTGGGCCGCGCACAGCACCCAGCAAGCACTTTTACCAAGTAGCCATCCTCAAGCGCTTCGATTTCGTCCTGGACATTGAGGCAGCCTCCAGCTACCCCAGCAACACCGACGTCTCGTACTCGTGGGGGAAGCCCGACTTTAAGTATACCCAATACATCCACCGTTCGGGCGGCCTCATCGCCCAAATCACCGACGAAGGTGAATACCTCCTGCTGGCCAACCGCCTCTATTCACACCGACCCAGTAACCCACGCGACAAGGACATGCGCGGCATCACTAATGCGGCCACCTCGGCCGATCCGCCCCCGCAGCTCATGGACCGCCCTGGCCGCATGTCATATGCATCATGGGGCATTCCGCCCTCCGACTCGTCCCCGGGGCCCATTTCTTCCCCACTCCTCAGGCCGTCCTACTTCTACCAGTCCCCAGCACTTAAACCTCTCGATAGCAGTAGGACGTCGCAGCTTGCCCCTCACCACCCCGAGGTTCTCAAGGTTGAGATCCATCAGTTCTGCCAAGATGCTACCAGCCTCGAGAACTTCTACCGTGAAGCCCTTGAGAAGGGCCAGGGCATCCAGGGGACTCCGGCCACAGCCATGGTGCCCAGCGTCCTCGAGGCTGTTCCCGAAGCCAGCATCCCGTCGCTGGGTCTCCCGCCGGGAGTGCTGGGAGGAAACTCAGGCCCTAGCAGCGATGGAGGCTCAGCCAAACGGCTCAATAGCCCCATGTCCTTTTTGCGGCGAGGCAGTGTGCAGTATGATCTGGGCTCGGGTCTTAGCGGACGGTGATTTTGCAATTCACCCCTTCAAAACGAATCAGTCACTATGAACAGAGGGTTGTTGATCATATCGATTTAGCACATGTCATTATACCGTTGATTTCCGTCATATTGATTTTCACTTGTTGGATACGGGTTTAATATAATAGGGAGGCTGAGTCAATTATATATTTACGACATGTTTCAAGACCCCACACACATTGTAATGGCAAATTGATAGTAAGAAATCTAAATTTTCCTGATCCTAGAGTTGCTTCTTTTTCCAACAGGTAGGGTATATTAAAAATAAACGAGCAAGATGGAAGCATTTGTTTTGTGCAATTTCTCTTAAGTTGACCATTCGCCGTGTCCCAACCCTCAATTTTGACTTAGAACCAGATATAAAAGAAACTCCTAAAGAAAAGCCAAAAAAACGAAAAAAAAAACGACTGAGTGAGGTCTATGTACGAGGGCAACACCCTTACACAAAAATATGTGCTGTAAATAATCAAATGAACTACAAGCGAGAGCATTGGATTCTAAACGACGGAAGACAAGAAATCAAAGCAAGAAACATGATCGTAAAGATTGATTAGTTGACATACCCTGTAAACCGAGTTAGTAAGTGTGATTGATGCAGTTTGTAAATGCGGATTGATAATGACTTACACCAAGAGCAAACAGCGATGATGGCGTAGAGACAAATTAACAGGAATCCTTCAAGCCAATGGCTCTTGCCATCAGCAATCAGATAGTTGGTGAGGAGAACAGCCACAAACATGACGGCAACCTGAAAGATGTCGAAACTGAGGTTCATGTCATCAACACCCATTCCCCAACCAATGATGACGAGAAGTGGGATGAGGAAGAGAGCGACCTGCATGCTGGAGCCAACGGCGACGCCAATGGCCAAGTCCATCTTGTCCTTGATGGCGACGGTGACAGCCGTGGCGTGTTCGGCGGCATTACCAACGATGGGCAGAAGAATGAGACCAACAAATTCCTCCGAAATGCCACCATCCTTGGTAACAGCATCAATTGAATCCACCATGAATTCAGCACAGAGAGCGATAATGACGGTGGAGATGGCCAGAGTAGCAACGGCAACAATGAAGTTCAGCTGAGGCTCCTCCTCCTCCTCTTCCTCCTCGTGCTGGAAGCTGCGTGGGTTCCTTAGCATCTTGGTGACTTGCTCATTGTCGTCCTGGTCAACCATGCTTCGTCCCAGAATAGCGCCAGGGGCAGCAAGACCATTTTTAATGGCACCGGAGCCCAGGCCGCTGCTGCTCCATGGCTTGGCAGCAACCTTTTGGCTTTCCTCGGTGAAGACGTCCTGGTGAGTTCTGAGCTGGAAAACGAGGTAGGCACCGTAAACGATCAGGAGAATGACGGCAGTTCCGCGAGAGAGATCGGCGACATCTTTGACAGGCGTGTTGGTGTTGATATCGAAGACGGTGGGGACGATGACGGAGGCGACGGCGAGGGCGAGCAAAGATGCAGCCGTTTGAGCGACGGTTTCGTTGAAATACTGTTGCTGGCGGCGCAGACCTCCAAAGAAGAAACAGAAGCCCATGACGAGAAGAAGGTTGGAGAGGATGGAACCAATCAACGACGTTTGCACAATGACCGTCTTGCCATCGACAAGGGCAAGAATGGCGACGATGAGTTCGACAGCGTTTCCGAAAGTGGCGTTGATGAGACCACCGAGCACCTCACCGGTGCGCAGAGCAATCTCCTCAGTAGCAAAACTGAGCATGGCAGCGAGGGGAATAATGGCAATAAAGTTGACAACAAAGACGGCGATGCGGCTGACTGAATGAATATAGTTAATGGCGATGCCAACGGGGGCGGCAACGAGGAGGACATTGATCCATGAGTTGAGCAGAGTTCTCTGGAGCTGGTTGGCGACGGTGAATGGTTCCTTTGGCTCGACCTTGCGGAAGAAGCCCTTGTTTTCCTTTGCTTTTGCCTTCTTGGCCTTGTCATCTTCCTCTTGAATTTGCGTCGGCGCATCGTCCTCGGGCTTTCTGTTTCTTAAACCGCTCTCCTTTTCTGCATCAATCAGGCCTCGCTGCGAACCAGGCATATCCGTGGCGGGCTCGACAGTGTGGTTCAGGCTTCTGTCTTGCGATGAGGCCTCGACGTCGCCATCCTGGCCCATGGTCTCTGCATTGGACCATTCTCTGGCGACTGTGCGGGAGGTGGTGGGATCAGTGCGGGACTGGGTGAGCTGCTCGCCGGTCAAGGTGTTATTTCGCGTGTGCTGCTGCTCGATGTCCCACGTGCTACGCTTTCGTGAGTGGGAAACATGGCGGAAGGGGTTCCACGACTGGTCGGAGCTGGTGCGACTGAGTGTGTGCGCCTGGCGCTTGAGGTTGAAGTGGTTGACTTGAGACATGGTAAGAAAATAAGGTCAGTGGGCAGAGTTGCAAGAAAGGGGCAGTGATTGAAAAGAAGGCTGCATGGACACGGGTACGAGGCCCCAAAAGTCAAAAATTGACGGCACCAAGTCCGTTGGGAGGGGGGAAGTGCAGGTTTCGAAGGAGTGTATGACGGTCGGGTTAGTATGCAAGAATGAAAACTCACAGGAAGTAGCCATTGCCAAGGCCTTGGCACGTCAACGTGAACGGCTCTGGGGGGGGGTGAGCACGGGACGGATCGATTTAGAGTGTGGGTGGAGCAATTGTCGTGTTAAAATTGGAGGAGAGGACGTAATTGGGGGCGCGTGTAAGAGGGAGACGACTGCGGAAGTGTTGCCGGATTGCGAAATAAGGCAACGGAAAAAATGGGGGAGAAGGAGAATAGGGAAGAGAGAGGAGTAGCAAAGAAAAAAACCAGGTTGAGGAGAGAGTTAGTTCTAGCACTGACGTCTTCTGGGCTTCGACAGACAGTCCAGTCCGTCCAGCCAGAAATGAAATTGGTTCGTGAAACAAGATGAGGAACCTTGGTCTCCTCTCCCTGCTTGGAAACGTGAAATGGCGGCGTGCGTTGTGCTGGATGGCGTATGACGGGCGTATGCGCTGGTTTCTCTAATGCAGCCTCTCTCCAATCACCAGGTCCATGGGTGGCTGCCATGGACTCTGACTAGATAAATACTCTCACCCAAAGCACCAAAGTGCCTTGGGATGCGTTGTTCAAACGCCAACGCCCGTTCTGCATCATCATCACAGTGTCCTCCCATGCAAGCTAAGCCTTCAGAGACCGCGCACGCCAGAACATGCAAAGGAGGCCTCCCCAGGAACAGATTAACCACACCTTATCCCTTACTCTATCTGCCCTGTTGACCAATGTACTGCCGCCAATACGTATCTCGCTCCTCCCCATTTTCGCGCTGTACGCGGACTCGCTGCGGTCCAACCAGCCCCTTTGGCCACGGCAGGGGAACCATGGGCCGTTGGCAGGGAAGGGGAATTGCCTGTGGTGGGCCGTGGGTCTGGACTCGGATCCGGGCAATTTAGCAGACGCACTGGCTGTTCATCAAAGCTGAGAGGACGCTGCTTTGGGAAAAGTCATGCGAGACGAGCTGGGCCGGCAAAAAATGATCCCCGACCAACCGATGCTCGATGATGATGATGACAATGACGCCGCAATCCCCTCCTGGGGATCGGCGCCTACATACACATGTGCATGCAATACGTATGTACGTACGTATCCCACTCCTCCGCCCATCAAGCTGCATCGCAAAACCCCTGGTGGGACACCAGAGGTTGCCCTGAATCCACGTTGTTGATTGAGATGTCGTTAGCCTGTCAGACCCACACTCAATCATGCCAAGCCATGCTACAGCTTGCCAAGACGGCCAAGAGATGCCGAGATCGCCCTCGCCCTCGCTTGCTCTGCTCTCCCCCACATCCCTCCCCTTATTCTTGTTTTCTAACTTCTGCGCCAAGTCTTGAGCTCGCCAGCCCAGCCTAATCAAGCGCCAATCAACAATCACTACACCAAATCGGGCCCAATCCGTCGCCATGGAATTTTCTTTGTGTCTTTGTATCCTTCTTTGTCCGTCTGTCTGTAATGTGCTCAGAGACTTCGCGCCTCATTCCTAATCAACACCTTTAATCTTCCCTAAATTCGCTGTCAAGGTGAGCTATCTATACGCGCTCAGGTATCATCAAAGAAAAACGTCGCTCCCAAAAACGCCTTCCCTTTCCATCAATTCCTTCCGCAAACAGGGCAGAGCCCGCCCTTCCCACCACTTCATCCCATTTCCGAATATACGTCATTTCATCTGGTCCATCTTCCATCTATAGTCTTTCCTTCTCGGCTCCAGCTCCCCAGAAAGCAAGTCCAAGCCACATGTCCCCACCCCCCCCAACGTCTTAAAGAGGACTCGCCACAGCCACGCCAGTTTGTACGCCAAAATCAAAATCTGCCCAACCTTAGCATCCCAGAAACTAGCACGCGCCTCCCTCTAGTGAAATTATGCCCATTCTCCTTCAAGATCAACGTCGAGATCATTTTCTGCGCTCTGCTTGCGCGGTCGACCCCGTTTTCGAGGCTGAGATCCTGACCTGGCCCGTTTCTTGCGGCCTCCAGGTGTCATGACTCCCTTCCGCTTGCGGCCTCTATCCATCATTGCATCTCCGTCGTCCTCTTCGTCGCCACTGGGTGTTGAAGGGTCCTCCATCTGCCCCTGATCCTCGTCTGCCACCTTGAACTCTTTATCCACGTTGAGGAGTTCCACAAAGGCGTTGCACTTCTGAATCATCTGTTCCTGTGACTGCAACCCATTCACGTGTGACGTCACCTCATCCCAGAATCTCTCTCCATGGACACCTTGGACTTTGGTTGGGGTCTTGTTGAGGTCCTTTGCCAGAGCCTTTGCTTTGCTATCGTTCCTGTTGGTTCCCATTCCATAGAGTCGGCGTAAATGGGTACGCGCTTCCCAAAGTGACAACAAGATAACTGATCCTGATGTCAGCTGACGAAGCCGGACCGGGTCCACTGACAAGGTCATCTTAGGAGCTGGGACCGGAGCTGGCATTGGCGCCGTGCCCAAAACCGACATGTCCATGAATTGACCGTCCAGTCCAGGGACTGGTGCAAAGGCTGGCTGGGGCGGGGCGACCTGATCAACATCCATGCGGACATTAAACACTTCCGACTCAATGGCCTGTGCCACTGTAGCGCCTGTGCTCGTCACCATCTTCTCAATTGAATTGACTGTAGTCTGTAGCTCTCCAACGGTCTGGTACTCGAAGAATGCCAGATTTTCAATGACGAACCGCGCAAAGTCGACATGGGGTGGGAGTTCAGGAGCTGCATCTAGCTTGGAAAGGTCAAAATCTACCTGGCCACAGAGTTTTTCCAGGAACCGTTGGCGATTCCTCATTTTGCTGATTTTCTGAACCTCCATCAGGAAATGCAACTTGGACTGGAAGGGATTCATTGTCGCGCCATGTGAATCCTTCACAACATCTCTTTGGTAAGCATATGCTGACTGTACTGCTTTGGCGTACTCTCGCTCGAGGACAGTCTCGTGCTTCTCGTGCAATGCTCGGTGCTCGGCAAATGCAAGCTCGGCTATTTTCCGGTTTGCCGATGTTTCCAGAGTGATTAAAGTAATACCAGTTTCCTTGGGATGAGTAAGGCCTTGTCGATTGATACTACCCAACACCTCCATTGCAAGAAATGCGTGTTCATCCTGCGAGGCTAGAGCAATGCGAGTAAAGTCTTTCAAGAACCTTTGCGTAGTGGCACTTGCCACATCATCAAAACTGGTTCCACCCATCACTGTCAGTTCCTTTTTCTGTTGTTTAGCGGGGGCGTCTGCTGCAGCCGTCTCGGAACGTTTTTCCTCCGTAACAAGAAACTCCCTAAACGACTTCAAGATCATTGTTTCCAAGATGGGCACCTGGTCGTCAAAGACTTGCTGAAATGATGTGTATACTTTAGCAAGCACGTAATTGCGGGGCCATGATTGGCACACAAGTCCGATTGCTTCTAAAGATGCTTTGCGAGCGTCCAATGGTTGTGATGGGGAGGCAAACGGCACCAGCATATCAACCACCAGTCTGGGGACTGAATCCCCTTGCCATTTCGGGAATTTAGCCTTAAAAATTTGGATCTGTTTGTCCAAGTCGCAGTGCTTGCCCACCATACCAACGATGATCGAATAGGCGGCAAGGAATTGCAACTTCTTTGCGTCCAAGGAACCTGCTGCACGAAGTTTTTGGATACCTAGCAGACTTGATGCCACGAGGTTGGCCAGAGGCTCAAAGGATTGTAGAAGCTCACAGACGACTCGAGTGCAAGCAATCAAATCATCAACGGCACCTCGAGATGCAATTTTGCCAATCGCCTTCAGGAGGTTGAGACGCACCTCGGATAGAAAATCGGTGTGAACTGTCGTCAGCTGTGGCAGCACGCGCTTATAGATGACGGTTACAGCCCGAAAGGCAGCCAACTCGTCGGTTCCGGAGAATGTAGCAAGGTGGGGTTTAAGAAGACGGATCTGTTCAAAATTGAATAACTTAGGGTCAGCCTTGGCAAAGATAGTGAGGACTTGTAGAGCATCTCTGCCAGAAGGAACAGCTGGATCATCAGAATCCAAATTGTCAATCAGTCCAAACATGTTCGCAACCAGCTTAGAGCAAACCGAAAATGGACCTTCTAAAGATTTGTTCTGTGGCTTGAGAATAGTCTGGAAAACCTTGTCCAGAATTTCAGTGACGGTACCAGATTTGACGGTTTGGATAACGAGAGCGACGTGCTCTGTCAACGACGTTTGGTACACAGCTGTACCATCATCTCGGTAGAATGGTGTAAACCAAACCTCCTCGATCATTTGACGAGCAAGGTCTCTAACAGTCTCATCCGGATCTTGAACTCTGCGAAGTAGCCCATTAGCGATGGTGCTGCGTAGAGGCTTGCTTCGGTTGCGAAGATAGATGTCCCGAGCGAGCTTCATTGCTCGCTTTCTAACACCAACACCACTGTCCTGAAACCGATCGATAATCCTGGGTGTCAATGATGTTTCCAGAACAGGGCGCATAGTGATACAGCTTCCAAGTAGGCCAAGAGCAGAATCTCGAACTTGCGTTGATGAATCCCCGGCACATTCCAGGATTAATTGTATGACAGCTGAATCGCCGTCCAAAATCGATGGGTCTGTTTCGAGCACTTGATTGACGCTCTTCAAACTTTTGCTTCGAACAGTGGCCTGGTCACTGGCCATCGAGGCCAGCAGGATGTTGAGGATTTTCCCAAATGATTCGCAAAGGGGAGAGCGCAGTAGGAGTATCGAGTACGAGAGTTTTGCTTGGCTCACGGATACCGTCTTGAACGTATATTCGCTCACAAGCCATCGCCGGTTCTCAACCATCATACGCAAACGATACCCCAGCCGTCCAAACTCCTCGTCTCTTTCATCATAACCTTCTTGAAAGGAGTCATAACCAGTGTGAACGTGATAGGCCCAATCTGCGATCAAGAATGAGATGGCGCTGGATAAATGTGGATCATCTGTACAGCGATGCTGAAGATATTCAAGCGTTGCTCGGTACGGTCCAGTCCATGCCACAATTTGTTCAACACGGGTCTTTTGTTCAAGCGCGTGATTGGCAAGTTCTGCAAGGTATCGAGATAGCTCGTCAGAGTCATTGCCTTCAGATGCACCAGCCATTCTCTTTACGTGGGATCGAAGACGGGAGATCGCAGCACTCATTCCACCCAAAAGTTCTAGTGCCATGTTTTTTGCTGGCGCAGCTGTCTTTGGAGCTTCGAATAACTGCACCATCATGACCATCAATAGACGAAGGAGAAGTTCGGCAGACGGCCAATCAGGCGAGTCAAGACACGTCGTAAAATCCTCCACAAATAAATCAAACAAGTTGCGATACGGGGTGTCACCCGATTTAGTGGAACCAATGGCTCTTTTGACAATAAAGTTGATGATATACGATGCGTTTCTCTGGGCGTTATCCGTCAATGGAGTGACCGCAGTATCAAGATCTTTGATAGAAACCGCATGCTGTTGAGCACCATGATCCTCGCTTTTGATGGATGAGACGGGTTGTCTAGGTTCTGTTAGAAGCTCGTCCTCATCTACCCCTTCGTCTCCAGCAAGTCCTTTCAGTAAACTGCTGCGGCTTCGTTCCTTGCTGCTATCAACTCGACCAGAACTGGCTTGGACCAATCGCATAAGCAGGGCAGAAACAGGTTGAATGCTCCCTCCCTCTGAAAGCTTAAACTGGCGAGCGCTTTGTTTACCAACAGGAAGCTTTTCAAGTGATGTGAGGATTTCATCGATGATGCCCTGTCGTTGCTCTGGCTTTATTAAGAAAATTTGGCAAAGCATGTCCATTGCCACAGACCGAATACCATCAAACTTCTGGACACCAACCGCGGAATCCTTTTCAAAATGGGCGTTCTCGACAAATATCAGGCGAGAGGCAGTAAATTCCAATGAGTTTATGACAGTATCTGAGAGCTCAATCTTTGTAACCAATTCCGCAAGAAGAGCAAACAATTTCTGGCAGCAAAGAAAAGTCGAAGTGAGGGCCTTTTTGTGCTTTGAAAGCATCTTGAAGACATCGGATGAATTCCCTGACGAGCGAAGCTCTACCAAAGGCATCACAATGTCTTCGGTGACCATTTTGAAAATGTCGACGCTCTTTTGAATGACGGCCTCTGAATAAAGCTGTTTATCTTCTCTGCCACCAGAAAGAATCCGAAGGCAAGTTCGTGCTGCTTTCAGAATTGTATCAACTTCTGAGAGCTTTTGAACCCAGGACTCGACCGCATCTTCCGACCAGCTATCGTCAACTCGCATCTCCAAGCCTTCAGCCTGTTTCAAGCTTACTTCACTGAGCTTTATTACATGGACCAGGTGTTCGACGGGGACTTGGTCAAAACACTTCAGCCCGATCGTCTTCTGTATTGCGGTGTGCATCTTTTGCTGAGTGGCTGCTGTCATCGCCACTTCCTGGTCTTGCGTCATGCTTACAATGTGGTCATATCCAGGTTCCATTGCAAGAACGCTCCCGACAGATGCGAAGACGGTTCGCACGAGCCTATCGAGGGCATCCAGCGACGCCTCGCCCCTTTGTCGTTGGTCAAGACTCTCACCTATGACTTCCTGGCCGTCCGCAAATCCTTGTCTTCTGGCTGATAGATTCTGAGGCTCCTCTGGCGGCTCTTCAACTTCGAGATATTCGGCTTTATTAATGTTGGTATGGGGTAGCTCGATTCTAATGGACGCGTTCTTTGGGTCGTCAGGAAGGATGGGGAAAGGGGGTGGAGGGGCTATGGACTGAGGCAGCGGAGGTATCTGCGGTTGCAATGTTTGAGCGGCAATGGATGAAATGTCTTCGTGCTGAGCAAGGCTTCTAGCATCGATGTATTGCGATCCATCAAATTGCTTCGACGGGATGGCTACTTCGATCTTAACAGAATTGGATCTATGCGACTGGGAATTATGCGCCGGGAAAGAGGGTGTGTGCTGGGCACTCGGTGAGTTGACCGAAGATGATGATGAAGCTCTCTTCGCGTTGGGGAAAGCACCCGGTTGGCCGTTGGAGAGTTTTCCGTCAGAGAGGTTTGCCTTCGTTGCCTTGAAATAACCTCCCACTTTTTCATAGACAGCTTTCGCAATGGGAGATAAATCATCGGCAAGGCTCTTTCCGACAACCGTGTTTGAAGAACCTCTCGGGATAGCACTGAATTTGCTACTGATGGTTAGTATCCCACGCACTCGCGGTGGCTAAGGGGCTCTTCCTACAAGTGAGTTCGTTGGCTAGGCTTCATGTCCTGTAGAACATGATCAACGGCTTGCTTAACATTTCTTGGCATTTGCGCCTGTCCGTGGGCGTCTCGATTTAAGCTGTCGAACTCTTGGGTTTGGAAGAGATCAGAGATGGGCATCGCCGGTGTGCCTGAACCCAGGCTCGGGTCTGGTATTATGTCTACTGAGTGTCAGACAAGAGATAGCATCGATGTAGATGTAGGTATTGTTTTCGAACCTGAAATGAATGGGATCGTCGACGTCTGCGGCGAATAGGGTAGTGATTCTTGGAGAGTGAATGGTCGGTGTATGGTGGGTCGGGTGTCTGGCATCCCGGTATGGGCATAGAGCCCATTTTGGGAGCCGGCGTTGTTATTCGGGTTCATGCTTTCTATTGTTGCGATCTTCACAATAGCCGTGCTTCAAACATTGTCGGGGGAAGGAGCAAACGGGCGACGCGGCATCGGGCTTGGGCTCGGCGCAGGAACGGATTGCGAGATGATATTTGGCGGCGCAGGCTCGTTTGAACAATAAATAGGAGCCTGCACGTAGGTAATATACAGTGCCGGTCGGGCAGATCAAGAAACGATTGTCGCTCAAGGCATTGTTGACCTCAACGGATGCCACACGATTAAAGCCAAACGGGCGAAGTTGAAGCCTAGGGAAGCGACAGCCTCGCGACCTTCCTGAAGATTGATTGATGAATAGTGGTCCGTGCTTTTGTTTTGGGCCAGTCGGTGTTTGATCCGATCCTCAACTCGCCGCCTTGTGTTTAGCGTGGTAGTTTTTCCGGCTAGTGTCCCATTTTGGACTTGGCCTGTGACAGGGCCAATTTTTTGTCTTGAAATTGTCGAACGGACAAGAATTGTACAACCCAAATCGAACGCGCTTTCACAATCGCCATGTCAGCAATCGGAACCCTCGTCTTTTGTACTGATTGCGGTAACTTGCTTCCCGCGACCAAGGGCACTGAGCGAAACGTCCTGCGTTGCGAGTGCTGCGGTGCCGAGAATCGAGGTCGGTCTTCACTGATGAGAACAATTCAAGATCACTTGCTGACCTGTCGCGCTGCAGATACCGGCTCCAAGACCATTCTCACACAAACTAAACCTTCCGACTTCCCCTCGTTCTTGCGACAGAAACTACAGTCCAACGTCCAGGCTGTCGAGAAGCATCAACTAAAGACTGACAGCACGGCGCATGGTGAAAAATGCAGCTCCTGTGGCAGCGAAACCGACATCACGTATACAACTGTGCAACTACGCAGCGCTGACGAAGGCTCGACGGTCATTTACAGCTGCAAATGTGGAAACTCGTAAGAAATATTCATATCCATTGGCTAACCGACCTTTTTTCTTTTTGCTAATCACTTTTTTTTTAGTTGGCATGAAAATAACTAGACTTCATGTGGCTCAACTGGCCAATGAGAGTAATATTCATGCAGAAGCACCGCCGACCTCGGGGATCAGTGCATATTCGGTCTCTCCACTGTTCTCATATTCGACCATATCCAATGCGACAATACAACTCTCCCGCACGACCTTCTCCTTGTCAGTCAGGAACTTCCTCAGTGTCGCCTCAACACCCTCCTCCTCGCCGAGACCGCCGAGCGCCTCAGCTGCCTCGTGGCGAACCATACTGGCCTCATTGACATCGCTCAGCGAAGCAGTGAGGGCAGGGATGGAAGCCGGGTGCGACAGCTGACCGAAAACGAATGCGATTTCATGACGGAATAGCGCAGAGGGATCAGCGAGGCCTTTGGCGAGCGCGAGGACTGCTGGGACTGCTGTGGGCAGGTCGGGGGGGGAAGCCAGGTCGCGAAGGGCAAACATGGCGCGGTATCGGAGGAAAAGGGGATGGTTTGTATCCATGAGCGTCTTGCCAAGCTCTTCAACATCGACTTCCTTCTCGGACTCGGGCATCGGGGGAGCAGGATCGATCGAGGCGAAGTCACTAGATCAGTCAGTCAAGGGGCAACCCAGTAGTGCAAAATAGAATAATTTGCGTACCTCTGGCGCAACTTTTCCTTCTTGCGCTCTTCGGAGTTCTCCCACTCAATGCGGTCAATAGCAATCTCACAGGTCTCGACAATACTGACGTCCTCGCCCGCACGATCACGGTACTCCTTCAAGATATCAAGGTTATCCGCCCAACCCAATGCGCCCAGTGCCTCGGCGGCTTCGTGTCGAACCATGGGATCCTGCTGGAGATCTGCCAAGACCTCACGGAGGGGCTTGACAGCGGCAGTGTGGCTAGCCTGGCCAAGGCAGTATGCGAGCTCATGCTTCAATAGAGCTGAGGGGGAGGCGAATGCAGCAGCAATGGCGTCGATGGCAGCGAGGACATTGTCCTCCTCGTGGGAAGTTTTCGCGACGTGCTTAAGGGAGAAGAGGGCGCGGAAACGGACAGGAAGAGGGGTCTCTTCGGCGCAGAGGCTCTTTCGAAGGCTCAGGATAGTAGCATCACCCTTTGGGGTAGATTCGGGGATATCAGCAGATGGAGCCATTGTGAATAGGTGTAAGAAGATTACAAGGCGTAGGCGTGATCGGGCGCAGCGCAAGAGTCTCGAATGAATGCGGGACACTCAGCCCAGAAAGAAAATTTACGCGGGGTCCTCGCCTTATCGTTATCTGCGAGATAACCCCGCCGATCGCCGGCCAGACATGAGAAAATTCTAGGACGTGGGTATCACTATGACAGATTCATAAGTGAAAATCCGAAAGCTTGAAGCCGTCCACCGACCAGGAGATATAGTAGGTTCCATGGTCTAACGGTTATGACTGCGGATTCTGATTCCGCCAGCGAGGGTTCGACTCCCTCTGGGACCTATATTTTTGCAGTTCCCCACAAGTTATCCATTCCGCATGAGTGATTTGCATTTCCATTTTCCGTATTTACTTGCAGGAGTGGCGTTGAGCCCACCTTAGTTCACCTTGTGCGGCCGTATGTCTAGTTAGAGCATACCGTGCCCAGCACAGCGACCAAGCGTCGGAATAGGGATGGTCTACAACAACTTAACCGCGATAGCTTTGCTCATGGTGACTGTTGATACAAGAGTCCTCTACAACCCAGACCATATAGATGGACTGTTTATATATATATATATATATTCTAAGAGTGTTGTGAACCCGAAGATGATTAAAATATCGGTCTTTGTAGGTGTTTTTTATATGGTGGCAACTCAACTAACAGTGGTTTCGTGGAGCGGAACAACTGCTTGTAACGCTAAACGCTGGTGCACGTTATCAAAAAAGAAGCAACCCTTAATAGAAAAATAAGGAGAGTGAATTAATTAATACAACATAATTATACTTCGTGAGAATATAACATGGTTTTTGGGGTTTATTTACAAGCGATTTATTTTATTGTCGATGTACCATGGTGGCAAAAGCCCTGCCGTGGGTTCCTCTACTCGCCTGTGTGATGAGTGGAGTCTCGACTACTCATAGCGTTGACGCAAGAGACGAATCACGTCGCTTGCTTACCTACCCTTCACGTCCCGTCTTCGGCTGTGTCTGGAACCATCCCTCCATCAAGTAGACTTTCAAGAAAACCTCACCTCCCAAACATAATATTCATTTTTTTCCCTTTATACCCCTTGGTTTCAGGGCGGTCACCTGGAACTCACTCTTTCCTGCCCTCGTCGCCGGGCTCGGCTACGCGAAACAACAACCTAACCACTGCCATTATTAATCCATACCCAAACGAAACGCCTGCCTACCCTGCACGACAATGGCACCGTCGCTTGAAGCGCCAGAGTCGGTTGAGGACGTCATTGCCAACCCTCTCAAGCAGAAGCCCCAGCTTGTTGCCCCGGAACCAGAGCACTGCCCCGGCCCAGAGTCGCAACAGGCTGGAAAGGCCGACTCGTGTGCTGGGTGCCCGAACCAGGCCGTCTGTGCCTCACAGCCAAAGGGACCAGACCCCGACATCCCCATTATCTCAGCCCGCCTCGAGAATGTAAAGCACAAGATTCTCGTGTTGAGTGGCAAGGGCGGCGTGGGCAAGAGCACTTTTACTTCGCTGCTCGCTCATGCCTTCGCCACCAACCCAGACAACACAGTAGGCATTATGGATACTGATATCTGCGGCCCCAGCATCCCCAAGATGATGGGCGTCGAAGACGAGACTGTCCACGTCAGTGGCACAGGTTGGTCGCCCATATGGGTCATGGATAACCTCTCCGTTATGAGTATTCAATTTTTACTGCCTAACCGGGACGATGCCGTCATCTGGCGCGGACCCAAGAAGAATGGCTTGATCAAGCAGTTTCTCAAGGATGTAGAATGGGGTGATTTGGATTTCCTGCTGGTAGACACACCGCCTGGTACTAGCGACGAGCACCTTAGCGTCAACTCGTTCCTCAAGGAGAGCGGCATCGACGGTGCCGTCATGATTACTACACCCCAAGAAGTATCGCTCCTCGACGTGCGCAAGGAGATTGACTTTTGCCGCAAAGCTGGAATTAGGATTCTTGGACTCGCAGAAAATATGAGCAGCTTTGTCTGCCCAAATTGCACGGGGGAGAGCAAGATATTTAAGCCAAGCACGGGTGGTGGCAAGGCATTGGCCGAGGAGATGGGCATCCCATTCTTGGGAGCCGTACCTTTAGACCCACGGATTCGAATGGCTTGCGACTACGGAGAGAGCTATTTTGATTCGTTCCCAGACAGTCCAGCAACTGTTGCTTTCCAAGGGGTTGTAAAGAACGTGGCAAAACAACTGGGGCTAGATTCCCAGAGTATACTACCAGAATAAAGACAACTGAGGTCTGTCTAAGTAGATATAATCATGACTTCATCTCATGTTTTGGTTTTCGCATTTGCTCGTTATTGTTTCCACATCCATCTCCAGTCTTCCAATATATATTTATATATTCATCTCTTCGTTTCCGCGTGCTATACTTCAGCATACTGCGAAAATACTTCTATTCCTTTGCCAGTATTTCCGGGATCTCTTCCAAATCCTCAGTAGACTCCACATCGATAATCCGGCCAACTTCACTAGTGTTGCGCATCAGCTCCTTGGCGCCAGCATAGAGCATTCGCATTTCGGCATTGCACGTAATGGGAAGGTAGTACAGGAGGACGTAAGGCACAGATAGGCGTCCGTCAGCCTATAAGTTGTCTAGTTAGGAACAGGGTACAATAACGCTGCAGCGGTGCAGCATATGGGAATATTTGGACCAAGAGGATGGCATACCTTTGTCAGTGGGTAGCTAAGAAGGACGAATCGAGGAGCGTGGTCAGGGAGGTCATCGGCGATTTCATCGAGCGATCCGTATACGGTTTTTTCCTCGTCTTGACGGATCTCGTGCGTGTTCTTATCAATCAGGTCTATAGGTCACGGAGGAGAGGCATCAGTCGGCGTTGTTGTTCAGGTGGTGACAGCGAATGGAGGGGAAATTAAGGAGCATGGGGGGACGGCGGATGCGGCGCGCATACAAATAACAGCCTGGGGGCCCTTGGCTCGGGATGTAGTGAGGCGAAACTTGCGAAGGTGATCTTTGGATTCACCAGAGAAGGTGTATAGTCGAGACTCTGAAGCCTACCATGTGGCGCAATGAGTTAGTGGGGTTGCAAGCTCCTTAAGAGGGGTGGCGTGAGGGACAAGGCAATGTTACCATGTTGACCAGAAGTAGAAGTAGCAGCTTCAATGCGCGCGGAATATGGAGTGTCTCTTATTGGTGAAGCTTGCTTCCGAAGCTATCGCGAGACCGATTCTGACAGCGACGTGAGATGTCAGATAGTGGTAGGTGGGTTGGACGTGGTGGGAAATCGCAAACAGCCACTAGCCCCGCCAAAGTCAGATATGGTAGCCCAAACTAAGACCTGGCCATTGCGAATCACAGAGGGGCGCCTTTGCCGCACTCGCTCGCAGAGAAGTCCCCACCTCCGCCTTTCGGCTGTGCCGCCGTCGTTCTGCGAGTCAGACGTCATTTGCCTCCAGATCCGACATCACCAATCCGTTTCCTCGGCTGCCGGACGAGATCTCTTTGCGGCATTTTGCAATCACGGCGGATTTCTCGTTGCCGCTCATGTTCTCACGCCTGTCCCAAATTACTAGACATCTCTCGGCTCCAGCAGCGGCTTCAACGCGCCGGTTCACACTCGGAAGGATGGTTTCCGCTGATGAGCGCAATGCGCGCACGATCCACACAGCAGCATGTTTAATCATTGGGGACGAAGTTCTTGGTGGAAAGGTTCGTGCCGTGCAGATGCGATTGGATTGTCAAGGCATCGTCAACTAACGGCGTCATAGACTGTTGATGTGAGTAAGATGTCGGACTCCGGACCAGACAGCTCTGTCCAGAGCTGGCATATGAAGGAGTGGTTGTTGATGATACAATCCAGACCAACTCGGCATCTTTCGCGAAATGGTGCTTTTCTCTCGGAATTGTAAGTCTAAACAGCGACGCTACGCAAAAAACCTCGAGTTCTGACCAGTCATTTTAGAGCTTGAAACGCGTTGAAGTCATCGAGGACGATGAAAGTGAGATCATCGAGGCAGTGCGCAGGATGAGTGACCGATATGACTTTGTTGTTACGAGGTAACCTTTTGAGTCCGAAGAATTTTCGTGAATCTTGACTGACTGTTGCCAGCGGTGGTATTGGTCCTACGTATGCATGCACTTTGTGACGCAAGCTGAGCTGAGCATTGACCAACCATCCAGTCACGACGATATCACCTACCAATCGATTGCCAAGGCCTTCAGTATTCCATTGGTGTTACATCAGGAAACCTACGAAAAGATGAAGAAGCTTTCCAAACCTCACCCCTCTCAGCCCAAGTTTGACTGGGATGTTGACTCACCAGCCCTAAGAGCTAAGCTTCGCATGGCTCAGCTCCCAATTGACGAGTCTCGGGACTTGAAGAAGCAAGCTCTGTTTCCACATGAGGAACTTTGGGTGCCAGTCTCCGTTGTTAACGGAAACGTACACATTTTGCCTGGCATCCCCAGCTTGTGTAAGCTCGGTTGAACCCCCACAGGCATTGTGTGGTACGTTAACTCTGAATGGAACAGTCACAAAGCTTCTCGATGGGCTCAAGCCCGTCATCCTTCCGCGACTTGTGGATCAGAGCACTCACAGGATCCTCATCTCGACCCCGCTTCCAGAGAGTGGCGTCGCTGCATTCCTCACCGAGCTCGCAGCAAAGGTTGAACCTCGTGGCGTCAAGGTCGGCAGCTATCCTCGCTGGGGCAAGAGCCGTAACACAGTTACTCTCGTTGGAAAGTACGTGCGCCATGGTTCGAGGTATAGACTAAGTAGCCACTGACAGTAGTGCAGGGATCAGGAGTACCTTGAAAGCCTCGTAGAGGAAGTCGAAAACGGCGTCCAAGGCATCAGAGTCACCACGGAGGGCGAGGATGATGACGAGACAACCAATGAGGGCGAGCCAGCCAAGAAGGAAACCACAAAGCAAGGTGAAAAGTAAGTTCTTTTTATGGGTTGCAGTTCTCGGTCCTTAAACGGACACTGAGTCTGAGTGGTCTGTATCCGTTACGCCACTTTAGCGATGACACGTGGGCTCTCCTTTGCAAGGAACGTGGAGTTTCGTGACGAGCCGCAAAATTGCCATTGGATAAACGGCGAGCCTGAAACGCATTGTGCCTCAATGGATATCTAGAACACTTTGGGCGAGTGGTGTTTTTTTTTTTCTTTGCCCTTGGCGCTGCAACATAGAAATTTTGCCATCGCTAGTTCATCTCGAGTTATCAGTAAGAAGCAAAGTTGATGGGGGTGGGCTAGGTTTCCACGGTCCATCCTTCCTTGAAACTGGTGGGTTTGATGCGTTAAGCTGAAAGAAGAAATACACTGAGAATTAGAAACCTTTGCCTTTAATTTTTATTTGGTGTATTTTTGTGATGCTTTGGTATGATTTATAATCCTGCAATAGGTTATTAGCTTTAATATGTGTTTTTATATTGTGTGTCGTTGTATGGATGTAACGGTTTGGTGCTTTTCGGTCTGAATACTCTAGGGTATTCTGTCTGCTTTCATTTTTTTTCTGACTAAAGAAACAATCATGGTTCTTCTACATGCACTAAGATCGGCATAAAACCGGCGACAAATCCTTGTGCGATTGACGAGGTGTAGGGATGAACCTGGCTACAAAACGTTGACGCGATGGGGGTCAACCATTGGGCAACAATATGCCCATATTGTGACTAACTGAGTGAGTACTAAGGCTAGGCCTCATTTCCCTTGTACATGAGGCGGTAGGATGGGGTCATTTGGCAGATGTTCATCATACGATGTGAGACGGCGTAAGTCTAGTCTAGCCAGCTAGTATTGTACGGTATGTCGCGAGGGCGATTGTCAATTATTGCTTTCAAGCAGAAAAAAAAGAGCGCCGCCCGACGAGTATGTTGTGGATGCGGCGTGACGTGACGTCGGAAGCTTGCAAAGTATTTGACAAGCGACGAACGGATAATTGTTCGGAGCGTTGAATAATATGCTGGACACCCCAGGCAATCCACATCACGAGGGTCGGAGACGTAGACGGAAACAGAAAATTATGACCACGATCAATGGTGTTCCAGGGCAGGATCGGCAACAAGGACGAACATGACAGCTCGAGATGAGCGGACGGACGAGGGTGGTTTAGGTTCTAGATGAACGGAGGGGGCTAACACTCAGGGTAATCTGCCGAATAGGGGGTCATGGAATTGTTGCTGGGAGGTTGGCCTTGGCGAGAGTTCATCAGGCTGGGGATGATAATGGATCATCCATGTGGGACTTTGGGCGAGTGAGAGTGGGGGCGGCGTACGGCCCCCAGAGAATGCCATTTGGTTCTAGAAGGTGGATAAGAAAAAGCGAATGAATTTGACCCTTTCGAGATCCTGCAGTCGCAGATATACCAGCGAGAGCGATATATTTGAACTGGTAAATGGTAACTGATAGCGCGGGTGGACGAATTGAGCTCGTGGATGATTATGCAATAGGCATTACCCACTGCAGGCAAGCACTGGACCTGCCTAGTTTGGGAACTTAAGAAATGTAAATTTTTATCACGTGCTGAACCATGCCAAAGATCCGAAAGGAACCTGCCATTGACGTGTAATTCAAAGGTGTACCGGATATCATGATTGTTTTCCCAATGAAGAATTATAGCTGCATGGTTATTGATCGAGGCTCTGGTTTGGTAGCCTGCTGTTGAATTTCGTACCCGCCTTGTGGCCTCAGCGCGTCAGCTTCGGCAGCCACACCCTCGGGCATTATGCCGTGCCCCATCAAGTCGCATTCGATACTACATGTATGTGCGTGGCAGAACTAGAATGCCACCCTACGTAACTCTATCCTTGGGTAACTTTTCGTATGCGTCTCTGACTGAACGTGTGCCAGAAAACGGTAGTACTACACACATCTGCACCAATCCCTTGTCCCTCCAACCCATATGGACGGGGCGAGCCGTCAAGGTTCAGCGCCAACCCAGTGAGAATGAAAGCTGGCACCAGGTTTTATCAAAATGACGACAAGAATTCGAGGATTTCATAAGATGATGCAGGTGACATGCTGTTGGCGGTATTTTTGGATGATCCGCGGCGGCGCATCTTGGCCTTACAGTGGGATGAGCGATGTGGCGTACGCCATGACCTAAATTCCCAATGGATCGGCAAAGTCAAGGTTGCCATTTATTCGTCTTGGGCGGCATTTGCATTTTCTCATGCTTCAGGAAACAACACACCCCATAGCTCGCTCGGGCCATCGAACGTCCTTATCTCCCGGGGGAGTGCTGGTGGAATCCGAACGGGGAAATCAACTCGCTGGATCGCCGTTGAAACTTTTGCTAATGAATCAGATGCATTAGTCCGGCCAGTTGAGGATTGCCTTGATTGGGCGACGCAGCCATGAATTAGACTCGTGGTCCTTGCTTGAAGAAACCAACGATTCCAACAGTATGGGGAACCTGGCCATGAAGAGTTGCCATCGTCTGTGCTGCCTGCCACACAGGCGTCTCGGATTTCCAACTGACTTTCTAGACAAATCCGCGGTTTGTATATATGCTGCCCTAGGCGTATTTCGTATTTCCCATGGGCTGCTCCAATTGCGTGAATGAGCCGGTCCTGCCATGGTAGCGAGGGGTTTTTGGATTGTGTGCAGGATCAGCTCTGCTTCAACCAACATGATATTCAACTCCTGATATTGTGAATCAGTGAGTTTAAATTGTCGGGTTGGACGAGCGATTCAAACCCGAATATGTGGATGTTTGTCCTACTGCCCAGAAAATCGGAACCATGGAAACCCTGGTACGACGGCAACAAAAGATCGGATTGCGCAAAACGTGCAAGCTCAATTTCCATAGCTGTGTTTTAGTTAGAATAAGTAGTACATACGTTAGCTCAAAGTGGACCTTTGGAGAGTGAAGCGGTAACGAAGACAGATCCATAGCTTGAAATCAGGGCGAAATTAATTCACCTAGCGGCGATGGGCCGGCTCAGCCGTGGACGCTCGGATACAGCGCTGGCCACTGTGAAAGGGGCCTCGAGCCATCCATGGCAGGCTTGCTTGCCCGATATCTTTCCCTAGGACAAGAATGCGGTCATCACACCATAGCCTGAGTTTTGCTACGCGCTGGATGCTGCCGAGCGTTGGGTGGGCGCTTGACGTCCGTGTCGGCATTGGAGCCATGCACCAACATGCAGAACGCGGTCGCTGCTGGGAGCTCTCAACACCCTGCAATTGCATGGTGCTGCCGTCGTGGGGCGTGGGGTGGTGCCGCGGCCTGCAGGCTGCTGGCAAGGGCAACAATCCCTGAACGGTGTGGATGATGGCCCGCTTAATTGTGCTTTGTGCGGAAGGACTACAAAGCGTGTATGGATGCGGTGGTGAGACTTTGTCATTGCATCGAGACGCGCAGGGTTGGTCGACGGATGGGATTGGGATCTGAGACGGTCGTCCCCCCCCGGAATCGTCCGTGACGGTTGAGTTTGGGATCTGGGGGCTACGCCTTAGAGATGCTTCAATTGTGGGCACTAGCCGTTGTCTTGGATTTCCAAGATAGCAAGATAATGATCTTTTGGAAAGGGTGGACCTTCTTGGTTATGGAACCGATCACTGTCACAACGTAATGTCAATCAATGCTGAAGTGGTGGGTGGCTGCGGGTGATTATCATATCTCGTTTATTATCTCTATCTCGGGTGGTGATACTGATAATCGTCTTAATTATTCCACCATGTACATACTAATCTAAAAAAACGTTATCAGAAGCGGTGAAAAAAAAACAGCTGTTTTCGAATTGGTCTGAATTCCTTACCAGACACCTGATCGAACCGAGCCCGATTCCATCCAAATGGTGACTTTTTAGCGAGGATTCATTGCTGGCCCAACGAAATACACTGGGCCTTGCCCCCCCTCCAGTCTACCTAGCTATTCGTCTACTAAGTCACATCAACTTGGTCTCCATGCTTTGCCAAGGCCCCAGTGCAATGCTGGGCATTGCGATGCACGGCAGCAGGATGTGGGTGATATTTCAAACGAGGGGAAGGACAGCCAATGAATGTCAAAACTGACAAAGGTGTATGTATGATTTGGCGCCGAGAGCGAGGAGAGAGACAACAGTCGTTATTCCTGTTGCTTAGGGAAGGATGAGAGAAGAGGAACATGTGCAACACAGCCAAGACGTCGTACCCATGGAGCGCACCGCAAGAGGATTACCGGAAGGTGACACAACTGCTGCGGCTTGCTTTGAGGCGCGAGAGCAGTCCAATGAGAAGCGTGGGTGGTGACGATGTTGTCGTTGCTGGTGATGGGCGGATGCAACCCCTTGCGGCGCACGAGTTGGTGGCTGTTCTCTTCAACCTTTCTCTCCGACTAAGGTTCAACGGTCCAATACCATGCCTACGAGCGCCTGGTCTGGGTGCTGGAAGAAGACCGGGGTACTGATGAGAGCGATGCCGGTGCGAAATATGGAAATGAAATTTCCATGACCGAGGCAGCTTTGGTCTTTGACACGACTCGTGCTGTACACACACGAAATATGGACAAGCCACTCAAAATGACCATGATAATATAACCGCTGTTGGGCTGCATGCATACACAGAGGCTCAAGAACCATAGGGCTTGGCCACCTAGCGGATTCGACTGGTGTCGCCGTCCTGTCTACAAAGGCGTTTCGCAACAACCCACACAACAGCTGCACACGCGCCTCCCAGATCCATGTCCACGGCCACGCATCCCATCCCACACCTTTGGGTGTTTTAGGGCGGCAAGCCGTTAGCAGACAGACGGATGGTTTTGCTAGTTGATGGCCAACCAAGGGTCCACCGCCGTCCCCGGTCTGAACCGTCTCGCTTGCCTCCATCCCCGAAGAGTACCATACCCATTTGGTGTGTCTATGGCTTCCTCGGTGCTGTGATGAGTTGACAACCCTGGTAGGCAGACAGGCCATCCCCATCTCCATCGGGCCCCCTTTTTGTCCACCCCTCCCCGGACCCTGGGACGCCGGCAGCCATAATTTGTTGACAATTTGAAGAATTGCTTCGCATCCTCTCTCCTTGCGTTATCTTTGCACTACTGGAATTAAGCGGATACGGACGGGTTGCCGCAAGGTAACCCAGAGTCAACATCCGCGTGTATCTTACATTAGGAAGAAGCATGTCGTTGGACAGGAGTTGCATGCATTTTTCCAGGCGGCGACTTGGGGTGCAGTACGATGGAGTAAAGGCGCAGGGAATGCGCCCAGCCACTGCCCTTGCAGAACTGATCCTTTGGATGACATAGAATCCCTACTATCCACTGAGGCAAAGCCAGGAGCGGCTATTGACCAGCCACACCCCCCTTGGTAAGTCCGCTGGGGGGGATCACTCGCTGCAATCGCCTTTGAAGGGGGGCACCAGCCAGCCCAGGCGGCGGCGACTTTCCCACCCCGCTGTTGACCAGGAAGAAAAAGCCCACTGGATGACAGGGGCTGTCCTACTGAGGAGGGTCCTGAGCGGTAGCGGCCCACCGGACGCCCCAGTTTGCCTCCGGGGGTGGTTTTTTAGGGCGTGATCCATCCACTGGATGCCCTGGAGACCTTGGATGATCCACTGAAGCAATGGAGCTCTGCACCTACTACTTAGAGCTGTTCCCGTCAGCTCTCCTCTCCCACCATATCCACGGAATTGGACGATGACTACCGGGACCCGAAGCTTGTTGATTTCGGTTGGCTTAAGGTTGCGTGGATGCTCATTTTCTCTGCCCTCCATCGAGCCCAGAGAATAGGGATTTATGTGGGTCTAGAACTCTTCCGCCGAGTTGACGCAGGTTGCATCAACAGCGAATCAACGAGTGGCTAGGGATGAGCCATCATGGTCGGCAGCGTGAAAGCTGTCTTTGGCTTGTCGAGTATGCTCAGAACGGGACTGGGCGCGAGCTAAAGCCATCTGCAGACTAACCAATCCTATCATCGGAACGCTGTCTTTTGCCGTTCGCAGCGATGGGAACTTGGTTTTGTTTTTCGGGTTTGGGTTTTTATCTTGTTTTTCATTTTCATTTTGAGGGGCCGAAATGCAGCCATCCTTCCCTGGCGCGCCGTGTTATTCTCGTCGGTGATGCTTCCTTGCTCCTGGAAGAGGAAGTCGTCTAACGGCTCTACACGGGGAATTTTTCTCCCTCCCCATGTCCCATGAGCTCATGATAGCCCCATCTAGCTGCTGCCCATGTCCAATCCGATTCCACTGCGCTCCCCCAGGGCGGGACTGGGACTGGGACTGGGACTCTGCACATACACACATACATACATACATACATAGTACATACGTGTGGTGGTCGGGCTAGGCGTGTCTTGGGGCCAATGACCAGGTTAGGCTTTAGCGGTTCAGGGTTCCAGCAAGTGCCCCCGGGAGCGGTCGAAAATGGTCCCAGCTCCCAGTGGCGGACGGGAGTCTCCAGCAGCACGACCGGAGCACAAGCTAGGCCAATGAGCTGGGACGACTCTCGGGTCCGGGCAATCTGCTGTCGAGCGCCCATCAGCGCCCGGGTCGTCATCTTTTCTTGGCTAGAAGCTCTGGAGGACGGCGGTGTTAATGCTAGACCAGATACGGTGACCAAATGAACCAGCCCACTAGGCGAGACGTGCTGTTCAGGTGCGCCCCAGATCTACTACACATACAGTAGTAGGCTGGAGCTGTTGTGGGCTGGGCATGGATAGAGTCACTGGACGCGAGCCACCACCGCGTGGAATGGATGGAGCTCGGGTGGCAGCGCATGGAAGAGGACGAGAGAAGGCAGCAGAGAAGATGCGAAGGCAACGGACGGCTCTGTCCCGTGGCGATGCGGCAATCGTTAACGATTTGTTCTGCACGCGTCCTTGTGCTGCACTCCTTCGGCTACTCTCCCTCTCTCTCTTTCTTTTCTTCTTCTGCTTTTTTTCTTTCTTTTCTGCTTCCCTTTCTTTACTTCTTCGGTTCTCCACATCCGATTGCTCATTCTCCTTCATCTGCAGTTGACCTGTGACAGACTGGGACTGGGACTCCTGCACACACTCTCCTCTCCATGCCTTCACCCTCACTCGCGCTCTTTAATCAGGGGGCCAAGAGCCAAGGTCAAGGACCTAAAATCGAAGGTACCTTGCCTTAGTGGGCAAACTGCAGTACCTCCAGTCCACTCTCACACCCACACCCTCCACCCGGTACCCATTCCTCTCTTCTCCCCCCTCAATCCATCCACGCCCCCCCACCCCCCTTCCCTGTCTCCTCTCCTTCCCTTCCTTCTCTTTTCTTTGCTTTGACCTCGAACCTTGGCCCATTTGCATTCATCCTCCATTCATCCATCTCTCCCTCTCTTTCAAAACTTTGAGGGTTACTCCTTCTCTCTGTCCATCTTGACTCCGACCTGCTCGACCTTTCGCCCTCCCTTCTTCCCTTCCACTGGCCTACACCTTCGTCCTCCTCGTCGTCACCGGCCTTTGAATCCGACGCTTCTGCGACGACCAGCCCCCCTGCGCGAGTCAATTTTCAGCGCCACCCAGACCTGAGCTGTGCCAGCTTTCTCCCAATCTTCATCCATCACAATGGCTGCGTCAACCAAGGTATGTTCCATCCTTTGCGTTGCCAATCTGTTCCCAATACATGCCAGCTCGCGGTGGCCTCGATCCACCCGCTGCGTTGCTCCTGCTCCTGCTACGCTATCGCTTCGGCCTCTGTCCTGCTCTCCTGGCTAACCAAGCGCCCGTCATAGTTTTTGCGAGAGTATAAGCTCGTTGTTGTTGGTGGTGGTGGTGTAGGTAAATCTTGCTTGACCATCCAGTTGATCCAGAGCCACTTCGTCGACGAATATGATCCTACAATTGAAGGTTAGCCACGTCCTGACCGATCAACGCCGTCTCCCGTTATATGTCATGCTGATTTTTTTTTGCCTGCCTCCAATTAGATTCGTACCGAAAGCAGTGCGTTATCGACGATGAGGTCGCCCTTCTAGATGTTCTCGACACCGCAGGCCAGGAGGAGTACAGTGCCATGCGAGAGCAGTACATGCGAACTGGCGAGGGTTTCCTGCTCGTCTACTCAATCAACTCCCGACAGAGCTTCGAGGAAATTGCCACCTTCCAGCAACAGATTTTGCGCGTCAAGGATAAGGACTACTTCCCCATGGTTGTTGTTGGCAACAAGTGTGATTTGGAGAATGAGCGAGAGGTTACGCGACAAGGTATGTGGCGACTGAACACCTGGTTTATCAAGTACTGTAACTAACAAATCTCCAGAGGGTGAGGCTCTTGCAAGATCATTCGGCTGCAAATTCATCGAGACATCGGCCAAATCACGAATCAACGTCGACAAGGCTTTCTATGACATTGTGCGAGAAATCCGAAGGTACAACCGCGAGATGCAGGGCTACTCAACCGGCAGCGGTGGCACTACCGGCGCCAACGGCCCACCTAAGCCCATTGATGTCGACAACGGAGAGCAAGAGGCTGGCTGCTGTGCGAAGTGTGTGGTGATGTAAGGAGGGTTGTATTGTCTATCGAAGGATGAGGGGAGATGATTTTGCATCTCAAGGCGCGACTAAATGTGGCGCAGGTGACCGGCGACCAAAAAGCCTGCCATGCTTGGGGTCCCATCACTCGCGCGTTGTGCTATTGATTCCTATGCAACAGGCGGACTTGCTTTGAAGGATCTGAGGATCAAAATGTTGTTTTGCATCGGACGGGGAGTCGGGTTCTGGCTTTATTCCACGCGCACTGGACTTTTCGATGCAGCCCACGGTCATGTCGCGGCGATACGGCAAAGGCGACTAGCCGTGTCACTCAAATCTCAGGGTGGAATGAGCCATCATGGATGATGGTATATGGTACGTGGCATGGCATGTCAATCCCTGTTTAGAGTGCCTCATTTTGCACCTCGTGGATACAAGAGGGCCATCTATTGACCGGAGAGAAAGACAAACGGGGAAAGCTTGTGCTACCGATGCTGTGTAAGCAAAATGCTGGCCCCCAGGACCTCGCGAGAGACCCCCATTTTTTTTTATGTTTTGTGTCATCGGGGAGGATGAATTTCGAAGACTAAATATGGGTTCTGCGTTTTCTCTTATATCCATTATTTCATACCTGTAATTTCTTTTCTTTATGAGGTTTCCTTCTCTCCGGCAGCAGTGGTCACAGTCAGAAAAAATTCAACTACCTTTTCTAAAACCATGTATGGAATAGAGTGTAGTTTGAGTGTATCTATTGCATAATTTCACGTGTAGCTTTGCAAGGGTTTTGGCATCTCGGGCTTGAGTCTATTACACATGTATGTAGAATATCAAAGACCTGCTGTGTCTTTGTCATGTTTACAAACGCACCTTTCGAAGGAGATAATGCTAAGAACAAAAGAACAAAAACAACAAAAAAAACAAAAAACTAGAAATATCCTGGGCTAGTTATCCTATGTTAGGTTTCTAAATATCTTACGCTGCTCAACTTGCGTTCGTTTCGGGGAACCACTGGTTCACATCAAGTGAACCCAGCTGCCCTGGTACGAGTTGAGGTTTGTTGTTGGAGTCGTTGCGTTGGTTAACAACCCAGTCGTTGCACGCCAGGCACACCCAAGCCGTGGGTCTTCCGTTCGTATCCATGAAGGCCTCGCTGTCAGCCGATATGTTGGCTTGGGCCCGCCCCTTGCAGCTCAAGCACCTGGGACACACGGGCGCGTGGAAGCGAAGCATGCGGAACTCGTTCATCAAGGCGACCTGGCGCATGGCTCGATCTGCGTAGTACAGGCGGTGGAAGCGACAGAGGGGTTGATCCAGCAGCTTTGTGGCGCAAGCGCACCCGGTGGCAGGCAGGGCCCTCGCTTCATATTTGATGGAGCTGGGGTTCATGTTTTCAGCGGTGCTGTGGATGACGCTCGGGAGAGCATGACGATTGAGCATGCCCCAGATGCGACGGCAACCGTCGTTTGGAAGACAGGACGCCACATCATCGTCGCTTACAATGAGCGTGGCGCACTCGTCGCACGTGTAGGCGCGCATGCTGAGAATCTCACGCCGAGTGATGGGCTTCCCCTCTGGGTTGACAATGATTTGTGCGCTTTCCTCTTGGCAGTCTCTGCAGACGAGGAAGTGTGCTGGATTGTTCTGGCGATGTGTGAGGCTCCGGCATCCTACTTGATCTGCCACGGGCTTGTTGCATACGCCGAGCCCTCCACGCTTAACCGGTTCCATGCAGGTGTTGTCCTTGGGGCCGGTTGCAGACGATTGGAGTTCAAGGTCGGCGTTGATGTCGCGGGAGGGGTTGTCGGGGATGAGAGTGTTCCCGGAGAAGTTGAAGAGGCGGAAGAGGTGTGGCTGGGGTTGGTCCTCTACCCCCTGAAGCAGCAGTTCTTGCCAGTGCTCCATGGAGACGTCCTGGAGGTAATTGTAAGGCTCCCAGCGTGAGGAGGATGGCTGCAGAAACCTCCGCTGTTGGGGGAACATGGTGTTCTGGGTGCTGACAAAGGGGTTGAAGTTGCTGAGGCGAGCCTCGTTGGCAGGATAGAGATATTTGTAGACATCGATGTCGTCTACGCCGGGAAAGTTGAGATATTCCTGAGAGGGCCCATCCTGGTTGGGATATTGCTGGGCGTCATAGTGACCCAGCTCTTGATTGCTTGGTTGATGGGTGCTTGCATGTGTTTGCTGCTCCCACTCTTGCGCTTGCTCCGGTTCCTGCAGCTGTGCTTGCACCTGTTGTGATTGCGCCCGCGGCCGCACAGCATTTCTCGGGCCACTGCGTGTGCTGCGTGTGAGCCTGGAAGACTGAACCCTGCCCTGAATGTCTCCTCCTTGACGATTGCCATTTGCAGCACTGCCCTGGCCATGGAGCACTCCTCGCTCGGCAGCCATTCGAGCTGCATGGTCAAAGAATGGATTTGAAGGCCCGCCTTGGCCTGGGGGACCAAGTTGATTGGCAACTACGGCGGCTCGAACCATCCGGGCAAGTTGAGGATCCAAGGGCTGAAATGGATGAGCTGATAGGGCAAGAGAAGTAGCTCGCTCTACGGCTGCCTGCCTGGTCTTCGGCGAGGCTGCACGGTCCGATCCTGGCTCTATAACCACTCCTTTCCACCCCTTGGGCCAGTTTGGATCTTTCATTTTCGCCACCACCCTTGTATACCTCCAACACATATTGGGACCCCCGACAACCCCGTGGCTAATGAGCATTATTTCCAACATCTCGACAGTCAGCTGGGATGGCCGCACGTTTGCTAGGCTTCCGTTGAGACACCCGTGGGGGGGTGCTCCATGGGGTCGCAGCCCTGCAGATTCGATGGCGATGATTGTGGCATAGGGCTTTACAATTGTACCGTCTGCTTTCATGTTACGAGCGCCGTATTTAGGTCCCATGGGGCCGATGAAATCGAGCGGGCTGGAGCCCGTTTTCACTGTGTCGACACCTCCGGGACCATAGCCAAGAGCAAGATAGTACAGATGGCCCAGAGGCGTCTTGGAGCGAATCATGCAGTTATGCAACGACTTCGTTCTCCCTTTCTCCTTGTCAAACTCATCGCATAGATTTTGTTTCTTCGACTTTCCCTGCCTCTTGGCCTCGACACACGAGTCGCATGGACGTTGCCGATCACAAGGTCGTCCATGCTTCCAACATTGGGTGCATATTTCAAAGGAGAGGTTCTGTCCAAAGCCAACCCGGCTCAAGTCTTCAATGGGGAAAAAGCGCTCCCTTGGCACCCTATCCTCGTCGGAATCCGCATCTGCCCCCCTTTCCTCTTTGCTCAGCTCAACGACGCAGTCAATACCTATCTGAGTGCAGCGGGTGCATGCCGACCAAATATTGGTGAATGAGACGCGGCAAACGTTTTGGCCCCTGAATTCCGTGCAACTCTTACAGATTTTGCGCCATGCGGTTTTCAGTTTGAGCTCCGTAGTTCCCGCTTCCAGGTCTTTCGGAGGTGGAAGCTCCCATGTAGTGGGCGGCTTAATTTTCGATTTCTCTGGCTCTCGAACCAGGTGTCCCGACTTGAGGCATCCGGTGTTGTCTTGGACACACCGAGTGCAGCCTGTATTCCACTTGGAGCGGTCTGTGAGCCACGTACATTGTTCGCCATCGTTGATCTTTTCGGGGCCGACGCTGCACCGCTCACATGCGTGGCGATACCAGGGCCGCCTTCCGCTGATCTTGTCGTCCACCCGTGTTTTTTGTACGGTTCCAAGAACGACACACAGGCTCGACTCGCAACGACTACATGCGATGCCCAGAAAGGCGTCAACGTCGCAAGTATTCTCGTATCCGCGTTTAATGCATCCATCGCACGCAGGCGTGGATGGGACAACTGTGTCATTGACACCGTACCGTTTAAGCTCCATATCTTGAGCTTCCACCTGGCATGTCACATTCAGACCCGGGTTTCGCGAGCGGTGGTCGGCGCAGTTTTGGCACTCGACGGTAACATCATTGCGCCAGATAAAATTGCAGCGCCGCTCTTTGTGAGCAGCTACTCCGAGAGGGTCATTTTTGCAGAAGCCGCAGACGTTGTCAGGGCGCATTCCTGCATCTTCCTTCCTCCATTGTTCCGCTCGCTTTGCCTGATCGATTTCCCTGCGACGCCGATTTCTCTGCTCTTCCTCAGTCTCCACGTGGCCCGGAGGCAGCGCCTTTTTTCGCCTTTTCATGCTGGCCCGTGGGTGATTGCTGGAGGCGGCAGCTTGTTGGTCATTATTCCCCTCCTTGTCATTATCCTCACCATCAACGGGAGGAGGTACAGGCCGCTTCCCCAAGCGGGCAGTACGGGGAAACGAAGAGAGATCGATTACTGGACCGCCCTCTCCTTCATCTCCTTGTTCGTTCGCAATGGATGGTTCATTGGCACCAGTATTTTGTTGTTTCTTGTTGCTTGAACTTGGGCCTGGGCCTTCATCCGGGGCACGGTGCCCCGGTTGCGCGTGGGCAGTTGTGGAAATGCTGGGCTCACCACTTTGGCTCTTGCCGACATGTTCAACGTCTGTTAAACCTTGGTTGTATTTACCAAACCGAATGTAGTCAAAATTGAACGCATCGAGAGAGTAATCCCCATCCTGATTTGAGTGATTTAGATCAAACGACATTTTTAATCAGATACTTCGTAACCGAAGTGATGCTAATTAGCATCTATTTTTTATTGAGCATCATCCTCTTAAGTATTTTTCCACGTCTTTGTTGTTTGTTTTTTTAGGGATTGGGCCCTTGCACTTGGAGACAAAGAACATGGTTCCCTTCCTCCAGTTGAGCCGAGACTTGAGCCAATGAAGGGAAACATTGGACTTGATCAAAACAAACATTGGAGTTAGGCATCGGTGTTTATTGCGAATTTCTGGACAATTGGTGCTATTCTCATGCAACCAAGGCCGTTCTTTCTTTCGCAAATACTCTGGTTTCTGGCATCTATTTGACACTCTTAGACAACAAGATGGTTGGTATATAACTTTGGAATGGTTACATAAGTCGACGAAACAATTGTTCCTAAAGTATACATACACGTGCATCATGCAGTCGCTGTGTCACATGGCTGGGCGGTCATCGACTCCGTACCAAGCTTACCCCAAGTCATGGATGACGTTGCAACCCGACCAAAGCTGCTATGCGAATGCCGTATCTGTGCCCTTGGTCAAAGTCTCTTTTACAGAACAAGCCTTGAAGACTAAAATCCACACATCATGGACCGCTCAGAGCTCGCCTCGCGCGTCATCCCCCAGATGATGCTGAGTGCTAGCGATGCACCACTTACAGCACCGCTTCCAACCTCGTCGGCCCTGTCACCGACAGAACGAGCTGCTGCCCGCTTTCGTCTTTCAGGCACCGCCGTAGTCACGGGCGGGACGGGGGACCTCGGTTTCGTGGTCAGCAGGGCACTCCTCGAGCATGGCGTAGAGCAGCTCCTGATCTGGGACCTCCAAAACCCGCTGTCGGAAGCCAGGACACAGGCGCTGCGGTCGGAATTCCCCGCTGCAGGCATATCCTTTTCTGTGGTTGACGTGACAGATGAGAGGGAAGTCGATGCGGCTGCGCACGAGGCAGCCGAGACCCGCATCGACATCCTTCTCACCTTTGCTGGCGTCGTCGATGTTGGGCACGCTGCCGAGCTCCCGGCCCACGAGTGGCGGCGAGTGTTGGACGTCAACTCAACAGGCTCCTTCATCTGCGCAAAAGCCATCGCCAGGGTCATGGCACAGGCCGGCAGGGGCGGGAGCATCGTTCACGTTGCGTCCATCTCGGCGCACCGCGTCAACTTCCCGCAGCCGCAGGTGGCCTACAACGCGTCCAAGGCGGCGGTGCTGGCCATGACCAAGTCCCTGGCGGCCGAGTGGGCGGTGCACGGCATCCGCGTCAACAGCATCAGCCCCGGGTACATGGACACGATCCTGAACGAGGGAGACGGGCTGCAGGCGGCTCGGAGCATCTGGAACAAGAGAAACCCTGTGGGCCGCATGGGATCTCCTGAGGAGCTGTGTGGTGCCATAGTCTTGCTGACAAGCCCCGCCGGCCGCTACATCACCGGAGCAGACATCCTCATAGATGGTGGGCAGACGTTGTTTTAGGGAAGATGCCGTCAACTGATCTTTCCTCCCCACCGACGATGGTCCCCCGCCTTCCTCATCCCTCCTCCCTCTTTCCTTCCCTTCCCTTCCCTTCCCCACAACTAATCCTTGCCGCGTGTGCCTCGAGACAAAGACTCTATGGAACTAGTGGATGTTATGAATAGACGCCCCTCCTTAAAAAAGTCACCCAGCCTGTCCAGAACAAGCTTTTCAATGGAATGCTGGCTGGATAAATACATCACGAGCTTCCAACTGGAATTCATCCATCTTTGTTCGGGGGATCCTCATCGCTTGGCAGAGCAATATATACCCACGCCCAGGCGTTTTCTTGCTTTCGCTTTACTCCGTTTGACTTGGCTGGTACTGCCTTGCTTGTATTTTAGACGTCTTGGCTCTGTCCATCCGACTCTACACTGATCCCCATAATGCCAAGTCTTTTCACCGCATCTCAGCATGTCGACGCCCTGACAGCCCAATACGGCCTTCAAATCCATGCTCCTCTTCATAGCCAAGAGACTAATGCCGTCATGGCGTGCTGTCACAGTCCCGCCGCTAGGCCGAGGGCCCCTTATCGTCATACCATATTCCTGCGCATGTCGTCTTGCCTGCGCCTCAACTCCTAAGCTCTCTTAATAGTGCCGTTCATCACTCGTCTTCTACAAGGCAACACAATTTACTCTTCCTGGTAATGCAACTGCCTCGCTTATAGATATGCTGATTTCTCTATCCCAGTCGTATCATCATCCTCGGATTTTCGCCCCTTTCTCTTTCCACTCACACATCAACTCAACCAGAAAATTCGAAGCGCGTAGCCTCAAGTAGACCCAGTCCATCTCGAGGAGCCACGTTGCGGCGTCTATACGTGTTGGTGAAATCTTGCAGGAGTGCACGCACGTTTCTCATAGCGCCAGGGTCACCTGACTGCAATCTCTCCTTGATCTTCGAAATCAATCGCTCAGCTTCGACAGGTGACACCGTGCCCTGGGGGAGCAGCTGGATAGTTCGCGCAACCCATTCGGTCGTCTCGGCGGGGATTATCTCGAACAGAGCAAGCAGAACACCACTGCCGTCAGCGAAGCAGTCACGGGGGAATGTGATCATCATGCCTGCTAGGACCTGCTTCACGAGACCCTCACCATGGGTTGACAGTAGAGCTCGAATAGTGCTTCGAATCTCAGCAGCTGCCGCCGCCGGAAGACCGTCGCTCGAAGCTGGGTTTTCTCCACCGTAAGAAAGGAGATCTCGGAGGAAGTGCAGTGTCGACGAGAGAGGATCTCGCTGTTCCAGAGTAAGCGCATAAACTGCCGCCTCAAAGATTGGGCGCAAGAGGTGAGAGGGGACAAGTCGCTGAGGGTAGTACAGCAAAGCGTCAATGAGGAGACGGAAGAAGTCGTCAATGACATCTGGTAGCTCCTTAGGCTGGAGCTGTGTCATCACCCTCAGGAAAGTCGTCGTCTGCGCCTCGAAAAAGTTGTAAATGTTCTCCGTCGTCGCTTGGTCAACATGCTCCCGAGCCTCGGAAAACTCTCGTAGAATGGCCGAGGTTACCCAGAGGAAGCATCCTTCACGAGAATTGTTGAAGCCGCCCGCAAGTTTGTTGGCCATGTCGGGAAGCATTGGTGTCATAGCGGTGCGGTACGAGATAACCATGTTTCGCCAGCACCTGCAAACTCTCTCGCAAATTGGAGTGAAATTCAGGAAGTTGTCCAAAACTGTCGATAGAATCGGGAACACTTCTTGCCAGTACTTGACGGCGGGGTTTTCTTGTCCAGGATTCGTTGGGGGCACAACATTTTGTACAAATATCGTAATCAGCTGGAGATGATCTGGATCAGTGGTTAGCAAGTACCCTCCAGTATTAGAATTTCGCCTGAACTTACCGGCCAAGGCCAGTTTGCCCTCCTCGTCGGTGGCATTGTTCGCTTTGGTCATGAGACGCTGCACAAGCGGATCACAGTACGTCTTGAGAAGGCGGAATATTTCTTCTTGGGGCTGAACAGCTACGACATTGGCGACACCCTCAGTAATCTCCTCCTTGCTGATATCAGGCAACTTGTCGAGGACCTGGTCGTAGAAGGACTGAAGTTGCAAAACCTGCCCGCTGAGTAGGTGTTTGCAATCAGTGCAGAAGAACTTGATTGATAGAGCAGCAGCTCGGATGATCTCCTTCGAATCCGACTGGAACGAGTTCACAATGTAGTTAAACTGAGGCTCAAGGTAATCGGGGTGTACAGCTGTCCACTCAGTGTATCGTCCAAGGACCATGATGGTAGCGAAGCGAAGCTTCTCATGGGGAGGGATCTGCACAAGCAGGGGCATCAGCTGGGGGAGAACAATATTTTCCTCCTTGTCAACCATTCGGCCAAGGGCCCGCATAGCAAAGAGGGGTGCTTCGAGTTCCTGCCAGTGAGGAACCGATGTGTCAGTGACCTGGCTGGCATACTTGGACATCCACACTTGAATGGCTTGGAGAACTTTGGTTAGACAGTCGGTAACACCCATCACCTCACACGAATCCTTGAGAGTGTCCCCCATTTGGTGACGGAACTCCCTGAACTTCTCCTCTTGCTCACGATCTCCCTCGAAAAGATCTGTTTCGTTGCCATTTTCCGGAAGAGGGTATTCCAAGTGCTCCAGGAGAATATCTACCAGCTTCGAGTACACATCTACCAATTCCAATCGGCTCTGAATATATCGTTCCAGCACGAGATAGAGCTTGAGCTCATACCAGAAATTGAAAGTGTGCTCAATCACGTCTCGTTCTTTGTCCCTCAACGCGCATTCGAGAACTGCGTCAACCAAGGGTCGGAAATGAGCAGCTTGGCGAGCAATACCAACTACCCAACTTTCTGCGGCGGTGGCGAAAACCTTTGTCAAAGCCTTGAGAGCATCGGCATCTTCGTCATCGGCAGCCTTGGCGACCTGGGGCTTGAGCGAGATGATCCTGGGGAATAGTGTTTCAATAATGTCCTGGCTCTCATCCACGTCAGATGTCTCCCTGAGCATAGTGCAGAGACATTCAGAGGCCTCCTGGCTGCATTTGTCGCTAGTGAGGCCGTTGAAAATGACATCCAGCAGAGGGGATTTCACGACATTGGCGACTGGTACCTCTCTCAGCCAGGAGGTAATACATTCCATCAGCTGTGGGTTTTGAGCGGCGGCAGCTGGAGATAACATGTCAGCATCTTCCCGTATTCTCCTATGTACTGCCAAACTTACGGGATGATTGGGAATAGTTGATCAGGAGCTGGATGACCTGGTCCGCATTATCTCCCAATAAGGCTTGCGTCCGCGCCGCAAGATCTTCTTCCTAATTCCAGACAATTAGACTATAACTCGTGCTGAAGTCGACCGGCGGAGACGATTTCGAAAGGAATAGGCGCTCGGTCTTTGGTTGTGCGATCCACATACAGACAAGGTAATTTTTCGACCCTCAGTGACCTCCTCAGGAAGGACTCGGAGGAAATCCAAGATGCAGGCGTGGCTTTCGGGGCTGTCGCTCAGGGACTGGACAACGCTTTGGAGAACATCATTCCAATCCTTCATCTGGATCGCCAGAATGGCCAAGCACACGCAGAGCTGTACTCGGATGGGCTTGGGCCCGGCAGCGAAATGTTTAAGGAGGAGGAGGATTTGGCTTCGAAGTGCAGGAAGCTCACTTGGGGGAACCTGAGTAGACAAGTCATATGTGATCTGGAATACGTTAGAAACATCTTGTTGGGAGCAGATCCTCCAGCACTCCTACCTTCCCACGCAGAGTGATAGCAGCAAAAAGTGTTGCCTCTGGCTCGGCGTTTGACTGTAAAATGCCCACGATAGTGGCCCAAGAGTCCTTCTACATTTCCGCGATGTTAGTACGTGTCGTCCACCAGAGGCCTAACATAACGAGCAACTGACCGACTTCTGGAACCTCTCCAAGTACTCGTGGGCCTGCTTCTTGGCCTCTTGTTCCCCGCCCCTCATCGTCATGACGGCGGCCAAGACATCTGGGGGCGTAAAAGCCTCCGGGGCTCCGTTCGTAGCCATTACGTATTATTCAGCGGGCCGGCAGATGGGCGACCGGGGCCTGAGGATTCGTGCTAGGTTATAAGCGCGTTGTCAAGCTTCAGCGCGATCGGGGGTTGAGAGCGCGGCGCATATGATGTGGCCGAAAGTCGGGCCTTGTCAGGGGTTGGTCAAAAGGGAGCGTGGTTTCAGTGAGTGGAAATCGGTATCGATCAGCGGCGGAATTGGTATATCAGAACGCGAGTGCCGAAGGAGAGGCCGAGAACCCAGGCGTGAGGGAGGAGGTGCGTGATCAAAGGATGAAGGTGGGATATTACTCGAAGGCAAAATACACACAGCCCAGCTCAGACCGGTTTTGAGCCAGTATTGCATGGGTTGTAGTGGAGAGAAACTTGGCGGGGCAATCTGCCTGGATGACGTTCCGCAGTTTTTCCGACCCGCTCGAACATTCTAAAAGATGGGATGAAGGCAGCCTAAACAAACGACAGCCTGCTGGCAAACAGCAAAAAATTATGTGTTTGTGATTCTTACCACGGGAAAACTTTGCACGAATAGAAAGTCCTGCAGGTTTAAGCAAGTGGTCGTCTTTGTGTTGAGAATGGAGATTTGCCTGCGCTCCTGTTCTGACCTTGTTCAAACAGCCACTGGATTGAGCGCAGCCCCTCCTCCCCCTCCCCCAATCGCTACAAGGAGAGTAAAAAGTAAACAAACGCCCAAGTGTTGGCATACCCCCGCCGCCTTCCAAAGCCGAATAATAGGGAAATAACCCATGCCAGACTTTCGCGGAGAGATTCGGCCTGGATAGTGACAAATATCCTGGTTACATTTGTCATCATAAGCTACCCTCGATTTCACTGTCACAAAATTTAACTGATGTGTTGTTTGCGTTGAAATATTTGGAGATTCCCTGCTCTAACGACTATGTTTGTGGCAATTGTCCAAAAATCGTGCAAGAAGGTTAAATATTTGCGAGACTAGATGGGGAACTTTTAATCTCTCCACTACCAACAACGAGGCCATGAAGTGGGTAGTCATGAGAAGCCGTAGGGATCGGCTGATTCAATGATTGTGGAATTAGTTGTTCGTTTAAAGCCAAGCCGTAGAGCAGGAGCGGCTTCTCTTGGCTCTGGCTGTTGAGCTCCAGTCTGGAATAATACCTATTGAGAAAGTAGTCGTAGAAACCCTTGCCGTGTCCTAGTCGTCTCACAGCACCATTTTGATCAAAGTCGAACGCTACTCCGGGTACCACAATAAAATCCAGGGTATTTAGTGCCGCATCATTGGAGCTCTTGCCTTCGAGGATGCGTCTTCTTTCGTGAACTGTGGCCGGGTCAATGCTAGGGATGCCCCATGGGTCCGGTTTGAGACTCTCATAATCCTGCATGCTCTTAAGATGCACCATGTCCATCACCCGAGAAGGGGTGCCAGGAATTTCCAAGGCGGATTTGTAGAGGTATGGCACAAACACCTGTTTACCAGCTGCTAGTGCATGCCGGACAATGGCGTCGGTCTGGACCTCGGCAGAGGGCATGGATAGATAGACGCTGATGCGATTAGCATCCTTGTAAGGCTTGAACTCCTTTAGGGCTTCAAATATTTGCCAACCTATGATGATGATTGTGTCAGATGACCAGAGGACACAGCGAGGTAACAAGGGTTGGGTGACCATACTTTGCACGGCGATAGAGTCATGTGCGACGTTAGATAATTTCTGCTTCATAAGTGCCCGTAGCTGCTGCTTGGCAGTCGTCAAGGGTGATGCCATGGTTGAGATTGAGGCTAATAGTCAGAGGGTTAGTTCCTCTCCTCACATTTGTGGCTGCGATGCGAAGTTTTGGGCAACGGAGGGACCGCTAGTTTAACATTGGCGCGCGTTGTCGGATGAATTTCTCACGCATCTTGCTCCTTCGGACACACCCTCCGTGACCGACGTAGTGGGTCGGCTCCGGTCAAACCCACCGGCCTCGTCAGGTGTGCCCGATAAAACAGCGTCGTTGCGAGCCCGACACGGCGGTGAAGCTAGTTCAACTAGATTCTCCCGAGCTGAAAAAGCACACTATTGACAACAGTGGGTGTCGATTGCACTTTTGTTCCATAAAATCTTTTTGATCAGAGCGAGAATGATGGGACGGCGGTCTACATACCAAGGACCTGGCCGGGCGTAACCAGCTTAACTCACAGTACGCACCCACGACTATGCACATCGCCGAAAACATGCATTTACAAATTTTGGTCTTGTAAATACTCAAAATAGACAATTAACATACACATGGGACCCCTGATTTCTTGTTATGCCTGGCTCACCGAAGTGGAGCTCACAGTTTGGCCAAGGGCGGATCCGAAAAGATCCAACCAAAGGCACGAGGAGTCGAAGCCTCGTACGCACCCGCTGGGTTGTATTTAAAAAAAAAAAAAAAAAACAATAACGTGGATTATTGTATGATGAGAATTTTAAGAACAGCGCCTACGCAGGAAATATTTCAGCTTTCAAGCATCCAGGTGAAGAGATAGTTCTTTCTGTTGAAGTTTACCAATTTCAGGTTCGAGATTACAAGGATTGTCAATCACGAACAACAGCATGCCCTCAATCAATGCCGGTGGGTTCTCCGTAAAATCCAGAGATGATAGCAAAAATGTCTATTCTGCGCCATAGCATTCTAGCCTGTCCCGAAGAATTCCGGGCGGAGGTTTGGGTCCTTGGGGAACGCCAAGCTTCACATTGCATCCTGCTAGTATTTCTTGAGTCCGAAGCTCGCTGAACTCCACACCCAAACTACAAGTAAATGACCAGCGTAACAAAGGATATTTGAAATGCAAGAAAACATATGGCTTGGGGAAATGAAAAGAGCTTGAACAATAGCCCGTTTCTCTCACTCAACCTGTCCCGTGTTGCGACAGGGGTAAGTTAAATTGTTGACCACGTACCTGGATCATCAATTTTGATACCCGGAAAAGATGAGACCGGTGTAATACGAATAGACAAGCATGTGCTGCGGCAAGCCAGATTGGGACATGGGGCGTTGGCTGGCCGTGTGTGCCTTGTCCAGCAAGGAACACGAATGCCTAAAGCGAGTAAGATGTCTAAGGCCCTTGTCGACTACGAAGTGACTGGGTAGCCTACTGACATGAGCAGTATTCTAGTATTGCAATTGAGCAACACTTGCAAGGGGGGAAGCGAAAAGGGAGAGTAATTGTGCTGCGCCATCAATGAGCATGTGTGCATTATGGACAGAGAATATCAGCTTGGTTGCAGGACTAGGCGCGGGCGGGTGCAGAAATGCAATGCAGATTGTATGTACAGTAGGAGTGCGAAAGTATCATGAGGTGCCATGGAAAACGTGGGAGAAAAGGGGGAACCATGGGGAACCAATACAAGGGTTTGTTTGGCTAACGGGCTGTGGTAGCTCACCTCCCCGAGGCGTGGTGAGAAGGTTGGCGGGACTTATCTAATCAGATTTATCAGATCCTGCGTCAGAGCGTCGCAGCTTGTAGTGTCACAACATGCCTATCCCTGAACCCCGGCTTGAATGGCCCTTGTTCGCCAATTCCCTTGTTTCGATGTCTTGGGGTTGACCCGCTTAAGGGTGATATACGTACCTCCCTCCTATGTCATTTTAGCGATGCAGTAAGTAAATGGACAAAGATGAGCAAAAGGCGCGGTTTCTGTTGTGACAGTCGACATTGATTACTGTGAGGCCTGTCCGCCGGGAAGCAACCCGATTGCCGAAGAATCGATATCTGATCTAGTGGGCTCGTCTGGAGGTGTGTGTTGATCGCTCATGATCATGATGGAGATAGATGACTGGACCATCCGAGCAGCCCGATCGCTCACCATGATGGGTTGCAAACATGGCATCGACTGGACAAGGGAGTGCTGGATATGCAACCGTGCAGTCATACTTGAGATTTTAGCCCCCGAACGTGCTGTCAGTGGCATCCACTGCGCATCGACCACTCATTTCGAGGCCTTCCACCGTTCAGGTGAGGTTGGGAACATTGAAAGACAAAACTTTTCATCCAAACCCTGATTTTTCGTGTCAATGCCCTTGGGCCATTGGCGGCTATGCAAGGAGGCCTGATCACAGTTTGCATAGCGACAACTGGCAAACCACCCGTTAGCTTGGTCTTTCGGTCAAGAAGACGCCCAGCCTTGTCTCCGCATCAGACTGAGAAGCGAGCCGGCGCCGTCTGTGATTGGATGTGCCGCCTGGAAGATCTCTCGAACCCCGTTTCTCCCTCCTCACTTCTCCAGCCGCCGTCTTTCCATCTCACGGACCACGTAACTATCCCACGCTCAGCATCCACTTCTGCCATGCAATGTACACATCCCACGCCATACCAACTGCATGATTTGACTGTTTGCTGCCCAACCCCTGTCCGAATTCCTTGTTCCTCCCTGCCCCTTGTTCCCGTGCCCCTTGGACGGGCCAGTCGTCAATCGCCGTGGCTGACCTGCCATGGCCGCGCTTGAGCCAGTCACATGGCGTGCATTGGTGATGACCACGACATTACACACATGCATCTTGGCCCTAATTCCCACTCGTTCCATGCCTTTTCGAGCAGGGTCACAACAGCCATGACGACGTCGCAGTGTGCCCGGGTAGGGCATGGCATGGCATGGCACACAGCATTTTCGGAGACCAAATCCTCTCCCGGCCGTCCGTATGTGTGCACATTGTGATGAATGGATCAGACATTCCGTGCAAGGGCGTAGGCAGGCAGAGGTCTGCTGAACACTAGGTTGCATCCCTCCGGGGTTTTCTGTCGTCATCCCGCCGCGCCGTTCACCGAGCATCGCGACGCTCTCCATCATCCACCTCCGTGCTCCGATTGATCTTCGCGAGCGCACCTCGTCGTTATCCACACACAGGGGTCCAGCTCCCCACGCTGCGCCCACAGCATAGCAGGGCTGCCTAGCCTGCGCCTGTGCATGGCATCTCCGTTGTCGCGTTACATACAGTTACCGTACGCTACAGCTGTGTGCCCCCCCGCGCCTGCGCGACAAACCCGGCTCTCTGGTGTGGGCCTTGGCCCCGGCCCACGCCCACCCCATCTGCCCGTTCCGTCGGCAACGTACCTATCACTCCGTGAAAAAAGGCCCGGCCTAAGTGTTTCTCAAGTCACAAGTCCCGTAGTAGTGCCTTGCTTGCCTTCCTTGATGTACCTTCCGATCTTAGGCACTGCCGCTACACACCACTGCCGCCCACGTTTGGCTGCGCTTCACTCGCTTGGCTGCGCGCCCCACCAGGACAATGGGACGACACGCCAACGGCTCGAATTCCAATAGAGACACCACCCACAGCACCACGCGCAAGAAGCCGCCATCATCTTCGTCCAAGGGCAGGGTTCATGGCCTGGATGTGGATGTGGATGCGGATGACTCCTATCTGCAGCTGCAGCACGCTGTCCCTCTTCAGCCCCTAGCATCCCAATCCCCGTCGACGTTGGCCTCCGCCTCATCCACCAGCCGGTCCACAACCGCTGCTGTCTCAGTCTCCCACACCTGGACATCTTTCCCACCCGACCCGAATCTAAGCCAAGGCCATGCGCTGCCGTCTCAGGCTCCAGATGCTGACGATCCAGATCTGTTAACTACTGGCGCAGCCCCAGCCGTTCGCGCACCTCCCCCCGTTGCTCTTGATCAAGACCATCATGCACCGTGGTCCTCGTCCGCCCTTGAGCCTCCTGCCACTGTCGACGGTGTTGCCTCCAAGACTGAGCCTAACCCTAATACTGGCGAGGACATAGATGCTTCAAGTCCCATCGACAATACAAACCCCCTCGACGAGGGCGCCGAAGACATGGCTTCCAAGAAGACTCCCTTTCTGCGCTCAGCCGCCTCGCGCCCAGACGCTGCTCCATATGGCTCCGTTTCACTGACACCCAGTCGTAATAATTCGCCTACCGGTAGCGAATGCCAAGGGCCAGACTCTCACCAGTTGCGACATGTTACCGACACGATATTGAGTGACGCCTCCCGACGTTCTACATTGTCCAAAAGATCTTCGAGGTTGTCCGATGATGTGGACGGTACAGGCCTCGTTTCTGGCCTGGACAATCGGTTTGCTGTGCCCGAAACTAATCCCGGCGGTGTTCTCGAGGATAGCATGAAGAGTGACATGTCCGACAATGGACCAGTGCTCGAAGACGACGATGATGCCTACTCCAACGGTGCTGGTGTTGAACCTGAGGAAAACTCTCCCCATGAGGCAGTTCGCGCCTCTGTTTCGCCTACAGACGACATCACCCTCTCTATTAACACCCCACGCATGTGGTGTCTCTCTGTTCTTTTTTCCATCCTTGGATCATCAACCAACCTATTTTTCTCTCTAAGATACCCTAGTGTTGCCATCACGCCCGTCATTGCTTTACTTCTAGTCCACCCTCTGGGACACCTTTGGGACTTTTTGTTGAAGCGACCTTATGACCCTGAGGAAACATTTGTTGATGGCGTCAAGACTCCTTCCATTTCTGAAAGGTCCCATATCCCTCACAAACAGAGCAGGGCCACTGCCTGGCGGCTATGGCTAGCCCAGGGACGGTGGAACGAAAAGGAACATACGTGTGTCTACGTCAGCAGCAATGTTGCTTTTGGCTTTGCTTTCGCAACAGATGTGATTGTTGAGCAAACTCGGTTCTACAAGCAGGATGCTCCTATTGTGTACCAGCTCCTCCTGACTATCTCGACCCAGATCCTTGGCTATGGATTTGCTGGTCTGACACGGCGCTTTCTAGTCCGACCCAGCGGCATGATTTGGCCTGGCACTCTCATGTCTGCTGCCATGTTTTCAACCCTTCACAAACAAGAGAACAAACCTGCCGAGGGTTGGACCATTAGCAGATGGAATTTCTTCTATATCGTCTGGGCCGTGTCTTTCATATTTTACTTTCTCCCAGGTCTACTAATGCCTGCGCTTAGCTACTTCAACATCATAACATGGTTTGCTCCAAAGAACGTTGTTGTAGCCAACCTGTTCGGTGTGTCCTCTGGTCTTGGTCTCTTCCCTCTGACCTTTGACTGGGCCCAAATCACCTATGTTGGCTCGCCTTTGCTCGTGCCATTTTGGGCCGCCATGAACGTTATTGGAGGTTTAGCAATTGTCATGTGGATAATCGCTCCAATTCTCTACTACTGCAATGTCCTCTTCGCCAGCTATATGCCAATCCTCTCCGCCGCGGTCTTTGACAACACCGGATCTGTTTACAACGTTACCAGAATTCTGACCCCCGATTTCCTATTCGACAGAGACGCGTACTCAAGTTACAGCCGAGTTTTCCTTCCAATCACGTATGTTCTCAGCTACGGCGTGCAGTTTGCTGGTCTAGCTGCACTGCTTACCCATACGGCTTGCTGGCATGGCCAAGACATTTGGAGGACCTGGAAGAAGGCCCTCGCAGAGGCTCGTGAAGATGGGAAGCCAGAATATCAGCCAGTTTCAGACGGCACCAGGGCTTCATCATCGCGTCCATCGACCGAGGATGCCACTGTCCGAATGTCATCATCCACATCGAACCTGGAAGGCTTGATTAGCCATGAGGATATTCACAGCCGCTTAATGAAACGATATAAGGATGCCCCCATGAGTTGGTATTTGATCACGTTTCTGAGTATGACGGTCATTGGGATTTTTGTTGTTGAATAGTGAGTTATCATTTCCCAAACCAATTACTCTCTCGCCTTCTAACAGTATTGTAGCTATCCAGTCCACTTGCCGTGGTATGGGCTTCTACTTGCCTTAGGCATTGGTGCCCTCTTCTTCATCCCCAATGGCATCATCATGGCCGTGACAAACCAGCATAGCAGCATTTATTTGATTTGCCAACTTATTTGTGGTGTCGTATTCCCTGGCCGCCCTATTGCCAACATGGTTTTCGTCACCTATGGTTATATCTCATCGGCTCAGGGGATCAAATTCGCTTCTGATCTCAAACTCGGCCATTATATGAAAATCCCACCCCGCATTCTCTTCTCCGTTCAGCTCGTCGCAACCATCGTCTCCTCTCTCACCCAAATTGGCGTGCTCAACTGGATGTTCGCCAACATCCGAGGTATCTGCACTGCTGATGCTGTCAATGGTTTCACATGTCCCATTGCCCGGGTTCACTTTAATGGCTCCATCCTCTGGGGTGTTGTCGGCCCTGACGAGTTCTTCGGACGCAAGGCAATCTACCGCGCCCTGGTCTGGTTCTTCCCCCTTGGTGCCCTGCTTCCCATTCCTCTGTGGCTTTATAGCCGTCGTCATCGCGGCAGTATCCTCCGCAAGGTTAACCTCCCGGTCATCTTCGGTGCTATGTCATGGATCCCCCCGGCCACTGGTCTGAACTTCTCCGTCTGGGTTCTTGTCTGTTATATTTTCAACTACGTCATCAAGAATCGCCATAATGCCTGGTGGAGCAAGTACACCATGACTCTGAGCGCTGCTCTCGACTCCGGTCTTGCATTTGGCATCGTCGTCGTATTCTTTGGATTTATCTATCCCGGGTGGATGGAAGGGTTTAAGTGGTGGGGCACTGAGATTTATAAACAGGGATGCGACTGGCAGGCCTGCCCCTACAAAACCGTCCCAGAAGGCGAGCACTTTGGTCCAAATACTTGGTGATTCTGGCGTTTATCGGTTTGGAGTCTTTGTATTGAATTTGCGCTTCTCGAGAAGTAATATGCATGATAGAACCAGCTGGATGTTTTTCTCGGAATTTTAGCATTACGGAATAGAGGTCTGCTGCATCATGTAGGTAGTTGGTGTTACAAGGATAGGATATCCAATTTTGTTCTTTTGGTTGCATTTGGATTATCCAGGAGTTTACTACTAGGGCTTTTTCGTTTGACGGCAAACATTTATGGAAGGAAGGCACGAAATTGCAATCGATTTTGACCCTCTATCAGTGCGTTTGGATCCTCCCGCGTGTTTGCGTTTACAGCAGATTACTACTATACAGTGTAGCGAGGCCTGGCCTATGGCCTTCCAATCCTAGACCTGGGCCAATCCCAACGCTCGCCCACATACATAATCGTTCATTTTTCTACTTCTCTTCTTGCCACTCTGGGTTCTGTCGAGTTGTTAGCAATGAGATCTGCAAATTTAGTTTGAAGATTCGATATCTGGCTCACCTTTCGTAGAATCACCAGGCCTTCCAATGTGCTGTTAAGGCTAATGTACTCTTCATCTTCCAGTTCTGCACGCTCGCCATACGCAAGAACCACGGGAGTGCTCTGGGTCTGCCAACCAGTGATGGTCTTGGGTCGACCAGCCTGGCCTACAACATCCACGGCCTGACCTACGCGGACGTTGACTTTGAGTGGCTTGAGGTTCTCATCGAGAGTGACCAGGAAACGGGGGTGCATGGCGGTAACGAGGAAGTAGAGAAGGTAGTGGGAGTTGGAGGTGATAAATTCCTTGGGTTCGATCATGGCAACCAAAGTGGCAAGGAGACCGGCAGCCGAGACACGGGATAGGACCTGACGATCAGTGTGGAAAGGGCTAAGAGAAAGGGTGCCCTTGCCCATGTGGAGGAGACCCTGGGCAATGCGAACCATGAACAAGGCATCCTGGTCGCGGTGGTAGTAGCTGGCGAGCTGGCGCAGCAACTGTGCCAATCGAGCGTTGTTGGTCCCGGCACCAAGCAAACCCATCGCAAAGATGGCATTGATGGCAACCTCGGGGTCAGTATCGTGGCTGTATCTCGACAGAGTATCGTAAACCTTCATTTGGGGGTTGCTGGGGCTAATAAGACCCATCGCCAAGGGCACGGCTTTTCTGATGTTGGCCTCACCATAGTGCATGAGATGACCAAACTGTCGAAGAACCATCTCCTGACCTACGTCCTCGCCCATAGCCACTAATGCAATGCCAATAACAGCATATGCCTGGAGAAGCTCATCGCCTTTTTTCTCATCGGATTCCTCTTTATGCTCATTGCAGATGTGTAGAAGCTCCTGAATCTTCAACACAGCACCGGTTCCTGCCCAGGCGCAAATCTCAGCGAGGACAGCAGTAGCCTTCGACATGGGGTGGTCAATGGCCTTGAGGGTCTCGAGAATGACATCGACCTCCTCTTGCCGTCCAAAGAAGAGGAGACCCAGACCCAAAGCTAGGAATCGGGTCCATTTGTCGGTCAATTGGTTCTGGCGGTCCTCATCCATCAAAGTAGTAACAATGGCTTCGCTAACCTCTGGGTGAGAAGATCCAACAAAGATGAGACCACAAGCCAGCGCAGCCATTGCTGAAACCTGCATGTCTTGGGTAGAATCCGAGATGAAGGGTAGAAGAAGCTCGAGGGCCTCTTCCTTGTTCGAGCCTGCGTAGGATAGACCCAGGCCCATGATACAAGCAGTTCGGATTAGGGGGTTGGTGTGGTTCAGTTTGTCAGTATCACCTAGGAGAGCTAGAGCGGGATCCGAATCAATCCGCACGCCCGAGTTCATAATGCCGATTGCAAGCATGGCACCAGCCGTAATTTCGGGCTCGGCAGAATATGTGTATCGATCAATCTTGTCAAGACCGCTCTCAACATCCCAAAGGACAAGAGTGCCCAGCGAAGCAACAGTGGACATCATGCCGTCGGCCTTGGTCTTCCATACCCATGTCTCCTTTTCACCATCCACAAGCATCATCTTGTCATTTCCAAATCCTGCATTGACAAAAGCATTAACGAACGCGGCTGCAAGGTTGTGTCTAGCCGAATCGAGATTTGTCATTCCAGCAACCCGGCTACTCTCGAGGTGGCTCTTATAGATGTCCTCTGTAGACTTAGGATCCAGTATGTTGAGTTCTTTACCCAGGGCCTTGAAGTGCTCCGAAAGTTTGAGGCTGGATAGGCAGTCTGAAGCAACTTGCTCCTCGTCCTCGTCGTTGTCGAGGTTTAGAACTATTCTTTGGCGGGCCATCAAAAATGCCAGCTGCTTCTTGAGGGCGGGGTCTTCCGCCTTGTCAAAGTCGGCTTTGATCAAGTCGAAATCATGGAGTCGAATAGCCAGAACCGTGGCTTGAGTAAATTGCTTGTACTCAATGTAGATGTCATGGGCCGTCCTGAGAAATGTCTCGTTGTCAGGGTATGTGAGCAGGTTCACCATACTGACCATATAAAGACAGACTCGCGCATATGTGTTTTCGTCGACAAATTTGGGGATCTGTTCAATTATTTCAAGCTCGCTCATCAAATCCACAGCATCAGCCTCGGCGTTGCTTTTGAGGAAGAGGGGAATCAAGAGCAGGGCAAGGTCAACCAGGTCCTTGGTGGGCTCGTCTGTTGTGATTCGCTTCCCATACACCTCACCAATCTGCAGCGCCAAGTGCCTGACATACTCATGTCCCCATGAGCCAATATCGGAGGTCGGTGCTAGGAGTCGGTATTTGAGGGTGTCTTGTCGGTCATCGTCCGAAAACGTCATACCAATGACAGAGAGCACATCTGCCAACGAGGTCTTGTCGTCGTTCTGTGGCCATTCGTCGTAAAGCTTGGTCAGAGTCTCGTAGTGCGGCCGCAAGAACTTCAGCGGCTTCGGTACTGCGGTCATGGATGATGTGGAGGTCTTGATAGAGGTCTTCATCGCTTCAAGGGCGGGCTTATAGAGGTCCTTGTTTGACTCCTGGAGGATGGTCAGATACCGAATCAGGCGCGCCTTTCCAGCTCGTCAGAAACTACTCACTGTCAAACGCTCGACCATCATGTCGAGCTCGTTCTTGAGTTGCTGGTCCTCTTCGTTGAGCTCTTCCTCCGCAGCTATGCATTGATCAGCATCGGGTCGCATCGTAGTGCGGGCAGAACACCCATACTCTCAATTTTGTCATCTTCCTTCTTTCCATTTGCCAAGGGCTTATCCTTCTTAGCATCTTCAACGGCCTTGCCCTTGCCCTTGTCAACCGCCTTGGGCAGTTCGCTGTCCTGAGCCATGTTGACGTCGACGGCTTAGACAACTGTGGGCAGCTCTAGAAAACAGATTGGAGAAAGATGAAAGCCGTAGTGCAATTTCTATGCAGCGTCTCAGTTCTCGTTACTAGTATTCTCACAAATGATGTCGTGGTCTTGATGTGGTCGTGGGTATTCGTCGCCGGTGATGGAAGGTGATGGAGCCCGCTTGGTCAAGCTCGAGATGCTGTGCTGTACCCAGGTAGCTCTGGGTTACGCCAGGCGCTGCCGCCTGCAGAACGGGTCCGAGCCAGCCTTGCAATCACGTGCCGGTACCAATTACCCGATTTCTCCCCGAGATAATATTCCTTATCAGTGATTAGATCTTATCGACAAAATTTCCAGGATAACCCCACCATGCGACAACGTCTTGAGAATCAACCCCGCGGTCAGGCAAATTTAATACGGATTATTTATACAAAATCTTCTTTTCTAAAAAAATTTGTCCTGCCGTCTCGGAACACCAAATCGCCATGAAGTTAGACACTAAGGCTATGCGCTACCTCATCACGGAGGACTGGCGAGTCCTGACAGCCGTAAGTCTCCATGACCATCAGGGTTTCCACCAGACAAGTCTGACACAGAACTACAGGTTGAGATGGGGAGTAAAAACCACGAGATTGTACCAACGTCCTTGATCGAGAAGATTTCACGCCTCCGTGGTGGCGCTAGTGGTGTGCACAAGAGCATCTCTGCTCTCGCCAAAGTCGGCCTAATTGCCCGTGTCAAGGAAGCCAAATACGATGGTTACCGACTGACCTACGGTGGCCTTGATTATCTCGCTCTTCACACCTACGCGAAGCGAAAGCAGGTTTACAGTGTTGGAAACCGTATCGGGGTGGGCAAAGAAAGCGACATCATGGTAGTGGCTGACGAGACCGGAACACAACGAGTCCTGAAAATCCACAGACTGGGTCGAATTTCTTTCCGGACGGTCAAGTCCAACCGAGACTATCTCAAGAACCGAGCTTCTGCATCATGGATGTATCTGTCAAAGCTGGCGGCTATGAAGGAGTTTGCTTTTATGAAGGCTCTTCGTGAAGAAGGATACCCTGTCCCAGAGCCATTGGCGCAATCCCGTCACACCATAGTCATGAGCCTTATTGACGCCTTTCCTCTACGCCAAATCGCCGAAGTGCCCGATCCGGCATCCCTTTATGCCGAATTGATCAGTCTAGTACTTCGGCTTGCCAAGAACGGACTAATTCACGGTGATTTTAACGAATTTAATATTCTAATCAAGGAGAAGAGAACCAAAACAGAAGATGGTCAAGAAACGCTTGTCTTAGAACCCATCATTATTGACTTCCCGCAAATGGTTTCTATGGAGCATCAAAATGCAGAGATGTACTTTGACCGAGATGTCAACTGCATAAAGCGGTTCTTCGAGAGGCGATTTCATTTCGTAACCACAGAGCCCGGTCCTTTCTTCAAGAATGCTAAGAAAAGCGTTGGTAAGGATGGCGCCAAGAGACTAGATGCTACCGTTGAAGCATCCGGCTTCACCAAGAAAATGCTGAAAGATTTGGAGGCGGCAATCAAGGATAAACAAGAGACAAACCCCCAGAGCGATGATGAGGATGAGGATGAGGATGAGGACGATAGTGAGGAGGAGAGCGAAGAGGAGCATAACGAAGGCACATCGGGAGGTCTTCTTGGGGATGATGCTCAAGATGCGGAGCTGCCAGTCGACGAATCCATGTCTAAATTAACTATCTCAGATGTGCAATGATACCCTTGAAGAATACACAGGTTTATGTAACATTCTCTCATTCTGTAAACTCTCCAAAGCCGCCCTAGGCTATCATTTAGTCTCCTCACATCATATACACGGACCTCGGAATTAAAACAATAATGATTTATTCCATTTAGGCAATTTGCTGAAATTGCAGACTTTCATGACAAGAACGTCCCTTTTAAAATCTAAACTACAGCAGCTCATAAAATAGGGCATACCAGAAGTCATCAACTGTATCAGCTACCCCAGACCATAACATGTTCCACAATTTCATAACACTGCCTGGACATGTTAAATAAACAGCTCCAAGAGACCATGGATAAGAAAGGACAAAGGAAATGGGTAACGAATGGTGCGGACGTCGGATTGCTTCATAACAACCAGCTTGTTCGAGCTACTGAGCCTCCCTCTTTACGGAAGTCTCCTTCTTGACGGACGGAGACGAGTCGAGAGAAGCATTAACAATGGTACCTGCATTAATGGTGACACTCTCATCGCACTCCGATGATGTGGGTGTGGTGATTGCTTCCTCCGCACTCGAACTCGTAGCCGTCCTAATCAAGAGGTTAGAAAGGGCCCCGAGAGCGATGCGACAAACCATACTGGAAAGACCCTCGCTGAGAGCCCGAAGATTTGGTTCCGTTACCACCATCAGAGGTGGCAGAAACTGTGGAAGCCGCCGGGGCCGTTGGCGGAGCACCGGAAGTGGCAATGCTACAGCAACGTCAACATGAAATTCAAAAGGGGGAAGTTGACGAAGCATACTTCCGGGTGATAGTTGGCTGAGCAGATCGTCGCCAAGGCTGTGGCTGAGAGCCATACAAGGTAGGATTCAGCCCAACAAGAGGGGTGCCGTAAGCACCGATGTTATATTCGTTAGTACGGAACTGTCGACGCTCTGCAGTGACACGCTTGAGTTCCTTCTGAGCAGCAGTGTCGGCATATCGGATGTTCATGAGAAGACCTTCTTCGCCGATACCGAGACCGTTAAACTTCCTAATAACATCGTCGCAAACGTCGCGCGTCTCGAAGCTGCCAGAAAATCAGATGGTGTGTTTTACACATGTAAAAACCACTGATACTTACCGGGCAAATCCAACACCACGACTGTTCCCCATACTATCTCGAAGAATCTTGCTAGACAAGATAGTAAAGCCCATAAAGATAGTACCCAGTTCCTGTCCATAGTCAGTATGCTCTCGAAAACAGGCGTGCTTAAAGTTACTCACGACTTCGGTTAGGGTTTTGGGAAGGTTGGAAATATAGAGATTAGTAGACTGTTCATCTCCCTCCGCCTTGAGGCGGGAATTGAATGACTCCTGTACGCAATTAGTTAAATGTAACTTTTAGGATAGGTTAGAAGGCTGCTAACCCGTGCAAACCCGACTTCGTAACCAAGACGATAAAACCCACGAATACACATCTCCGAGTCGGCAACATCGAAAAATTTAGCAAAACCGAAACTATGCGAACGTCAGAAAAGCATCATAAGGCACATCAATGAATTCTTTTTACCCCTTGCATGCGCCGGTGCCTGTATCAATTATTGCCTTGGACGTCTCAACAGCGCCAAATCTAGACGCGAACTGGTACAACAATTCGTCATCAGTCGTGGGATGAAGACCACGAATGTAAACATTACGATTTCCTGGGATACGATTTTCGAGACTCTGTTCAAGGCTCTTCATCTGACCGGGTGGGGTGAATACTGCAGGAACAGCCTTTGGAATAGCTGGGCTTTTTTTGATAAGTTCATCCAAAACATGGTCAGAGACTGGGGGCAATGCTGGCTTAGTCGGAGCATCAACATGCAGAGATGCCAACCCAATCTGCTGAGGGGATGGTGTAGTATAGGTAGATCTGTCAAGACTGGCGACACGGGGACCATTTTCACGGTGAGAAACACCAGTGTAGAATGGAGTGGCGGGAGTAGACTCGGTAGTAGAGTAAGAGCCGCGGCGGTTTTCAAGACCAGGGACATCTGAATGGGCACGATCAATTCTGGAATGAGCTGGATTGGATCGACCCGGAGTATATGGCATGATGGGGACAGGCAAGCCGAGGTAAGGGCTTGCATAGGAGTTGTTAAGTGAAAAAGCTCCATAGCCATTCTCTGTTGTGTGAGCCATGTTCATGGACTGCGATGCAGGCATAGGAGCGAGGACAAATTGCCCATCGGGACCAAGCATGTACGAAGGAGCCATCTGAAGAGGAGCCGGTCCATTCGCCATGTTCATGCCGCCAAGGGACATGCCCTGAAACTGGTTCATGATTCCATTGTGGTCATTAGATCCGGGGATCGCCAGGTGGGAGTGAGATGGCCGATTCGGCTGGCCAGAGAGATAAGGTGCAGCAACACCACCGCTTTCCATGGTTGTATCAGATGAAGATGGCAACTTTGAGTGTGTCTACATCAGGAGAAAGTCAGAAACCTGCCAGAACGGGTGAAGCAAAGTAGCAAATCAATTTCAGAAGAATGGAATCACAGCATCTCAGATACCGCAAGGAATCTTGTGCAACGTCTGGGAAATCGAGATGACTGCGTACCTCACAAGCAACAGATCAACTTCTCAAAAGCTGATAGAGATTGAAATGACCAAGCTAAACAAAGATCCTGCTTCAATCAATTATCAGCTTTGAATTAAGACTTAGGTTGGCCCAAGATAGGGACAAGAGGCATCGCTACTCACCGTCAACCGGATGCTTACTACCTGGCAATATGAGGAAGTTCTGAGCAGACCAACAAGAGAAATCCCGAGGTACCAAGACTCTGAGTTAAAGCGAGAGTAAGTGAGATAGGACAAGTAATTGAGCAAGATGGAAGTTGAAAACAAATCTGCCACCAGACAGGGGATGGGCTGAACGAGTGTGATGCTGAGCCGTGGAATTGGAAAGGATGAGGCAGAGCAGAAAGGGATCGAGATGATGGAGAGGAAGAAATCAGGGGAGCCCGGAAGACAAATGTAGAGAAATACGGTATCGAGCACGACTTACCTAAGCTTGTAATTATGTGTATTAGGGAAGGCGTCGCCGGTCGTCAGTCTGGCAACAGAGACAGTGCTCAGACTCCAAAAGAGCGAGGGGCAAGAATGATGGAGGGGTTATCAAGAAAGTAAAAGCAGACGTGAATTAACGCAGGAGTGTGAAAGACAAAAAATGGTATTGTCTCGAACGTTGAGCGCAGCCTACTCCAGACGGAGAGGAGAGAATAGGTGGAAAGAAGAGAAGGTCGGTGTCGGGGCGAAGGCGAAGGAGTGAGAAGTGGAATCAGCGGGCAAGGCGGTCGGGCAGAGATTGCAAGCGGGCAGCTGGCAATTGAAAAATGCTAGGTGCAGGAGTGGTTTGTGGCGAGTACGCTTGGTCAACAGCTGCTGCCAAGTGACTTGCAGTGGGTGGTTTGACTGGCAATGATTCACTGCTGTAAAATCGTACTAGCGGACACGAATTCAAGCTGACGTTCACATACCCAGTCACTCTTTGTTATACTCTTCACGCACGCCAGTCACCGTGGCGTCTACCACGGAGAAGTAAATAACCCAACAAGGTTGTCGAGAGTTTGACGTTGAGTGGTCGAGTAGAAAAGCTCGTGATCCAGTTGACTCTTCAGCGCATCAGAGATATTTTCTTCTGCAGAGAATACGCCGCAGAGAATACACCGTAGACCACAGATTATTACTACCTGCGAGATAGATATTTGATGATTTGCAATTTAAATACTAAGAATGCAAGGCATCAGTCAAATAATAATGAACCGGTGGTATTATGGAGGCTGTTAGAAGAGAGATTAAGCCGACAGATTTCGACAAATCCAACACCTCGGTTGCAATGATGCGTTCAAAATAGTAAATGTAAGAGTGCAATGGGGGTTTTATTTATCATAGGCACGGTCGTGGTGTCGTGGTTCGGATTTTGCACAGGCAGGGTGGGCAAAGCCTTCGTCCTGTTGTTTATAGTGGCCACTTTTTTTTCTCTCAGGAACAAACAAGATATAGATGCCAAAGACGCAGCCAATAATCAGGGAAGGAAAGTAGGTAAAGATATGGAATGAGGTTTTGTAAAGATATTCGGAATACGAAAGAATATGTGAGCGGGAGGCGGATGTTCAGTCACATATAACTTGAACGTAGAGCAAGGAACAATTGGGAGGGATTGATGCTCCTCTTATCTTTTTCCGTACGTGACGGAGCAGCGGTATCTCTCCATGCTTCTTCCCTGTTCCTCGCTATTGGGGCGTATATGATCCTCCTGCAGGCGCTGGGGGATTTGCTTTGGTTTCCAAGTCCTCTCAGACATCCAAGAGACACGAATACCCCATGGGTCTAGCTTGGCAGCTGTGATTTCCCATGCCTCATAAGCAAATTTTTGCGCCCCTCAATCATATGCACGAACGTGGATGGTGTGGGCATCAGCAAAAACAAGGATGAGAGCCTCATGAGAAGCCAATCGTCTTGTCGGAGCGGAATTTTGGTGTGGGCTTCCGGTGTGTGAGCTGATGTGGATGCAGCGGGCCACAATCGATTTGTGACAGCCCAGCACAGCTCTGGCTCTCTGATCACGGGCATGCCGCTGTGGTTAGAAAAGCGGTCTTTTAACGACAACACCCAATAGCCATGGGCTCGACTGCGACGTTCGTCTAGCGCATCCAGTTGTGTCCATCCAGCAGGTCTCGAATTGCTTTTTGAGCTGATCCGTCTGAAACCGCAGTTGAACCGACCACGCGTAACCCCTCGAGTCGCCGCCAATGACACAATCATGATCCCCAAGCCTAGTCTGTGGCGTGCATCTTTTTATTTTTTTTTAATTTTTTTTTCGTGTCATCCGAGGTGATTCCCGATAGGTGTCTGTTCAACGGGATACGAAACGCATTGTCCCAGCATCATGTCTCACATGGTTCGCTCAGACTGCGAGGAAACGCGGCACCGGAAAACTTCCGTCGCAAGTTGCACCGCCAGAATGCACGAAGCTCAGAAATGTCGAACCTGCTGCCATAGCCCCAGATAAAACGTCCCCATATATATCTTAGTCCCCAAGTTCATCCCTTGTCCAGACGCGAACTAGAGGCACAGGGTTCCCACAACCCATACCCATAAGTTCGGACCCAGCATCCGAGCTCCGAGTCAAAAAGCAACAACATGCAGGACGGGAGACCGTTTTTCTTTTGGGCCAAATGCGGGCGCGTTGGCTAGTCCGCCTGTGAGTCTCTCTTCCTTGTTTTCAGGTTAGCCGCCACCGCGCCTTGCTCATGTTGATGGACAAGAAGTTGTCTCGAGAAAAGTAGCTACATATGCATGCCATGTAATGACTTTGGAACTTGTCCCCACAACGCTGCCGCACATGGCCCAGCCATCCCCCCCCCCCAAAACCGCGATGTCGGATGCATTTTGCTCTTGCCCTAGCAGGAGAGACAATATTACTGTACCTTCTGCCTGCTTCGTGGGCTGCGGCGCAGACGCGTGTGACACAGTGACTGGAAGACCCTGAGAAATGGAATTCGGTTACTACCCATATGCATAAAAATCAAAGACACTCCGCAAGTGTCTTCCACCCTTTCTGATCCACCACGATGGTCGATCATCCGTTCTGCTACAAGGGGAAAGGGTAGCCCTCTCGTATTGAGTGGCAGTCATCCTTCAATTCGAAAAGTTTTGTGACATCCCTGCAGGGACAGTGAAAATGGCTGGTGGAAAGGCCTACGGCTGCACAAAGTAGGACGCCAGATATTCAAGCAAGATCATGAGCCTGGAAGTGATTAGACCTGCCAAGGGTACATCTGACAACAAAAAGCAAATTTGCGGCTTGCCCGTACACACTCCCGGGGAACAGTTTGACGACACACACAGTATCAAGCAGCCTGTGTGTAAACTGGCTACACAACAACCTGCAGGAAGGGAGGGGGGATGAAAATCCTAAAAAGCATTGTTACATGGCTTAGCCCTAGGTGAAAATCCTTGAGGGAGGCATTCGTAACCGATAGGAGGTCATCAATTACTCCTTGATAGACTTCCAGAGGAGAAAAAACATACTGGAGGCAATGCATGGGCAATGTTCGCCTGGCAACAGAGGAGATGGGGACAGATCGAGAATGGAGCTCTGTATTCCCATGCTTCCTCGCCCCGAGCTTGCAGATCATTTTGTATCAAGCAAAGTATACATACCTCTTAGGACATCCCTGGGGGGCTCTACAAACCCTGGCTGGAACGGCATGACCCCGTCGGTCGCCCGCACCCATGCCCTCAGTTGGTCATTTATGATACTTCCATTTTTGTCGCTCATCGCGAAGGTTCCTGGCCGTGACAGAACGCAACCCTGATGCCTACCAACTTGATACAGTGGTAGTTTCTATTTTATTGGGCTTGATTTCAGATATTTTTTCTTTTTCATAATTGGTAGTCCATGCTCTTCATGACAGTGTTGCAATACAATACACCAAAAAAAAAACCATGTCCAGCGAGACGGATACCCATCAATCAAAAGGCACCCAGATACCACGAACAGACCCAACTATTCTCCTCTAATAAAAACCATGTTCTAGTTCATATACGGTCATCTTAGTTTACCTAAGGGAGCAGGGCTCGCCCTGGGTCGGTCGTGAAACCTAACAGGCACCCAACGTGCCGACTATCCCAAATGCAGCACCACGTGCTTACCGCTCCTTTATTACCACACATCCTCCTGTGCATCGACCGGTCAGCAGCTGATTTCATAGAGGGCGAGTGGCCCGCAAGCATTTACACTGTCGCCAATGCGAAATGATGGGCACTTCAGGGGGTTACTTAACAACGTACCTGATATTGGTTGGATGCTCTCATGTTCTTAACAATTTCTTCGCCCTTGGCTTCCGGAACCCCGCGAGACTCTGCAATGATCTGCGCAAGAACGGAGTTAACCTCACGTGCCATGCTAGCGGCGTCACCGCAAACATAGAAGTAAGCCTTGTTGGACAGAAGCTCGCCAATCTGCTTTGATCGCTCCTTCAGCCGGTGCTGGACGTAGACCTTCTTGGAACCTTGTCGAGAAAAGGCAGTGACAAGTTCAAACTTATCACCAAGAACCTTCTTGTATTCCTGGATAAACGGGTCAGCATCTTATCTCGATGGATGATGTCGGAAAAACTCACCTCCCACTCCGATTCATACATATAATCTTCTGTGGGTTTTCGACAGCCAAAGAACAAAACCGTAGGTCCAACCTCGATGCCATTCTCGGCTTGCTTGGCACGTTCCTGAACAAAAGCACGGAAGGGGGCGACACCAGTTCCAGGTCCAACCATAATGACGGGCTTGCTAGGATCTGAAGGGAGCTTGAAGTTGGAGTGGCGAACGTGGACCGGGACACGGATTCCTTCATACTTGCTTCGGGGGCCGTCAATCTCGTAAGTCTGACCAAAGGCGGTGGCGGAGTCTCCGTGCTGTTTCTGCTTCAAGGCCAAGAGATAGTTGGTTGAGACACCACGGAATGGGTCATCACGTCCAGGGATCGGCTGGGACTCAACAACAGCGGTAACGGATATTTTCTTGGGCTGAACCAGGGATGACGACGAGATGGAGTAGTAGCGAGGCTGAAGCTTGGTAAGACCTTCGATGAAAGCGGAGAATGGGATGTTGGTCCACTTCTGGCCCTTGCCGATGACAGACAGGAAGCGAGCAATGTTGTAGTAGTGGGGGCCGGTCTTCTCCTGGAAATAGTCCTTATCGTTGCCGAGACGGGTCATCTCAGCCTTCACCTCCTCGCTAGGAGCGAAAGCAGCCAGAGTAGAGATGAATTGACGGGAAAGAGGGGCACAGATCTCGAGGTGGTATCGCAAAATGGTATCATACGTGGTAGGGGTTGGGAAGGGCACCTTGGCAGTGGGTTCCAAAGCCTTGACACCGATAACGCTATGTTTCTTGTCCTTGAGATCGAGAACATCCAGGAAGCGATCAACCTCCTCACCAGCGTTGGAAGGCCAAATGGCGACATGATCACCAGTTTCGTATTTGAGATTGGAGTCGGAAATATCAATCTCGAGATGAAGACAGTTTCGGTCCTTGGTCTGGAACAATTCGCGGGTTTCGGGGATGGGGGCAATGTAAGGGTTGTGGGCATTGAAGGGACCCTTGGCAGTACCCTCGAGGTGCATTTTGTTGGGCTCGCCCAAGTAAACTTCGGCCGATTCAGCAGTCAGGGTGTCACGGTCAACGATGGCAAAAGTAGGCTCATACACAGCTTCGCGTTCCTCCAGGCCAAACTTGGCAGCAAGAGCAGCCCACATGGGATCCTTCCAAGCCAGAAAGTCTTCCTCCATGGTACCGGCACCGTCGTCACCTTCACCAGCGTCACCGATACGGTGAGCGCCGAGCTTCTGGAGAGTCTTATCGACATTGCGAACCATGAGGTTATAATGCTCATATGTGTTGTTACCGAGGCCAAAAGCGACATAGTTGAGGTTGCTCAGAGGAGTATCGTTGCCCTCGGAGAATGCGACATCATCACCGGAAAGGAACTCATAGAAGTCAACAGCGTTATCGGTAGGCTCGCCCTCACCATAAGTGGCAAGAACGAACATGGCGATCTTGTCCTCGGGAAGGGTATCCAGGTTCTCGAAATCGTACTCCTCGAGGTCGGCGATCATGGTCTCGAGACCGAAGCGGCTCTTGCCCTCTTTGGCCAGACGCGAGGCGTAGTCTTCAGCAGTACCAGTCTGAGAGCCATAAAAGACAATGCAGTTCTTGCCCGTCTCCTCCATCTTCTCAATGAAGTTCCTTGTCTTGCCAGCCTTGGCGCCATTGGTAGCGGCGAAGGCGTTGGCGTAGGGGTCCTTGGTCACACCCCATACCTTGCCTTTGGTGAAGTATGCAAGTGTTCCAAGGAAGATTATCCCTAGGACGATAACGTCCAGCGTGTCGAGTTCGGCCATGGTTTCTCAGTCGATAGGCAAGCGAGCACCTCGAGATGCGCACTCTATAGATGTGGATAACGGTGAATGATAAAAGTTCGGCTGAGGCGCCAACTGCCGTCAATAGAACCGAGGGTTACCGGCTGTCTGCTATTGGATACGCAGATGCGAGGGCAAGCACTCGGTGCGATGCAAGGACGCTTCGGATAGAAGTGGGAGATTCGCCCATAAATCGGCAATCGGAAAGGAGGCGGGGAGAGCGCGCGCGGGATGTGGCGCTAATTGCATTGCAAAAAGATTCAGTAACGTGGTCGGTCGGTAAGGGTGTCCGGCAGTTCGGCCTCGGAGTAATGTTTTTAAGACTTACCGGCTGTGGGTTGAAACGCAGTGACGCAGCCAAAAGTCGTACCCGTGGGTCTTTCAGCAGGCAATTCAAACGAAAGGGTCCCGAGGGGAGAAGGACGGAGATGTGGGAAGCGGATGGATATGTATAGATGATACCCAACCTGGTAAAGGCCACCTTGAGTCTTGTTCAAACGGAACGGAGCCGGGAGATTTATCTGGCGAAATCGGCCGTTGAGGGCAAACTCGCCTCAGTGTGGGCAGGGTCAGGGAACCGACAGGTGCCTTTCTCCACTGTTCAGAGCCTCGCATGGGGCAACGAATTGTGGGCTGTGCTTTAAACGGGTCACAATGTTGGGGGTCCATGACACACCGCGAGTTGCCAAACTCCCACCCAAGGAGATCACAGGTATGCCTAGGGTAGAAGCATGCTGGGTGCTGACCTTGCATCCAGGGCCATCCAGTCTTCACAATCCCCTTTGTCAACGCAGTCCGGGCCCCGAGGCCGTCGGATCTGGCCGCTAGAGAAAAATGTATATTGTACACAGTGGTGCCATAGGGAAATACGTCTTTGTTCACTTGTTCAAGGTCAAGGGGTTCCAGCCGTGGCCGGAGCGATTTGGTCGGCCGGTCCGAAAACGAAAACGCCAGTTCCCCACAAACGTCGGAATTATGTGGACGATTCCGCCCGCTCCAAGCTTTTGTGTAGTCAACAATGCAACGCCGGGGTATTCGGACTCGGTATCGGTCCCCATCATCTAAATCTCCATCCCCGTGGACTTCTGCACAATACCTCCCCGGCACATTACTGGTCAATGCTGGCCTTCGGCGAATTCGGAACCCCAGGTGAATTCGGTGCCCTACTTCATGCCGTTTCCATGGGCTTCCCTGGTGCTCACGTGGCGCCCTTGGAACTTGGCCTTGGTTACATCTGTATCTTATCTTGCTAAGATGTGCGGGATAAAGGGATCGTCTTTCATCACATCGTACGGTACGAATCCTTCAACAGGCAATACCCAGTCAGTCCGTAAAGTAACCCTTTTCGCTTTCCCCAAAGCGAGCCTTCACCTCGCTACATGACTCGACGCAAGATCGTCGGTATACCAACAGCCCTGCCAAGTGCCACATTGCCACAATTTACACCAGCCAGTCCACAACTTGGGGTGAGTTGCGCACTGGATGGTTTTTTATTTAATTTTAATTGATATTCCTGTACCACGTAAGACATATTCCAATAGGGAAAAAAAAAAAAAAATCTACACAGCCTCAATACATACATTGTCCTTCCTCCGATTATGTCTCTCAAGTCGCAACCACTCAACGTCAATACCGACCGCGGGGCCGTCCCGACGGAGTCCCGTTCCCGACAGATGATGATCAGCCGGACTATCGGAGCGTGCGTGCTTGGCTCGAGTGAAGGTTTGTCTGCATGTCCTGCCCAATTGACCCGGATTTTAGGACAATTAAACTGCCGACGGCATGGAAACTTTCACAATATGATGCATAGGGCAGTCTCGTAGAAGTCGGGTTTACGGGTTGCATGCATTCTTGCATGGATTCCTATTTTTATCCTCGCCAATTGGACAGGGAAAGCAGGTGAGCAATTAGTAGAAATAGTCCCAGGAGCATGATTTCTGGCGCCGATTGCTCCAATGACCTCCCTCTCGTACACTAGCACCAAAATTGAAGTGAATTACTCAAGGGAGGGTGATAGTGTTCGTTTAATGTATCACTTGGTTTCTCGGAGCAACCGTGTATTTCTCCTAGGTATGAGCGCGGGGGCGGCGACACGGTTAGTTAGGGGGCTGAGTGGGCTTTTTTAGTCTAGGCTTTCATCATTGATTTCTGGACGAATTGCATTGAGATTTTGACAGGTGGGAGAGACAGCTGAACTCTTTGCCGGACTAGGCCCAGCTATGGGATATGTCTACGTTGTATACTTTATAATGCAGCGGAGTGATGATGATAGCTTGTCCTTTTCAGTGCCATTTAGCAATCATCACAGGACGGCATGGCCAGCTCGTTCGACGTCATTCTCGTTGTCCAGGAGAGGGAGAAACAAACATGCCCGCCCTCCAAACGCGGGGCCGCTGTCATGGTGGGTTGGGGTTGGGGTGGCTGGCTGTCAGAGCGCGAGCTGAGGATGCTACGTGCCAGCACCCTGGCTGACTGGATGGCGATCTCTTGCCATGCATCGTACGAATGTCGTACTCCGAAGTGCCATTGCTAGTCTACGACTAATGATGCCCATTGACTTTCTGCAAAGTGAACCTTCAAGCGCCCCTCCATATTTTTTTTATTTATTTTTATTTTTAGGGGGGAGGGTACGGTTTCAATCCTCCGTGACCAGGACACGAGGACGTCATTCCACTGGTTGCAATCTATGCAAGCCTGGGCTATTTAGTGTAACCCTGCTTTTCTTTGCACATGTTGTCTGAAAGCTGGCTGAGTCAAGAAACAAACATCACGGACGCCCATTCTGATACTCCGCGGAATCTGCGCACCGTTGGCTGCCTCGCTGTGTTTACATATATGCATTAGGTGGGCGAAATGCTAAAATAAAATACAAGAACAATAATTCTCAGACACCATGCTCTATTTAACATCATTACCCTTCCTGAATTAATTTAGATCACTGACTCACCCTTCACGGCAAGAAAATCATTAGATAAGATCTCAACCCCAGGCCGACCCCTTTCTTCCCAGCCAATCGACCAGCGTCGGTGGCGTGTCTTATGCCTGGCGCCTGGCGGCTGATAGGCCGTGCCCTTGCAGATTTACATGGATGTAATGGAGATGGGAAATGGAAGCCCAAAATTGATGGCTGGCTGCACTCGCACCCGCACCGTCGCAGTAAGAAAAAGAAAGACCGAAGTCCCCCGTCTTGTTGAACACGGACCGTCCCTACGTAGGCCCCTTCCATCCCTTGGTCCCCAGTCTGGTCTCTCTTTGAGAGACAAGATAGCGTTCGTAGTTCCAGCTGCAAAAGCCCGCCAAGTATCCGTCCCAGCGCTCAGGCAGTAGCGTCATTGTTCGTCCAACCGCCCAGGTCGGTGGTCGGCGGTTAACATTCAGCTGTCTTGTCTTGGTCATTGTCGATTTCGGCTTTCGCGTTGCTGCTTGCGAATTGGTGGTGTGTGTCGTTGCCTTCCTTGTCCTGTCCCAATTGGGTCCCAGAACTCAAACCCGCAGCGCGGTTCGCTTGTTTACTTTCCCCCCTCTTTGCGTTTGGTTTGGCGACGACGCTTGACGGGAACCTTCAGAAACGACCTTGGATGATGGGCTTACGTCTGAATCCAAGTTGAAATGGGTGAGTAATCCAAGTAGTATGCCTGTCCGCTATCTTTGACCTCCCGCCCCTCCCTCTTTCTCCAGCGTTAAGGCGTTATTATGGGTATTGCAACGGGAATGCCCTCTCTGTTTTGAGCAATACTCAGCACTGTTTGGTTTCAGCTACAAACCGAAAGCGTCTGGAACCAAGGCTATTTCTACAGACGTCCCTCTCCCACAGCCCGGGTTTCGCAACCAGAAACGAGGCTCCCAACCTACAAAGCACACAGTAACTGATAGCCCCTTGTGACACCATATAGTGCCGTCGCAGCCGCTGCCGGACCACCTGCAGGATCCGCTCAGGTTCTCGCCCCGGTCCGTTTCAACACTCGACGAAGAGAATGAGGACGAGACCAGTTGGAACCAAACCCTGCGTCCCGCTCTCGACCCGCCCATTCGCCCTTCACACTCTCGAGACTCTTCCGCCGACAAGAAGCTCCAGCCGCCACCGTCTCTAACCTCCCCGCGCATCCACGCACCGCACTCGAGAGCAGCAGTCGGGGGCGTCCTCGAACGAGTCGTCGACCCCAAAAGCGCCACCTACGGCCACCACCGCCAGACTTCCATCGTTCACGGCATCCAACACTCGAGAAATGGCAGTTTGGCAAGCTCAAAGTCCAGCCCCCTTAGTCCGCAAATGATTGCTGCCGCCGGTGCTGGATTTGATCGACCGGATATGCAGCCAGCTCCAGGTCGCCACGATGGCGATGGGAGCTATTCTTCACGCCCGCCAACAGCCCTCTCCGGGAGCACCGCGATAGATCGTGTTCCCTCGGCCACCGACATGTCCACACACAGCGCAACCCAACGCAAACTGGAACGGATGCACAGCAAGTCGAGACGTGACCATGCCCCTCACCATTCCCACTCGTCACGCCATCACAAGGATGACCAGAAAACGGTTGGCGAATATGCCTTGCACGTCTTATTCACATCAGTTCGTATTGAATTACGCAGCCTGTTGGCGTGCCCAGCCCTAACTGACTTGTTCCAGTTCATTGCGCAAGCCGAGGAGAAGCTCACCGAATGCGTTACCGTACCCTTCGATCCTGAACCTCACATCGATCAAATATGCGGCCCCGGCATCGATCCCGCCTTCGACCAATTAATCGTTGCTCTCGGGCACATCGCAAGCCCCAAGCCTAAAGCCTTGATTGATTCGATGATGCTATGGAGAAAAAGCAAGAGTGACGCAGCCAACGAGGCCCGGAGTCATCTTCAGCAATCGCGAGGAGGCATACCTGGTGCCCCTCTTCTGCGGCGAAACACAGAGCCTGTCCAAGCGGGAGTCGGCGCTGACAACGTCTTCTCCAATGGGCCCCCAACCCTTGCCGCAAAGCAAGAATTCGTTGCCCAGGCCGAGCGTCGGTCGACGGTTTCCATCTATATCCTATGTCGAGTCTTACTAGAAGTCATCAGCCAAAGCAATCTAACTTGTATCACCCCCGAAATGGAGGACAAGTTAGAAAGCATCATATTTGGACAACTAAAGATTGCGGACACTGAACATTTGATGACATCTCCTTTAAAGCTCGCAAATTGGAACCTGTTTGCCCAGCTGCTTGGCTATATGAGTGACATCAACTTTGTTGGTGTCACCAAGAGATTCATCGAAGATCTGGATGGGTCCCTGCAAGAGCGCGTGGTGAAGAGTCCAACATCATCATCCGGTCGTGATGCCGAAGGAAAGGTCGAGCTTGTCTTGGGTGGCATGAAGCATCTCCGGGTGAAGATTTCCCCTGAGGATTCTTGGGAGCACTCATGCGATTTCCTCATCTCCCTAGGTCGTCTGTTCACCAAATCACATGGCCAAAGGGTTAAGACCGCCTTTTGCCAGGTTCTCGATATGCTTTTGCTGCCGATTGCTGCCAAAGCTAGTAACAGCCATTTCATGCACCCGAAATGGGCCGAGGTCCTCTCTGCTATTGGACCCCGTCTTGCACAAATGTTCATGAAACCACGACATTGGAATTTTGCTTTCCCCCTTACTGCCACTTTGCTATGTGTTTCCCCACCAGACAACTTTGGCTCCCAATGGCTCCAGCTCATCCTTCCTTTACAAACTAAGGTCAAGGATCGCTTCACGAAGCCTCTTTGTCTTCAAGTCATCTCTCGATTGCTCTGGACCTATCTATACCGTACAAATGACAACCTGCAAAGTGCTATCCGAAAGATCGAGGAGATCATGAAATTGGTTATCCCGTCGTCAAAGCGAAGTTTGGTGGCTTCCGATACCGTTTGTACTGAGCCCCTAATCCAGATCATCCGCCTCATTGGATTCAAATACCCCGAATATTGCTTTCGAAACATTGTCTTTCCCCTAATTAACGCCGAACTATTCACCTCCAACAAAGAATTAAGGGTCGAGCAACTGGACCCTGACAGAATCGTTATTGGCATCAGAGCCTTTCTTTACATAATGTCCGACTTGGAGAAGGGAGAGCAGGGACAGCCGCCTTTCCCCCAAGCCTACGAAATACCAGCCCCTACCGCACCCGATCGAATTCCCCTCTCTCCTGCCGTCTCTTCATCCCGGCCCTCACTCTCACCCAACGGCGCTGCTACTACTGCTGGTTCTACGACGACTACAAAGGAGGAATATGTTACACGTCCAGTCTTAACTCACGTGCTGAGCGATAGTGTACGCGAATACTATCTCAAATTTTGTGAAATCCTTGGGAAAATCACGATCATCTGCGATAATACTTTTGGAGGCCAAGCAGCTCTAGACGAAAAGTTTAGCAGTCCTGGCCCTAAAACCCCGATCACCGATACTTTCACCTTTTCCCGAAAGGATGACCATCAGAACGCCGCGGATCAGAAACAGGCATTCTATGAATTGCTTCACGTTGCGGTCCAGGCCTTACCCCGGTGCCTTTCCGTTGACATTCCCTTCAACTCATTAATTAACTTGCTGTGTACCGGCACAGCCCATGTACAGTATAATATTGCCGAATCATCGGCAAACTCCCTAAAAGCCATCGCTCGTCACTCTCATGCACAGCAAGTCACCATGGGGTTTGCCAGATTCATATTTAATTTTGACGATCGATATTCAACCATGTCGGATGGCGGAATGCTTGGCCATAGTCATATTGAGAACACACTAAGGTTGTATGTCGAACTATTGCAAATTTGGATTGAGGAAATCAGACAGAAATCCAGAGACGCTGCAATGGAGCAGTCCGATGCAACTGCATCGGATAAAAGAGCCTTGAAGCTCGATCTCTCAAGCATATGGGCTGAGGTTGACCAAGCAGAAGCACATGGTCTGTTCTTTCTCTGCTCGCAATCGCGACGGGTTCGCCACTTCGCAGTTACAGTCCTCAGGCTCATTGTCGAGTTCGACATCGCCCTTAGAAAAGAAGTCTCAGAGGAAAGAGACACTACAAGGCTTATTGACATTCTCGAAAACGATTCCATCAATGTAATGGATTTTAACGATGAACAATTGTCAGTAGCAGAGCGAAGCCGATTACAACGAGGTTTGCAAAATACCAACAAAGGAGCGTTGGTCGAACTTTGTGCTAGTGATGTGTCGTATGACACAACCTTATGGTTCAAAGTCTTTCCAAATCTAATTCGAATCGCCTTCGACAAGTGTCCCTTTACTGTCACCATATGTCGTGACCTGATCTGCAACCGCATCTTGCAGATGTATAAGGCAATTGTCTTGCTCTCCGAGCCATCTCGAGGACTGTATTACGTCAATGATCCCGGCAGTGCGCGATTAGCACCAAGGCCTACTACAGCGCACCCAGAGGTCATGGTAGAACAGTGGAAACTGTATCTAATCTTTGCATGTACAACACTCGCAGACCCTGGGGCTGCACCGACTCCTCAAGATCCCCAGCATGTTCGAAAAGGTTCCAAGTCCACCTCAAAGGACAAAATTGTGACGGCACGGATGCTTTTCAAATATTTAATTCCTTTGCTTTCTGTCTCATCGGGCTCCGTCCGTGATGCTGTGACAACTGCAATGGGATCAATCAACATTCACATCTACCGAACTCTCCTTGAGGAACTTCAAGGTCAGGTATCGCGATGCAATGATGAAGCACGAGCCCGGATGCACCAACGTACTAACAGCAGCCCTAGAAGAAACCGCAAGATGGACCTACTGCGAACTGAGATCACTCATGTATTCAAGCTAACATCTCACTTTCTCCAAGAGCCCGAGGTCTACAATTCTGAATTTTTCCTCACCACCCTCACTTCATACACCAAGGACCTAAAGCTTTTCTTAATGGATGGAGAAGTGCAAATGGATTGGGAATTTCAGAAATTACGCCGTCACTATTGTGGTCTTATGGAAGCTCTTTTTGAAGGGATCAACCGTACTAGAGATCCATCAAGGTGGATGACCTTTGAATCCCGTAAATCAGCGTTCTCTCTCATGGAAGACTGGTGCGGGTTCTCGCCCAATCAGACTCAAATTCGAGCCCGAGAGGACACAATGCGCCAGTCTCTCATTGATCAACAAACCCTAGGTGAGCGAGGCACAGTAACCGCTGCCATGGAGATCGAGAAAAGGAATTTGAGGACCGCAGCTCTTAGTGCCATGTCAGCTCTGTGCGGAGGACCCATCAGTGTTACAACCGAGAGCGGCGTTATCCTTCAATTCGATATCCGGCGTATGTTGGCCTGGATAGAAGCTATATTCAATTCAGGCAGTGATCGAATGAATGTGATTGGAAGGCGAGCTCTGAGAAATCTCATTGTTCACAATCAGGAGTATCCATATTTGCTAGAGCATTGCATTGCCAGGTGTTACCTCGCGGATATTTCAAAAGTACTCGAGAGTTATTTTTCTGTGGTCACTGAGGTGCTTCGGGACCAGATTGACTACCCCTGTCCATTCTGGAAACTCCTTGGTCTTTGTCTTTTTACCCTTGGAAACGATCAGAGCGAAATTCGGTCAAAATCGGCCAATGTCTTGCGATCGCTAGAAGTTCGACAACAGCGCAACTCCAAAGTACAGGACTTTGATATTAGCATTTCTGACAAGACACAAGCAGTATACAAGTTGGCACAATTCGAGATATCGAAACGACTAGCTAAACAACACACCGAACTCGCTTTCCACATCTTTTCCGAGTTCACTTTATATTTCAAGGACTTGCAGCCAGCTGCTCAACGCAACATGGTTGCTGTTGTGCTGCCATGGATCCAGTCAATCGAATTAAAGTTGGATCCAAATGGCGGGCCTACGGCTCAATCGTATGTGCTTCTTGCCAACCTTCTCGAGATCACTATCAAATCTAGTGGTGCACTGCACAATGAAGTCCAGGCACTCTGGCAAGCTCTTGCAACAGGGCCGCATCCTGGGAATGTCCGTCTTGTTCTCGACTTTATCATGCAGTTATGCCTCGAGCGCCGAGAACAAAATTTTGTTGAGTACGCGAAGCAAATTGTGGTGTTTCTCTCTACCACCAATAGCGGACCAGGTATCAAGGTGGTTGAGTTCCTACTGATGCAAATCACACCAAAAGCGATGGTTCCCAATGAAAAGAGGGACGTAGTCTTAACACAGCCAGATGCAAATCTCCCATACTGTGCAGACCTGGCCGAGGCCCTTCCAGTTGGAACAAAGCAAGCTGGTTTCTCGCTAGGCCAGCTATCTCTTATCTTGCTTGTGGACTTGATGGTATCCCCTGTCAATCTCACTGTGGACAATGTACCGCTTCTCCTTCAGGTGGTCACTGTTTTATGGGATCACTACACTCCTCTTGTTCAGGAACAAGCTCGTGAAATGCTCGTACACTTGATTCACGAGTTAGTCATTTCCCAAATCGACGACCAGACACATGATGTTGATAAAAAACCAATCGAGGATCTCGTTGACCTCGTACGTCGACACGATCGTTCTGTCGTATGGGGTTATGAAGATAGCAATGGTAAGGTAGACGATCAAGACAACAAGGTACCCGCAGGCATGGAGTTTGTGACGTCAGAAGTTGTGAGAACATTCGAAATCACATTCCCAGGGATCAAGGAGCAATGGGGGCGGCTTTCTCTAACATGGGCTACCTCTTGTCCTGTCCGGCACCTTGCCTGCAGGTCGTTCCAGATATTCAGGTGTGTCCTCACGTGTGTCGACCAATACATGCTTGGCGACATGCTCGCCCGATTGTCCAACACCATTGCCGACGAGGATCCTGAGATCCAATCCTTCGCTATGGAAATTCTCACAACGCTCAAAACAGTCATTGCCAAGCTCGACCCCGAGAGTCTAGCCAACTTTCCCCAACTATTCTGGACGACGTGTGCATGTCTAGAGTCGATTAATGAACGAGAATTCTTGGAGGCAGTGGAGATGCTTAACAAGTTCCTCAGCAAAGTGGACCTCAAATCTCCAAATGTAAGGAGACTCTTGGCTGAAGGTCAACCAGACCGTTGGGACGGTATCTTTGAGGGCCTCCAGCCTTTGCTTCACAAGGGGCTGAGATCCTCACTATGTTGGCAACCCACTCTTGAAATCATGGACAAGCTGGTGCAACTTCCCAGTGATTGCTTGATTGGTGATGACAATCGTCTATTCTTCTCCCTGTTGGCAAATTTCCCGCGGTTCTTGCACGAGCTGGAGCAGAACAGTCCAAGTGAAGATGTTCTGCGAACCGCAAGACTTTTGTTAGAAGAAAGCGATCGGCAAGGGCTTTCAAGTATTAGTCGTGCTCTGCTCAGTTTTCTCTCCGGCAAAGCACAAGGTTCACCAAAAGACTTCATGGTTGAAGTATGGGGGGCATTGAGAGAATATTATCTTCCTCATTTGGACTTCCAGATGGTAACGTTCCTCATCGGATTACTCACCAATTCACTGTCCTGGGTCAAGATCCAGACAATGAGAATACTTTGTGTCGTACTTCCCGAGGTGGACATGCGAAAACCCGAATTGGCTGGACATGGCTCCGATCTCATCTCCCCTCTTCTTCGCCTTTTGCAAACCGAATTCTGCATGGAAGCGCTTGAGGTACTTGACAACATCATGACCATGTCTGGTAACCATATGGATAAACATCATTTAAGAATGAGTATGACGCGCTCGACATCTAAGGCCATCCGTAAGGAATATGAGCGCACACAGAGCCTGTTCGGCATACCAGAAGCATCCGGCTGGGCTATTCCAATTCCCGCCAAAAAGACGGACGCCACTCGCGGCAACATTCATGCCGTTTTCTACATATGCCAAGGATCAGAGGGTACAGAGCCGGATACCGGGCCAACCCCAGAAGTTGAATTCCATAATGATGATTTCCCATATGGTTACTTTGGTGCATCGGAACGAACTGAGACGATGATGTCTGATGAAGGTCGCGGGGATGTTCCCGTCGGCGATCTCGTTACAAAACTCGACAGCCTTGACGATTTCTTTGATGAACCATCCAGCCCGACCACAGATGAAGATGGACGGTCGTCGAGGACAATCACTGAATTCACGCCAGAGTCGTTTGAGTCTGGCGCTGAGCTGTATGATGAGCAAATATTGCCAATCTTGCACGAAGCGTCAAACAATACGGGCTTCCAGAATGGGTTCGCAGATCGGTCACCAGTGATACCAAGGGAGGTAAACTCCAACACTATGAACCCCGGTGCTTTCAGTGCAATGGCTCCCCCACAGTTACGGCCCAATCTTCACGCCCGATCTATCACATCACCGTCGGCGCCAGCGTCGCATCATCCATTGAGTGATTTTACATCTGATGATGAGTACATTGGAGGTTTCTCCGATGCTGACGACGAACGGCCAAGTACAGGCCACACAGAGAGCGCCTTCTTCCTGGAGAACATGATCAGTCCTCCTCGAAGACAACCGTCAAAGATACGTCGGGTCGGGCAGAGCAGATCACAAGACAATCGATTGGGGATCAAGGCACCACCGCAGCCAGCCACTCGCATGGCAAACAACGTCTTGCCGCCAAACTTGACAAGCCCGGGAGATATGTTGTGATGGGAAAATCAGGGTCCCCAATTGACTACGGTCTACGCTATTCGGTTTAATATTCAATGTTAGTATGATAATTGTATGATGAGCGTGTATGAATGCTAGCGCGAGGTGAGCCAGATACCTTGAGGCATATTAGTGCATTATGAGCAGTGTTCTTTGGAGTGTAAAGGAAGAAGATACTGGATGAATAAAATATTTGGGTATAATAGACATTCTCAACAGCATTTCTTTCTAGTTAAATGCAACTGTGAAGGTGGACATTGACGGCGTGGAATGCTTGACGCGAAGCAAGAATAAATCTGGTGTTCGGTTAATTAGCTATGCCAGGTTTATGCATATCATCGAGTTTGGACGGAAAATAGCGATTTGATCCTTTGCGTACACTAAACAATTCCGCGATTTGACCCACCATTGTGACAATTATTGAGGCAAAGCTATGTTGGCGTCTTGCAATATGCTTAAATATACCTCCGGTCTATTAAAGACCCCTTCAGTTCGAGGTTTGGCTGCAATTGATGCACGAAAGTTCATCAGCAGTAAAGGTGGAGCAAACTCAACCTTGGCTACGAAACTGATATATCCCGATGTCCCAAGCAAGGAACACTCAGATTTGGCGACGTTCCTTGCCTACGTTGAGCGTACAAAACTGAACAAAAGGTCAACAGTGTACAAGGGTACGCACTACGAATACACAGTATCCGAAACGCTCTCGCAATTCGGCTTCTTCCTCAAGCGTGTCGGTGGCGCGTCAGACCGCGGCCTGGATCTACTAGGAACATGGACAGTACCAACGACTACACGCGAAATGAAGGTCGTTTTACAATGCAAGGCCGGTGCACGCAGTCCAAGTCCCATGCATGTGCGGGAGCTCAAGGGAGCCATGGCAGAGGCACCACCGGGCTGGCGAGAAGATGGGACACTAGGCCTTTTGGTGGGCGAGAAGCCAGCAACAAGAGGTGTTCAGGAGGAACTTCGAGCCACAATTGGACTGGGCTATGTGTGTTGTTCAAAGGATGGACAGGTCATACAGTTGCTATGGAATCAAAAGGCACAGGAGATAGGGCTCGAGGGTATAACGGTGGGCGTCAAATATTTGAAAGGTGGGTTGGAAAAAATACTAGTATTGATTAAGGGAGACAAGACATTGCCATTGTTGGAAAGGGTTGAAAACACCAAGGCTAAAAGGCTATGAATGGGGATGAGGACGATGATGGCAGCGACCATGCCAAACCCATACCTGAGTGCGCAATACTTAACACAAGGATTTATCGAGTAAGCACCGAATCCTCTTGCTATAACAGCCACGGAAACTCCGCACAATCAAACTCCGCCAGGAACTCCGCCGCGGTATCGTATAAATACGGCCTTGAACGCGCGGGCACGCATTGCTTACAGAGCATCTGACTAATTCAAATTCAGCCGAAATTTGCAACGCAAGCCAGGGCTAAAGGGGATAATCATGACTAAACAATCGAGGCCGTCAATACTTGACCACATTTAGCTGCGCGGCTGTTGAGCATGGCGGCGGCTACTTAGTCATTACACGCGCGCAACGATTCGCCTCCCCTGCTCGAGCAGGTGGCATGTTCCTATCATCGCATCTCTCACTGGATGCTTATACGAAAATGGGTTAGACTCTCCATGTTTTGGTCGATCGATCAATGAGCTCCAAGCCATCTCATACTTGAAGCAATGCAAAGTAAGGGCTGCGTGGCACTACTGCAACGTGAAATGGCATGGTTTAGATAGAATGGGCGGAGTAAGACACTCCGAGCTTAGAAATTCTCTCGGCGCGTTTGTCAGGGTTTCATATAATTGTTCATAGTTATGTAGAAAGATGGTGTTGACGGGGATTATATATCAATCGCAAGCCCGCCGCTGGTGGTGAGCAGCATCCCAGATACACGCATCCACCAGCACGAACAAGAATCCAATCTATATCCCTCTTCGCATACTCCCATTTACCTCCCTCACAATGTCTTCCGACTCGAAGCCCATCGACATTTATGTGCATGGTATGCTTCATTGACCATTTTCATCATCCCTCACATCAAATCTAACATGTTTTCCCAGGCAAAGGGCCCAACCCCAAGAAGGTTGTCATAATACTCGAAGAACTGGGCATCCCTTACAATGCCGTACGTATGCGTATCTAGCAAGGTTGAGCACACAGAAAAACCCAGTCGCCCATTAACATGCTCCCACCAGATTCCCATTACCAACCCCAAGGATGAGTCCTTTACCAAAATAAACCCCAACGGCCGTCTGCCAGCCATCGTCGATCCCAACACTGGCCTGACCCTATGGGAATCGGGGGCCATCATTGAATACATTATCGAGACGTACGACAAGGAGCACAAGCTCACTTTCGCTTCTGCTCCCGAGAAGTGGCTTCTGAAGCAATACCTTCACTTCCAGATGTCCGGTCAGGTACGGACGCACAGCGATACGCTCAACAGCTCAACAGCTCACCAGCTAATGTTATTTCCAGGGCCCTTACTATGGCCAGGCAGCTTGGTTCCACTTTTTCCACCCAGAGGATGTTCCTTCTGCCAAGGAGCGTTACAAGGACCAGATCATCCGTGTTGTCCAGGTCCTGGACAAGATCCTCGAGGGCAAGGAGTACCTCGTTGGTGACAAGTGGTATGTTACACAACCCCCCAAACCGACCGCTCGCTCGGCTTTATAGCTTACCTATGACGCTCTAGCACATATGTCGACCTTGCCTTCGTCCCCTGGAACACTCTCATTCCAGCGGTGGGGGACACTTGGGAGAAATACAAGATTGATGAGAATTACAAGAACTATTATGCATGGCATGAGCGCCTTCTGGCTCGTCCCAGTGTTGAGAAAGGGTTGCTCGACTTTTCTTAGTCGATGTCATGGAACGAATTGCTGTAGTGATGCATTGTATGGCGCGGGCCTGATTCTTTCTAGTTTTTTTACTGCTTAGGTTGATGTATATAAATCAAACACGCAGATGCTATGAATAAGATATCTCCATTTCGATTGCTTGTACCATCTTTGTAGAACACGACCAATCCAGATCCAGGTGCCCTCATTAGTCGTCCCACACGGCCGCCTTGGCCTTTTCGGTATCCTCTCGCGCTTTCTGCTCTGCTTCCTTTTCCTGCTCTCGTCTCTTCTTCTCCTGCTCGCGAATGGACCTTTGATACGCCCGCTGCTCCTCGGTCTGCTTGGGAGCCTTGAGACCAAGGCCGGCAGCAATCATTCGCCGAGCAACGGCATCCGTCTTTTCAGGCCGACGGGATGATTCAGCAGCGCCCGACGCCGAGGTGGGATCTGAAAACGGAGGCCATGGCGCGCCCGCCGGGGAGAGCGGCGTTGGTGGAGGAGCCGCGGGCTGCTTGGGTGTGGACGAACCGCTGTGATTGTTGCCATCCTTTTGATCAGTGTTAGATGCGGGCTCGGGTTCGGGCTCTGACTCGGACAGGTCCTGGTCCTCCCAGGAGTCCGCGACCGCCTTCTTGGACTTTTTCTTGCCTGGCTTTTCCGGGTTGTTGATTGAGAGCTTGGTGAGCGACGCTGAGACATCGCTGTCCTGCGGGGTTGGTGCCATAGTAATAGGGCTGTCTAGGATGAATAACTGAACAAAGAAAAGCAGGGAATGCAGTGTCTCAGGTGCAAGATGTAGGACCTGATCAAGAACTCGCGTCTTTATGAGGTGCTGATGGAGTTATCCTTCGGCATGAAGCTGCGATAGAAATCAAACAATGGCAATCCTTGTGGTGCTCGCCGCCTGATGTCATCTGACCTATGAGATAAAGAGCATCTCACAGAAAGTGGGTGAGCATGTATAGGGTAGTGTCTATGGCATAACAGCGGGAATGAAGTTTATGCACCTTGTCTATCTGACTAGATATTTGCTACGAACTCCCCTCCCCTAACCCCTCACAAAAAAAAAAAACACCAAAAAAACCTGCCATACACTTATCTTCTGGTGGAATTTTATTGTTTGTCCTACAATATCAATCTACATTCTAGTTCTACATAGTTATAAGCGTTTGTCAGATTGTCGAACGAACATCCCCCTGCAATTTACCCCGCTAGAATGATAGCAACTTCGGGTTATACAAATCCATCGATTCCTCCTCTATATCATAAAAAAACATCCTAGGAGTTATATAAGTGATAAACCCCCCCCCCAAACTAAAATACTCATATCCATATTTGTCTAATACCAGGCCTTCGTTTTGTAACTACTCATGTTAACCTTGTCAATTGAGATCTCATCCCACCTCATGGCACGCGAGCCCTGATAAGATAACCACCCTGGCCGAAACCGGATTGGCCGGCTTTCTCCATTGCCGACATTCAACCGATGGAAGCTCATGGTACATTGAAATTTATGATGTCGAAGGCTACTAGGCCGACGTCGCCATAAGACATTATTAAGTCGCCTCCACCAGCGGCGATGCGCACAATTGCATCCAACCACCCTTTTCCCGACCAACCCCATTAACACCTTAATTCTTTCTACACTCCCTATCAGATTCTCTCTGTTCATCTCCTAGTTGTTCCTTCAGTTTCGAGTTGCCCAGCGCGGGGGGCTTCCGTATCTACATTCCTCACACTATCCAGTCCCTGCGACAGCTTCCCGACAGCTCTAGTCCACCATGATTCCACGCTCACGACTTTCCGGCCGCCTCCTCCTCGAGCGCTCCGCCGCCCAAGCTTCCAGAGCTTCTCCTGAAGCTATTGCGCGAAGATGGGCATCTTCTTCCTATCGGACCCCCCACATCTGCCGTCACAGGCTACCAGCCCTTCAGCCTCGGTTACTTGGTGCCGCCTTTTCCACTTCTGCTCGGCTGAGCAAGAAAGATGAGAAAGACAAAAGCTTTTTTGACTCGGCGATTGAGCCACCGACGGAGCCTCTCTCCGAAGAGGAGGCCAAGGCGAACCTTGATAATCGGCGGAAAGACGAGCTCTCGGCCGAAGCCAAGAACTCAGGTTCCGACTCAGCGCCGGCTGGAAAGGATAACAAAGCGGGAAGTGCGGCGGGTGGCGCTGGATCTGGCTCTGGTAACGATGGTTCTGGAGGCGAAGGTGGCAAGCGTGGCCGCAAGTCTGCTGAGAAGGCTCTTCAGAAGCCTGTTGTCCCTGAAGTATACCCTCAGGTTCTTGCCATTCCCATTGCCCGCCGTCCACTCTTCCCTGGGTTTTACAAGGCAATTACTATCAAGGACCCTGATGTTGCAACTGCCATTACAGAGTCGATCAAACGTGGCCAGCCATATGTTGGTGCTTTCTTGTTCAAAGATGAAAACGAGGACGAGGATGTTATCCGCAATACGGATGATGTGTATGATGTTGGTGTATTTGCACAGATTACAAGCGCCTTCCCCATACATGGACAAGAGGGTGCGCTGACCGCCATACTTTATCCCCATCGCCGTATCCGACTATCCAGCCTGTTACCCCCAGGTGGCCAGGACCCAAAGAAGACCGACTCCAAGACCGAACCTACTGTCGAACCTATCCCCCAGAAACCTTCCGAAGAGGATGCCACACAAGAGAAAAAGGGTGATGTTGTTGCCAGCTTCGAGGAGAGCGCCGTGGAGAAAAAACCTGACCAGACAACTGAAAAGTACGAGCCCACCTCATTCCTCAAGAAGTATCCTGTTAGTCTTGTCAACGTGGAGAACCTCGCAGACGAGCCTTATGACCCTAAGAGCCCTGTTATTCGGGCCGTAACCAACGAGATTGTCAATGTCTTCAAGGAGGTTGCCACAATGAACAACCTTTTCCGCGATCAGATCTCCACCTTCTCCATGAGTCAGTCGACTGGGAATGTGACATCAGAGCCTGCCAAGCTGGCTGACTTTGCCGCCGCTGTATCATCCGGCGAACAAAAGGAGCTCCAGGAAGTTCTTGGCTGCCTCAATGTGGAAGAGAGGATGCAAAAAGCCCTCGTGGTACTCAAGAAAGAGCTCATGAACGCCCAGCTGCAATCCAAAATCAGCAAGGATGTGGAGAACAAGATCAGCAAGAGGCAACGGGAGTACTGGCTTATGGAGCAGATGAAGGGAATCCGCCGCGAGCTTGGTCTTGAGTCTGATGGGAAGGACAAGCTGATTGAAAAGTTCAAGGAGAAGGCTGGTAAACTGGCTATGCCCGACGCTGTTCGCAAGGTCTTTGATGAGGAGCTTAACAAACTCGCACACCTCGAGACGGCTGCTTCCGAATTCAACGTAACAAGGAATTATTTGGATTGGCTTACTCAAATCCCTTGGGGCCAAAGGAGCCCCGAAAGTTTCGGCATCCCCAATGCTGTTAAAGTATTGGATGAGGACCACCACGGTCTGAAGGACGTCAAGGACAGAATTCTTGAATTTATTGCCGTAGGAAAGCTTCGTGGTACTGTTGAGGGCAAGATTCTCTGCTTTGTCGGCCCCCCTGGTGTCGGAAAGACCAGTATTGGCAAGTCGATTGCTCGAGCACTCAATCGAGAGTACTACCGCTTTAGTGTAGGCGGCTTGACGGATGTTGCAGAGATCAAGGGTCATCGAAGAACTTACGTCGGTGCTTTGCCTGGCCGCATCATCCAGGCTCTGAAGAAGTGCCAGACTGAGAACCCCCTCATTCTAATCGACGAGATCGACAAGATTGGTCGAGGATACCAGGGTGATCCTTCATCCGCTCTTCTTGAACTGCTTGACCCCGAGCAGAACAGCTCTTTCTTGGATCATTACATGGATGTGCCCGTGGACCTTTCAAAGGTTCTGTTTGTGTGCACGGCCAACATGACTGATACCATTCCCCGACCTCTTCTGGATCGAATGGAGCTCATCCAACTGTCTGGCTACGTCTCAGATGAGAAGATGGCTATTGCCCAGCGATACCTTGCTCCTGCTGCCAAGGAAGCTGCAGGTCTTAAGGAAGCTGACGTTACGCTAAGTGAAGAGGCTGTGGAGGAGCTAATTAAGTCATACTGCCGGGAATCCGGGGTGCGAAACCTCAAGAAGCAGATCGAAAAGGTCTATAGGAAATCTGCTCTTAAGATTGTCCAGGAGCTTGGTGAAGAGGTTCTCCCCGAAGAGGATGCTCTGACCGAGGAGGGCAAATCTGCCGTTGAGGCGGAGCAAAAGGCTGATGAAGCAAAGGAGTCAGGTCCGGAAGCTTCGGCCGAGTCGGGTGTGGTTAAGACCACCGAGAAGCCTCGAAAGCCGCTGAGGGTGCCTGACTCTGTTCATGTTGTGATCAGCAAGGATAACCTCACCGACTATGTTGGCCCCCCTGTCTTTACGTCGGATCGTCTCTATGAAGTGAGCCCACCGGGTGTCTCTATGGGCCTGGCCTGGACTCAACTGGGTGGCGCTGCTATGTATATTGAGTCTATTCTGCAAGCCCCCCTGCTTCCCTCAACGCGACCACACTTGGACATTACTGGCAACCTAAAGACGGTCATGAAGGAGTCAACTACCATCGCCTACTCTTTTGCCAAGTCTTTTATGGTCAAGGAATTCCCCGAGAATCAATTCTTTGACAACGCTAAGATGCACCTCCACGTGCCCGATGGAGCCGTTTCCAAGGATGGCCCCTCGGCTGGAATCACTATGACCACCTCCCTACTATCGTTGGCCCTCGATACTCCCGTTAACCCTACCGTCGCCATGACTGGTGAGATCACTCTGACTGGCAAGGTACTGCGCATTGGTGGCCTGCGCGAGAAGACGGTTGCTGCTCGACGCGCAGGCTGTAAAACCATAATCTTCCCCAAGGACAACATGTCTGACTGGCTGGAGCTCCCTGAGGTATGTGCTAACCCCCCACAGGGACCACCCCGGCATTTCCCTACGCACCGCACACGTTTGCTTCGTTGTAAGGACTTTGACTAACTGATATATGATAGAATATCAAAGAAGGCCTCGAGGGTCACCCCGTCGCTTGGTACCCTGAAGTCTTTGATCTCGTTTTTCCCGAATTAGACCGCGAGAAGGCCAACCAGTGCAGAATCCCTAAGAAGAAAGAAGCGTCCGAAGCCGCCGAAGAGGATAATTAGACATGAGTGAGCATACTTTAACACTGCTCCCCCACTCGTGATTTGCATCGCCTTTTACTGAGGCGCACCAATCAATCCGCGTAGAGCCTTCTGCCACCGCATATGCTGTAAAGCATTTCGCTATACAGAAAGCGACACGGCAAGGGGGGATGGAGGAACGTTATAAGGCATTTAAGGGGCGTTTTGGCACGGGGCAAGAAAAGCTAGATGGAAACGACTATAAAGACTCCCACTCCTGTTATTACCAATATGTTGATCCTTGTACTATTAGAAGCACTCCCTGTAGAGAGGAGGGTATTTTTTGGGGAAGATAAAGTAGAGCAGCAGCAGCAACAGCAGCAGCATTGGATGCGAGCATGTTGATGACTCTTCTGTGTATAACTGTACATATTGGTCAAGCGATGAAATCTCAACCCGTATATCTCAGTTCTCAAATATGTTGATGTCATGACACGTTGTTGGCTCACCAAAACCTGGATAGTCCCGGAGACGCCCACGTTGTTATTTAGCCGCATCCATGCAAGTTGGTTTTTCCTGTAACGTATCCAGCCGCAGACAGCAATGACGGCATTGAGTCGATTGCTGAGACAAAGACACATGCTAGCTGGCTACATTCCGAAGCCGGCGACTGGGCCTCTGCAGCAAAATGCAAGGACTGCCAATTTAGTGTCTGTAGGGCGATCTAGGGGGCCATGTGGTCATGCTGTGACCCAATCGATAGGAAACGAGTGCAGAGGCGTCTTTTTACAACGCAAGGAGCCAACGGAGTCCAGAATGCTAATCTTGCCAGGACCTGAACCTGGTTCATGTGAGGTTTCGGTTGATCCGGGTTACAGGATCGGCGGAGCTTAGGGCGGGACGAGCCTAGTCTGTGGAATTGGTCTTGTGTGGAATTCGAGAATGTAATGTCGAGATCTGTTTATGCGAATATATGCGAGAGAGTGTGTGTTGGTCAGGATAATTGGATATACCCGTGTGCAGGTAAACTTTTTCGGATGACGATGGCACATGAATTCAAGCCGTTGGACAATGGCTTCGGTGGAGGGAGTGAGGGAGACATGTTGACTGGAAGGCCCCGCTCCGATGCAACGAAGCAGGAGAAGCGAAGTCTCTGGAACATCCAATAGATGGTGAGAGACGCGTTAGCACCGCGACGCTGAAAGAAGTGGGATGCAGTTTCATTGCTTGCATGGCGAGCTGACAGCCTGTCAGAAAGCCAGGCAGCCTCACTGGACCAGAGTGAAGAATTGGAATGCTGCACTCATGCCTGACCCCACACGTTTCTCACACGGAGCCCTGGATTGGAGTCAAGCTTGTCCGATTGAACCGCTTCATTGGGCTGGTGGAAAATTTCCGACTTTGGACAGCGCAGCGGGTTTTTATTGGATACAGGAAGAGTTAGTCTGGTGCCGAAAAGAATCCAGAGAATCGTCCGTTCTGGTGGTGTGTGCTGGAGTCAGCAAGACACACAATACAACACGAATGAGTAGGGCTGTCCAACTCCTCCTAGGTCAGGCCTCAAAGTTGCTAGAAAGCGCCTAGCGTTGGGCAATGGATGATTTTATTAGTGCATTGACTGAAACTAGGACGAGATATGGAGAGGTTCGATGCGAAAATAGACATTTGACGCCTCTGGAGAACGGAGACATGGAAGGAGTAAAAAAGGAAGAAGAAAAAAAAGAAGAAGAAGAAGACAAGGGAAGAAGAAAAACAGCTGACTACAATAAGATGCGACCGGGTCATAATGACTGTATTGTCGATCATGAATGTGTGCGCTTGCGCTTTTTGGCTGCAGTTCCTCAGACCAGCCTCTTAGACAGTTTGAATGCAAAACAGGCGTGCGTGCGTGAGTAGGAATGCACTTAAAATGGGGCGTGTTCTTGGAGGCTGTTCTGTGGCGGCCAGTCCATGGGCCAAGACGGAAATCGGTCAGTGAGACGGCGACGAGCATGTCGCGATGACATGGCCGAGCTTGCAACCCCTCCGATAGGCGATGAGGCAGGGGCTTCCATCATCCTCAATGGGGCTGGGTCGCCTCATCATGAGCTACGACATGGCTGCTGGGGCCAGTGTCAAGCTAGTACTGTGTAGAGAGTCATGGGTTCTTTGATGCTAGTCGGGCGGTGACGGTCACTGGACGGACAGATGCCCAACTTGACTTGCTTGAGTGGGAAGTTAGCAGTGTAAAATGGAATTGTCTGGTGGTTCGAGCCCAAGAGTAGTCGACTTGGATGACATATGCTACGGACGTGCACACTTGGGTTTAGCGGTAAGCTTTTGGTTGGCCAGGTTCCCTTGCTGGCGACACCGACAGACTGGTTTGTCAGGTCTTGTGTGTCCTCCCCAATGACGGATTTTCTGGCGTGGGCTGCTTGTGCGTTTCGCCTTGTGTTGGGCCTGTATCCGTATCCATCATTGAGTTTGGTGCTGGTGTTGAGCTGAATGACTGGGTATGCTGGCTACGATGAAACCGATCCAGGACTTCAGGCAGCCAAGTATTGGCTTCTTGGGCAGCATCCAAGCCTCGAGCCTTTCGGCAGGAAGGAGGAAGTCAACAGCATGTCATGATGCTGGCGGTTGGTACATGCATGTGCGACTTTTTTGCAGCCTCAGTCCATTCGTTCCGTGTTTCTCTTTTGGATCTCTTTACTCTTTTCTCGCTCGCTTCTCTTCCTGTGATCATCTAATTATGTCTCTCCCACCCCACCACATGACTCTACAATCGATACCAGAACATGAGCTGGCCACTTTGCCTTCGTGATCCCACCAAACGATCCTTGTCCGTGAACATCGACAGCCTCAGTGCCCGACTCCCTGCCTGACGCATCACCGCCGCCACCTTGACCTCTTTGGACTCCGACATCTGTGCCAACTCGCTTTAGCGTGGACGAAATGGGACGAGGACAGGGACTTCAGAGGGGCCAGCTCATCGATGGTTCCCCACCGGATGAGCGTCACCTCTCGATGACTGCGGCAGCAGCAGCAGCAAGCGAGAGACGACGGGTAGCGGGGAACTGGCGATAGGTTGCAGACGACAGGGTCTTTTTTTTCCTTATTCTTTGCGCCCGAGGCCAGTCGGGTCAGACGCTCCTCCTCGACCAAGTGAGATTGGGTGGTCACAGCCCTGCGTGCAAGCTGGAGTGTGGTTGGCTTTGCTGGCCACTCAATGATGGTGGTCGCTGCCCTTTGGCCCCTGTGGCCCCCTGGTAAATCTCTGTGCGCCTGGAACCCAGCCCCATTGTCCCCGGAAGCAGGGCAGGGTCTTTGTTTGGTTCTACAGGCGTCCAAGTCAAGCATCGCGGGGCCAACTGGGTCGCCATATGGATGGCCCTATGCCCTTCAAACGGCCCAAGAGGACCGCCCCGAGCTTCCAGAGCGCCGTCTCCACGCCCGCCTTTTCCCGCCGTGCCATTCATCCACTAAGCCTACCAAGCTGCCCACCCGCCCACCCACACCAAGCCCACTCACGTCTGTTCCTTACCCGCTTCTCTGCCGGCCCCGTCCAAGTAGGCAGACGTCGTTTAATATCAGCCCGTTGTGCAGCTCATCGTCCGTCCACATTCCTACGATCTGGGTTTTGGGCCCTGGTTTTCCAATTCATAACCTGCCCAGCAACGTCATCTTCAGTCGCCTCTTGCCTTGATTGCACCTTGTCGCGTTCATCCATCACTGTCCGTCTTACCATTCAGCCGCATCTGTCTCCGCCACGGCCGGCCTCGCTCCAAGACCGCTTCTGTTGAAAGGACCCGCTTGGACCTTCCTGACGCCCAGCCTCCTCTGCGTCGCCACAACGCCTAATACGAGATTCGCCGCTCACCGTTGCTCCGTTTTGTTGTTCATGGGCAAGACATGGTCTCTCTTTCTGGTTTGCCTCACGTCAGAACCTTGCTTGTCTAATCGAAGGGCTGTGGTGTTTGAATCTCGTCTGCTGTCGTCCATGCTCCTATAATCACAATTCCATCTTCAGGTGCCGGTGTGCATTGTTTGGGTTTCTCCTCTTTCGCAGCTTCAGGACGTCTCTTTTCTTATCAGCATTCAACTTTCATCAATCTAAGACCCGCAGGCATACTACTCGCATTTGTGTCCGTATCATTTCTCGCCACCGTTCATATCTTGCCGCTCCGGTTGATACTCCATTCTTCGCCATCCTAACCCTTCTTAATCGACGCCCTGTTTTGTTTACCTGTATCTGTTACCGAATATCTAAACCAATAACGGCTCCAACGACGTTAGCTAAGACGGCTCTATCATCGAGGTTGCGTTGGCGTGACAATGGCTCAGGCAGAAGTCGCTGCCTCTGGGCCGCCACCACTTCAACAACCACCAACACCATTATCGACCCAAGGATTTCTCCGCAAACTCTTCAGCCGGCAAACTGGTGGTAGTATAGCACCTGTCGCGACCGAGCAAATGTCGGATACAGAGCAGACAGGCGGCTCTACTGACCCTGAAAAGGACGGCCTGATCCGTCGAATGTCCCGGAGAGTTGTACCTGGCCTGCCTCGCGCCCAGACTTACAAGCGCCAACAGTCAGAGCAGAGGGCGAATTTGGCACCTGTTGATCCTTCAGCAGATGAGCGTAGGGCTGTTTCAGTTGACCGTCGCTCCCGTGAACCCCGGGCCTCGTTCACCTCTCAGCCTCATACAGACCCCCGCATCAGTGCACCCGGGGTTCTCGGCTCCGCACATGATGACGCTCCTCACAATGCGCCCCAAGCTCCAGCTTTGACCACAACCGCCGCCGAAGATCCTCTTGGAGATGCTCAGCTAAACCATGCGGGGTATAAAAACGATACAATTGGCTTCGCCGATGAGGCCGCTGTCCAAGACAACGTATCGGTTACTGATGCCCATTCCATATCAAACTCGCAGTATGAGGCCATGATTCACGAGGAGCTTGAGAATATCTGGATCCTTAACCTTAGCATGCACTTTCGCGATCGATCAAGAAGGGAGAAGTTTTTTGTCACTTACCGAGAACAAGAACATCTTTGGCGTCGCGTCACCATTTCTCTCGATTATCGAAATGCGCCCCCCAATTCGTTGGAGATGGACTTGATACACACCCACTACCAGAGAGAAAAGAGTGCAAAAATATATGAAGCCATTCGCGAAAGTCTTCGAGATATTCAATTTTATGAATCTGTTACCAACCTTAAGCTTCAGACCACGGATGGAAGGCTCCACGTCCATGTGGTTGAGGATGGTAATGTAAGTAGCAATAGCGCTCATGTTTTTGCTGGGTTTGACCTGACGAAATTTATTAGGAAATCATTCAATATCCTAATGTCTCCCAAATTAAACATTTAGGCTGCCGACGGGTTCGAGAAAAGGACATTGTTTTCGACTCACACATGTCTGGGTTCGTGTATAAAGTGCGTGTCAATGGCCAGACTCTCATCAAGAAGGAAATCCCCAGCCCTGACACTGTCGATGAGTTTCTGTATGAGGTCAACGCCCTAAATCGGCTTGGGTACTCGAACAACGTTATCAGTTTTCATGGCGTGGTTGTGGATGACCATGACGAGTGTGTCAAGGGACTTCTTATCAGTTACGCAGACCAGGGTGCCCTCATTGACATTATTTACGAAAATTGCAAGGACGGCGATTATGATATTCCTTGGTCGACACGGGAGAAATGGGCGCGCCAGATCGTCGAGGGATTGTCTGACATCCATGAATCTGGCTTTGTGCAGGGTGATTTTACACTGTCAAACATCGTTATCGATGATAGCAATGACGCCAAAATCATTGATATTAACCGAAGAGGCTGCCCAGTGGGATGGGAGCCTCCCGAAGCGACACCATTGATTGAATGCAACCAGCGGATTTCAATGTATATTGGTGTCAAGTCGGATTTGTACCAGCTGGGGATGGTCTTGTGGGCTCTTGCAATGCAAGAAGATGAGCCTGAAGCTCAAGGGCGTCCGCTAATTCTTGGGCCCGAGGTTAACATTCCAGACTGGTATCGACGGATGGCCGAAAGCTGCCTCAATGATGATCCTCGAATGCGGCCCTCGGCACAATCGCTGCTTGACATGTTTCCTTCGCCGTCAGATCACGAAAATTGCGGTAAACTAAACCCACCCCTGATGTCGGTCGATGGAGATTACGCGTTGAATCAGTATCTTGTCGACGACTACCACCCCGATATGCAACCTCACATCAAAACGGTTGAGCCACCCAACAATTGGTCATACATGGCCCGGCCATACACGGAGCTTAGCCCGATGGCCATTGAGCCACACTACTATACACGAGGTCGTTCGCCCCCCAGTCCGCTGCCAAGCAATTATGACCGATGTGACTCTCCTCGTCGTATGCACGATGTGGCTGCTTGGGCAGCCAACAGAGATATCCCGTCTTCATATAGCGATGTGGGTCAAGATGACGTGCCACTGGAGGAAACGCCTGTTGCGAACAAAATCGTGCACCTTGAACCTAGCACTATCACGACACCCGACGACTTTGTCGACGAAAAGGCAGATAATTCTAAAGACGTAGCCGTGAGTGGTGATGAATCAGGAGAGAACCACGGCAGGATCGCTTTGATGACCAAATCCATTGAACCAGACGAAGCCAAAACCGTGGATCAACCAGAAGTGGAATATATTTTGGAACCATCTACTGTCAATTCGACGTTGGTAAAGCCAGTGGAAGTGGTAGGAGAGGGGTTCAGTTCAACTTCAAAAAGCGCCACCATGCCGGGGCTGATTGAGGAAGACAAAGACTACATCTCTACGAAGGCAGATAGTGCTTGCGATGTGGTGATGCCTCCAGTTGAAGCCTTGAAGGAGGTGACACATGAGGTGACACATGTCATGAAGGAAGAGCCGTTGCCTGAGACAAAACCTATCAGGTCTAAAGATAGCTTGCTGGAAGACGGGAAACCACAGAATGTGCTCAACCGCGTGGAATCCGTGAATGAGAAATACATTCCGCAGATGCGTTCCCCAGTAGAGAAGGGGATCACGGAAAGCCAAGAATTGAAGGTAAAATCGATCTATGAAACAGAGGTGCAGGGCACCACGGCACCTGAACCCGTACAAATCGCGACAGAAGCGTCTTCGAGGACGGTAACTCCGTCCAAAGGCCTCCGTTGCGCGGAAGATCAAGCCATCCCAGCCCGAAGTCCAGAACAGTATCAGCTGTGGGAAGGCCTAAAAGGCGCAAGAGATGGGGTTTCATGCAATGCAGGAAACGCCAAAACTAAGGACCCCGATTCGCTGACTGGGATCGGCGCCGCGCATATGAATCATGAGGGCAATACGAAACGACCAAACAATGAGATTGATGAGGATTTGAGAGTTATGAAGTTGGAGTCGCTAAACACGAAGACGAATGCAAAGCCACCGACGGAAACGATATAGCATTCCCTTGCGCATTTGCTGTTTGTTTTGTTCTTCCATTCTATTGATGGTTCGGCATCGCATGTATACTTGCAACCAATGAGTTTTTTTTTCTTTTTTCTTTTTTGGGCGGGTAACTGAATGGGAATTTGCATTGCAAAGGTGAGCATGATCATCATGAATTGGTTAATGGGTTTGGGACGGTTTAAAAGGGAATTTAGTGTTGCGATGATTCAACGGAATAGAGGCTATTTTTAGCAAGCTCAATATCTGTCCCTTTGTGTACTTTTTTTTTTTTTTTGTTTGACATGGGGCAACATAATCATAACTATGACTAGTAACAAGAATCATGAATCTGTGGATAGCGAAATGTAAAAGGAGGTTTCAATGTATCAATATAATTAGAATAGGGTGCAAAACGAGCTTGCAACATTTGCTCTACTGTCACGCAAGCTTGAGCGGTTGGCTATCTTATCTTGACAGGTGAAAAAGGGGATAGCGGGTCAACATGGAAACCTTCTGGAAGGATTAAGGATGGGCTAGGGCACGTGATTTATAATTGTGTAAATGTAATCCTCCTTCGTTCATTCTACAAATTCGAGCTCTTCCTTGTCAGCATCCCCATTCAGAGTATATGTTATTGAGTACAAAGAAGAGGATGCATGAAGGAAAAGAGAGAAAACAAAATGACCGAGCAAGCTCCCAGTTGCAGCCCGGATCATTCAAAGGTTGGCGAGGACTTGATCACGACATGGGCACGGCATGCATTCCATCTTTAACAGTAATATTCAACATAATCACGTGTTCAACATAATCACAGGCCAATGCCGACCCAACGATGCGATTTTGAGCATCAATGACTGAGGCACCGTCGGATTCCCACAACAGGAAACCGACGGAGCCGAGGCGGAAGGCCCAAGCGCCGATTCGCTGCTGGGCTTGGCGCAACCGATCTACGGTTTCTGTTGGGGAAAAAGCTGGGGGAAGGAGCTGCCAGATCATCATCATGACATGACTGATTTGCGTGCACCAGAACCCGCTTTATTGTGTATTGCATCACAAGCCTTGGAGATGGACCGAGGCATCTCTGATACCCCGTGGACATTGACCAGGTAGATTTGCAGGTGTGTGTTGGCGAAGTCAAGGTTAGGAAAATGGGGGACCCAGTTTACGCCGAGGGTTCTTACTCATATGCTTGATGACCGTGGTGATTCGGTGGCGTGGATTGGCCACTGTAGGTTGTTGGGAGAGCCCGAGGGCATGGATGTTAGACTCCAAGATGAATACCTGACCGATCCGACATTTGGGTTGAAAGGGCCTGCTCGGCAATACGTGGGGAACCCCAACCCCATGGCTGTCTTATGATATCAGATGTCTCCGAGAGAATGGAATGGATGGGTGTTATCAAAGGTAAGGTACTTCGCACATAGGACCGACTGCATTGAGTGAAGGCACGCGGCAGTTGAACTATGCTTGTAACCCAATGCGAGCACTAGTGAGTGATGACATATATTATCAACCACCTTACCGAAGCTGACTGTGACTAATTTTCCAATGCGAATTTTGTGCGCACTATTATAGGGCAACCTGATAATGTTGATCCCCTGTGCCATGTCTGCGATAGTGGGCGCGCATGTGTGTGATGGTCGGCACTAGGTTCAACCTGTCGCTTGCAACAACTACTATCTTCTTGCTGCGGATGTGACATAATCAGTATATCATAATCCGGACGAGGCGATGCTCCAAACATCCCCTCGACGCACCGCTTCTACAAGCTTTGTCGTACCCCATGTTTGTTGTATGTCGTGTGAGTTCGCCGTGGTGTCTTAGACTAGCATTGCAGAACGCTTTGGGGACCAACGGAGCTCCGCGTCAGAACCGAGCATTTACCCTGCCAAAACGCCGGAGCTTGCGGAGCTTCCCCTGCCGCCCTTGGAGCTGCAAGGCACGCGCCGGCTCCTCAGATGCAGTTGGCTCAGCGTCTCCCTGAGCATGAAAAGTGATGCAAAGTACCCTGCCAGCCAGGTTTCTGCGACACGGTACCTGCCGAAAAAAAAAAAATTACCATGGCTCCCGAGCGGGAGGGTGTGAACCCCTGTGTTGATTGGTCTGCTTCCCGCACGGACCAGTTGAGACCCTGGGAAGAAAAAGTTGTTGGGGAAAGGGTGGGGGACGTGTCGTGAGATGTTGGGAACCGCAAGACAGAACTTGAAGTTCCACCTTGAAAAAAGAGGCAAAAGAAGAAGAAAAAAAAAATTGTACCGACTGGGTCTGCATCATGTTCCCCGCCAGCCCCCCAGGCTGCTCCTGGGTACCCCGATTGTCGAATGCCAGGCTGCTGATTTCCCACTCATGGGCTGATTTTCTGGCATTATTCTTATTCTTGGGGTCATCTCGGGTCGACATCTAGATAGCACCTGGATGCTCAAGGCATGGGGCCGAGCAATCCGATATCAGTAGCGTAGGGACGTGCATAAACATCAACTGAATCAAGGACACGGTAGCCGCTGAAGAAGTCACCCAGGCTCGGGTCAACAAGTTTTGTGGCAATCGCCGGGCAAGCAGAGACAGGTTGTGGGAGTATCATCTCCATGTGAACTGGGCTAAGGAGGAAACCCAGACAAAAGGCAATTCAATGTACGCGGACGGTACCTACGAGGTACTCGTCAAAACTCTACCATGAGTCGCCACTGGCATGGCAGGTTTCCACCAAATACTGGATGCGTTCCACAGTACCAGCCTTCGCATTTTAGATAGGCGATGAGGTACTGGCTAGGTATCTATTTCGGCCATGTACCGGGAAGAAATCGGGGACTACTGGGCTCGCCGTGTATCTGAGAGCAACCACCGAGGCAGGGTTGCCTTCCGTCCGTCCCTCCCCAAAGGATTTTTTTTTTGTTGCTGAGGGTGTGTAGCTACTGGGGGGTGGATGGTGGAAAAACCAACAGCTGTGCGTTCGACGGTTACACTTCGACAAGGCTCACATACCTCCCGTGTGATATCCATTGTGACACTCATTGTGATATTAGGTCTATTGGTGGGTTCCCTATTGATGACGCACGTATGCCTGTTCATTGACGGCAAGAAGCTCATGCAATTGCGAAACTGAGGCCATTGCCTTGCCATAAATACTCCCATTCCCTATGCTCTTGCTTTCGCTGCCTCACTGTGCTTTCCATTCATTCTTGCTCGCATACCCCAGATTAGCGACCAAAATCGGCCTCTAGCAAACGAGTCCGCATTCAACAGAGAACGAACAAGGGGTGGCCCCTACAAATCGCCCCAGATCCTTTGGCCTGCTTGTGCGCACATCGTCTCGTCTTGTTGTGCCGCCGCCCGCCTCTCAATACTTCACTACGCACACCCCTGCCCCAATCCACTATTCCTCCCTGCTGCTTCCCTCCCGTTCCCTTCCACTTATCCACCTCGCCCGGGTCCGGGTCGGCTCTGATTGTATAAAGGTCTTTTGGCACCTCCTCCCCAACCAGTTCTCGCGATTAATCCCCAATCCATTCTTCTCTTTTTCTTCATAAACTTTTCAACGAGGGTCTCTTCTCTGCCTTAAGAGCCTCACCCATCTTCTTCTGAGAAGGTCAACCAACTCTTCACTTCACTGTGAACGAGAAATCACCCTGCCACCCGGATTCGACGCTCGACTTGTCCTCGATAGCACCAAACTTCTCCAGTATGTCGTCGTCCTCCGTGGACGCCAAGGCCGCCGCCGCCTTTCCCGATGGCACCAAGGACTATGTTCCCCTTCGAGGCAACACTGCAGCGAAGGCTGATGCCATCAAGGCAAACAAGCCTCACATTACAGACCTGCCCATTACATGGTCCAACTGGTACCAGCACATCAACTGGCTCAATACCACTCTCGTCGTCTTCATTCCCCTGATTGGCTTTGTCTCTGCCTACTGGGTTCCTCTCCACCGTTACACAGCTCTCTGGGCTGTGATCTACTACTTCAACACGGGTCTGGGTATTACTGCTGGTGTGTACAATCCGAACCCGAGATATTTTGCTCTGCGACTTGCAAGAACCCATTCTGACAATTATAGGATATCATCGCATGTGGTCTCACTCCGCCTACAAGGGCACCACGCTCCTCAAGATCTACCTTGCTGCCGTCGGATCCGGTGCCATTGAGGGTTCTATCCGATGGTGGTCGTATTCTCACCGTGTCCACCACCGATATACCGATACCGAGAAGGATCCTTACTCCGTTCGCAAGGGCCTCCTTTACTCCCACCTTGGCTGGATGGTTATGAAGCAGAACCCCAAGAAGCAAGGCCGAACCGATATCACCGATCTCAACGAGGATCCCATTGTTGTTTGGCAGCACAAGAACTTTATCAAATGTGCTCTCGTCATGGCATTTGCTTTCCCAACTCTTGTTGCTGGCCTTGGCTGGGGCGACTGGCTTGGCGGTTTCGTGTACGCTGGTATCCTCCGTGTTTGCTTTGTCCAGCAGGCCACCTTCTGCATCAACTCTATTGCCCACTGGCTTGGTGACCAGCCTTTCGATGATCGCAACTCTCCCCGTGATCACGTCTTCACTGCTCTCCTTACTCTTGGAGAGGGCTACCACAACTTCCACCACGAATTCCCATCCGACTACCGCAACGCCATTGAGTGGTACCAGTACGATCCCACTAAGTGGAGCATCTGGATCTGGAAGCAGCTTGGCCTTGCCTATGATCTGAAGCAGTTCCGTGAGAACGAGATTGAGAAGGGCCGTGTTCAGCAGCTTCAGAAGAAGCTTGACCAGAAGCGTGCTACTCTTGACTGGGGTATTCCCCTCGAACAGCTCCCCGTTATTAACTGGGACGATTTTGTTGCTGAAGCTAAGGCGGGTAAGGGTCTGGTTGCTATTGCTGGTGTCATCCACGACGTGACCAGCTTCATCAAGGACCACCCCGGTGGTAAGGCTCTGATTAATTCTGCTATTGGCAAGGATGCCACTGCTATTTTCAACGGTGGTGTCTACAATCACTCCAACGCTGCCCACAACTTGCTCTCTACCATGCGTGTTGGTGTTCTCCGCGGCGGTTGTGAAGTTGAGATCTGGAAGCGTGCTCAGTTTGAGAACAAGGACATTACCTACATGAATGACTCTGCCGGCCAGCGCATTGTTCGCGCCGGTGCCCAGGCCACCAAAGTTGTTCAGCCTGCCGCCAGTGCTGACGCTGCTTAAGCGGGATAGCAAGTTTGCTTAATGACGAGAGAACGAATGGATAATTGATCAGTGTCACGACTAGGGAGTAGTTGGGAAGGGGGATATCTTTCCTGTCAACTTGACGCACAAGTTGCCGATGCAGGAAGGCAAGCATGTGAAATCATGCAACACATACTCACCACACTCAAAACTATAGTATGTCGACGCAAAACCAAAACATTTGATTTATGAATGGCGTTCATAGGGGGTTTGGCATGCGTCTTTTCTTTTTTATGTGTCTATTACTATTTTCAATACGCCGGACTAGATTGGGCGCCGAAGAAACAGCAGGTAGCCGATATGGGCTCATCCTGAGAACAGGGGACCAAATCACGGTCCCCTAGCTTTTGGAGATACTCGAAAATTAAAAAAAAAATGGCAAAGTAATCTTGAAGTATTCAGATTTCCTCATCTAAATCAAATCATAACGTGATTGCACATGTGAGCTGTCCCAAAATGGATCTAATAGCACGTCTCGTCTTCAGTTGAAGCACAGAGGGGTCCTTGATGTCTTCTAGACCATAACGTCTCCATGCCATTAAAACTATATCGGTGCCCCCAATGACGCGAATGGCCCAAGAAGTCTGACTTGACGTTAATGAGGCAATGATAGTAGAGCTCCGGGCATTCGTCGTTCACATCTGCCTATCGTCCAAATTTTTGAAATTTGGGTTTGCCAATTTGGCGCAGTACATAGACACACACACATATATGCTTGACAGTTTCGTTAAACCACCCCTGGTTCTACTGGGAGAACTTAGGAGGCGTTGTGCTTTGGTGCAAAAACGATCATGCCCAAAGCAACAGCATCATGATAACCGCGAGTTGGTTTGTGAATATATTATGACGACATATCCGAGCCGGTTTCGAAAAGCTTTTACAGGCCTGTTGTCTGATTTATGGCGTAGCCATGCGCTGTTTTACCATTGCCAACTCTGAGCTCTTGGCCCACACACCATCAGGTTTTTGGCGATAGCATAGCAAACGCCCATCGTCACCCGTGCTACCAAGTATTTGACCATCATCATCAAAACCAACACGCCATACAGGCGTTCGATGATTGTCTAGTCGAGATATTTCTTCAACTGTGTGCTGTACTTGACCTGGCTCACCTGCCCAGTGGCGATCGCCAGGGTTACCTGACTTGGCGAGACTGGCACTAAGAGTAGAAGGGTGATGCTGGTGATGAGATTGATGTTGAGGTTGTTGGGGGAGGTATTGAGGAGTTTGTGGCTGTGACTTTTCGCTAGGAGCGCCGCCGCCATTGGGTTTATTCTGGTATGATGTATCTCTTGAGGTGAGATATGGCGTCGATCTGAGTAGGTCTGCAGCAGACCATGATTTGCCGTCATCCTCCGAATAGGGCGTTTCTACTCGAAACACACGAGCATAACCATCCTGACAAGCGGTCGCTATGATATCGTAGCCTCTGATGTTTCCTGGAGCCCAGGCTACATCGCGGACCAAGCCCCGATGTCCCTGTATCTCCACAGCAAGGTAAAATTCCTTTTGTGTCTGTTGGACACCCATTGATGTTGCAACAACATCTCGAGATCGGTAGACCTTAACTGCGTTCATTGCCGCCACAACAAGACCAAGAGAATCAGTAGGTACACCAGCGCGCAAAGCAGTATAGCAGGGCTCTGGGTTTGGATCGAATCTGACACGGAATGCGAGTTCTTCACCACGACTGGGCTTAGGGGCAACCGTGAATTCGTCTATCGATGCATATTCTGTCAGATTCTCAGGTTGATCGTTTTCATAAATTGTCAGTCGACCGTCAGTTGCAAGCAAGGCGAGATAAGTATGGCGAGTTTCTTCATTGTGTTTCATTGAAAATGATCGATATGGGGCCTTGTTGGATCGTGTGTCAAAAGCAGGTTTGCCGTTACCAGATCGGCCCGTACAGAAGCGGCGGCCGGGGGCGGCGGAGGGATCTTCTGTCCAGAGGCGGAACCATCCCTCGATACCAATAGAAGCAATCAAATTAGGGTAGACCGTGGAGGGGAGCCATTGGAGCTGGGATTGAGTGTTAGCAACATATATGCACGACAGAGCTGACATTGGATCGAGACATGGAGAGGGGTATGATATATGTGGGACAAGGTGATGAGGCGGTAAGTAATAGGGTTGCATGTTGCAATTACATGGGCGGAATATGCATTTACCTCCAAGATCTCCCCGCCATGAGCAGTCCATGTATCGCAGAGGCGCCAGGTGCCATCCTTGTGGCGGTTGAAGACGCGGATCTTGCCATCGACAGAACCGGTAGCGCAGCGATCGCCATATGTGTTAAATGCGACGGCTTGGACGAGGTCCTTATGGCCATGCTGGAAGTTGAGATCGAAGCTTGGTTTTTCTTCGTTGGGCGAAGGGGGGATGGAGGTTGAGGCCATAGTCGGTGAGGAAGGGCCTGGCGAGCCGAAGGAGAAAGATCGAGGCGGGTGCCCCGGCGAATGCGGTTAGGGACTTGGATGCGATACTATGCGATTGGGTGATAGAGGAAGCCCGTCGGCGCACGTCACGGTCGAGATGGCGGTTGCTGCGACTTCGGGTTGCTGATGGGTGGTGTGTTGTTGGAGGGTACCTGGGTAGTTGTGCTCCACTGCGGCTCAAGCTTCAAATCCCTGTCAGTGCAGATGTAGGGAGATTGCCCCGCGGCGATGACACAAACAGCATTACAAGGCATTGCCACAAGGAAGCCGATATATAAAACCAGTATTCAATGTGAGAAGAGTAATTGATATTCCCAACACCTTTTTTTCTCTTTCTTTTCTCTCTCCTCTCATCAAGGTTTCATATAATCATCCATTGACTCGAAAAGGCAGGTCATGAATCACAAGGCCGCTCACCCTTATTTTCGAGACACCTCTGACAGCCAGCGACACTATCACTCACATGATTCAACGCCTGATGAAACCCACCCCCTCAAGTTTGAAGGGTTTGGTGGAGTAATCAAACTAGGCGTGATGATAATATGCATGACTTCCTTTACAGATGAAATCATCTGACCAGACCCGATGTATATTTCACCATGGTCACTGCTCGTATTCGGCTTCTTTCCCAATCAAGGTCTACGATTCCATACTCCATGGCCGTGACACTCTCAAAATCAATCATCGAGATTTACCACTGAACGGCTGTAATTGGCAAGAATAATGTTTGAGATTCGACAATGCTAATTACCCAGCGATGCCTTGTACATGGCCTTGTAAAAACACTTAATATTGTGTTTTAGACGACAATTTCATGTATAGGTATGAACATTATTAAACGTTCCATTTGAAAAAGCTGATGTTCATTTTCCTGCATCCCCAACGAATGCAATCATCATGAGGTCAAGTTACCCTTCTCAGAAGCATTGGTCACGAGGGGAGGCAACCATTTTGTCAAGAATTCAATCATACCCAATGAGTACTCCAAGAATGACTTGGGCTATGGGTTTTCTAATCTTCAGCCCGATTTACGGAAATTACAACAATACCAACTAAGAAAAATATTGTTTTCTGTGCCGGTTTGCGACCAGTTTGCACAGAAAGCAGTTGAGAGAATAGATCGGCATCAAGATTTACACCAATGCCAGATGCCACAAAATGATGGCGGCAAGATTATCTGCATGGTTGATTCTAAATAAGATGGCTTAGCTTGGAGTGCCGTCAGTTCCTTAAATATCAGTATTGACCCGTCCGCGTAAACATGGCGGGCGGGGAAAGCTTGTGCTCTTGGTGACAGAATAATGGCATGCTGCACAAATTTGTCTCTCGATTCAGCTCTCGCAACAGTTAATTCAAATAGGTAATTTTAAAGAAGAAATGAAGTAAACTTTCCTTTCTGATTTTTTTTTTTTTAAAAAAAAATTTAATCCTAATCTCATTTTCCCCCCCTCACTTAAGCTCATTTCTTTTTCAGTTTCTTCATTTCATCCTGCAACGATGTGCCACATTTTTGTCACTCGCGTGCCAGTATACCCGCACCGTGCCTAACAACCAGCCACCCCACACTAGTCATCAGCAGCAAACAGCTGCCAGCCATAGCGCAACCTTGCAAAACTTCACGTCAACAACATCCAAACCATCGCCAATCCCCATTGCCCTCTTCCACATCATCACTAGCACGCAACAACATGTCGCACCTTACGAATCCTATAGCCACAGCATCCCAGATATATCATCGATCCTCCTTTTCAAGTCTACCCCAGGACCTACAGGATGCAGTCTTCATCGCCTCTCAATGTCTCACCCAAGCTGCTGGCCGGCTGCTCGAACTTCCTCAGTCGGTAACAGCCCAGGCAAACGTCATCCTTGCGCGGTACTGGCTAGTCGACTCCCCAATGGCGAATGAATTTGCCGTACCGTACACCCTATTGCAATTTGCAGACCACTCCTTCGCCCATTACAGCGCTAACAACGTTCAGGACACTTCAGCTGCTGCACTCTACCTCGTCGCCAAGATGGGCCCAGAGCCTCGGTCTCCCCGTGACCTGTCGAATGTTTACGCCTACCTACTCTCGGAAAACTCCTCATTTTCGCTACCCCGAGACGTTCCCGCAAACGAGCCTAAATCTTACTACGTATCAGAAGCCGACTACTTTGCCTTCCAGAACCGAATCATAGCTATCGAGGCTCGCATACTATACGCACTTTCCTATGACACCCACGTCTCCCTTCCTCATGCCCTCGCCATCACCTACCTTCAAACTCTCGATTTTCTTGCAAAGTCTAAGTCTATCATCTCGCTTCGTACCATTCAGTACCTTAATGCTGCGTTGCTATCGCCGCAGACGGTGTATCTTACGCACCAACCCAATGCTCTCGCAACCGCGGCAATTTACAACGCGGCACGAGATGTAAGTGCCAAGATGCCCGAATGTGCATGGTGGGAGGTGTTTGATGTTGACAGGGAAGAGCTGGGTTTTTTGGTCGTAGCTATGCGTAGCGTGGAAAACTACATGCAAAAGCAACGAGACGAGATGCCTCAGCTCGCCCATGGAATGCTTACACGAGCTGCTGTGGAGGGCGAGATGCATAAGAGGGGTCTCCATGCTGGTAATGACACCACACAAGCTGATGAAGAACAGCGCATTATGGACATGATGGACGAGAGGTAGACACCCTCACATCTTCTGGATGGTCTGTTGTGTCTCTATTTCGCATTGGGTCCTCATGGTCGATTCAGTCCTATCCTTATCCTAGCATGCCGCCCTTTCCCATGCTGGTGAAGATATCGCAGGTGACCTGATGTAGCACATCGTCCTGTTATCTCGACCCTCCTGTAAAACGATATTTCCCGAGCATCAGGCCATATCCTACAACAGAGAAAACATAAAGGTGTGCGACATGGACCATTGAGACACCGAGGGGATGGCAACAACTGTGGATAACTTGCCCACTAAACTGCAGTAGCTTGAATGCTGCCAAGCCGCAACGGACGAACAAGAAGGAAGGCGATGCGAAATCACACCTCAAAACGCCAAGATACCAACGAAGCTTTGCCAAGTGAGACTTTTGACTTAACGACAGGTTATGCATATGTGTAAGTTTCCATCGCTCTGGTTACCTAGAGTGTACTACGGTTCCCAGTATGACGCGTATGAAACAAGAGCAACAATGTGACGGTATGGCTTTGGCAACGCCATGTGCAAACCACTACCCGGTTGAATATATTTGTCGAATGGACATTTATCGACTAACGTTTTACGTGGAGTCCAACAAGGCTTGTCGCGAGATCCCTTAATAAAAGCCTCATGATCAAGCTTTAACCTAATATTGCGAAGGTATTGCATACTCATGAAGCCCTCAGGGATATGCGGTGAGGGCTGGCTGGGGGCCCCTTCGCGGCATAAACCAATCATTTATGCAGCCATCGTGGATCCCGAATGCGGGGATGACTTTGTCCACGATGCTCTGTTGGGAAGTCGGGACATCCCTCAACGTCATTGGGATCGTCAAACCCACCGAAGAGGTACCCTCGCCAGCAACTAGCATCATAGCCACTGCCAACGCGGTAGGTTACTGGCTAGATAAAAAAAAATTACTGCTGACCTACATGGAAAGCCTGTCTCAACAAAGGCCTCTGCACAACGACGATCGGGATTAGGCCAGAGTTTTTTTCTTTCTTTTTGTTCTTGGCTATCGACAACGTGTTCTCACTTGAACCGGGAATCAATCAATGGCTACAATACCTGAGTGTACATGAGGAGGCGTCGTCCGGAATCGCGGATGTTAGCTAGCCGTGGCGTATGATTAATTAGCTATCTTGTCCGAGACCCTCTACAGGTCCCGACCAATACCAGCAACCAGAAAGTAGCGAAGGCCGGGAAAGGCGGATCGGAATACATGTACCTGCTGCAGTGTGCCAATCACATTCATCTCAAGTAATCCCCGTTGGATTCGGAGGGGGGCGATTAACATCGGCTTCGCGCCTTTTTTTGTTGCGTGGTGGACAACCGGTGGGCCTAATGAGTGGCATCAGCAGCGGAGATTGGTTGAAAGTGATGCCCATCGGCGTCTTCTAGAAGGCGTGCCGACCCACACACACACACACACTCGACTGCAGGTGCAATTCCGTCCCAGCCGTGCCATATCCCACCCCCTGTCGGTCCTTTATGGGATGTGGACGTTGTCTCCTGTCAACACTCGGTGGCCGTGGCGTTTTTTGTCTCACTTCTTGCTGCTGGCCCGGACCCGTGGGGACGGAGCACGGTGCCACTGGGGTGCCCTGGCAGCCTTCAGATCGTGGGGCGAGCTGAGGTTGCGCAGTGAAGAAAATGGCTCACTCCATTAGCCTCAGGATAATCTATGTCTGGAGGGGTCCAGGAGGAGGAGGGGTATTGGGGGAACGATGAGATACGTATCCAGCCTCTATCGTCAAGTATATTAAGGGACCTCTGCCCTTCTTCGACATTTTCTCCCGTCCCCATCCTTCAATTCTTTCCCTCTTCCTCGCTAGCAGCCCGTTGACAAGCCTCGTGCTTCTATCACTTACACCACCACCCTTCTCACAAACACAACAAATTTCCATCATGCCTGAAGGCGCTGTTCCCATCCCCTCTGGCTTCGGTGACAACCGTGGCATCAAGTTCCACATCAAGACTGGCACCGCCAAGTACCAATGTGTCCTCCAGGATCGTCAGCATTAGTAGGTCCCTCAATTGTATTTTGATGCTGTTAGATCCTGATATTGACTTTTTTTCCAGCGAGAAGAGCAAGGCTACGCGCCAGAACTCGACCGACTCGGTCAGCTCCAGCGCTTCCACCAGCACCAACAAGTCCCACTAAAGTTTTCATGTCAGTACAAAGGTCGGGACCCAATTGAGGGGAGAAAGGGGCAAGTTTGGTGATTGTGTGTTGTGGTATCTCGCCCCCACGCAAGCATGCAGCGTTCGGGATGGGAAACTAAAAAGAGGACTTGGTGTCTAGTCCAGGAACAGGACTGGATTGGGTTCATTGATATCACTTATCGGCATCGGCATCAGCGACGGTATGGCACGGGGCATCGGCGCTCCTGTGAATTGATTTACATTTTGATTTTATGCACTGTATATCTTTCTAGTTTCTGGAACACACAAGTGCATGATGTTGTTGGAAGGTGAAGACAGCTTTCAAGACGAACCCCCCAATACACTTCAAACTGACAGGACACACACTTAACCCTCAACGGAGCCATGGAGCCGAAACGAACGCTAAGTTAACTTCAGGGTTCACTTGGTGATCCACCCAGTGGAACCAAGCTTCTTTGCAGGCGAGAGAGCCAAGTTTGGTTGTCTCTTGTCTTTTTGGATGACCGACCGAGTGTCAAGCTACTCCGCCAAATTGTGCCATGGGAACCCAGGGTCCAGAGGCGTACCAGGCGCTTTGACCCACTCGGGATCGATACCGCAGCCATCTGGACTCGGTCTCGGTATGCCTTATTTGTACATACACTCGGGTCAAGGAACTTAGGGTCGCGTCGACGCTCGCGTTACATTGCCCTCCAATGGCACCGCTGTCGAACGTGATTTCACCTCGGTGGCGGCGACTAGGAAGGGAGAACAAAGGGCGGGAAGGACGCAGGGGTGGGCAGCGGGGGTGGGATCGTGTGGTGTGTCTCTTATTCCCAGACCCATCAAGCGGCATCGGCGGCCGGCTCAGAACGGGAGGCAATTGAAGATTGAAGATTGCATTGTTGGTCGTTGCTCTTTGTCATTTCAAGATAGCTATGATACAGATAGGCTCACTTGCACAAAGCCGGTAGATTGTTGGCCCGTATGCATCGCCCGGTCTGGACGACAGACTGCATTAGCAGAACACTCGAGTCTTGTTCGCTCGACAATGGGTCAACGGGACACAGGATGGCTCGTGTCTCGCCTCGTGTTGTCTTAGCGCACTGGACAGGCAGACTCGGCCAAAAACAATAAACCTACATTCGTGGGGACTCTACTCGGGTCGCCAGCTGCCGCACGATAGATTGCGCCATCCGGGTCCCATTGCTTGTTGGTAGCGGACGGGGGGACTGGGATATCCGTGGACGAGGGCAATGGATGACGAATATGAGGGCACTCACGCCTTACACGCGGGCATTTACCACTTCCAACCAACGACTGTGGCTGGTGGTTTCGTTGGCGGTGGTAAAACGAGAGAGAAAGTGTGACATGCGCTGCGTACGTCACGCGCCAACCGCATGCAGCGGTCGATACGTCCTCCCTTGGGTCGGTGACGACTGACGGGAGATCTGGATGGGTAGCCTTTTATTAGTCTCCGAGTTTCCGCAGGCTGCTCCGTATAAGGTGCGCACAACCAGCCAGGTCAGCGGGAGGTCGAGGGAACCGTCAGCTATCTCCGGATTTGAACTTTCCTCTCTTTAAAAATCGGGGGCAGTGTGTGTTTCTCTTCCATTTCACCCATCACTCGCTTTCTTGACTCGCTCCTCAACGCAATCCGGCCAATCTTCCTCCAAAGGACACCGGGGGTCACGAGCTCCCTACGCTGCCGACACTTCCTGGCTGAGTTCGCCTCTCCAAACCCCCACTGGCCACCACGCGAACCCCGGAGTTCGAACCTCGACCATCGCTGTGCTGTCATCGAGATGCCGCACCCTGCGGTAGCTGCAGGTACGTAGCAAGACGATAACTGTTTCACAAACCCATTGTTGCATCCTCGATTTCGTTCTTGTGCTTTTCCAGTCATTAGTCAAGACCACCTCACCTTGCTGTCTCCATCAAGTACCCCGCGCTTCGCAGCACGCTTGTGAATCACCAGCTTGTCTGCCCCGTGCCCAGGTCCCTAAAGTTCTGCCTGGGCTCGCTTGCAACCATGCCTGAGCCACCCGCTCACCTGCTTCCTTCACATGTTCTGGTGGCAAATCCCATCCCACAGAGAGGCCTGCGCAAGCCTGATATCCCTTTCGCCTCTCACATTTTCACATTTCCAACTATTTCCCATCGATGCAGGCCTTTTCTGCATCGCTTCCTCGCGATATCTCTTTTCTCAGGCATCCTTACTTCGCTGTCTTTTAACGCCTGTCCTTCGCCCCACTTTAGCTTTCATCTGCCTGTCGTTCTTGCTCTCCCCTCTTTGATCTCGCTCTTCTCTTTGACCTGACCACACACGGGAAACAATATGCCTAACCATGTCGTCATCGCCTCAGGCGCCGTAGTTGCCGTCTCTGTGGCCGTTGCAACAGCCGTGGCCATATACGAGTCACCCGAAGTGCGTCGATACGCCGACGATGTCCGCCGCAGGATAAGCGTCGCTCTGCACGCCATGGGCGACAACATCAACCCCTCCCATCGCGAGCCGCTCTTCAACAGGCCCGAGGATGCGAACGGCTTCCTTGAGTCCCGCCGCGGCGCTGGCGCTGAAGCCGGTGTCGACGCCGACGAGGAGTCCCGCCGGAGACAGCGCGAAGAGCTTCTGTACTGGAACTCGGTTCGTCTTGAGAAGGAGAGAGAAAAGGGAGAATTCCAGGACGGATCTGAAAAAGAAAAGCCTGCCTTTTTGGATAACCGAACCCGGGGCTCCTCCTTCGATGACTTCCTTCGACAAGACGAGAATGCTGAGCAAGGAACATTTGTCTTCAACACTGGTGCCGACACGCACGCCGGCAACGAAGGTCTTAGGCACCGCGGAGCAGGCAACTCTACATCGATCTACACCAACCCTTTTGCTGACGAGTACAACATCGGATCTCAAGAGCTCAATGTAGTCGAGCCCAGCAACATCTCCCCCCCTAAGGATGAAATCTCCGACATTTACAGTGTTACCACTCGTGAGGATGAAAAGACTCCTCTGACCCCCGAGACTACTCCTGCCGTGCCCCATGTTGACCCTACTCCCGCTCACTCTGAGATCGCCTCCACTACTACTACCCTTGACCGAGAGCTTGGCCCCGATGAGTTTATGACTGCTGGCCAGGAGGACCGCAATGAGGCGTATGCTTCGATCCAGGCCTGGGCCGAGAGCTCCAGCCATGATTTTTACTCACCGCTGCCCGTTACTCCCACTGCCCCCGTTTCCGAGCCTGAAATTATCAGCGAGGGCCAGCTCACCCCCACCGACTCTGTTTCCGTCGTGGGCTCTATTGAGGATGCTGCTCATGATGCCATTTCGTCACAAGATGGCGAGGCAAGCCAATATTATGATGTTATGAGCGAGAGCTCCGGCATGGCCACTCCCGCCAGCTGGTCCGAGATTGGCAGTGTCATCAGCGAGAGCGACGCCCCCATTCCTGTGCGCTCATAGAAATCGTATTCGTTCGGTTTATCTTGATTTTTAAAACTTGGGCATTTCTTTCGCAGGAGTCAAAATCTGGTATAGGAATAACAATGCATAGTATAGGTCAAAGTATTCTATTTGTGAATTAGTTGTAAGAATGGAGTTTGGGTCTTCAGTCAACAGTTTCATATACATTTATATATCCGCTTCATTATCTCATAGCTACCTATTCATACCGTCTCCTCTTTGATACATGTCTATTCCTACAGCTCGCCGTCACCAACGCTCTTCAACTTTTCTCCGTATTCGTTCCAGAGCTGGTCCACGGGCAATCCAACCAGCTCAATCCAGAATGTATTTTCCTCGTACCTCTGAATCCTCAATTTTTCATTCATGCGGCGAATGGTGCCTTCTCCAAAGCGTCGCTCAAGGTAATCGAGAAAGTAAGCTGTATGTTGATAACCGGCATCCCACTGTCCGCTGGCTTCTCGCTTCCAGTGGGGAGGGCTAAGGCGGCAATTTAATCGAACCCAATCGGCAATGCCTTCGATGAGTCCTCCGGGGCAGGTCCCAAAGCCATTGCGCTGGAAGCAGTGGACGAGCTCATGAGTAATCACACCAGTGACTTCTTCTGGGCGACGCGAAGGAGGGCTGACGCGGTCGATGTAGCCGAGAGAGAAGTGGACCTCCTTATGATCATCGTCTAAATCAGAGCCCGTGGTATAAGCAACCCCAGACATGTCCCGAAGAATCAAGGTTACAGACCGGGTAGGGGGAAGGGTCGTGGTGGGGCAGTCCGGAGAATCGTAGAGCAGGGTGAGGACGTTTTGAGTAGCCTGGGCGAGGCACTCGGCTGTGTTGATGGAGTCCAGGAAGTGCTTCGCGCCCGGGTGAGCAAGGTCGCGGATTTCGAGACGAAGCTTGGGGAGTTTGAAGACGGGGGTAGCCGGTAACTTCTTCCCATGCCGGTCACGCTCAGATCCGGCTTCCGGCTCGGACTTGTCAGGCCGGGGCAGAGGGGACGAGGAGGCCTGATGGGTTGGCCTGGAAACGGAGGCGGGGGTGATGGTCATGGCGAGGAGGGAAGCGGGGGAGGGATTGGGGGTTGTAGGAGCAGGGTGAGACATGCGAGGCTGACGACTACGTGCCGACAAGAGGGTGGTTTAGGGAGAAGGGAGTTATGGTGCGACTTGGAGAGGAAGGGAGCGTTGAAGGTCGTTGGTGCCGTGCCTGAGTCGGTCAGAACCGAAAGGAGTGTGGCTCTGTCGGGAGACGGGACGGGGGTCTGTGGTCCGTGGGAACGGAGGGGTAGCAAGTGGGAGGGAACGGAATTCTTGAAAAAGCTCGGGCGAGTGACGGAATAGAAGGCTGGGTTGGGATATTCAGGCGAAAACATGAAGATGCCAACCAGAGCAGTTGCTCCCCTGCCTGACTATCCGCGCTTGTCCAATGTGGGTAGGGTGTTGTTGATTATTTACTTTTGAGAGCAGAGCTTCACTACCTGCATTCCTCGTGCTCGCTCGAGGGAAACACCATGAACAGCCTGAGGCGCTAAATGATCAGAGTCAATCAGCCCTGTGTACGATCTCAGGCAGCGGCCCATTCTTCAGCACATCCACGGACCGGTACCTTGCATGAATTGATTCACGTCATGCTACCACTATTGCATGCCACTTCATCGACAAAGAGCGTGCATGGGTCGCTCCGTCCAGTATCCGTCACGGCCCTCCACATGCCCCGCCAGGCGCCTTTGTCCCCGTTGTCCCCGCCCAGTTTCCGTCAGTGGATAGTTCAGCCCTGGAGCTCTGCAGCGCACAACAGCTAGGCTGCATCTTCCCCCCGAGAAAAAAAATGGTACCTTGAGGTAGCATGGGCTCTCCCCCCTGGGGCTACTACAGCAACCCTGGCCTTTTGTTTTCTTTTGCCCACTCCCGGCGCCCGACATCATCAGACGCCAGCAAGTCCCTTTCTTTGCCCCCGCTGCAGCGAGATAAACTAAGCTTGCTAAGCACAACAACAACAACACAACACCCACAACTGTCGAGAATCTTCTCGATGCGCTCGCTACTAACAGCGCCCCCATTGCTTCGCTCCGTTGTCTGCTGAGTCTCCAAACTGCAACCTGCTCGGATTCCCATCGGCGAATAGGTATGCGCATTTCCCTTTTTCGAACCCCCTCATCTCCGCATCGCACGCCCCCGTCCTAACTGCCGAGATGAGGGCGAGCATCGATGTCTCATCGCGTCGTTGCGCTCATTTCTCTTCTTGCACCGTCTCCGCTAGCTAACCACAGTCTTCTCCAAGCTGTAGATTCGTTGTACAAGCTCATGGCCGACGTAAAGCTTACCGACCAGCTGGTCGCCGACCTGATAAACATCCTGCGAGGCGATGGCAGTCTAGACAGCAAGGTCCAGTTCGTCACCACCATTAAATCGGGTATCAAGCAGCACAATGTCCCTGAGGCATCCATCCCGCAGCTCTTTGAGGGTCTGCGCACTGCTTCTACCTCGCAGCATGCCGCCCTCGTCAACGCCGGCTTCACAGCCCTCAACCATCTCCTGACCCGACTCTCGCGCCAGGAGCCAAAGCACCTCGCGAAGGAAGCGAACCGTACGCTGCCGCTTGTCATCGAAAAACTAGGAGATCACAAAGACAAGTTTCGCTCGCTCGCAAACCACTCCCTAATCACGCTATTCGCAGCTGCGCCCGCCGATGTCGAGCGGTTCATCCGGAATACGGCCATGGGAGGCAAGAACCCTAGGGCCAAGGAGTCAGCCCTGGCCTGGCTTTTACAGGTATGCGACTGGTCGCAAACATCGCCCTACACTCTATGAATATGTGCTAAGAATTGCTAGATGCACAACGAGCAGGGCTTACCATTCCGCGCCTATGTCCCCACCCTAATGGAGCTCCTCGAGGATGCAGACGGCATGGTTCGCGATGCTGCCAAGTCGACGGTTATAGAGCTCTTCAGGTATGCCATTGATCAATTACCAACTCTGGCGGGATATCTGACTTTTGTATAGGAATGCGCCCAATGCGGCCAAGTCTGACCTTAAGAGACAGCTCAAGAACTTCAAAGTTCGGCCTGCCATAGAACAAGCCATTATTAAAGAATTAGCACCTCCATCTGGTCGTCCCGAAACGCCCGCCGAAGCGGCACCGGCACCGGCGGCACCAGTGGCTCGTCCAGCAACACTTTCGGCCAGTGTTGGCTCTCTGGGAACTGAACGTCCAACAACACCTAGCGTCGACAGCAAGCCGGAAAACCTTGATCCCATCTTTGTCAACACCAACCGTGAACTCGATGACATCTTTAAGGAAATGGCATGGTTCTTTGAGGGCAGAGAGACGGAGCAAAACTGGCTCAAGCGAGAAGAATATATGGGCAAACTGCGACGACTCAACGTTGGCAATGCGCCAAATGACTTTGCTGAGACATTTCTTTCTGGACTCAGGGGAATGTTGGACGGCATCATCAAGTCCGTCAACTCCTTACGAACTAGTTTATCCAAGGAAGGTTGTGCTTTGGTACAGGACATGGCGGCAACTTTTGGACCCGCCATGGACGCCATGGTTGAGCTCCTCATGCAAACGCTCATCAAGCTTTCTGCTGGCACCAAGAAGATTAGCTCCCAGCTCGCCAATGTCACGGTTGATATTATCCTGAGCAGGGTATCATACACTCCTCGACTGATGCAGCATATCTGGGGCGCTTTTCAGGACAAAAACGTTGCTCCAAGGACGTACGCTACTGGCTGGCTGAAAACCATTTTGAAAAAGGAGGCTCAGCATAAGGGGCATGTCGAGCACACGGGTGGCGTGGATTTGATGGAAAAGTGTCTTAAGAAAGGTCTGGGCGATGCCAACCCAGCCGTAAGAGAAAAGACTCGATCAGCGTATTGGGCATTTTGGGCGGTTTGGCCCGCACGAGCAGATGCGTAAGTATTCATTGTTGGCTCTGGGATGGTGTGTTTGGCTAATAAAGATAGTATCATGGCCGACCTTGATGGAACAGCTCAAAAGCTGCTGAACAAAGACCCCAACAACCCCAACGGCCCTAAGAAGGGAGAATCGGTTGCTCGTCCAGGTCTGGGATTGTCGAAGAGCACTATGGGCACAAGCAAACCCAGTCTGAGGGAAACGATGATGGCTCAACGAAAAGCCAATCTCGCGACTAAGAACATCCCCCCTCGACCTGGATCTGCCATGTCTCATTTCTCCCCCGTGAAAACGACGTCTGGAGCCACAACCGCTTCGACCACAAAGTCTTCCACAACACGAACCCGCCCGGAGTCGTCCATCTCCGTGAATGCTGGGGGCATGTCAGGGGCCCCAATGCGGCCGACCAGGAAACGGGGCGACATCCCAGCTCGTCCAGCAACTGCCGGCCCTTACTCGGTGCGTGGAGGCCAGTCTTCCACTGAGATTGGCAGCCCCGAGAGCATCAGATCCAAGAATGTGACACCAAAGCGCAAGGAAACGACACCTAGAAGGACAGGTCCCCGAACGCGACCCGGCCACATGTCCCACGCCAGCGAGTCCAGTTTGCCATCCCCCACTGCCAGTCGATCCGCCACTAAGCATGTCGCATCGCCCCGCGTGAGCCCTGCCAAGTTGAAGCAATCACAATCCAATGTGCTGCCCTTGAGCAGTCCTGTTCGGGCCAACGAGAGTTTCTCCCTTGTAATCCCTGATGTGAGCAGCGCCAAGGCCTCACCTGCTCCAGAAGATCAATATGAGCCCCCAGCAAGTGAGCCCGTGCCCGAGCCCGAGCCCATGACTACCGACCCTGAACCGTTTGCTACCGACAATAGGTCTGTAACTGCTGAGCTTGCATCAGCTCCCGGAACTCCCGCTCCTGCCGCCGTCTCAGTTCTCCAGGTCTACGAAGACCCCTTTGTCGAAGAGCAGCCATCAACACCTCAGCCAACCTTTAGCGTACCTGTGCTAGAGGATAAGCCTGTGAATGCCGATGCGGGCAACCTGTCTAATGTCAATGGACAACCTCCCGTCACTGATGGTGGCCTAGAATCACACGAGAAATTTAAACAGAGCTCGCGTCTACTCGATAGCGGCATCGCGAGAATCCAGTCCCGGACTCTTGATGTTCATGGCTTCCGGAAACTCCAGTCCCTGCTCCGTGAGAGCAAGGGAGTCTTTGTAGATGACAAGTTCGATGCCCTGTTGATTGGGCTGTTCGAGTTTCTTGAAGACCCCTTGACCAGTGTCCCGCCCGAGAAGGCCCAGGATGTCAAGGCTCAAATCCTTGCCACTATCAAGCTCCTTTTCCGCAAAGAGCGCGACAACTTCCACCCCCACGTGTCCAAGGGGCTCGAGTCCATCCTGGAAACACGTAGTGCATATGAAACCCGGGCGCACATCGTCAGTGGCCTCGAGGTCCTCGCTGATGAGCTAGTCACCATTGGCGACGGCTCCGAGATGGTTGTTGTCTTGACGAAGCGCTTGGAGAGCTGTGATGGTGCTGCCGCCGAGGATAATCGTATTCTCAGTACGGGACTGCATGTCTTGCGCGCCATGCTCGACAAGCGATCTGATTTTGTACCTTCCGACTCGGAACTTAACCAGCTTACTACACTGGCGAGCCGATGCCTCAACTCAGCTGACTCAGGCGTTCGCATGGATGCTGTCCAGCTATGCGTTGCTATTCACTCCTGTGTGGGCGAGAGCGTTTTCTGGGCTGCTCTAAAGGACGTCAAAGACGATCCAAAGAGTCTCATTACTTACTACATTGTCAAGCGGCAACGTGAGCAGGGTTCCGTCTCTGCTGCTTGAGCAACCCGCACCCCGGAGCGAGTGTGTGTAACACCAATGGTCACTAAGACACTTTAAGCAATTACCAACCAAAAATACGGAGAATCAAACTGTTGGGGAGTTGGATGTTGGAGTTTGGGAGAGAGATGGGAACTGAATTGGCCCGGTTTTGATTTTACAATACTTGTTTGTTTGTATTCTGACAAAAGAAACTCTAGGAAACGGCGCCCAGGAAAAGAAAACGAGCTTTTTGTGCAAAGGCTTGACTTCTTGGCCTGGTGATGGGCTATGTTTCTGCTCATTGACTAGATTATCGAGCTATTTATACGGGCTCCTGTCGGTTGCGTTTTTTTTTTTTTCTTTTCGTTCGACTTGGTTGTCACGAAATACCTCCCGTTATCACACTAAGTTCATGCTCGTACCTGTAACCCTAGCACCTATAGTAATTCAATTTAGGCATGTTTAAATATCGCGATACCCGGTATAACAGGCAGTTTCATCAAGTCATGGCGGTATTTGTATCGTTTCCCCAAAATTGAAACGGAGTGTCTGTCGGCGAGACTCCAAAAGCTTGCTTACCCTGAAGTAAGTAGTGCTTGCCCCGCACAAATGTGATCGTCGGCCATGACCCTACTTGGTCTCGCAGTAATGATATGATTGATTGTGTCATCATTTTGACGCTTGATTATATTAATTGTATTCCGAGTTTGAATCAAGAAAATATCACTTTTACACAATACCTGAACATAGATTCTGATTGATTGACAGCCCTGACCTAAATTACTAGGGGTAGAAGAAGCTGATCAGAGTCTAAGCTATAATATATCACCTGCATAGGCGGCACGAGAGCCTTCACATAGATTAACTCGAAGATGAGCTATTTTGAGAAACGAGCTAAACCATCTCCGGGTTTCATTTTCTTTTTAATCCAAGTTCTGCATCCTGGCCTAGCTAAAAGCGGTTGGTGTATTTCTCCAGAACAATAACGCCAAGGGATTCATCCAGTCCCCCCCCACCCCCTTGGAAAGCCCATACTCTTTGTACATACAGTCGGCCGTCTCGCTTCATCTGGAGCCTTTATCCTACTCATTCATCCAAAGACAACGACCGACTAAAAGGGAAGCAAGCTGAGAAGAAGGGAAAGCTGGTTTCAAACTCCGTAACGATGTCGAAAACTTTCTGTTCATTTGTTTCCGTGCAAGTTAGATGCTTCCCCCTTCACCTATGGGAGGGAATTGAAGAACAAGAAAGGGAGGTAATGTATCGAAAGGTGAAAAAAAAAGAACCTCCACGTCGAACCGCGTAATAAAAAAGAGAAAAACAGATAATGATGCACCCAGTTCCATGAAGAGGAAGAATCCTAGCAGCGCAGAGCAGCGACATACATAACCAATACTCCCCCCTTCCCCATTCCTTGGCCATACAAGTCGCCTATTTCACACGTCAAGCAAAGAAAAGCGCATCAAAAGATAGAAGTGGATATCATTAAATGTCCTAGCACAAACGCCCCCAGTGTCAAGCGGGCACTCTTTGAAATGAAATGTGCGTTTCAAATCCAAGGTGCTAAATCGGAGAAATGACCCATGAAGAATGCTGCGGCGATATAGGTTGTCGTACACTCGTTAATGAGCACACCTCAGTCCAGGTGCTAATTTAGGCATCCTCGAAGATAGTCGTGCTGTTCTCGATAACGAATTGGATAGCAATGTTTTTGGCATGCATGTCTGTCATTTCACGCTCTAGACTTGTGTCTCGCATAATGGTTGGTGCAAACACAACTGCCAAATTCTTGGGCGACATCTAAGAGCAGTTAGTAACCAAACTAATGCACAAAACAAATTAGCAATGGCGTACCAAATTTTCTCCCTCGCGCTTGGCAACGCGCGAGAGATGGAACATGAGGAATTCGAGACAATCACGATGCCTTTGAGGCATGGTTGCAAACGCCTTTCGCAGGTGAATGCACCGTTCTGCTTCGTCCACGACTCCTATGTCTTGTTAGTTTTGCAGTTTTAGCAAAGCCATGACTCATAAATCACTCACCGGTTGATTCTAGGACACGTTCATACACGTCAAACGTGAGTAAAGGGATAGGCAACTTTCGGAAATACTGTTTTAAGACACTGGTGACAGCGGTAATGTCCAGGTCTGGGTCTGAAATGTCGAAGTTTTCGTCTTTGCTGAAGCCATCCTTGATCATGTTGACCTGAGAATTGCCACCTGTCTTTCGGTAGATGCCTTCCTGGTCCATGCCTCGTAGCTCCACTTCCTCGATACAGCGGGTTACGACACTGGGGATTTGTCGGCGTTCGTGGTCGGCTCGCTCACCCAGATCAGATCCAAATAAGACTGTTGGGGGCTCGGCTTGGATAGCCGAGTTGACGTTGCTCGCAGACCCGGACTTGGGCATGGTGTTCTTCTTACTGAAGAATCCGAAACCCTGTCGGCCAGGGTCGACTTGCTGTCGGCCCTGTTGGGGATGTCCGATTGAGCCATTGAGAACAACAGGATTGGGGGGCTCTTGGGCTACAGTCGTCATATTGTAAGGCATACCGATGTTGTCATTTGTCAAGCCCCCAGGTCCCTGATGCTGCTGCCTTTCTCGGTCATTTTGGAATGCGACTACAGCCTTGTTGACGCCTCTGGCAACCTGGGCGAGACCCTTGGAACCCTTCTTCCAATTAAATTTCTTGGCCTGGCCCTTGCGAACTTGGACAACGGTTGGGCCCGCCTCTAAAATAGCGTCTTCTTCCCCAGGTACCAGCGTAGCACCGGTCGTCATGCTGGCAGCATCAAGGTTGAGCGATGAGTTGTTCATGCCCTTGCTCTGGCTATAAATTCCGAGACCAGCGGGGGGCTTCCCATCGCTGCCGATTTGCGACTTGAACCGTTCCTGGATTTGATGTGTCAAGTCATTGTTCATGTCAGCGAGCTGTGCATTCTTAGACGAAAGTTGCTCAAACTCGAGAAGGGCTCGATCGCGATCCGCCATCGCCTGGTTCTTCTCTTCGATGAGCTGGTCACGCTCCTCGTGGAGCTGCTCAATTGCGGCAGACATAACGAGCTTCAGTTTTTCTAATTTTTGGACAAACTCCTTAAGGGCAGATTCCTCGAGATCTCGAGGGTCAACAGGCGTCTTTGTTTCCTTGGCTCGTTCAACGTATCCGGCAAGGACCTCAAGCTGGCGAATCATAATCTCCGTTTGTGTGTCCAGAACGGACACTGTCTTGCGTTTCTCAATCAGTTTCTTGTTTAGATTCTTCAAGTCCTTCTCCGTTGTGAACTGCCTCTCTAACTCGGCAACACGTTGTTCGGAGTTTCGCAGCTGGCGTTTGAGGAATGCAGGGTCATCACCCGTTGCAAGTGATACAGGGCTGCTGATCTCATTTCCTTGACCATAGTCTTCAGTGCCGGGCGTTCTTGGCCACCTGGGTGATCCAGTGCGCGTAGTTTCGCTGATGCTTCGGGCATGACCGGATCTTGAAGGGTTTTGAGTTGGCGACTCAACGCTGTTAGTACGTCCATGTCTGACAGCGTTCGAAACACGACGTAATATCGAGGTGGATCCTTCATCAGTGCCTAGGATACGAGCCATGTCCTCGTCCAAACTGAAGTCGGCACCGCTACTCCACCTAGGTAGTTTGGGTGAAACCTTGGGAGACCCTGATCCATCTTTGGAGCTGGCCGATTCCTTACCGGCAGGGTGGCCCTGGCCGGCCGGCGGCGGCGGGCCCGACCGAGACTGTGAGTAGTTGTCACTCTTGTTGCTTGGTTCCTGAGCGTTGGTAGCGCTGGGACGGGAGGGGGTTCCTCGCACGGACGTATCCTCGGTTGTTTCTTGCCTGCCGGAGTGTCGAGATTTGCCGTTAACTGGATTCTTGTCAGTATGTCATCTTCACAAAACGGTAGCTCAGAGTTGCATACCATTGGTTCTTGAAGTACTATTAGGCACTTCCTTTCGAGAGATGGGCTTATTGTTTTCCGGTCTTGATGAAGTCCTAGTAGATGAGTCCATAGAAGCACGAAGCTCCTCATCATCAAGCTGCCTCGATTCCACGGATGCTCGCGAAGGGGGAGTGGTGACGTTGGTAGTATTGGTTTCTGAATGTGGTACGCCACTTGACCCGTCTTTTCGCGTTGTTCCGTTTTGGGATGGGGTGTTGCTTTCTGCAGGAATACCAGATGACCCGGAGCTACTTCTCGACATCATCTTTTTGGTCTTGGGGGCATCTTGCAGTTTGAAATCTTCCTGTGTACCCGGCGGGCGGCGGGCAGCAGACTTCTGAGGCCTCTCATCTATCGTGGAGCGGCGATTTGAATCTCTCCCAGATTTGGAGAGTTTCCGAGCCGGTAGCTTAGGAGGAGTTTCGTAGTCAGAAGCCGACGACGGCTGGCGTCCCTTCTCCTGAAAAGCGATATGAGGTGTTGTATTGTGCGAGTCACTTCGCTTTTCTGATGTCGGCTGTTTGGCGTTGAAGTAATCCTTTTCTTTCTTTCCTCCCGAGTCTGTTATACTCTCGGTGGTAGATCGAGGCGTCGGGCCTGGGCTTGGGTCTAAAGCAACAGATATGAAATAGCTATCAGAGCCATCATTGGAACCCTGCTCGGCCCGCGAGACAACAGTCGAGTTGCGATTGCTTCGATACGTAGACGCGGGCAAGCCCAAACCCTCAGGTTTCTGGTCAGGCGAGCGAGCCGGTCTCGAGTTGCTTCGAGAGGAGGATTCGGTCCGATCATGGGCAGTCCGGGGCCGCGGGGAAAGCTCGGTCGCTGTGTCAGAATCGGGATCGACACGGTCATTGGAAAAAGCATTCGGGGGAATAGCGTTCGGAGGAAGAGCTGGGAGAGACTTCTCAGTGATCATCGGCGAATGTTCTTTCTCTCTTGCCTTTGCAGCAGCGGCAGCTTTTGATTTCTTCCTGCGCCTAGCCATTAAAGTTTCATGGCAGCCCATACAGAAAATGCCCTGCGAGGTCCTAGCATATCTGAGATTATCAATCTTGCGTTTGCAGTTTCGGCATCGAAAGCAAGTGGCGCAAAAGGCTTGGTCTCCTGTGAGAATAGCCAGGTCCTCAATCTTGTTGCCGCAAGCACTACAACTGTATGTGCAGTTGTTGCAGATCAAAGATCCATCGCCGAGCAGGAGTAGGTTCGCATCGGAATCCAGGAGGGTACCGCAAGTGTTGCATCGGAAGCAGTCGAGATGCCATCTGTTGCCGGCTGTTGATGAAGTCAGCTCACCATTCTGGGGTTTCACCAAGGTAGGCTTAGACAGATTCCTGAGACGAAGTGTCTCGCGACGCAGCCAGTATCGACATCAGGTGCGCCAGATTAAATGTAGCTCTGGGTAGACATACCAAGTTCGAATGCTTTTCCTTCCTCTAGAATCTAAAGTGCACCATGTCTGTCAGCAAGCCGTGCGCGTATGAGTGGGAAAGGGAGGCCAAACGCACATCTCCACAGCCCTTGCAAGGGAAAACATCATCCGTCTCTTGGTCCATAGGACTGTCGAGATATTCGTCCACGATGGTACTCATGCTGAGCAGTTGATGTGTAGCAAAGTTGATTCAATATCGTGGGGGGGGGGGGTTGAGCCAGATCAGCGAAGGGTGGCGTTGGTGGAGGTGATTGTCATGGAGGATTGCTGCAGCCCAAGGAAGCAGGTAGACGGGCGTGGCTATTGAGCTAACTTCATGGACAAGAGCGTAGGTGGACGAGGCGTTCGAATCGGTGTCGGTGCAGGACTGCCCGTGGGGCTTGGGACGATGATGAAGACGGCGAGAAGGCTGTGGCCGCAAACGATGGCAAGCGAGTGTTTGTCGGAGGTTTGGCAACCGAAAGTCTCGGGATGCTGCGATGTGGAAGTGTTGCTCGAGGGGCAAACGGCTAACTAGATGGGAGCAGCGGGCAAAGCCCAGACCAGGTCAGGCCAGGGGTAGGTGGAGGTTTGATGAGGACGAGGGTCCAGGACTCTTGGGCCCGTGGAACAGGCCGGGGGATGTTGTGTTGCAAGGAGGGGCGTGGGCAGCGCCGGCGCAGACAAAACCGTGGGAGAGTAAGCTAGCGGATGCACAATCGAGCGGCAGCGATTGAGATACGTCTTTGCGAGGAGGGGAGGTAGGTGAGTCGTGGTCGACGGTGAGGAATAAGCGGCGACGGTAATGTGTGCGAGGGTGGCGGTGGGAGGTGAGGTGGATAGATGATGACGAGACGGGACGTATAGCAGAGGGCAGATTGAAGGTGGGAAGATGGGAAAAAAAAGTTGCCGTCGTCGGTTCCAGAGCCAGAGCCAGAGCCAGAGCCAGACAAGAAAAGAAAGAAAGAGAAAGAGAGTGTCTGGGAGTGTCAAAGTAAGGAATGGAAACGGAAACGGAGGCGTGGATGGGGATGGGACGGGATGAACAGTAACAGGGTCGGAGGTGGCATGGGGGGATGTGAATTAGGGATTAGTTAGGGGGAGTCTGGGAGAGAGGGGGCGCACCGCCCACCAAATGGAGCATACCTACGGGCTTCTGGGACGGGACGCTTGCTACAGTGCCAGTGCCGTGCTAATTGGAAACATCCGCTAACAAACCTACGACCTGGATGACTCCATTGCTATTTGGCTGCCGCACCCCCTTTGGAAGGTTGCAGGAATCCAATCCGATGGGCACTGGGAGCTTGGTTTGTGGTGTGTGGAGGGGAATTGGAGGAAGAGGGGTGGTTTCGTAGCTGGAGCCGGCTGGCAGGGCTGTTGCGTTACAGCAGGCGGATGGGTGCGTGTGGGAAGAAAACCACCACAAGCACGCATTCGTTAAAAAAAAAAAAAAAAAGACAGGCACACACCCCTGCCCGCCGCTCAGCCCAGAACAGAGACACGAGTCCCTGTATTTTTGCTTCTAGCGCCCTGGGCTGGCCCCCTTTGCAGGGCATCACCTCATCCAGTCCCAGCAACGACAACGGCAACGGGCAACAGCGTCCTTCGCCGCCTTGCACATCTGGTCCACTGGAATGCTTATTGCCATGTCTACGCACGTATGCAGACCCTGTGGTCCGTGATAGCCGCCGCGTCTGAGGTGTGGGTTTCAAGCGGCGCAGAATGTGGCTCCAGCAAGCACTGGGCTTGACGTAGGATCCGAATTGGACGTGGGCGAGGCATTGTGGGCTGCGTTTCCGTACTGTGCACTGCTTGCGAGAGCTGCGATGCGATCTCTCGATGGTGGCGGCGATTGGAGCTCCTGCACCGTCCAGTACCTGTGCATGGTCCTCAGCCAAGCCAAGTCTGTGGTGGAGTCGCCGGCTCCTGGGCTTCTCTGGGGGAAGCACCAACAGTGGGACCCTGCCACCAGGCCATTCCCTGTAGCTGAGTGTGCATTGTGCTTCTGATCTAAGGGACAGTGGATTCCCGAGATACTGATAAGGCAAGGTACAGTACAGCAGGTGGTCAGTGTGTGCACACCCAACTCCAGCTGCCTGACGTCTGTGATGGTTCCCGTCCCGGCGACACAACGGAGGCTTGGAGACCTTCATGGAAGACAGGGAAGAACAAAGAAAAAAGGTCATCAGCGCCGCCGCTTCCGTGCCGCACCCGGTACGGATTCTGTTGTCGGAGAACCCTTTGGCATGCTTCCTTTTTGGTCACTTCTTTCTTATTCTTAGATCTACACTAGGGATAAAGCAATGTCTTCTTCCTCCACACCCATGCCGTGTTGATCTCCCGGGACCAACTGCGACAAGGCATAACTAATTAAGCCAATCTCTGGCAGATGTCACACTCCATCCAGAAAGTCCGCCACCACCACCACACACGGCAGAACCGGTCGTGAGGCTAAATCAACGCTCATCTGCAAGTGTCTTCTTGGTGTTGGGGCGGTCCATATCCAAGGGGTCGAGATGGTACGCTCGGGCGATTTGAAGACCCAGCCCTAGGCTGACAAGCGCGCTTGAGGCGGTCGCGGGTGCCAGGTGATGGGTGTTGGATCACACATAGTCATAGTCATCCTCATACCATTCAGGGTGGAATTGACAATGTGGTTTCTCGAAGCATTGCATAGACTTAGACTCTTCAGGGAGATCTGCCGAGACACCATCAGCCAGAGACATTGGACTCGTTGTGGCTGGACGCCAAGGTGGACGACTAAGCAGGGAGCAGTTGCCAACACTGTGCTCCGCGCTGACATCAGGTTATGTGCATGTTAGGGACTTATCATTTGGACTTGGCTATCTGGGTTTTCATAGAACCATTGGTTTTGCGGGAGGTACACAATGAGGTGACACTGATGCTTATGCCCCCTTTGTTGCGTGGTTTCTCGGTCTTCTTGCCACCATCTCAACGTAGGAGGTCTTGTCAGATGTATTCCGTCGTCGTGTATCCACATCTGTTCGAGAGTCACTAGCTCTGGCCACCCACGAGGGGAGGAAGCCTTAGCGCCAGTTCTCCACTATAATGCAATGCCATCCACCACAACTCTGCCTTGCGCAGACCGCCCCCTTGAACAAGAACTCGGGGAAAGCGACGGAGAATAAACGAATGGAGGGTCGGGGCTACTTGGCTTCTACATTAGAAAAAAGGGGCCAGCGCATTTTAGTTCGTCCCATCTAGAAGGCGAGGTGACGGGCCAAGATCGAACAGTCAACCGTCGTCAGCCCGAACGACCAGTCATGGCAGATATTGCAATATCATAGGTTAATTGTCAAATGCGCTAATATTAATGGTCTGCTTGAGGTATCTCGTCAACTCGTGCATGCTGACTTCGCTTAGTAGCGACACCGCTGGGCTCTCTTTTTGGACATTATTAATTCGATATTCGAAGCGAGGTTTTGGTTGCAGAGTCTCCTGACGGTCACTAAATGCGCGAGTTTTTCTTTTCCCTTGATGTGTGGCCGTTATTGAACCACCCCCGTCTTTTACTGCCACCTTCCATGTTCCCACGTTTCGGCCCCAGCTTCGTTTTCTCTCTCTCTCTCTCTCTTTTTTTTTTTTGGCCAAAAAAGTTTTGCTTCTGCAGGTTTGCTGCATCTCGGCCGGCTGGCGCCGGCTGCACCTTAGAATCTGGGTGTGGCTGCGGAGTGCTTTTGGCCCCCGTACTTTGACTCGAGTGGAATGTGCCAGTTAATGTCGTAGCTTTGGCCCTGGGAAATTCGAGCATTTGGGTGACAGGATATGGCTGCTCCGCTGTTTCAGCTACAGTAGTTCCCTTGCCCTCGCAGGACGATGAAACCCGCAAACGCGAAACCACCAGGAAAAGGGTCGTTGCCAGCTCACTATTGGATTCAGAACGCTTCCCTCTTCAGACCCTTATCCTTGCCCTTGCCCTAGTCCGTAACCTTCGCTGTGCCTGCCCCTTGATGTTCCACAGTTGTTGCTCTTCATGCTTCCTCCCATGACTAAGCTTGTAAAAAAAACAAAAACATCTTAACTAGTCTAGCTCCTCTGGGACGGCCTCCAATGGACAATGCCGTCAAAGGCGACAAACGGGTATTCCTATCTGGCCCTAGCCACCCGGCGGCGCATCTTGGTTGCAAGTGGCGTTACTCAACATGATGAAACCACGTTTCTGCCACTTGGAGAGCTACCCCTGATCATGAGAGGCAGCTTGAGCAACCCGAAACGGCATGGTCGGCTTTCGTCTACGAAAACGGGGGATTCCCTGTTCATTCATCGAACACGCATGAATGCAGTCGGCATTATATTAATGCTAACCAAACATTGTTGTGCAAACCTCAAACGTGCCAGTCCCACTCACTGACTCCAGAAGCTCATCTCTGGTATTAAACATTCTGCCCTGGTATGGATATGGTATATTCTACCCCGGATCCAATACGTTGAGAACTTCGAGAACTAATCACAACAACTTTGTAAGCGCACCGCCCACAAACATTTCCTTGTAGGCACCCGAGGGGCGGCCTTCTCCAGGCGAGGGTGCCCCGAAAGACCACTGCTCCATTCTCATCTTCCCGTTTGTTTCAAGATGCCACTCTCCAACATCTAATTTTGCCTCCCCAGAGCACAATTCTACTGCGACCCTGGCTTTCAAAGTTTGGTTCGCACCCCTGTCTCCTTCCGGTGATACAATCCGGCGGTCAACGCCCAGTTCATTCGTCTTGTCGCCTTTTCTCAATGTGCTGGTCTACTGGAGCCCATTATCGCCACCTGCCCTATCTCAACCGACCACACATACTACCCACCAGGGCCGAGATATTTTTCTCGACAAGGTAAGCCGCTTCTACGCTACTGCACCGAGAAAATGTAGTTCTGTGCCGAATGTAATCAATGTACACATCAGTGACCTTACTCTCACTGCACTCATCATGTACCTGCACCTGCACCTGCATCTGCACACCACGATTAAAGCTTGCTAAGCCCTGTTTCAACCTTTGTGCGTCGGTGGTGACGACGGAAAATTCGCCTGCCGGGCGACTTGGAGCTCCGCGAACATTTTAGTTCCCGTGCATATCAGCCGCAATGTCGTGTCTTGAGCTTTTTCGGGTTGCGCAGGTTTTGGTCTGCTGGTGGTCTTTGCCCAGACGTCGCAGATTGAAAGTGGCGGGCATATAACATGACATCAAGGATGACGACAGTGAGTGATATGCGCCAACGTACGCACGCCACGGGTCTTGGCCACTGCTCCAGTAATTCTCCTAGTGCACCACGACACAAGCACAGCACTCAGGCGATCGCGTCGGTTGTCGATCCAGATGCTGCTCGTTCCTTGCAGTCATGCTTATACTTCACACTAAGGTGTCAAAATCGTCCACGCAGACACCCCTGGCTGCTTCAATGCCAACACAATTACCAACCCATGTCAGGAAGGGTCTCATCCCCGTCTCATCCTTTTGGAAACACCTCAAAACCAGGACTCACAAGGCTGCTGCACACTGATGCCCTGGCGGGTGCCCGGCATGGCCGGTAACATCTAATGTTCCCTGCCGCGCCTTGATGACCCACACTGCCGTATTGGGACCATTGAGTGAAGTCTCCAGGATTAAACAAACCAGGGCGCCTGTCAAATGTCGATCAACGCTCCTCTGACTCTCTATTCCTTGTATGTCAAGTCGCAGGCGGGCGTTGTGCAAGCGGGATATCCGTGTTGCCCAACTATGCGCTTGCTGCCCCTGACTTATGTGATAATGGAATGACGGAGGAAGAACACAATATCAGGAGAGGAGGGCTCTCTATCGAGACAGCAGGGGATCGCCCTGTTTCGTAATATACGATAACTGGTGTCTAAAGTGATGCATCATGTTCCTGCATGGCACATTGGGAAACCTTGATCCATTAACTGTATCTAGGCGATTGTTATTTCGCAATGCCGGCGAATTCACGCCGAAGGAAGCGAGCAAGCGCAATCCGGATATGCAAAGCCACTCCCAGTCGTGTGTCCAGAGAGCTGAGGGAGGTTACACGTTGTCTAAACCTATTCCGTCGCCCCCAGCTTATGCATCTCGCTAGATTGGGATGTGAAGTCACTGCATAACGATCCTGTCAAGCCCTCTTGATCCTTCATACACATGATTGCTGTCTTGTCATGCAAAGATACCATTACTCAGCTGTGATCTGAAACATGCGCTTAGTTTGCTCGGCTCTAACACCACATCATTGTCCCGAATACTGGCTATTGTTGTTGATGCCGCGTCACAGCAGCCAGAGCCGGAAAAAAAACTATGGTATGAGTGGGCCTCAAGCTCGCAGCCATGATGAACTTGTATTATCGGCATGTTACAGTCTATCGACTTGCTGGGCCAGGAAGCAGAGAGCCGGAGTCTCCGAGTTTGTAGCAGATCCACGCCTGGATACCATAACTAAGTGTTTGCTCACCAACATGGCTATTAGATTGTCAGGTCCAGTAGCCCTTGGTTTGAACGTAAATATTCCTATCAAAGTCACAGTTCACAAATATGACGGCATGCTTTTTTTTTTAAATATACATATCGACAACCTAGCACCCCATTGTACTTATTGGCACCCTGGCAACCTGAACACATCAACTGACGCTCACAACTTTAGCCATCCGCCTGTCTCTTTCGTATCAGGCTTGCGGCGACTCAAAACTGTCGTTGGTAATTTACTCGACGTTTCACACCCCCCCGAGCCATTATTTGTCGCCCATCATCTTCTTGACTTTATCCAGAAGTAAAGCACTTTCTCTTCCAAGCTTCTTCTTTCCGTCACGGTCTCTAGTTTTGGCCATAGCCTTCTTGAACCGTTCACGCTCTGCTAGCTTCCTCTCACGCTCTTCCTTTCGCCGTTGAAACTCCTTGGCTCTCTCTTCAGCTTGGACACGTTGCTCATCAGCCTTCTTCAATTGCTTGTCGTAGTATCCTGGGCGTCTTGTTCTGCGCCGTCTGCCATCGCTCTTATGCTCGTCATCTTCTTCGGGATCGGCATTTGTCTGAGCCTTTTCTTCATCTGCAAGCATCAGCTGACGAGTAGGGTGAATCTGGTCCTCAGCCTCGCTGGTCTGGTCGTCACCCTCCTGAGCCTCATCGCCTGCACGCTTAGCCTGCGCCCCGGCAGCCTCCTGCTCACGAGCCTTGATCTTTGCGTAAGCCTTTTTGACCTTGGCCTTGTGAATCAATTCCTTCTTAATTTTTGTGACTGGAAAGTTGTGTGGTTAGCTCTGGTTTTCTCACGTCGTGGTGGGCATAGAAGGCTGTGAAAAATTCTGAAAGCAAGTCAGGGACAAACCTTTTCGGCGCCAGGGACCGTCGGGTAAATTCTCAGGACCGACCCGAAAGCCATGCTTAGGCTTCTTCGCAGCCGGATCGGCATCAGGAGTGTCTGCAGGACGTTTCGAGACCATGGTGGACGAATGCGATGAGTACATTCGCCTGTATGAGGACGTTGACACGCTTCACTGAGGATTGAGCCTCTCGGTGAGATGCAGCTATGCAAAGTGGGTCCATCCGGGGCGTGTATATTAGCGCCATACAAGATAACGTGCTCACCTCATCATGGTGCGTAGGGGTTAGAACCGGAGGGTGGACCCGGGTACGGCAGTCTTGTCTACGGAAGCAAAGGTCGGGAGCACAACGGGGTAGTATTACTTGGTACAGTGTCGTTAAAAAATCATGTATTATCTCGGGTGCAAGAGGGTGAGCTGACAGGTGCGGGTGTATCATGTCCGAGGGCGGAATGCACGCTGGCAATGGTCTGACTGGGCTTGGCTACGTACTTTGCTAGGTCATGGTCATGGTGAGTATAATGGACAAAGACCAGCCACGACAAGTTGGGTATGAGCAGGTTTGGCGCAAAGCTCTAGGAGCGGGTGAAAGAGAAGTGTCAGATATGATAGCGACAATAAATGCCCGACTTCGGTTAATTTCTTCTTCTTTTTTTTTTGTTGTTCATTTTAAGCGTGCATCTTGACCACACCGCCAGGTCTTCTACACAGTCCACGTCACAGGTTGCAGACAATAGGAATAGCCGCGAGCCTTTTTTCCTTTCCTTTTCTACTTTTTTTTTTTCTTCTTAAAGGACTACTAGTGGAGTGACCACTGTGGTGTGTCCCGTGTTAGCGCATCTTTGCTACTGAGCCACTAATCTGCTGCTTATCACCAGCGGGGGCCACGGAAGCGCTGCACCTGGGACTTCCTGGGGACTAGCGGGTGGAGGGTGCGTGGCAAAGATGCAAGCCTCTGCCATGATGTTACAATCTCAAAAAATCGAGGCCCCCTCAAAAGGGGCGAGGAAAAAAAAGACGAGTTCTAAAATTTTGCCTCATAGTACGAAGTTATTCAAATGGCCTTATTTATTGTTGTATCTGTCTGAAATGAGCATTGCTCATAGTTCCTAGCCATGTGCCATCAGCGACATTTGGGGGAGGGGGAGGGTGCCTGCTTTGGTGGGCTGTTTTCAACGGTCCAGTAGCGTGGAGCGCTAGAAAACCACTGGCTGGCCGAGGCTTGGACTTTGTTCACGGAAGAAGCTATGTTTTGAATGGGTCGTGTGAGGCAAAAGTCGATGGCGATCGCATCCAATTTGTGCCTGATGGCGTTCCCGACATTTCCGGCTTTGGCCTTGCACGGCACAAGTCCCCCTCCCCCTTTCCGGCGGGCTTTTGGATTAGGAAGCCTTGATTCCAGTGTTTGGGTGGCATTTTTGCCTGCTCTGGACTCGTCCGCCAACTCCAAAGACGTGCAAACTCCAACAATACACATCATACTACAGTCACAGTCACATTTGCAGGTCACAAGCCTCTCTCCACTTTGATCTCTCCACTTTCCACTCTCCACTCTCCACGGGCCCGCTGGTTGACAACCTTACCCAACACAGGTTGGCTTTGCTCGACCCTGGGTCCCTCTAAAGGCATGATTGATTCACATTCACCGCCATCGGCGCCGCTCGTACCGCTGCTTGTTTGACTGCTGCCACTGAGGGTGCTGCAGCCGCCAACCAACATCGCTATTGCTGTCGCCAAGGGTCCAGCCTCACTCTCCATGTCGGACGTCGTGTCATAACAAGTCCATGTCCGCCTCTCGACTAGCCTCTTTTACCCTTGACATTTTGTGAATTCTGCATCCAGCTTTTTTTTTTCTTTTTCTTTTTCTGTTTCTCTTTCTTCTCCTGCATTCAACCGCGCATCAGTACAGAATTAGCAGCGTGAAAAAAAAACCCCCTCCAAACAGCTAGACTCTCACCCCCCTTCGGTTAGCCCATCATCACTGGATCCGTGGATGACGTCCCACGATCCTAGATACCCATTTCCAGACCCACGGGGTGCCCTGGCAGCCATCTGCATGGCATGATATCCACAGCGGCCTCGCCTTGAAGTTCCCTTCCTCACCCGATTTTCCAAAAGGTAGCTGAAGGCGCAGGGCTCAAGCTCAAGCTCGGCTTCCGCCTTCTGCTACCTACCAAACCGTGCCTTTTCATATTCATGACGAATCAAGCCCGAGTCGACAGCCTCGCTGCGACTCTCACGCCCCAGCACTGATTTCACATCAACCTCCATCATGCCAATCTTCCAGGCCGACCTCGACCACCACGATTCGCTGGTCGAACCGCCGTCCATTGACGTCAGTCGAAGGCGCCTTTCCGAGGAGAGCATCCGCACCCATCTCTGTGAAGGACCCGTCCTCGATAGCCCACACCGTCCCCAGACTCCCAAACTCGATAATGAACCTGCGATATCCGACCGCGCTGCCCTCATTGAAAGGTTGAAACGAGCCCAGTCACCTCCCTGGATTGCCAACCGCCATGTACATCATCCCACGCGCCCTATGTCTTGTTCCCACGTGCTAATACCTCGTCACCAGCTCGAGTCCATACTGCAGCATACCAGTACTCACAACAGCCCCAAAAGGCCCCAAACTCCGTCCGAATCCTCGAGCCTCCTGCCTCCCGCTCAGATCACACCCGAGAAAACAGATAGGCATGATAATTCTGACGAAAGGCTTCGAGATGGCCTCAATATTGAGCGACCGAGATCGGCGCTTCACAGCGGCGATTTCACAGAAGAAGAGACTGGATCAGACAAGTCAGTGAGGCCCGTGAGCCGCTCCCACATTGACAATGGCACTGCTCCCATGGAAAACCCATGGATCGCCACTTCACCCCCGAGAGACTATGCGCCGTTTCATCTGAATCGAACCATTCCCTACTCTGAGAGTGCCGATAGCTTCCCTTCAGCTACCTCGCCTTTGTCATCGTCCTTCTCATCCAGCTTTGTCTATAAGCCGCCCACTAGCCCACTTGTGCAGTCCGAGAGCTATGACGAATTCGATCTATCTATGGATGGGATTGACTTCTCCAGCCGGCTGAACTCTAGAAGATACACATCCAACTCAGCCGCGTCATCTCCCTTCGTATCGCCATCACCAAGATACTCTTTGCCCCCCAGAGTGCCCTCGTATCGAAGGGACATCTTCCCCTATCAGGCACACCAGCCCAGGAGGTCCTTGACGTCAACACCAAGCTTCCTGCAACAAGGTGGAACCTCGCCTCAAACACCGGCCTTTTTACGGCCTCGTCGATCGTCTTTTGTCTCCGACTCCTCCCCCCTTCATGCTTCGATGGTGGGTTCGTATGAGGAAAGCATACTCAGAGGGCGCATGTCTACTACTCCCTCTAAGCCTCTAGAGTTTCTCGCTCAAATCGGTGTGTTGGGCAAGGGAAAGTGCAAATCCAGCCTCAGGTGCCCACCTCATGTCACTCTGTCGTTCCCAGCTGTCTATTACAGCTATAGCAACACATCTCATGGGAGGTCTAGCGCTGATGATGGGCCGAGCCCCTACGTTGGCCAAATCGACTTGGAGAACGGACTACCCAATTCAGATGAAGAGCAGAGGGCAAAGAGAAAAGCCCAAAGTAGGTACATGGAGAGGAAATCGACCGAAGATGAGGCGGACTTGATGCCCAGCCAAAGCCCCGACCGTGACGTGCGTCGGAACGCCAGGGCAAAGCGGAAATCCGGTGGCCTCAAAGCCCCGCCTGGAGGAAGCTACAGAATTCCAGAGAAGGGGCAGATTCAGATCATCATCAAGAACCAGAACAAGACGGCCGTTAAGCTCTTCTTGGTGCCCTACGACCTAACGGGTATGGAACCTGGCACCAAAACCTTCATTCGCCAGCGCAGCTACTCGGCAGGCCCCATTATAGACAACATCCCTGCCGCATCGGAGCTGGATTCTATGGACAGACCTATTCTGCGCTACCTTGTTCACCTGCATATCTGCTCACCTGCTAAGGGCCGCTTCTACCTATACAAGAGCATCCGCATCGTATTTGCAAACCGTGTGCCGGATGGCAAAGAAAAGCTCCGCAATGAGACCACTTGGCCTGAACCACGCTTCACCCCGTATAAGCCCATTCGTGTTATGCACCCGCCAACGCCTGCGCCTTCGGGCCCTGGTGCGATGCTTGCTGCCGACAAGGCCTGGCGCCGAAGAAGCGCAGGGTTCCCCATTGGGCCATCCAGCCAGTCATTTGACATGATGGATGGCCTCTATGGCAACGGCTCATCCGGATCCTATGCTGCCGGCAACACGCGTCCGATTGAGCCGATTCCTTTCTCTCTCCCGCCCCTGAACCGCGTGGCCAGTGATGTCAGCGATACCACGAATCCGATGGAAGCTCCCCTGGGCATCTGTTCGCCTGACTCTTCCCAGGCAAGCCGCCCATCCACCAAGGACTCGCCCGCGAACTGCTCTGAGCCTTGGAGCCCAACTTTGTACGAAAAGCTCAGCAAAGGCGATTTTGGCTACGGCGGCAATGCCTTTCATCTCATCGGGAACGGATCTCCCGGTACAGAGGGCTTGCTCTCCCAACGGCTGCGTTCTTTGGGCGTAAAGCCTCCACCCCCACCTCATGCACCGGCTGATGCGGACGCGGCTCCTTAGAATCACAGTCCGATTACGCTTCACTCTTGACAAACTATTCAGAGTACGCATTTTGTAGATAGACTCCTTTTTTCTTTTTGTCTCATCCCCTTTTCCCCCGAGTATCATAACAAAATTCAGGGGCGTTGAGTTTTTTCTTATGTCATAGACCGCCTCTACATTGTACCACGGAGTTTCACTGTTTTTTATTTTATTTTATTTTCGGCGGGGGGGATTCTTCCCAGCATGGCTCTGAGGCCGTGAACAGGGTTTGATTTTGGAAAAACGGCGTTGTTCGATACCAGACTAGTTAGCAACCGGGACAGACTTGGCTCGGATGATAGGTCACAGGGGGGCTCGATTTGAGACCTAATAGAGGCGTAAAATAGCTTTGTTATTTATTATACAGAGTACAAAGTGCAAATGCTCAGTAGGGTGTTTTGTACATCTATGAATACACATCTCATCTCATCTCATCTTCTCATCTCACCATGTTCGTTCGCTAAGCGACAACTCTAATTTATCCAACCTAATAGAACATGCGCCATGCTCTACATTGTTTCATCGTACAGGTGTTGTAGCATCTACTACGCCTTTTCATCCATTTAATCAAAACACGGGACAAGAAGTTGATATTTCATCTGCTGCCGCTCCCCGGGCCTGTTCATCAGCCATCAGGCGCTGTTAAGCTTGTAAGGAGGGGTTTAGCGTCGGTTTGACCCCTGGCGGCTACGGATGGTGATCTCAGGCCGCTTATCGCCGTGAGGGCGTTGATCATATCGATCAAAGAAATTGTTCCAGTAGCCGACGCGGTCTTGGGCAGCAACCTTGTCGGGGTCCTCAACAAGATTCTCTGCATTCTCTCCAGTCGCCTCAGCTTTCTTGCTGGCCAAGTGCTGCCGGCGTCGCTCCGCCCACACGGCCGCATATCGCCTAATGCGCTTGTGAAGTTCGTTTTTCCATTTCAGGCGTTCCTCTGGGCTCTTGGGCGCAGCAACCTCGATGCCCAAGCGCTTCTCACGTCTCTGTTCTTTCATAAGTTGCTTGAGCAAGGCCTCCTTGGCTTTCATAAGCTCTTCGTATGGCATGCTGCGCAGGACCTTGTCAAGATCTCGAATATTCTCGCGGTCTTTATCAACTTGATGCATCATCTGCAGTGTCTCAATATCGGAGGTGGTAAAGGCTTGGTAAAGTCGGGGGTATTTGTCTGCAACATTTTCAAGTTGGCGCGACACTTCTCCGTCCCACGCAGCGACCTTACGAAGCTTGAGCCATTCCTGTTGCAATCTGAAAACAACATTTTTGGGTGCTCTCAATGCGCGGGTATTTCGAAATGCCACCCTTTCTTTGTTTGTCCTGCCCCAGTTCCATCCTTGCCAACCTGGCATGAGCATCGCCTCGCACCAATACATGGCTCGATCCCACCGCCCCATTTCAGCGAGATATCGGACAGCAAGCGACCAGTTGGCGTTTGTAAGCCTGAAACCTTCCTTTGTTACATGATCGATGCACTCAGACAGGCCCTGGGCATCGTTCTTGTCACGGAATGCCCTCATTGCAATATTGATCACTCGGGACAGATCATACTCGTGGCCAGCATAGATGCCTTCGCCACTGGTCTTCTTGCTGGTTTGCAAGATGTGATCCCATGACTTTTGCCATAGATTCATCACCTTGTCCAAGTCTCCGTCCTTGTAATGTGCCAGCATCAAAGCTGACACGATGTTGGCAGGATACTGGCCCGCTTTTTGAAACTGAGGAAACATCTCGTTGAACACAGTCATCAGATCTTCGGCAGTTCCGAATTCTCGCAGTTGTACCAGAAGAGCTATCGCCCGGCCGACAGATTGAAACCCAGTTCTCGGGATCGCAGTTATTTCATTCTCTTTTCCTGCGGCTGTTTGGATCGTCGTTTGACCAGTCTGCTCCTGTGTGGCGGATAAGGCATCACGGATATGACTAACAAACGCTTTACTTAGACTCAGGGTGCGCTTAACCCCGGGCTTCTGTCGTGCTGCAGACTCAACCACAGCTACTAAGGCACTGAAGCTGACTGGCATGTCGGACTTCTTCAATCGCAGATGAAGTGCATCCACCACATTATGCTGTCCGCAACGGGCTGCACCCGCCATAACGATCGCATAATGCTCTGGTGACACGATGAACAGACTTTCATCCTGGGCTGCTTTGAGAAGAGAATAAGCAGCATGGACCTGGTCGACATTGACTAAAGCTTGGAGTAGGAACCGATAAGTGTCTTCGTCCCAGTCAATACCAAATTCCTTCATGCGGCCCAAAAGCTGTTGGCATTTGCTAATATTGCGGGCTTCACCATTGAAGTTTATCAGCTGGTTCCAAACAGTGGTGTGGGTGAGACGCCGTTGCGCCAATTCCATACAAAGAGACTCAGCTTCGTCCAGGAGCTCATTCTGACAATATGCTACCACCAAAGCGAGGGACATCTCCTTTGTGACTGGGATTCCAGCCTGTTGGGAGCGATTAAATAAATCGAGAGTAGTCTCCAAATCACCTTTTTTCGAAGTCATAGCCATAGCATGTGTGTATGTCCAGGAATCGGGCGTGTGAGTCTGGGAAACGTTGTCAAAGATGGCAAGCACCTTCTCATAGTTGTTTGCTCTCACGTATGCCTTGATAAGCATGTTGTAGCTGTCAATGTCGGGCTCTGCACCATGTTTGCTAATCATATCGTCTATCACCCTCTCCGCCTCTGTCGGGTTAGAAACTTGTGCGTAGACGTTCAAGATGCTTCTAAAGCCTCGTGGGGTCTTGAGCATTTCTGGATACTTGTCCACATATTCAGCCCACAGCTTCTCCACGACAGCAATTTCTCCCCTCATGGCATAGAGTTTGAGGAACTTTTCATACCCCCATTTGTTCAAAGATCCGCGTGAGCTAATCCAGTCCTGATACACTTGATTGAGGCCAGCCATGTTTTTGGGATAGCAGATCTTAAACATCCCGTGCAACATATTCATAGTCGGTACAGCATCCGGTAGCTGTCGAAACTGGTCATACATTTTAACAAGTTTGTTCATGTTCGGCTTGCTTTCCAAATTTTCTTTTGCCCGGTTCAACATCATCTCAAAATATTGTATGTAGAGCTCCTGGTCGCTGAGAGATTCCAGTATCAATGCGGCTTGATCCGGTGAACAGGGTTGCATTAAAGCCATTCCGGCAAAATGCCTGCGAAATAATCGGAAAGCTCCGTTGGAAGGCCCATTTTGTTTAACTTGTCGGTAGTATTCAGCGCCATCCGTTGCCAAGAAACCACGGAAAGCAAAGTACAAGCTTCCTTGGTTGGGGATGCCCCTGAGTTCCTTTAATCGCCTGGTATCGGCTTTCCGGCCGGCTTTGACTTCTGCAGCACAGTATGCTTCCCAAACCTCTAGTGCCACAGCCCATTTCCTCGAAGCAATTGCATCCGCTACCAAGTACTCAAGGCCTCCCGTTAGGCCTCTGGAATCAAGATTGTTTTTGAACTCTCTCACTGCGGAGGGGAGGTCGCCCGCACGCAAGAACAAAAGAATTCCTGATGCTAGAAGGTCGTTGTCCAACTCCTCGGCGGGGATCTGTCGAAAGATCGAGAGGGCTCTGCCGTTCTCAACTATTCCATGCGACTGAACAAGGTACATGACGACATCCGGCCGCACGATGACCTGACTATCATAATCAAGATGATGGTAAAGATCCCAGACCTCGGTGTAGTTGTCACCACGCTCGTCAGATAAGAGTTGGTCGAGTCGCCTCAACGCTGCCTGTGAGTCGCTTATGGATTCGGCCTCGCCAGTTTCCTCTTGCAACTTTGGAGGCCTCGGGTCCCCAGTCGAGGACGAGAATTGCCGCCTTCGTGGCGTCATAGCTTGTGATTGGGCATCGTCGGTTCGAGGAAGCTTAGGGTATATTCGACGCAAGAGCGGAAGAGTGGTGGCGGGATATAGGAAGTCGAGAACGAAGGCAGCGGCCATCAAGTTGGCTTGCTGTGGGGTGGAGGGTTCGCCAACGGCAGACTCAGGCTCAGCAGCACGCTGAGGGCCAGGCCAGTGGCTGGAAAGCTCAAGCGCGGACGCCCCATGCTGCCAGAAAGCTGTATGCAGCCGTCGACAGGTATTGGTGGGTTTGGGGAGAACGCGCTGGAGACTGCATGATTCCAGGCTGGCTGCCGTTCTCTCGAGCATTTGGTCGAGTTATTATATGCTAGGCTGCAGCGACAGGTACAAATATCGGCATACTTGGTGGAAGGGCGCAGAGTTCGTTGGCTCGGGGTGGCGAGGATATCTTTCGTGGAATTGAGGGGAAACGAGAGCATGTGGCGGCAGTGCAATTGGAAATTAAACACTGCGAGCTCCCGGCCTGTCTAATTGGGCTGGCCGAAACAACCAGATGCCGGGAACAAAAGTGCAGAGAATCACAGAAGAGAGGAGAAAACAATCCGCAGGTCGGACGTTGAGGAAGACGGTATTCAGCTTAACACAATCAGTCCATGTTCCAAAAAAAAAAATCCATGAGCTATGAACTACTGTGGCCAATGAGCGTGGCACTATAGTGGAGCCTCCCGGTTCATGCCCATGCCCCCCCAGAAATCCTCCCCAAAGTGGTGTCAGCCCTGAGAAGGTCATCTGCCCTGGAGCATGAACCCGGAGCCTGGCCAGATAGGGCGCTTTCGAATGCCGAGACGAAATATCCATGTCCTGAAGTTCCAAGCGGCTGGCTCCTTTTTGCTTTTTTTCTTTCTTCCAAGGACGTTGAATCATGAGGGAGGAATCAGCCCATACTCTCACCCCCACCATGAAACGAAACAGGTTCAAGGATGAAAGATTCACAAAGAAAAAAAAAGCCATTATTCCTCCCCTTCTGTTTTCCCTGCGAGCCATAGGCATAGAATATCGTACATGGTTCACTAGTTCAATTTTGGCCAATTTCCCATCTCAAGCCAACGCCATGCTCTCGCCCTAACAGTTGCAAGTTACAAATAAGCTGAAAAAGAAAAAAAGACGCCTTACACCTGTTCCCGTTCCCATTTCCATTCCCACAGTCTGTTCTGAGCCTGTCCAGAGTGAAGATATTAAGAAGAAGAAAAAAGTATAATCATACATTTCGCACCATGTATGGGGGTTTGTAAACGGATGGATATCCCTGATCGTGCCTCCGTCCTTTGTCTCGACATCGCAAGTTAAAAAGGCCCAACCCAGTGTTAACCGCTTTCTGGCTTCATCGCCTCGTCTTCATCGGAGCTGGCAATAAGCTCGTTCCGTAGTCCAGAGAGGACGTCGGTCAGTCTCGGGGGTTCGGGTTCCAAGTCCAAACGAGGTCCTCGGCTTCGGCTTCGGGTCCTTTGACGACGTCTAAAAACATGCTGTTGCTCAACAGGAGAAGACACCCGTGAGGGGCAGTGCTCGCGGCGGATACGGGCATGAAGCAGGCGCCTTCGTGTTGGCGAAGGAACTCTTGGGGAGGTTGCCCGGGAGGAATATGTCAGAGATGGTGAGGTAGCGCGGCGACGGGAGCGGCCCCGGAGTGTGCTGCACTCTTCCGTAGGAGCGCCTCGGACGGATCGGACACTGCCCCGGTTCATGCTGCGGTCTCTCTTGCGGCCACGCATGGTATCGTGATCTGAAGAAGGTGAGGTGAGAATGATGGTTGGCTCGACAAATGATGCGCCGCTGTGGACATGGATAACTCCCGTCGTCATTGTGCCTTATGTAGTCTTGCTTACGGTCCTTGTTGGTATGATGGAGGATCTGGGGAGAGGGGGGGGGGCAAAACAAAGTAGGTAGGAATTGAAGTGGGGGAATGTAGCACTAATACATGTACAAGATACAACAAGGGAAAGGATTGAAGGGAGAGTCGTCTGTATTGGGTCGGTTCGAGGTGGACAAATCAAAGATGCAGCAGATGCGGGTGAGACAGTGCAGGTGTTGTACAACAAGTCGCCCGAGGTGACGGATATGCGGACAAGGACTTCAAAGACCGAAAACTAGAGGTAGAGGCGCATCCGTCCACTTATTATAGACGATTGGCCTAGAACTAAGGGAAAGGATGAGGAAAGGGGGGGATGCATACGAACAAGGGAAATGGGAGGGCCATGGGGTCGAGCATGAAGATGGGGAGGGGCAGCCAGTCATGATCCATGCATCGCGAAATGTTCCCACCCTCGCATGATGGAATTACTCGACTATGAGCCACGGCTGTTTTTGCCAGGGCCTCAAGATGGGGGACTTGTCATCGGGATCCCCTGGGAAGCGTCTGTGTGTATAATGGCATGTGTGTCGCTACGCATCAGCCACCAACCGGCCTAAACCTTGATCGATGAGCACGCGGGCGCTGATCGGGTTCTCTGGGAAGACGCCGGGCAGCGGATCAAGCTCCGCGAAGAGGGGGGAGAATGATGCGAACTCTCCCAAGGCCGTTGGCCATGGCACTTTGGCTTTTTGCGACTGCCATTATTAATAATTGTTCAGGGCACGCAACCAGCTAGCACCCGTCGGCCGTCTTCCCCGTCGCGGGTTACCCCAGCTCGCCCAAGCCGAGACGCAGGAGGTCACCACCACCGGACACACAGTCTGGCGAGATGGCCAGCAAGTTTCATGACGTAGTATTTGCCAAATGATGTGTTAGAGGAACATATGTACATGCATGGGCTTGGGACGGGCGGGTGTCATACCAGCGACACCATCACCGACTAACACCGAGGGAACCTGTGCAAACCTCATGGTTGGCTTGGCTAGCGAAGGAGACGCAACCTTCATGGAACCGCCGTAGGGCAATTAAAGTCCGAACAAACCTTGGACTGGGCAAGTAAATACCAAAGTGAGGCGAGCGAAGCCGGCCATGTCCTGGGAAAGACTTTTTTTTTCCTTTCTTAGTTATCCTTTTCCCCGCAATCGTCAATAGCTACGAGCTATCTCGTATGTGGAAATCGACTGCTAGCGCTGAATCAAAGCCACCAACAACGAGCTGTGCCTAGCCTACCAAGCATGCTGGCGCCAGCTTAGTTTCCCAGCATTGCAGCAGAGCCGCTGCAACTAAGCCCCTTGGGCAGTTATCGCCAACCAAAAAACTCTGCCCCAGTTGATCAAGTCTGGTGGTGGCGGGGTCAGCATTCAAAAGGACAGACTCATTCTGGTCCCAAATCCGGCATCCAAACATGGGCAGTCCGTCGAGAACCATTTTCTTCTTAATGTCGCTCTGTTGCGCCTCAACGTGGTAAATATGCAAGATAGTAAAATTCCACACAAAAAAAAAAGGTAGAAGAAAAACACCGTCATTGTCATCATCAACGACATCCCCATATTTTGATGCACGTGTCCGTGTCTGTCTCATTCATCTGCCTGCCGCCCGCCTCAGCAGGCATCCGACGTGCCCAACTCCAGACAGGAGCGCCATGCAGAAGTACTAAGTAATACAGCCGTGTTGCAATTGGTGTAGGCTCCCGGTTGTCCTTGGCTTGGCATACGAGGTCATGTCAACAATTCTGATGGCACTCAAGCGCATGGGCGAACGACTGGCGTGACGGCCAAGATTGACGAGAAATAAGCGTCATGTCTGACGTCCACCGACGATACAGCCGCTTGCTAGGGAGCGACTAGGTACCCGCGCCAGTGGGTTACAAAATAAATGGCACACAATACCGGCTGACTAAATAAGGCATGCAATGAGGCCCACATTCAAGAATAGATTGGAATAATAGAAATAAGAGATGAAGAAAAAAAATGTAATTATATATAAAGAAATAGATCCAATACTAATATTTAGGCAAACGGCTTTAGGCTTATGTCTTTTTAGGTTCCTTCTACAGCAGCATTCGTATAGCAAAGCTAGGCCGTATAGTATGTGAAGATTTATGTCAACGGTCTTCTATATGTAATGTATTTTGCGACTCGCTTGCTGCAGAGCGCTAGAAGAGTGGGTGGGTAGCTATCACAAGGAAGTCGATACCTGCCCACCCAGGCACGTACCCGCCTAATTAGGATGGGAGCCGCAACATGACAGCATGTGCCAACCAGGGTTCCGATCATCTAAAGACATTCTTCTCTGCGCATCATGATAATATTCATCCAGCAATCGTTTGTATCTATCTCATAGCTTGGCCGACATTTGATTTTTGTTTTTTTGTCTTCCGTTTTACTCCCACAGCGCTGTAAATAGAAAACAAACCGGTCGCCTGTCAATTTTAGAACCTAGCACACGCGTCTCATCGCGAACCAAGTTCGCTCCACTGCTCAGCGCTGTCAGGGGGTTTGTCCGTTGCTTGTCCACAACCACGTCGCCAATATCGACGTCACGTTCATCCTATACCATCTTCAGTGCTATCTACCGTCGCACAGCTTTCATTTCCCGTCGTCCAGATACGAGTAATGGCCTTACCAGCTTCGTGAGCTCTGATCCGTCGCGCCCGGTCCTAATTACCGACATCCCCGTCTCCATCCTCGCCCTCGTCTGTCCTCGTCCTCGACCCCTTCTCCTTCCGACTCCCATCTCCATACCTCGCTATGCCTCGACGCCCGCCCACTACGGGCTACGAGCGCCTAGCCCAGGCCGATGACTTCAGCGATGACTCCGATGAGGATCCTCTCTCCCGCTCCGTCGCCTCACTCCAGCACCCAGCCGCGCCCCGATACGGTCATGATGTCCAACCCCGACATCGCTCCGGCATGACGAGCCCCAAAGCAGTGCGGCCCAAGTTTCGTCAACGCGTTGGTAGCAACGCTGGGGTTGATATCAAGGCCATCAATGCTCGACTGGAGCGCTGGGCTGACGAGATTGCCTCGCGCTTCAAGCGAAAGGGCAGGAACCAGGCCGGAGAAGAAGAGCGCCTTGAGATACACTACTCCGTCTTCCAAGCCCCCGAAGGAGTACGCCCCGTCACCGCTGAAAGCATTGCCGCCCCTCAAGAGGGCGTTATGACAAAGGCCGAGTTCGAGACCATCGTCGAGAGTGTACGGACAGCTATCCGCCAAGAGGTGCACCCAAGCATGATTTCCCAGGGCAGCTCTGGCAGTTATTTTGCCCGAAACCCAGATGGCAAGATTGTGGGCGTCTTTAAACCCAAGGACGAGGAACCATATGCAGCAGGAAACCCCAAATGGAACAAATGGATTCACCGAAACTTATTCCCTTGCTGCTTTGGCCGAGCCTGGTATGCCACACAATTCCTTACCATACGAAGCTCAAACTAACCCTCTCGCAGCTTAATCCCCAATCTTTCCTACGTCAGCGAGGCCGCCGCTTATGTTCTTGACTGCCAATTACGAACACATCTCGTTCCATATACCGACGTTGTATATCTCTCGTCCAAATCCTTTCACTATCCCTTCTGGGATCGCCGCAAGTTCAACCGCAAGAAGAAGGCCCTACCCGAAAAACCAGGAAGTTTTCAGGTTTTCCTCAAGGGCTTCAAGGACGCTAATGTCTTCCTTCGTGAACATCCTTGGCCGGACCAGTACTGGTCCGGTTTCCGAGCAACTGACAAGAAGAAGCGACGAAGGAGATGGACCGAGAGTTGTCGGCCGTCGAGTGCGGCATCGCCAGATGACGCATATGGCAGTGATGATGAACAAGGCCAGCAAGCGGAGTTGCTCCTCGGCCCTGATAATTTCGTCTGGACCGAGAATCTTAAGGAATCTTTTCGAGAGGAGCTCGAGAAGCTTGTCATCCTGGACTATATCATGAGAAATACGGATAGAGGGTTAGACAATTGGATGATCAAGGTCGATTGGGAGTCTGGTAATGTCTCTATCGCATCCGATCCGATCCAGCTGAACATGGAAACTGTAGTGGAGGAAGAAGGGCCCAGGCCAGTTGACTTGGCTCAACAACCTCCACGTGCAACTCGCGCTTCGTATCCGTACAAGGTACAAAAGCCCATGGACGCAACCAACCAGCGGCCCGCTGGAAATGAGCCCGCCATCACTATCGGAGCCATCGACAACTCGCTTTCATGGCCTTGGAAGCACCCTGATGCGTGGAGAAGGTATGAACACATCATGACCTATGGAGTCGGCCTACTAATACTGGCATAGTTTTCCCTTCGGCTGGCTCTTCCTACCGGTAGATCTCATCGGCAGGCCCTTTTCACAGAAAACTCGAGACCATTTTCTCCCCCTTCTTACCTCTACCGCCTGGTGGTCCCAGACCACACTCGCCCTCAAAAGGGTATTTCAGATGGATGAAGATTTTCAGGAGCGCATGTTTGCCAAACAAATCGCAGTAATGAAGGGCCAGGCTTGGAATGTTGTCGAAACACTCAAAACACCCGATCACGGTCCCCTAGAACTAACTCGTCGCGCCAAGGTTTGTGTTTGGGACGATCTCGTCGATGTACCCGTCGCTGTTCCCATGCAAGCAACTCCGTCCGAAGTACGTAGGAACCCCAACATCCGTCAATCTATGGATGAAGCGGACATCGCTAGCTCTGTGCCAGCGTCCAAGGTTCCCGTCGAAGATCTCCTCGGCCTCAACAGTGCACCTGCAGACATGCCCCATCCTGGTCGTTTCGAGCTGGCCTCCCCGACAAGCGAGGTTGCCCGCTCGCCTGAGGAGACGCATCTCAGCGAACCTAACCTCTTAAGTCCAGAGGCACATCACTCGCGCGTAGCCGATGTAGCCGAACGTCCCTCGCTGCCACAACCCGGTAACAGCAGACTTAGCTTCCAAGGCGCGCCTCGTGCCCTCAATATGTACGAACCCCAGCGCCAAGCACCTCACCAACAGCGACGATACTCGTTTGCCACAGCGGCAGCCCGTCGAAGCAGCAACAACATTGCCCAACAGTTCTACGGCCCCATGCACGATGCCTATGATGACGATGGCGAGGGTGATCTCGGCTATGCTGCAGCCGAAGGCCAGATGGGCAACCAACGTAAGGTCATTGTGGAGCGCCTCGAGGCCGTCAAGAGTAGGAACCCAGTCTTCACATGGTGTTAAATGTCGTTACCCTATTCTTATTGGAAAACCCCAAAGATGGTCTTGGCCGCCTCTCAAACACCGGCCCGGCCAGATTCGCGTCCAACGGGACCCACGATTCCCGCTTGCATGAGCGTCACGGTCCAAATCAATCGCTCTAGCCAGTATCTACTTTAGATATGACCTCAGGGTAGTATTACGCCTTGGGTTGCTTTGATTTCTTTTTGGGAAAACCCCGGCATACTACCCGGTTTTTTTTTTGGTCCATCCATATTTTTTTCTGAGACAGCCCTAACCCAACGCCTCCTTGACTGAAAACCTTGCATGACGCGTGTCTGCAAAGACGTTTTAGTCTCGCGTATCGCCCAGGCCATCTCGCCTGTTCTCCCAGGAAAGGCAGTTGTGTTTCCTGTTTGAGTACATGGTGCGGTGAAGGAGAATTGAAAGGGGGGTAGGCAGGCAGAGCAGGGGTAATAAGCAGACGCGCTGATCGCATAGAGTAGAGGACGCGAAGAGGGGGCACAGAACCAGTGCGGGGGGATGCAAAAGCAGTTGACCTGTCATGTTGTACAATACTGCACTTTTTTTCGTTTTTTTTCTTACTTGGTTTTTTTCTAGGTAGCCCTCGTTTGCCGAGGGACCAGGATGCATTACGATGGGGTAGACAAAATGCCGGGCGTGATGAAAGGACAGCAAAATAGATATGAACCTAGCTCTTTTTCGGATTCTTGTTTTCACCACATACATACCAGCATGGTATGATTTTACCCAGTCGCAGTTTCGTGCACTTACCATTAGACAGGCATTCGGGATGGGTATGGGCCACCCGTGGTTGGTCGAGGGCTTCAGCTCATCTTGTGGGTGCGTCAGAGCCAACACAAGTAAGCAAAATTAGCCGTCACATCTTCGCCGTCTCTCTCAAAGCACAGCCCACCGTTTCCCGACTCTCTGGTCCCAATCCCGAGAGCTTGGGTCGGCAAACGGTGGTACGAGCAAGGTTCCCCTGTCTCGGTTGGCACCACCAGCTCAGCGGGTACTGATGGATAAATGTGTCCAGAATGCTAAGCTCAGAAGCACTCACCTACTGAGCTTCCACGAGGGAAGAAATCCGTCGTGGGCGACCGCGGCTAATTTCTTCAATATTGCAAGGGTTTACAGTGCATATCCCAGGCCACCACCCCCCTGAAGGTGTTTGACAAGCTGCAGAAGCACTCACTCGAGCATCCTGGCATGCAGCCTTGTGCAGAGTTCGACGTCCTCCTCTCCCCCACACCACTCCGTCCTAGCGGGCCGTAGCGGCCGTACAAGATTGGATGTGGGTACCAGAGCTTTGGGACACCGCAGATAGTGATAACGTAGCAGAAGTTTGCACCATTTTGCCTACCATCTAATGCAATATTATCTCGTAATCATTTGCTGATCTTATGCGCGTGTTCCTTTCTAGAATGGGGCGCTGCTGGGCTTGGCTCCGGTGCAATATTGTTGGCTAGTCATCGGCGATAAAATATTTGCTTTCTTCATTAGGCTTACCTCACCATCAGATGATCGGTCCATACCAAGGTGGGTTTTTTTTTTCAACGAAGGATCCTCCTCTCAGGGCTCTTTTGTTATTACTCGCGGCCCAAGTTCTCTGCAGCTAATTAGAAAGATGGTTGCTACCAGTATTAGTGCCAAAGGTTAGATGAGGGATGGGACTCGGGAGAAGGAGGTCCCTTGTGGGGGATGCGGGAGTAGGGGTAGGGGATAGGGATAGTTGTCAGAGAACCCACTGCCAACGCCAACCCTGAGCTGCGCCAGATACCTGGTACGAAGGTGCGCCCAGCTGGGGTGCTTGGGGAGAACGAAAAGCGTTGCATATAGAGGGACCCCAAAGAATAGGCTTTCTCAAGCACTGCTCGTTTCCATATCCTCCAGTACTTGTTGGCGCGTCGGAGAGATTACTGAAGCGCGACAGCTCCTTCTCGATTGTCTTTCTTATTCCCAAAAAGCCAGACAATGTTGCGTAATAAGCTAGTGGCATGATATTCCCACGTAAGGAAAGGTCAAGGGCCAACTGGCGGGCGGCACAGAAACAATCTGCAGCTGCTGCGAGAGGCCGCAGCCCGATGCGACTTAGTGACCCATTTCCAACACCAATGTGGCCATAAGGTCTCCTTCTCGTCAGCCCGTACTACCAGATACCTTCTATCTTTGAGTGGTGCATAATATCCCGCTTTGTATCCGAAAGCCCTGTCGCTCGTCATGTAGTGGACTCAGGAGGCGGTGAAGAGTTGAACCTTTAAATCATGGTCCTGGAATTTCCCATGCTCAGTATTGAAGGGGGGGTTTTCCAGAATGTGGATCGACCCCGTACCCCCTGAGCACTGACGATGTCAACTTCCGTGGTGACATACTTTTAGGCTCAGCCGTCGCTTATTCCTCTAGCTTCCGCCTTCGGTCTTGAATAGGTTGGTGGGTGCCTCCGAGCCATGGAGCAGTGTCTCTCCATTGTCATCCACAACACCTCGCCACACCCAGGCCCAACCAGCGTGATAAGAATGACACAAACTTCAGCCCACCTCGATCCCCAAGTCCCAAGTCCATGTCCTCGGTACTTGGACGGCTCATCATCGTCTCCTCCACTCGTGAGTCTCTTGTTGGCCAAGAGGCCCTGTCTCGGCCCCTGCAAGACGTCATCAAACAATGGGTGCCCCTCTTTATGCTGTATCACCCAGTTTCCTCAGAAGCCCCACGTTGTGAAAAATAAGACAGAATGTAAATGGCGGTGATTGTGCCGTCTCTGCCTTGAAATGGCTCGTGTTCGTCGTCCTGTCTCCATACCTCCAGAGTCAACTCGCAGATAGAATTGGCTGGCCTCGGTATCGTTGCAGGCATCCAAGATTATGGGAAGATTTCTGTCCGAGGACGGGTCCATTAGGTGGCTCCAATGGGGCGCAACGGGAGGGAAACCCTGGAGTCCAGCGATGCATCTATAGTCGGCCGCAGTCATGTCTAGGCTGTCTGGGCATGCCGCACACCAACCTCTCCACTTGGGGTGGAACCAATGCCATCTTCCAGACATGGAACAGGGTGGTAAACAAGGCGTTCAATGTGTTCCAGTGAGCTTCTTCTGATTTCATCCTACGGCGATCCGCCGCCCCCATGTCCGGACGGAGTCCAAGAATGCACAAAGCCCGGCTCGTCCAAGGCGAGCAGGACATACGACGCGTTAGCAGTCGAGTTTGGCGGCATTCAAAGAACTTACTGCACCCATCAAAATCCCACACAACATCCCACGGGTCTTGGAGATTGCCACTTTCTGAGACCTATTTGCCGTCCCCATCCGAGGCATTGCCCATATAGACTAGCCTCAGGCCGAAGGCTTTCGGCTGATCCCTGAGGCGAAGTGGGCTACAGGTTGAGGTGGCAGAGCTGCGAGCAAATGCTAGAAAGGAAAGACCGCGCTCGAGGCCCAAGATCGGCGCGATATCTAAAAAATCCAGAGCATTCCGCAGCCAGTTTGCCCAATTTGGTGGTCCCTCCACTCTATTCGAGGACACTTTATCTTGCTCGGTGAGTCTGACCCAAGGCCGCCGTATGCAAGAACTTGTTTAGGCCCAGATATGACTTTGATCCCAGCGCCAGGGCGGCTCTTGATGTGGACTGGGGCCACGTTCGGGGTACCACCTGACTTTGACTCCTTAGTAACGGATAGTAACCTAAATCGCGCTGAACAGAAACAAGTCCAAATTAGTCTGTGTCGTTTAGATATATGCAGATTCTTTCCTTGTGCTTGTGAACTCTTCTCCATTTTCAAAGTTTCAGATCTCAAGCCAGCACCATGGACGCCGGGTAAGATCAGTATTTCGTCGCAGTCGTTGTGTGCCGCTAAGCCTCCTTCAAGGGACGGAACCGTTCCTCTTGACGAGACTTTTACCGAAATTGTCGAGTACCATGACCGGAGTTATCAACAATACGCTCTTACAAACGGCACTTATTTTGCACCGATTGATGAGGTAAAAAAAACAGCACCTACTGGCGATGCCCAGGCCAACGTCAAAGTAGCCTAATGCGTTGGTACAGGACGAAATCGCACGTCTCGAGATGATGCATGGCGTGCTCAACATTTTATTCGACGGCAGGTTAATATTTCCACCCATGAGATCTCCGAGAAGAATTCTTGACTGCGGCTGTGGATCGGGAGACTGGGCCCTCGATGTCGCGACACAATATCCAGAGGCAGAGGTATGTTGGTGCTCCCATCGTGCTCCCTAAGGCCCCGACAAGTCATGTTTTATGTTTCCTGGCTCTTTCAAGAGCATACGGGATACATATATGTCAGTGCGGGTTGTTCAAGATCGTCGGTGAGGAGTTATTGATCACACAAACTTCTCGTGGTTAAAATACCAATACGGTCCAACCACGGCGCCGTCCAACACTTGGAACCTAAATGGCAGACTGGAACGAACCCCATAATAGGCTTGTCTTTGGGAACTTGAAATTGAGGCCCAGCATCTTGCTAACAGTAAATCGTATAGGTTTTGGGCATTGACGTCAGTCCGCACATGATCCCTGAGAGTCCCCCAGAAAACCTAGATCTCCAAGTCGACGATCTCAACGGAAGGTGAGATGGCCAAAGCTTTCTAGTTGTAATTAAGTGTCTAATCGGGTGTGTTTTTAGTTTCACCTTTGAATCCAACTATTTCGATGTTGTCCATAGCCAGATGATGGCAGGGGGCATCCACGCGAATCGATGGCGAAGCTACATTCGGGATATACTTCGAGTCCTGCGTCCTGGAGGGTGGTGCCAAATGGTCGAAATATATTTTAATGCACAATCTGATAACGGGACTTTGACTAGGAGTGAGTATACATGACGCTTAGACTTAGAAGACAGAGCTGATGCCATCGCTTCCATAGACCATGCGTTATCGAGATGGTCCAGGCATTATTTGCAAAGTGCACAACCTTACAAGGACCCACGGGCTCCATTGCAAATGGCAGAGTGGATGAGGAGTGCCGGCTTCACTGAGGTCGAATCAAGGCTTTTGACGTTGCCCATGTGCGCTTGGTCGAACGGTAAGGTTATACGAGTACGGCGGGTGGTGACGTTTGACACTGATGGAGATGAGTAACCCAGAGACTCGTGATTATACCATTGGCAGTGAGAATAACGAGAATGTGAACCAAATGCTGTCGTCGTTAGCATTGTACCCCTTTACTCAGTTTCTCGGGTAGGAATAAGTGTTGGTGCCCGACAAGCCGCACGGGCTGACTCAATGAGGCAGAATGACGATAACGGACTTCCAACTCCTGGTAGCACAGGCGAGAAGGGAGGCAGGTACTCCATCGTTGAAGGTAAGAAAAAGCCCTCTACCGTCTCTTCAATGGTCGATAGCACAGACGAGAGAGGCTGACTCAAGGGAATATGGTCCCGGGGTCACAGCCATATTTTCCCCTGTAAGTGAGATATTATCAAGCCTCCCAACCCCGAACAAGGGCAGAATTTCTGACGATAGAAAACACCAGTTATGTGTGTATCGGCAGGAAGCCACGTCGATAATCATTCGGCAAGGCCAGCAGATGTGGTGGTTTACTGCGGGGCTGAAGACATGTTGAGAAACAGCAGGCATTGAGGATGTTGAGGCGGCATGAGGCCAGGATCTGTGACTTGCCAAGCATTGCTGCGCCCATGACATTGGGGGCCAAGCAGGCTGTAGGGATGATGGATGAGACTCGTTTGGTTTTGGGGTGAAGTTGAAAGAAAGTTTGGGTGGAGGCAGCAAAACACCTGCCTGTGGCGTCGACGAGTCGGGCAAAGACTGTGGTGGGCGGATGGGGATGCGTGGCCAGGCAGGCGCGGACTGACGGGAGGCATTGACAGAAGGTGACAGGGACGAGGGTCAACCTGGATGGATATGTAGGCGATCACGACAAGATGGTGCCCAAGGCTCGCTTCATAGGGCCATGGGGGAACTAGGTAGGCTGGTAGCCAAGTAGGGCTTCGGGAGTAACCAGAGTTTGGATTCGAAATCACACAAGCTAAGGGGGTGAAAATCCAGCGACCCTCTTCATGGTGGCTGCTGTTGCTGTCTTATTGCCCGGGCCAGCTTTGACTGGTCCTGGGAGCCTCGCTACCGGCACGCTGGGACCTGGTGGTATACAGTTTCGCGGAACCTGGAGGCAAGCCGTGCCGCTCGATTCCTGCTTGGGATCATCCACATTCGTCGAGGCGCATCGCCAAAGGGGGGAGGGAGCATGGATACGCGGGTCCATCCCGTTTCTGAATCCACACACCACCTATGCTGGTCGACCAGAATCACGACGTATTGCTTGTACAGTATAGGAAGTTACATTTACATACTGGCCTGGTCCAGGTCGCACTGGGACAGCAGCTTCCTCCCTCCCTCTATTGCTCAGCGCAATGCGATCCCCCGTCCTCGTTGTACTCTTCATGCTACGACAAACCGCATGGAAACCAATAACCATCCAGCCAGGCCACCAATACAGACAGAACTGGGGCAGAGACGCCAAACGGCGTCCAGAACACTCGACTGTAAGACTGCCGGGTCCCGTAGTTCAGCCACCATGGGATCCCCCACTGTGTTCCCAGTCGATGTAATCGCCAAATCGGTTCCTGGCTGGTAAGCCGGTGAGCTAGCGTACCCCCTAGCAAGTCGAAATTATCTTCGGAACTGTCCCCGACCCTGGTCTGCTCTTTTTCTTCGCATGGATTGCAGGTGCCAAATCGATCAGGTGATTTAGCGCTATTAGAACGTTGTCGATCTGTCAAATGTCAAGGCCAATGATGAAACAGAGATGCTGCCGAATCGCGGAGGTAATAACTTCTCTTCACCCACATGTTTTCTCTGAAGCCTAGCAGGGAGATGGGTACTAGCCATTGTCATCCAACTTGCCCCAGATGGCCCCAGACGCACCTCGTGCAGTGCATCACATTTGAGCAAGAAAAAAAAATCACTGGGCTGGCTCCAATCACTCTGCCTCATCATGCACAATTGCCTTCCACACCGCTACGGCCGGCAGTTGTGAATTTCAACCTCCTCAGCGGTTAACAGCCAATTGCGCGTGCCGTCTCTCGGAACTGATCCTCACAACCTCCTACATACATGACCCCCATCCTGCTCTGAAAATCACACACATGAATGAGGCGGTAAATGCCGCAAATTTTAAGTTCGGGGCGTGATCATGAGGCACGTGTGTCTCTTGGCCATTTTTCGTATCGGGATGATGGGGATATTTTGTCTACATCGCTCACTGTGGATATGTCGGGCTAGGATTCCCTAAACCAATGTAACTCATCAACGACTGGGCAACAGGCCATGAATGTGAGATAACCCCGTCTCGAATAGAAAACAAGCTACATTACTCGCGAAATGTCTTAAAAACACACTAGCCCTAGTCAGGATGATAATGCTAATGTCTCTGTCATGATTTGCAAGACGACATCGTTCGTCAATTGGCCTACCCGTGACCTCACGGCCCGGTCGCAGCGAATCCACAGGAGCGAGTGCCCAATTGGAAGTCTTGATTGGCGTGGAGAATTTGGAGCTCCTGCCTCAAGCTTGAGCTTCAGAATTATCACACATGCACCACTCTCGTGTGAACTCTACAGCATCCCAACCACCTCGACTCAGCCCACGCAAACGCTATCCGCTTAGCCGGCCCAGTCATCACCATGTCTCTCAAGCCTTCCATTCAACTCCTTGGAGCTCTGCGGGCCCCGCGCCCTCGCATTGCCGCCGGCCACGTCTGCCGCTTCTACTCGACGCCAGCTGAAGATGCCCCCCCGCCGTTTTTGTCTAAGCTCAAGGCTGATCTCAAGACTGCTATGCGCGCCAAAGACAAGGCCCGCCTCAACGTCCTGCGTGCCATCACCTCCGCCAACCTAAACGCATCCAAGACGGCGAATCCTATTCGAACAGATGTCCAGCTTGTTGCTCTAATCCGCAAGATCCAGAAAGCATCTCTTGATGCTGTCGCCGAGGCCAAGGCTGCTGGTCGAGAGGACCTGGCCGAGAAGGAGGGGGAGCAGGTCAAGATTCTCGAAGAGTACATCAACAACAGTGGCGTCCAGACCCTTGGCGAGGCTGAGCTCAAGGCGCTCGTGGGGGAGGCCGTTGAGGCATCCAAGGCTGCTGGTACTCAGGCCAAGGCAATCGTGGGAGACGTCATGAAGCGTCTAAGCGGCGCTCTTGAGGGCAAGGATGTAGACAAGAAGGCATTGGCCAGCATGGTTAAGGAGATCGCTGCCTGAACATGTGATAGGGCAAGGGATTGTAAATTAATGTACACTATTATTGCCATGGCGGCAGTCGACTAGATGATCTGACCTCTCCAACATGAATTGTTACGTTTTGATGCCCAAATGTTAAATTTTCCAAACAGTTGATGGATATAAACTTGGTATTGGCGTATACCAAGATCCACATGCTCTCGGAGCTATATTCCAAGGCGGAGTTGTTACCGCACGAGTCATATGAAGATGAACACTCCGCCCACGGAGGCTAATCAACTTGTTGCATGCATGCGTGACTCACACCTTAGCTCAAGCAGCTGCAATGCATCCATCGCTTGTTGTGGTGACCTTACAATGCTCATCTTTTTTTGTTGTCCCGTGTCCTATTATAAGCCTTCACTCTATAGCCAGCCATGTCCCGTCGTAACATCAGCTCTGGATCAGCCTTCGAGGCTCAAATCGGCTACTCCCGTGCCGTCGTTAGCGGAGAGTGGGTTTTCGTCAGTGGCACAACCGGGTAAGAATTCTGTCTTGACGGAAGACGGTCTTGTCTATCCAGGTTCTAACTCTACGGAAAAGCTATGATTATAAAACTGGAAGCATTTCTGACGACGTTGTTGAGCAAGCCGACCAGACGCTGAAGAATATTGCTTCCGCCCTTGAGGACGCAGGTGCTTCTATCAATGATGTTGTGCGGGTCCGATATATTCTGCCCGACCGTAACGATTTCCCCAAGACATGGCCAGTCCTTCAAAAGTGGTTTGGCAATGTTCGGCCGGCAGCAACCATGGTGCAATCAGGGCTAATGAAGGATGAGATGAAGATTGAGATTGAAGTCACTGCAAAGAAGGAGAAATAGGTACATGATTTTTTCATGCTATGCAATGTTTACGTTACTGGGGATAGAAGAGTGTAGACAGCCGATCTTAGATCGTGCTAGAAAACAATGTTGTTCTTAGCTACAGCACTTCGCCGATGTGCCTCCTTACACTGTCTAATGTAGGATATCACTGGGGCTTATGTATAGAGAGAGGTATTTATAGAAAAAAAATATTCCTGTGTCATCTCGCTTAGTTATGAACTAGCGGAGCAAGGATCCCTCCAGCCAAGAACATAGACGCGACGGTTATTAAGCTTGAGGTTGAAAGGAGAGCCAGCCCACTCATACCATGGCCAGATGTACAACCGCCTGCAACCCTTGATCCTATAGCCATAAGGGCGCCGCCAACAGCGGCCAATGCCGGTGCTGTTTCGACGATATTATCCCTGAGCAGCCATGGGAGATTCTGGGTGATAAGCCAAGCGCCCACCGCAGTGCCAGTAGCAAAAATTATATTCTGACGACTACTGGGCCATGCACTTGATTTGGCGCCTTTGACTAGCCACCAGAAATGGTTCCCGATTTCTTCATATGAGGTCGAGATACCTAGCATACTCTTGCGGGTTAGAATGGAAAAGAGCTGGGCGAACCCCAAGAAGAGACCGCTCCCTGCTGAGAGTATAGTCCAATCCGAAGACCCGTTTCCGAGAACGATAGATGTGGCGATTGCAGACAGTGCAATTGTTTCCCACAGGAGGAGAGTGGCGGTATTGGAGAGACCAAACTGCTCGCTTAGGGTTATTGTGTCAGACTTTACCTCTGTTCTCTCCTTCTGCCACTTGATGAGCTTTGAAATAACACCGGTATAGACGATGCCCCCGAAAATAGCACCAGCTAGCCCGTAATATCCGGTTTGGAGCCCAGCCCCTGTTTGCGCAAAAAGGGTACCAGGACAGGATCCGGAGACGGCCATGCCGGCACCGATAAGCATGCCTCCAATGATATTTCCGTCGTACTGCCCGAAAATTCCAATTGGGGATGAGCTACGAGGCTTGAGTGAGATGTAGCCAAGGCTTTCGACAACTTTGTATATGAGACTGGAGTTGAAATTAGTAAACGGCAGTCGGGAATCGCTGAAAAGTGGGACTCACGCGCTGCTTGCTGAGGCCCCGAGGAACGTTTGCAGCATGTGAAAGTCTTGAAATTTAAACTGGGATATGATGACTGCTGGGGAATATACCCCAGCGACTACAGTAGCAGCGCCAAAAACTGCGCCAGAAAATAGAGTAGCCATGGTGGTTGTGAGGGGATTATGGAGATGGGATGATGAGCACCTGCTGGAGAGGCCGATGGTTAGAGAGCCGGACAACAAGCTTTTTAAGACAATTTCGGGAGGGGAGGTACAGCGTGCTTTGGAAATCCCGATTCCGAACAGCTCACTAAGCAGAGGGCAAGGTTGTTGTAAGATAGAGTATTTGGGTCGCCGAAGCAAGTCATATCCATGCAAGTGTATGGTGGAGGGCAATGGAGAGTGGATTTGGCAGATCCGTGCAGGACCCCACTTGCGTCACAGGAGAATAAACTGATGCCATTTGAAATCGAGAAGCCGATGTGAAGAGGGTGGCGTTTTGCAACAAATAGCAGCTGGGAACCTCTTGCACATGTATCGAATGGTTGTTCCGTTTAGCACTTGTGGCTTGAGACAGAGAGCGAGATCAGACACTCGCTCTCTGGAAAATGGATTCGCTTCTCTCGAGAAACGCGCGTCTCCGAGTCTCTTCGCAACCGCGATTACAACTCTGCTAATGACCAACTAACCGCATTACGATCCATGCATACGTATGTTTTGCAAAATTTAGTTGTTCCTAAACCGGGAAACCCCCCGGGAAGCATGATTATTAGCTGCATCGCGGTTCGTACCGGCATGGTTGCGTCGTCGGGGACCTCGGGGACCACCAGTCAGGTACCCGGCAAGATCTGTGGGGCTAAGGTGCCCGAAACCCCAGTGTTAAAGATCAACGACACTCAACACTGCTTGATAAGCCGTGAGCAGAATGTCATTTTTTTTTTTTGCTTTAAGCTCATCGGAGAATTATGAACACCTGTTCGGGGAATAGCGTATATTGGTCTCTGGGGGAGTACAAAAATAGCAGTAGGGTAGGTAGCAGCGTGATTTTTATTTCTCATCAATTTCTGCTCTAAACCTAATATATCGTCTATTGTCTATGGTCTATTGTCTATAAACCCCAAATAGGCCTTGATAAACCATCATGGATTTTCCTCATCACCATCTTCAATGTCCCATACCATGATTGCGACTTGGCTATTCGCATTGCTCACTACTATGGCTAACTCCCTTTCATTCGCTGCAAAAGTACACATGCGAAAGCCATCTCGGTGGCTGTAACTAGCTGAGAATTTGATGGCAAGCTCGCGCTTTTGAACTGTTTGCCCCCAGGGATACACCAAGGTGACACAGTCGGCTGAGGTCTTATCATAGCCTGTCGGCAGGATGGTCACATATTTTCCATCATGTGAGAATCTGAAGGGAAGCCCCCAATCGAGATAGTTAATGACTCGTTCGCTGGCTTGCACCTCTGAGATCTCCGAGTCCATGGATTCGTTGTGAATTTCGCACACACCCAGCTGCCCCCGCCCAACCTAGCATAACCAATTGTATCGTTCTAAGCCGCTATTGTGGGCTGATATTCTACCTCAGAAAATCGACGAAAACCTCTTGACGAGAGTCTGTGACTTCCAATGACATATGGAACATGATAAGCGACCCTTCGGTGGTTAGTAATGGGACAAAGTCGAGATATTCATTTGCACATGTGCGAATAATTTTGTGTTTCAAGCACCTGCGGTATGTTCGGGCTTCAAATGGGTCAGCTCGACAGTCCAGACATCCGAGTAATTTGTTTCCTCTTCTGCTTGGTCGAACATAGAATCAGTGTACCATATCGTTCCGGATGGCGGTCGCCACATATCTGTTTGCTGACACAACACCGTGATCTGGCTCCGAGTCCAGCTCAAAGTAGTTGGAAAATCCAGCGCTGTACAGATCTGAAGCCACAAGACTGGCTGATTGCATCTGTCCAGTGGATTGAACTACCCGAATTGGAGGGAGAAGGTGTCTGAAACGCGCGAGAGGCTTGTCCCAACTCTGGGGGATAAAGTGTATTAACACGGTGGTGGTGTCGATTAAGCATGCGCCTGGAAGCTCCAGCGCCTTTCTCCTTACGATAGAGACTGTGCTGGAAGCTTTTGTCGAGAAGTCTTTGGAAAGCTGATGTCACCAATGAGCCTATCGCTTCAATAGGCGAGTGTAGGTTGGGAAATTTGCTGCGGGATTGGTTCAGAGCCAGGAGACTTTAGGTCTTGTAGCTCTCTCAAAATATCAATCATTTCTGCCCTTAGGATTGCTGTAATTTTATGGCTAGTAGCCTGCGTAATCGTCCTTGTGATCATACTGTGAGGCAGCGTTAGCAAAACGACTAAGGGTGAATCCAGAGAGCTCGTCACAGATCACAGATGTTTCGTCTAGAGTGTCACGATCTTTTTTGTGAGGTGTATGAGATGACAAGATGCAATATCAATAAACTGAAGGAGTTTTATGTAAGGTAATGTGAAGGATATGAGGTCCATGGTGAATCTAGAGCTGGTATATGCAGCCCGGCTGCTTGGTCGTGCACTGATGAGTTTGACCCTCTCATAACGAGCGAGCGAGCGGAGTTTGAAAAGAGGCCGGCACATTTGTCCTGAAGCCACCCAAGTGGCGTATCCCCTAGTACCCTAGCGCCATCACTCAACATCCCTGGGAAGCCCGTTATTCAAATCAATGCACTCACACCATGGGTTTTGTAATGCTTCTTCCACTCTCTCAGTTGGTATGGTCGTATTATACCGCATTTTTAAGGTATATTTGCCTAACGAGATTCATGGATTCTTATTGGGAGAGCTTTTCACAACAGAAACCGGCCACATTACACCGTTTCCTATGGTACGCCTGCGGCTGGGCCGGCCAGGAACCAAGAACTAGATCGATTGATGTCATTAGACTACGACTCCCACCAAGTTGGTCACGGGCGTGATAGATTTGTCTAAAGGAGGATTCTGGTTGATACAGACATGGGCTGCCTCGCCTTTCCATCATGTTTGTTCCATATCCTCGGGTTTGGTGTGTGCGAGTGAGAAAACGGACCAAGGCTAACGCTGTCTTGCGTGCAAGCCAGAATGTCACATGCATTAGGTCGAGAAGGAAGGGATTCTAGAGAGGCGTCTAGAACGTGTCTAGAAGCAGGCCAAGGCTTGGCCGAAGATATATTTGCATAGTGGTGCTTGTTTCATGATAACTCGAGAGTGTGGCAAATATCCATGATGCCAGTGATTCCGGGCTTTTATTCTTTGAAGCTCAGCTTTTGCCTAGCCTCAACGTCTCTGCGTATTTTGCTCAAGGCGATGATGAGGTGATCAAGCGAACCTACCTCAGTATCCACTGTCGGGTTTTGATGACTGAGAGTTTGGCCCAATGCCTCTGCTTTTGGGGCACTCGGTGACGTTATTACCTTGGTTGGAGGGTCGGCAATATAATTGCCTCCACACACTGACCGCTCGCATTTGCATACCAAGGCACTAGGTTTGACTTGAATGGCGAACATGCGATCATATCATTCTTGTATATTTCTTGACAAAGATTGTCATCGACATAATTTTTTCAAATGTACACTTTGAAACGCGTACCGATAATGGTGGACTGAAATTCGCATAGCATGGCCGCTTTAGGAAATTCATACTTCTCCCAACCTAGAAAGCCGAGGTCCGCCCCGACGGTGGTGATGCGGGGCCGTTGGGGGGTCGGCCCAATCCTTGGGCCATCGAGCTCCGATGCCGTCTCACCGATGGCAGATGCATTACTAAACGTCCATCGTTTATAAAAGAACGAGAGATCCTGCATCCAACTTGTCACCACCATCATATTTGTGCTGTATCTGCCCCAGGAAAGGCATCTATCTAATTACAATCTAGCATAAGCGAAACCACCTTGCTGATTTTATTTATACAAGTCCGCTTTGCCCGGGATGCCTCGAGCTCTTACTCTCCAGCATATTGAAGGCGGCAAGCCGGGCCAGGTCTACTATCCGTGAGAGAATTGTCCTCCCATATCAATTTTGCGCAACGGTATTGACCGCAACGGCAGCCTTCAGATCAAAGAGGTCCCCAAGCCAACTCCCGGTCCCAATGAAGTTCTTGTCCGCATCTCGGCCGCGGCCCTGAACCACAGGGATCTTTTTATGCGTCGCCATCTCTACCCGGCCATTTCCTTTACCAACCCAATCCTGGCCGATGGATATGGTACAGTTGTCGCTGTAGGCTCTGCTGTGACGCGGAAGCAACTGCTGAACCAGCCTGTCATTCTTACACCCATGCGCGGCTGGGAATCAGATCCAGCTGCACCTGAAATCGGCAACACCTTCACTGTCACTGGTGGCTCCAAGCTCACAGATGTTGGCACTGCTCAGGACTTCATTGCTGTCCCAGAGGACGAGGTTGAGCCTGCTCCAGCACACCTCAGTGCTGCCGAGGGTGCAGCTCTGCCTCTTGTTGGCCTGACAGGCTGGCGTGCTTTTGTCACAAAGAGCAACGCCGCTTTCCCCGGTGCCAACGTCTTAATCACCGGGATTGGTGGTGGAGTCGCCCTGCAGGTGCTTCAGTTTGCTGTTGCAGTCAAATGCAACGTCTTCGTAACATCGGGCGACGAAGCAAAAATTGAAAAGGCCAAGCAGATGGGTGCCAAGGGAGGCGTCATCTACCGCAATGACGGCTGGGAAAAGGAACTCCGAGGCCAGCTTCCGAAGGACCGGCCATATCTGGACGCTGTGATTGACGGCGCAGGAGGACCCGTAGTCGCCAAGACGGTGAAGCTGCTCAAGGCCGGCGGCGTCATTTCTCAGTACGGCATGACGGTGGCACCCAAGATGGATTGGCTCATGAGCGCAGTGCTGAACAACGTAGAGCTCAAGGGCTCAACCATGGGCTCACGCAAAGAGTTCCGAGACATGGTTGCCTTTGTCAACGAGAACAAGATCCATCCTGTTGTAAGCCGAGTGGTCAAGGGATTGGACAATATCACCGACATTGACAGCCTATTCAAGGACATGGACCAGGGGAAGCAATTTGGAAAGCTGGTTATTGAATTTGGATCGGGTAGCGAGTCTCCTTCGAAGCTGTAAAGACGAAGAATATGACGTTGGGATCGTACAAAAGTACAGCAACGAGCGATTAGCTGACGGCGACATCGGTTTCAATTACAGCCAACGGCTAATTATTATTAGAATATAAATACAATCTCATCCGAAGACATAAACATTGCGCCAGCTCATAGGCCGACCTGTTTGCGATGTCTCCTCTAACATGATGTACACTGTGTCCTTGTGCTTGCAAAACTCTGCCAAGAGCTATTATCAATGATACCAAGAAGGAGAATAAAACTATGAAGGAGTTTGATGACATTGGCTATTAAATTTATGTTGGTTATCGAGTAGATGTCCCCTTAAAACCTATTACCCTGTATTCTTGTCTTTCTCGTGGGGTCTAAGCTAGACTGCTAGGGTGCCTTGATCCGAGTTGAAGCCTCAAAATTAGATTACATGCAGGCTCGCCGCTGCCTTGGCCTAGGATATACCCAACTAACAGAAATGACTTGAAGCTTAGCATGTCACAGCATAGGGTTCACGGCTGCACTGCAATGCGTAAGATATTTTACATTATAACCGACAGCTAACAAAACTCGAAAACGCCAAATCAATGTCCATTTTTAAGGGTATCAAACACCTAGTGAGCCCATGAGCCAATGCGCTTGCAACTTGTTTTGGTTGCCTATTCATTTTTTGACATGTGCTCGTCCTATACCTATTCCTCCGACTTCTTGCGCTTCTTCTTTGGTCGGTCGCCTTCTTCGGGAGGTACGAATTCTGCTTCCCGCTCTTTGGCTTTTTCATCCTTGCGCTGCTTTTGCTTCTCTTTGCGCTCGGTCTGTGCTGCACGGTCCTTCGCTTCCTTGCCCAAAAAGTATTCTCCACTCTCGATCTGCTTGTCGACCTTGCTCTTCTCGGGTGCAGGTGGGAAGGGTGTGTACACCTTCTTGGACTTGTCTGTGACGTTGAGAGGGGCGCGGCGGTGGCTGAGGGTCTTCTTCTTGAAGTTCGGGAGGAAGCGGTCCCAGCTCTCGTTGGCGAGCTCGGGGTCCTTGGCAAGCTCGCGCTTGATCATCAGCTCCTTGATGTGGTAGATGGGATGGATGTTGGCCATGCAGTCCTCGACAACTCTTCGCACTTCCTTCAGGCCCTTGTAGGGACCCATGGCTGACACAGTGTTACCATGGACGAGGATGTAAGTCTGGGTAAGCAGCTCGAGAGCCTTGAGGGTAGATCCGTTAGGGCCTAGAATTCGCTGTCGTCGCTTAACGAATCGCTCCTTGTTTCGGACAAGGCTTCGAATCTTGATAACGTCGCAGGCAACACCGTCGTCGAGTATCTTGATGGCTTGGGGCGCGGGAACACTTCGAGCCAACAGTTTAATGAGGTCGCGTGCGTTGAGAATGGCGGCGGGGTCAAAAGTTTTGCGGGTTGTCTTGACTGTCATGGAACCCTCAACTAAATCAAGCGTGCAGGCAATTCCAGTCTTCTCGAGGGCTCGGGTAATGAGGGGCCAGGCCTCTTTGAGGTAGACTTCTCGATATTTGGGGAAGAGAGTCGCAAAAGAGGACTCCTCAGTAAATGTACCACCAACATTATCTTTGGGGGTGAATGTGTCAATCTTCCACTTGTCGATGTCATCCGTATCCCACGGCTTCTCTTTCTCGTGCGTAGAAGGCATTGTGCCGGTGTCGTTCGAGGACCTGTATTGGGGTGAACGATGCAAAGACCTGAAAGCGATGTTCCAAGAATTTTTTTTTTTTTGGCAGAATGTAAAGAAGACGACGGGTTGCTTGGGAAGTGGGGGCAGGCTAGTGTGGGGGATGGTAAGATCCCAGGCGTGGGCCAATCATGGCGCTAGGCGGTCGCGCTCATGAATTTCTGCAGTTTGCAACACCAACGCTTCGTGTGCAGAGCTCAATCCTGTCAAATTCCACAACAACAGCCAAAATGTCCAAAGGTCGCGCAGCCGGGGGGGTAGACCAGATCGTTAAGCTGATCGTGGGAGCCGGGCAGGCGAGTCCCAGCCCCCCTGTCGGTCCTGCGCTTGGTAGCAAAGGTGTGAAGTCAATGGACTTTTGCAAGGTGCGCAGCTAGACCACCAGCTCTTGAGAGAGCCGGAGGGATCCATTGCGAGCTCAAGTGCTAATATTATTTTTAGGAGTTCAATGCTCGAACCGCCAACATGATTGTGGGAACCCCAACGCCTTGTAAAGTTGTCGTCCGTCCCGACCGATCATTCCACTTCGATGTCCGTACACCACACACATCATGGCTCCTTTTGAATGCTGCTCAAGCACAAACGGGAAAGAAAGGAAAGAGAAAAGGCGCTAGCAATCCTGGACATGAGACTGTTGGAACCGTCAGTCTCAAGCATGTCTACGAGATTGCCAAGATCAAGCAGACCGAACTACGTCTGTCCGGGCTGTCCCTCGAGTCGCTGTGTAGGTCTATCATCTACCAGGCGAAGTCGATAGGGATTAATGTTGTGGCCTGATTTGAGGCCCAGGGAAAATGAAGAATGGGGCTGGGATTGTAAACCATGGGCGTGTATAGCAACCATTTACGACCAAATGTCGAATATGTACAACAGAGCATAAGTTGGGACAGAAGAACCTAGGGGATGTGTACAAGATATGATCTACTCTTATGAATTTCTCTGTTGCTTCTGCACAAGTCCCCGTGTATGATTGCTTTGGGTAATCTGTATTGGAAGATGTGTTTCAATGGAGGCAGCTGCCTGTATGTGTGTCGCCGAGGGCCCCGAGCATAATCCATGCATTGGGTCACATGAGCTGGTCCAGAGTGTATTCTCGAATCAGCAGACCGGCGACAGATACAGGCGCCGATACGGGCCTGTAGTTGTTTTGCTCGTGGGATACATGGCAGTACTTGGCAGCCCCACGATCCACTTTATGCGTGGCATGCAGAATCCTCTGGTGCACCTGCGAATAACCATGGATCGAGCAAATCCAATAGGCCAAAACTTGGAAAGATAGCTAGCTGGGCAACGAGAAAGGCAACGGCTATATCGGGCTCTGGGTTACTAGCCTAACTGCCCTCTTTAATTGCAAATGTGCCAAGGAATCATGGATCTGTGTGATCGACTAGGTCCAACAAGACATCAAGTTGAAGGGCTCCAACTCCAGCAGAGCTTGATACCAATGCGGAACGGACTGGTGTCCCTCGGGAATGTGGGATGCGGGCGGCCCACATTCACCCGTGATATGGAAAATGGACTGAGCAGCTCCGGTTAACTCGAGCTGCCGAGCACAGGTGCGCTGCTCCGAGTGCATCCGTTTGCGCAGTGCGCCCGGGTAATGGTCTACACTCTACAGTGAGGCAAAGGCCTGGAGCTAGTCTGTGATCGGAACATGGATCAGAATTGAGACAGCCTTGTGGCTTTACAGAGTCTAGAAGCTTTCCGTTTTGGCTAATGTAGGCAACGTGGTGTAACCACTGAACCAGTCAAAATTTGAGACGAGAGGAAAGCTGGAGCGCCTTCATCTAGGTACCCTTTGATCAAGATTAAGGTGATTCAGTGTCTTGGATTGTGCCGTACGCAGTTTAAAAAAGCCCAAAGCTGTCACTGCGTTTTTGCCTGCCCCGAATGTCCGGGTGAATGTAGTTGCAGAGTGCATGTACCTATCGCTGGTGGGGCTCTGCTGTCATGCTCAGTTGCCAAATTCAATCCGGACTCGGCCGGATTTTGGCCACTGTAGCTTTTTTTGGCACAGCCACTAATTGCGACCCGTCATTCTTGATGGAGTGCACACCTGTATGACACACATGAAGAATTTTCTTCCTCTCTCGATTCGTGACCAAGCACGGGCAGGTTTGGGGACGACCATGACACACAGAAAAACGTATGCAAGTGTCGTCTCGGTACCCGGTTCATACCCGATCACGCCAAGATGGTGGCTGTATGAGAGCAAGACATGTGAGATTTGATTAATCCTCGGAAAAGTAAGCTGCGATTATGCCAGCCTGGGCGGCCTGGCCTCCCGGAGAGTGACACGCAAGATGCTGGTTGGTTGGTTGGACAGCAGCAAGACTAGCAGTTGCGCGGTGCTACATCTGGCGTCTGTGATCGACCCAACAAGGACATCCCAAATCGGGCAAGCCGATGGGAAGAGTCAGGGGAGGTGCCGCGGACGGCCGTGCTGAAAGTTCGCTTTTGCCTTGGGGATGGGCGGAGACGAAGCATGAAAGTGAGAGTCTCACAACCTTCAAGCGTTGCTTGGGTAGGGTCTCATATGTACCCAACCTTGGGCCGTCAATGTCAGCCCCCCCACGAATGGAGATGGAGTTGAGATTGAAAGTCGACAAGTCACCTATGTATTCCAAAAAAGAAATGTTGACCCGTCGACTCGGTCGCCGCCTCTGTCTGGAAAATTTTGCTACAAGGAGCCCTTGCTAGACCAAAGGCGCTGGGATCGATGTGCGCACGAGTAAGAAGCAAGGTACGTCCTGAATGAACGGTGTCATGTACCTGGTAGGGCGTCGTGTGCGACACCCAGAATCGAAACAAAGTACAGTGTACGTTGAGCAGCATTGTGCACGATGATACATGTACTCTTAGCCCACCAACTTGCAACGTAGGAACTGGGCATGGATGGAAGCATTATAGAACCATGCCACAGCCGCTCTGTTGCAGAGCTAGCGAAGCCGCCGTGAACCATGCGAATGTGGTGGACAATGTTGGCTGGCTGTAGTTGCCGAACAGACACTAGTGGCCATTTGGTACATCGAGGTACCCCCGCGGTACGTGCTGTCCTTTTTTTTTCTTCTCCCCTGCAACTAGCGCTTTGCCTCCATGGAAGGTGGGAGTGTTGGAGAATGTGATGCCCCACCACTGCCACGAGCAGCAGCTTTTATCATCGTTCATCGCAAGTCCATATCGGTTTCGCTTCTCCTCCAAAACCCTCCCAACTCGCTATTTAACTGCGCCCACGTTTGCGCCCGCGCCCGCGCCCACGCCCTGGGAACGCCTCCCCATCGACAGCATCAGCTTGCATCCGATGTCTGCTCCATCATCCTCCAGTGAGCGCTTGTCCGCGCCGGATGTCTCTGGTGAGTTTGTCTTCCGGTTCTGCCGGCTCTCTAAATTGCCCCACCTTGACTCTCATACTGGCGCATCGGCTTTGGAGGCTTCCCCAGATGCTTTGCACTTGACGCTTCACACTTGACATGATTGCAATGGCTGACTTTTCAAATCATCAAGTCTCTGAGCCTGTCGAGGAGCTTGCAGAGGCACCTACCATCCACGAGAGCACTAATAATGATATCCCAAATGTCCGCTTTTCCTCCGCCGTCGAGGAGATAACCCCCGCCGTGTCTGCCGCAACCATCGTCAACGAACCGTCTAACGAGCCGTCTAACCGGCCACAGTCTACCGCCTTCACCGAAGTCGCCGCAGACCAGCTACATGCATTTAGTCAATCACTTCATGGAAGATCTCTGCAGGAGCTTCGCATGAATACACGACAGTTCGAAGTCTTTTCGCTTCCTCCTTCAAGAGTATGTGCTCATCGCCCCCTCTTTTAGACGCAATATGTGGTTTTTTTTTGTTTTTGTTTTTTTGGCAGCCATCACTTGTGGTGTTGACCCCAAGCCCAGCTGCGCTTTGTTGAATAAATGCTTTCCCTCATTATATACTGTGACCGGCTTGTCCGTTATTTAACCCCACCCAATTGCTGGTTTCTCTTATCATCTTATGAGTACTGATGCTGACTGTCTTGTTCTCAAGGTACCCTCCAACGAAGATGAATCTGGCCCTTCGTCTAGGTTAACGACTCCCACCTCTGCCCACTTTCAATCTCCCCATGGCAGCCCGCGACTTTCAGCTCTGGCTTCCCCTCCTCTTACACCTTCCGGATCTGGTCCCACAAGCATCGACAAGGTCACCAAGGATAACAATGCATCTGCTGCTCATGAACCCCCAACGATCACCCCTCAGCCAACCTCGTCCCAAGATAAACCTTCCCCCGCCCCGGATAGAAGACCACCCACTCAGCGGGCGACTTCAGATCACAGTGTCCGGAGGGCTTTGTCCGCTGAGGAGCAACAGAAATCCCACCGACGAGGAATGTTTGGAGTTGGCGCGGGGTCTGTACCTGGTTCTAGAGAATCTAGTCCATCCCGGAACTCTGCATCCAACTTCTACTCGAAACCCATGACCCCTGGTGGTGATCTCAATGACCCATATGCCAAGGGTCGACGCCCACCACCCCCGCAGGCTGCGACCAAGCACTCCATTGACCCTCGATTTATCTTCTCTAGGAAGAAGAAGCACAGCTCCCCCCATGGATCGAAATCAAGCGTGTGTGAAAAACGTTCTTCTACCTTTTTTGGTAGCGCCAAGAATAGCACCGATGATCTTTCACATAATGATAGCACTAGTACCAGTCACGGTCACCCAGGCCCCCAAAGTTCTATGGCAGACCTAAAGCGTTTCTTTAGGAAACCTCATGGCCATCACCACAAAAAGAGGGACTCATCGCCAGCGGCAGTACCGACAGGCACTAAGACGCCTCCCAGCTCAAGGTCGACCCAGCAATTACCTTTCGGAGACGACCACGGGCTTTCTTCACGATATGGCAAACTTGGCAAGTTTTTGGGATCTGGAGCTGGAGGTTCGGTCCGGCTTATGAAGCGCAAGGATGATGGTACTGTGTTCGCTGTCAAGGAATTTCGTGCTAGACACACATACGAGACGGAGAAGGAGTACAACAAGAAGGTCACGGCGGAATTTTGCGTTGGGTCTACGCTTCATCATGGCAATATCATTGAGACGCTGGATATTTTGCAAGAAAAAGGACGATGGTATGAAGTCATGGAATATGCACCTTTCGACCTCTTTGCTATTGTCATGACGGGAAAGATGACTCGCGAGGAGATCACATGCTGCTTCTTGCAGATTCTGAACGGAGTCACGTACTTGCACAGTGTGGGTCTTGCCCATCGGGATCTGAAGCTGGATAATGTGGTTGTGAGTGAGAAGGGCATCATGAAGATCATCGACTTTGGCAGTGCGCATGTCTTTAAGTATCCCTTTGAAACCGAAACGGTTCCTGCGAAAGGTATGTTGAACCTGTATTCCATGGCGGAAACAAAAAAAAAAAAAGAAAAAAAAAACAGAAGAGAAGTGAGCAAAAACTAATTTGATTTCCTAGGTATTGTTGGTTCTGATCCTTACCTTGCACCGGAAGTGTACGATTCTAAAGAGTATGATGCTGTTGCTGTGGATATCTGGTCTCTCGCCATAATATTTTGCTGCATGACACTGCGTCGCTTCCCCTGGAAGATCCCGCGAATGACGGATAATTCATTCAAGCTCTTTGCCGCCGATCCGACCCCGGGCCATGACCCAAAGAAGCTCATTATTCCGTCATCTAGATCAACCACCGATCTCGACACTACACCAGCCCGCGAATTTCTCCCTGAGGATAACGGGGACCATAAGAATCACCGTCACTCACACCATGAAAAGGACAAGGAGAATCACAAGGAGACTGGTCAAGATAAGCCGTCGACACAGGCTACCTCTCAGCAGACAGCCTCTACCAGTGGAGCAGCAGAGAAAAGGGAAACGATCAAGGGTCCGTGGCGCATTCTACGTCTCCTGCCTAGGGAAAGCCGACACATCGTCAGTCGAATGCTCGAAATAGATCCTAGAGCACGAGCTACTATGCACGAGATCTTACAAGAGTCATGGGTTGCCGATACTATCATTTGTCAACAGCTTGATCGTGGCGAAGTTATTCCGGCGGAGGATCATACTCACACTCTAGAACCACCAGCAAACCAGCAGCCAGGCCAGAAGTAGGAGAGGTCTTGTAGGAGTTTGAAGAGAAGGACGAAAGTCGGTCACGGATGTTACAGGAATTTGGCGTTAAAGAGCAAATGATGGGCATCAAATTACGGTTATGGATGGAAAGCGCATTCGTACATTGACAGACATGACATTGTTTTGCAACAGCGCTTTACTACGGATAGATGTTAGGCCAGCAATTGAGAACGGTAGCGATAGGTAGCAGGAGCTTTGTAGATCTGAATTTGTTTAATCTCTCCTAATTTCGGTTTAGAAAAAAGCCAATCATTTTGAATGGAGCCCATCTCGATTGCAAATGCACTACATGGATTGGTTCTTTTTGTCAGCGGCTAGTGGTTTTGAGGCACGTGCGGGTGACATCGGGATACGATGCCGGCGCGAAACTCGGAGCCGGGGAAATCCAGCGCCGAGCCTGGGGAAAAAATTGCTGTTCTGGAAGCTGTTGGAAATGTGGTCCACCCGGATTGACAACATTCTCCCACTCTGAACTCTTGTCTTGTCCAATACTCCTTACGACCTTACGACTCTTTCCTGTATCGCCTCGAATTTACGCATCTTAATCACAATGGTAAGCACGGCCACAAGCTCTTTGAATTATCGCAATGTGTTGCGACTGAGAATTGTCGGGAGCTGTCTACCTCGGATAGAGCTCCGGCTTCTTGTCGGCAATTGAATTGCTCGTCAAGCGAAGGCATAGATGGAAGGGCGTATGCTTGAACGTTCGGAGGAATATTATTATGTACTGGTGGCTAATATGATTCCTCTTGACAGGCCACTTCAATTCGCTCCATCCGAAGCCTTGTTCCCCTCCTTGACCGCGTCCTGGTCCAGCGAGTCAAGGCTGAGACCAAGACTGCCAGCGGCATCTTTCTTCCCGAGTCTAGCGTCGAGAAGCTTAACGAGGCCAAGGTCCTTGCCGTTGGCCCCGGTGCCCTCGACAAGAGCGGCAGCCGCATCCCTATGGGTGTTGCCGTCGGTGACCGAGTCCTGATCCCCCAGGTATGATGACAAAGCAGTGTGGAATAAGAGTGATGTTGGAAGGCAATGTTCTAACGTACCTGTAGTTTGGTGGATCCCCCGTCAAGGCTGGCGAGGAGGAGTACCAGCTTTTCCGTGACAGCGAGTAAGTAAATGGCAGATTCCCGTGCTAGCCGCGGATATCCAATTGGCGGTCACGATACTAACGAATTGCCTCTTAGGATCCTGGCCAAGATCAACGAATAAGATACCCCGAATCCACATTTAGCCAAAGTGTACCATACTGTACCATAGCAACGGGCAGATGTCGTAGGAGATGGGACGATTGATCATGTGAATGTAAAGTAAATGGGGAAGACATGACCTGTTATGCCGGAGACGACATGACGTTTAGAAAAGGAAAAAGTATGGAGACGAGCCCTTGCTTGCTGCAGGGTTCTCATGCTAGTCGTGCAAAGAAGCTCGATTCAATCTCCGCTCTTACAGTTTGCTATTTCAAAACCACGGTCCTTCGAGTTCCAACCATTGAGGCATAAGCTGGCCCTCTTGTGTATGTGTGAATATGATCGCAAAGTAGCATTGTCCGCCCAAGCCGGCTGAACGAGAACCAACATCCCTAAGGCAAAGACAAATGATACGGCCTCTGTATGTGCTCCTGTGTCCAGTACGAGTCCCGAGGTGAAATACCTATGAGCCCATGGGCTAGATTGATTGCGCCACGGCTTTATGGATGCAGCAACCACGTTTTTGCCAACGTACTCGACGGGGTTGGTTGCTCACACACGATTAGCGTCACCTGCCAGACATAGGGCTAAATTGACAAATCAGCGATTAGATAAATGTGAGGTGCAGATCGTAGGGGCCACCACATCAACACCCCGGACTTGAATACGTGTAATGGAATTGAAATTATAGCAGGCAATCCCTGAATTGTTGCCCAACCACGTATACTGCACAATTTATGTATCCTCTCTTTGCCTAAGTAGGAGGAGCTGCTAATGGCTAGTTATTACGAACGGGCTTGATGGAATGATGAGATCCATCAAGTACATATATCATGTACGTGTATAATGAAGCTAGGAGGGGAAGGAATGCGAAAGGGCACAGGTTCACAGCATGGTAAAATTGCAAAAAAGGAGAGACTTTCTCTGCGGTAAATAAAATTTCCGTCATACGTAGGCGCGGCCGAAGCTAGGAGATGATGTCGGAATCGGGATCCATTCAAGTTCTATTTTTATTTTTATTTTTAAATCATATATGCCGATGAATTTGTTCAAATAAAAAAAACGATGCCAAGGATAGTAGGCTTCCAGGTCTCTGTCCCCTTCTATGTCAATCCAGTCTAACCGCCCAAGGAAACAAATCCTCCAGTGTATACATAGTGCGCCACATCTTCGGATCGATTTGCCGCCGCCGCTAGACATGCATTCTCAAGGTCCATGCAAAAGAATAAGTCTAAATCAAGATCACACGGCTATAGAAGCGGAAATTATCCGTCTACGGGCCGCTAAAGAAGGCCGTCCACAGGAGCAAACAACATGGCCCATGTGGAAACCTGGCGGATGATGTTTCTGATTTATGCAGTATTGTTTTGTTTGCTGAATCACCGTGGTCTAAGAAGCACGGGCAACGCTTTCCGGAGCGATTGCCAATTTGGGGACCTCGTATTGCCTAGGCTCTCTCTGGGGCAGGATTAGAGGTGGCGAAAAGCGCAAGCGAGAGAGGGAGAAAAAAAAAGGAGACAAGAGAAGGTTAGTTAGTGGGAGTAAATCTTCCCATGCCCTTTGGTGAGGAATGCTACAGTAATCTCATCAACGATTGACTATTTCAGTGCCAAAATACTCCTCTGACTTGCAGGAGGCCTTGTTGGGCTTACATCTTGTCGGGATCGAGGTAGGATTGGAAGAGGAGAATTGCAATGGAGGATGAGCTGAGAACAAGGAAGGGCTGTTACTGGAAGACGGGATGACAGCGGGGTGAGTGCCGCGTGTTTGTCTGTGTGTCCATGCTGTGAAATGAGCAGGGCGCCGGATGCTGGGATCGAGGGGCGGGAGGAGGATGACACATGGAGGAGCGACGGGCCCCTGACCTCATTAGCCAACGATGGACAGGTCCAGGCTAGATAGGGTTTTTTTTTTTTTTTTTTGGCTTGATCCCTGGCGTTGGCCGGTTTGCACGCACACTGTGTCCGCTGGAGTCCTTTCGTATATTGGCTTGGCGACATAGCATCGTTTTCTTGTGTGAAACGGACCTGTCCGGATCCGAGCACCTGCTGCGGCTTGGCAGCCATGATTGAGTCAAGGTTACAGATGACCAGCGTCAATGTGCAGAGCCTAAATAGCTCTCCTCACCGGCGCGCTGTCCACGTATGATTGTTTGGGTAGGAATGGTTGAATTGTTGGCCCTGTGGTAGGCCACAGGCGCCGTTTCGCTTGGCTAAGCTCAGCAGGTCGCACCACTGCGGACGACGATGTAGTTGGTGGGACAGGCCCGTCGGTGCCTCCGCTAAGCGAGCACCCTTGATCGATCCCAGGAAGCGGATCCTTGCTTGCGTGCTTTGGACGTTGCCGCAGTTTTTGCTTTTTGCTCCTTGCTCCGTCCGTATTCCGCTCTGGTCAAGGTACCGTGCGTGGTGCGGTGCGGTGCGGCGCGAGCAGCCAACGTGCCAACCAACAGGCGCTTTTCTGTACCTTGCATATTCTTGTCCCTTTTTACTTTTCCATGCGCCGCACAACAAGCAAATGCCCCGTTGACGTGCAGCCCACCTGTTTCGGATTCCCGAGATCGATTGGCTACAGCACCGCTCAAGGTTGAGCCACAAGTAGGTGCGTATGCACCTGAACAGGGACGACTGTCTGCACGCAAACGCGCGCGAGTGCAGTGCAGCGGAGGTGGAATATGGTAAGATGGCGCCAATTTCTTGGCCTTGCTTCCTATCGTTTCACGTAGAATGCTGGTGCTTCTTGGCAGGGCAAGCCGCCACCCGCCAATCTTGAACTGAAGGATCGTCGTCCCATGGCTCGAACCGTCGCAAATCATGCCCCTGGTTTGGAGGTTTGGAGGATGGAGGAAGGAGCTAAAACCAAACTCAACCGCCATGAGAACGTGGGCGTGCGAGGGGGGAGGCATTGTGATCCCAGAGGCACATCCACAAGCTGGGTAGCATTTGGGAGGAGCCGCACCGGATTAAGGATTGAACTAAGCAGCCCGCCACACGTTTGAGATGCAGCAGACCCCGCAAGTCGGATGCTCCCTGTGGTCTGTGACAACTTTAAACGCCGGCCCTGAGGTCACCTCAGGTGCTGGCCCGCCACCGTGCGGTCAGAGGCTCCAGGCCTGCGCGGTTGCTCTCCTGCCAAGCCCAAGAGCGCCCGGGGAGCCGATGGGATGGCCCATGTCGGGGGATCTGGGCTGCATCTGGCCCTTGGCCCTCTCTTGTTTGCCCAGTGCTTAGTTCCCGTCTGACTTTTCAAGGGGGCCTGCGGGACTATATAGCCGTCTCCTGCCGTCGTGATGCAACCTCGTCTTGTTTCCTCGTCACCCTCTCTCAATCTGGTGTTGAGAAGCTATTTTTGTGATTCTTTCCTTCTTCGCTCACTCTCTCTAGCAGAGATTCATTCCTTCATTTCTTCGTTGCTTCAGTCACTCCTTCGATTCACTCCTTTTGTGTGCTGCCGAGAAAGGCTTATCCGCTCCCTTTTCCAACAAACCCAGCAGCAATAGCAACAACAGCAGCAACAATTTATCCGCCCTCTTGGTTCCTTGCAGAAACTGGTCTTTCTGCCCGATTTATACTCAGCGACATCTCAAAAACACAACTCAGAAACCTTCATCATGAAGTTCCTTACCACCCTCGGCCTCGCTTCCGTTGCGAGTGCCCACACTCTTTTCACCACACTTCACATCAATGGCGAGAACCAAGGTGACGGAACCTGTGTTCGTCAACCCAAGGAAGCTTCCACTTCCAACAGCCCCATTTACCCTCTTGATGGTAGCGTCATGGCTTGTGGTATGTACCTTTCTGCTCTGACACGTTCCGTGTTATCCTTCAAACCTCGCGTGCCAGCTAACACGCTGATTTATAGGCTATGGTGGCGCGACCGCTGTTGACTTTGTTTGCCCCGCCTCCAACGGTGCTCAGCTGACTTTCGAGTTCCGCGAGTCTCCCGAGTACCTTAGGACGGGTGCCATTGACTCCCGTCACAAGGGCCCATGTTCCGTTTACATCAAGAAGGTTGATGACATCATGAACACGGATGGCTCTGGAGATGGCTGGTTCAAGATCTGGGAGGATGGATACAATGTTGAAACAGACACTTGGTGTGTTGACACCCTCAACAAGAACAACGGCCATCTCGCCGTTGACCTGCCCACCGGTCTTCCCTCCGGCTACTACCTCGTCCGCCCTGAGGTTCTTGCCTTGCACAACGCTGCCAACGGTGACCCCCAGTTCTACACCGGCTGTGCTCAGATCTTCATCACAGACGGCCCCGACGTTGAGCTTAGCATTCCCGAGAAGTACAGCGTCAGCATCCCCGGCTACGTGAGCAGCGAGGATGCCGGCCTTACCTTCAACCTCTACGATGAGCCCCTGGGCGAGTACCCCTTGCCTGGCCCCGAAGTTTATATCCCCACTTCCGAAAGCATTGGCACCAACCAAACCCAAAAGATTGGAGTCTGCCCCTCGGACTGTGAGGCCAAGAATGCCAATTGGTGTGGCAAGCCTCTTGACAACTACTCTACTGAATCGGCCTGCTGGACCACCTCCAAGAACTGCTGGGCCCAGGCCGAAACCTGCTGGGACTCTGTTCCTCCTAGCGGTTCCAAGGGCTGCACGACCTGGAACAACTACTGCAACAAGATCGATGATGAATGCAACGCCGGAAACTTTGGCGGCCTTCCCGACTTTGACCTGTCTGAGATCAACGCCGACGTTGGTGCCCCATGGCCCGCCCCCTATGGCTCCTTCAACACCACTCCTATCGATGGAAGCAGCTCCGGTGGTAGCTCCGGCAGCTCGTCTTCTGCTACTGGTGGCAGCTCTGGCTCTACCAAGACTTCTGCATACGAGCAACCTGCCGCCTCTACCGACGACTCATCCTCGGAAGACAAGACCAGTGTTTACGTGCAGCCCTCTGCTACCGGCGACTCTTCGTCCTCTGGGGAGACCTCGGTCTACGTCCTCCCCGAGAGCACAGATAAACCCACTCCCAGCTACTCTTCCGTGCCCGAGGAGACCAGCTCTAGCTCTGGCCTCAAGATTTCAGAGGATGGCCGTTGCGGTGGTGAGACTGGTCAGACCTGCCAAGGCAGTGCTTTTGGAAACTGCTGCTCTAAGAAGGGTCGCTGCGGCCGCAAGAACCGTCACTGCAGCTGTGGCTGCCAGGAGGCCTTTGGCACTTGCAACTAAATGCAGTTTTCTCAACGGCGTAGGAAAAGGCGAGGGGTTTAGGATTTGGACTTTACTTCACTTCAACTCATGTACAATTGGAAATGGCATTTTTTTCTTCTTCTTTTTTATCACGACTTGAAATCTTTTGGTGACAAGGGGGATCTGGACTTGGAACGACATGGCTGAATCGGACATTAGCAAAAGCAAAATGAAAAGAGTTACTTGATGGCCACGTGAACAATTGTTTCACAAGCATGAAGAATTCCGTTGTCTACAAATGTGCATTCCTCATTTATGTGATTTGATTACAGTTACAAGCAAGCGCAACGTTGATGGAGACTGAGTGGATCAAGGAGGAATGGTGGCCAAGGCTGCGGTATTATCGTGGGCCTTGCCCAACACATGGTAACTAGAGTAGCGTAGTGTGATGGCAGTGTGCCAAGTAGATTGGGACATCGCCCGCTGGAAGTGATGAAACACGCAAAGGGAAGAGTGAACCTCGGGAGCTGCGGATGTACTTGCGGCAAAGGGACAGGTGATTAGTGGCAGTGCTATGCGCGTATACATACGGCAGGTAGCGAGTGTGCCGTATTTTACTGTGGCTGAGTCCGTAGAGAGCAGTCAGTGATGATGTCAAACAGAGCACAGTTAATTTGACTCGGAGCAAGCGTTATAATGGCGCCCGGCCAAGTGGCGATGATGACGTCGGGAACCGCCTCCATAGGATCATGGCTGTTTTCGAGGTCCCAAGAGTCCGCACCATATCCCCTGGCCAAAGGGAAAGGGAAAAGCTAGAGGGAAGGGGCCCTAAAGGGACACAGAGGGGGGGGGCGCCACAACGGCCAGGCCACGTCTTTGTTGCTGGCCGTCTCAGGGGTTTGGAATGCTGGGGCAGCGGTGCCACGAGTCACTCAACAGTGGGAAGGCTGGCCGTCATGCCTGACCCAGGCTGGGTTTGGATCGATGCTCGACTTGGATTGGAGGGAGCGCGTCTGCTGCTAGATGAGATCTGCGGCCCTGAGCAAGCAGAGTGTATCGTGTTAATTGAGCCTGATGGCCATCATGATTTTCTGCCAGGGTAATTGGGATAAATTTCTGCATGGACCTTGGCACACTTTTTTTTTTTTAACGTTTGCTGGGTATTAAACTGGAGAGGCGAGGCTGGCAACTCTGCGGTATAGCATTGGTGAATAATGTATCATGTGGGAATAGCCGGCAGAAATTTGGCACCCAATAGTTGGCTATGACGCTGAACCGCCGGGCCAAAAAAAAAAAAAAAAAAAACGTCTTGCGTTGGGCACGCGAAACCGCAAGGCATCAATCAATTGAAAATGCTACATTTAGCTTTGAGAGTTCGCTGGGCTTGAAGGAACGGTGACTGGTTGACAACTAGTTAATGCGTCCATCCAAGTCTCACCACCTCATGGTGGCCATGACCACCGCCATGATCCAATCCACATGCCGCTAATCTTGCAAGTTAACCCACCACCGTTCCGCGACTGCCTCTTTGGAACAATTTCCCCCGCTGCCTTGCTCCCGAGGTCCCTCGAGTTCTCTGGTACTCGCTTGGCTTCCAGATAATTATCAAAAGTAGCTCGCAGATGGAGGGATTCCGAGCCATCTCAAGGCGGACAAGGAGCTGCATTGCATTGTCAACCGCAGTGATGGAGTTCACGACTGCCCCTCACAGAGATTGGCCTGGACCAGTAAGCGGCCTAGCCGTTTTCTCTAACCCGCCTAGCCCCGACACTTCAGGACACTCAGGCGCCTCCCTCGCCCCCCAAAACGCCTTCAGATAGCGGACCTCAGTGACCGCCGCTTTCCCACTCCTGCGCTGCGGAGAGTAGCCTGTTTCGGTACAGTACCTGGCGCAAAGTGGGTAGCACAGCAGTGCACCACAGGAAACGACGTGTTCCCCAGGTCGTGGCCAGGATCAGGCACAGGTACTGGTACATGTAGACATGCCGCTTCGTCACCTGCCACCTGCCGGCACCACTGGCCACCTATTAACCAACCCACTTTATGACCACTTACCACCTGTGCTGCACCGCTGTACTGTACTGTACCTACCTGCCTGCCTGGGTCTACTGTACCTAGCCCACGACGAAACTCACCTACTTGGCTTGTCCCATCTCCATCTCCATCCTCTCCGACGACACTTCAGACTCTTCGCTGAGACGACCTCACCTCGCTCCCTCAACCCGCCACCCCTTCGACACCTCGTCGCTTCTGCTGTCGCTGCCATCACCACCGCTGTCGCTCCCATCCACCCTTCACCATGTCGAGTAATCGCAACTATGACTTCCTGGTACGATGCCTCCTCCCCCACCGCCCGCTACCCGCCGTCCCCGACCACCCCCTGCCTTCTGCGTCTTCTCATCGCATCGCGCGGGCGTTTGTGTGAGATTTCACATCGCAACTCGCTAGCATTGAGCCCTTTGCTTTTTTTTCTTCTGTTGCAACTTTGTCCCGCTAACCCGAACCCGCACCATGAATAGATCAAGCTGTTGCTGATAGGCGACTCCGGCGTCGGCAAGTCGTGCTGTCTGCTACGGTTCAGCGAAGACTCGTTTACCCCGTCCTTCATCACCACCATTGGCATCGACTTCAAGATCAGGACCATTGAGCTTGATGGAAAGCGCGTTAAGCTACAGATTTGGGATACCGCTGGCCAGGAGCGCTTCCGCACCATCACGACCGCCTACTACCGCGGTGCTATGGGCATTCTACTCGTATACGACGTCACCGACGAGCGCTCTTTCAACAGTATGTTCTACCTATCTGTCATTGGCACACTTTTTTTCCTACTTTTTTTTTTCATCTGCGTGTTGAATCGCTTAATGATCGAGTACATTCATGTGGCGTTGAGAGCCTTGTCTTGTATCATCTCCATTGCTGCTCGTTCACGACTCCCTTGTCCCCGTCGGCTCGCAAGAAACACATACCCTGCCGCCAAGGAACCCCTACCACTCGAGTTACAACGAGATACTAACATGGATTTTCTTACAGACATCCGTACATGGTTCGCAAACGTAGAGCAGCACGCCACCGAGGGTGTCAACAAGATCCTGATCGGTAACAAGTGCGACTGGGAGGAAAAGCGCGTTGTCTCAACCGAACAAGGCCAAGCTCTCGCCGACGAGCTCGGCATTCCCTTCCTCGAGGTCTCTGCCAAGAGCAACATCAACATCGACAAGGCCTTTTACAGCTTGGCTGCCGACATCAAGAAGCGTCTCATCGACAACCAAAAGAACGAGCAACCCTCCGCAGGCGGTGTCAACGTTAATGAGAAGAACGATGGCGGCAGCAGCAAGTGCTGTTAAATGTTCAGCTAAGAACAAGGCAGCTTGTAACTGTCGTTCGGTCTGTTGCTCTTTTTTACATTTTGGGTGCTTTTGCTACCTTGATGCGCTGCGTGTATCAGCTACCGTGTCTTTTTAAGGATGACGAAAGATTAGAGAAAGGAGAGGAAGTGAGAGAAGAGAAATGGTGACGGCGGGCAAGTTCCGAGAGAAATGATTCTTGATTGAGTAGGCGAGAGAAGGCGAGAAATATCAGAGAGCACGGCAACCCTCGATGACGAGGAAGAAGGACACGCAGTCAGTCGCACACGGGAGGCTATGGTCACATCTATTCACCTCGGCCGGTCTTCCCCAATCCCCTAGAGAGCAAATATGGTCTGGAGTTTCGGTTTTTGATCTGGGTCTAATACACGTTGCTACCGCTGTGTGCCTGTTTTTTTTTTTTTTTTGCGACTTCGATAATGCAAAGAATCCTGATACCTGCATGGAAATGATCGACTGGAAAGGAGGCAATACCCAACATGAAGGGAAGGGCCGGGGAAAGACATGACTGGGCAGGTTAGGAGGTCATCTCGCATATAAGGTTGCCCTGGGGGACAAGAACAACTAGGCATACATTGGGAGGGACGTGTTGTTTTTTCCGCCGTTATTACCCTTTTTTTTCTGGTTGGCTGTTTACTAGTTATATCATTACACTTCTATGTAAGATGCAGTGAGCACCGTCTTAAGAATCTTTCCCTCAACTTCTTTTGTGAGGACTCGCTGGTTCCAGCTGCGGATGAAGCGCCAGGCGACGTCGGATGATTTGCAGACTAGGACAAATCTATTTCTGAGCATCTTGCGGAAAGCTGGATCTCCAGTAGTTGCGGATCGTTTGTTTGACTTGCTCGATGCATAGTTGTCACTAAGCTTATCTGATAGGTTGTAGAGAGATTTCACCGCCCATGGCTCATTGCGGAGCTTGCCGTCTTCGTGTATGAAAGCGTGCATATCGGCCGTTGTCAAGGATGAATTGTGCAAATGGAGGAGAACGAGGGCTGGGTCGAGGGTGTAGGCGGATTGCTCGATTAGCTTGTTGGCGAGGTGCTGCCACGGCCACCTACCTGTGACGCGGGTGATTTTTGTGCTCATGCGGCCGTTGAGGGTGCCGGGAGCGATGGTGAAGGCGGCAAGTTCGTCTTCGGGGTTGATGGGGCCGCGCAGATGGTCTGGGACCTTGTTGATCCAGAGGCCATTTTGCGAGCGCTCCTTGTGCTGGGCGAGGCGGAATAGGCGGTCGAGTTTGTCCTGGTACAACGTGGCTGCATCGTTGGACTCGAAAGTGATGACGAAATTGCCGAGGGGCTCGAAGGACCAGAGGTCACGTTCTTGGCTGACTAGAAGACAACCTTATGTTAGCATCCCCCATTCTTTTTCTTCGCCTAGACCCGGGTAATGCGGGCGCGACGCACTCTCAGTGATCCCAGATTGCCATTCGGAGAGTCCCTGGGCAGATATGCGACTGAAATCGCTCGCCTGGAGGTTGGGGTTCACGCCTCGAACAATTAACTGATGCTGGCCAGTCTTCTTGGAGAAATCCCGGGCTAATGCGTCGCGGCCACGGCGCTCATGAGGCAGCAGGCGAGCAGATGCTGGGCGTTGGAACTTCTCCCAAGGCGCATGTCTAGTTTTTGGCCCCGGGTTCAACTCTGGTGAGCCCTTCACTTTGTTTGATTTCTGTTTTCCATAGTTGCTGCCATTGGAGCCGGGGACGGAAGTCGACGTGTTGAGGGACGAGAATGGAGCTCGCGCTCGCTGGCGGGCGAAGGGCGCCCTAGCGAAAGTGGACCATGTAGGCCGGATCATGTAGGCGGCGGTTCTGGGGAGGACATGGGAAGACGAAGAAGGGCGCTTCCCTGGGGAGAAGAGGTTCTGGTAGTGGCGGTTGTGGGGGGCGGGTTAACTTAAGAGTAGTTATGATACGAGAGCATCGGGAGCTCCTCGCTTGGTGTTTTTGCGCCAGGGCCCATGTTTCCATCTGGGTTTAGTGGCGGTTTTCGGGAATGGGGACCCTGGGGACCCACAAAATTAATTGACGAGTCTGAGATGAATAAAAAGACAGTAGTGAGTGACAGTGGGTGATTCTGATATTGATGGCTACTATACGTAAATCATTCACAATTTTTATGCGCAGCCCTGGTAAATTCTATTGTTTTTTTTTAATGAGTAAAAAAACAAGAATTCAATCCAAAATTGCCATTTCACTAACACCTTCACCACAATTCATTTACCAGCTGTCATCCCAACTCACTAGAATGTCAGCACAAGCATCTGCTGGTGGTGAGAGGCAGCAAAGAAGATGCCTCTGCACCTCTTTTTTGTAAATAGTCAAATGGTTTTTAGTGTTCATTTTCTTTGTTTTTACTTATACATCAAAAGTCTTTTTTTTTCCTCGGTATTTTTCCTATCTTGCAATTGCTGTACAATCCCATCCTTGACTGTCATACAATTACACCATGGCGACTATAAGTTGGTTGGTGTGAAAAAGCACAAAACTTTCCACACCCACTAATATCCCCACGCAACTCCCAAACTTGCCTTTTGCAACGGACCGTCGTCAACCCTGGGGATACTTGGGCGCATTCCAGAAACCGCAACGCCCTTGAGGTACATAATAAAAACAATCAGAAAGGAGGAGAAGAAAATCCCGCCCAGGATGCTCGTCGCGAGCATTGACGCCAAAGTCCGGCCTCTGGCCAACACAAGCCTCGAAAAATCAAGCCTGCTCGGCGCCGCCCGCATCTACGTGAGCAAAGACTCGCTGCTCTCTCTCACAGGGACCCTTGAGAATGGAAAGCACTGCATCGTCACGCGCCTCGAGAGCGCCCAAAAGTCCCCCCCAGAAGAACCTCAGGACGACCTCCGGCGTGAGGCTTCGCTATGGATCCTTCCCGAGAAGAACCTCAGTCCCAATGTCGTCATGATGACCCGCGCCTTCCAAGAAGCCACCGGGTTCAAGCTTGGGGACCATGTTCGCATCTCCCTTGCGGGAACAACGCCAGATGTGGAAGAGGTCGTTGTCGAAGACCTTTCAGGCGAACAGTCTGAGCTTGAAAAGACAGCAAAGTATCCAATTGTTTGGGAGCCTACGCTCAGTGTCTCGCTCGGTTAGTTGACCCTAAATTCTAAAAAAAAAAAAAAAAAAAAAAAAAAAAAAAAAACCACAAGGCTAATGTGCTCCAGATCGTGCTGAGCTCATCTTCCCTGGCATGGCCTTCGAAGGTGTGGCACTTAACAAGCTTCGCCGAAACTTCAAGGTGATTTCAGTCAACTCGCAAACCACCAGTGTGGCTCGCTTCAAGATTGATTCGTCCAGCATCAGGATAATTCAGCCCGGCGAAGAGGCTGGAGGCTCTGTGGCCGAGCCCGGCGGTGATCTCGCAATCACCAATGTTCCCGGGATGGCCACCCAGGTTGAAGCCATCAACGATTTCTTGGACGGCTTCTGCCGCCCCTTTTATGCCAAGAAAGAACGCCAATCATGCGGTCTAATCATCCATGGTGGCCGTGGAACTGGAAAGACTTTTATTCTGCAGCGAATTGCAGAGACCAAATGGGGTCGCGCACACTGGATCAAGCCTTCAGATAAACTGACGACTATTCGGGAAACCTTCAAGCTAGCTCAGAGCCAGCAACCAAGCATGGTTCTTATCGACGAGCTGGACGGCCTGATTAACAAGGATCGTTCCAACCGGGACACGGTTATTGAAGCCATCGGCGAGGAGCTCGACGGCCTTTCTGCTTTGGCCGCAACGAATAATGCCCTCCCCAAAGTAGTCGTCGTTGCCACATGCACCGACTACTTCACCGACGTGCCTCCCAGGCTCCAGAAACTAGCTCGATTTGCCGAAAGCATTGCTCTTCCCATTCCACGAACACAGGAGCGTCTTGAGATCCTCAAGTACATGGATCCGCCCGTCAAGGCAGACGAGAAGGAGCAGGTCCTCTACAGCGTCGCCGAGAGAACGCATGCCTTCAACCCTTACGACATCAGCAGGTTGGTGTCCAACGCCATGCGTCTATTTGGCAAGCGACTCAAGGCCGCCGGAGTTGATGCCGCCTCCAACGAGGAACGTCACCTCATCAGAGCCGATCTCGAAAAGGCTCTGCGCAACACTCAGCCCACAGCCATGAATGATATCAACCTAAATCCTCCAACCATCCACTGGCAGGACATTGGTGGACAAGAGCCCCTCAAGAAGGCTTTGAACCGCATGATTAGATACAACAAGGTATGCTTGCTAACATTTATATGCCGTCTACCTCGAGTCTTGCTAACATTATCATGAGAACCCCGAGAGCTTCCTTCGCTCCCCTGGCAAGGGTATCTTGCTCTACGGGCCTCCAGGTTGCTCCAAGACGCTGTCTGCCCAAGCCACAGCCACCGAATCGGGCTTCAACTTCTTCGCCGTCAAGGGCGCCGAGCTACTCAACATGTACGTCGGCGAGTCTGAGCGTGCTGTCCGCACCCTTTTCGAGCGCGCCCGCGCCGCTTCGCCGTCCATCATCTTCTTCGACGAAATCGACTCCATCGGCGGCCAGCGCACCGGCTCTGGGGGCTCCGCATCACGCAGCTCAGGCGCTGTCAACATGCTGACCACGCTACTCACGGAGATGGACGGTTTCGAAACACTCACCGGCGTCCTCATCCTCGCCGCCACGAACCGCCCCGAGGCCATCGACCCAGCTCTCATGCGACCCGGCCGCTTCGACCAGGTCCTGTACGTTGGCCCTCCCGACCAAGCAGCCCGCGAGACAGTCTTTGCGGTGCATACGCGCGGCCTGCCCCTGGCCGACGACGTCGACATCCCCAAGCTTGCCGTCCGCGCAGAGGGCCACTCCGGTGCTGAGATCAAGGCTGCCTGCAACGAGGCCTGCATCCGGGCGCAGGACGCCTTTGAAGACCTGCCCGGCGCCGAGGCGGCGCCGAGCACCAAGCCGCAGGTGACAATGGCTGACCTGGAGGGCGCGCTGGAACGCATGCCGCGGAACATTACGAAATCCATGATTGACGGGTACGAAAAGTGGTCGAAACAGTTTAGGAGCATCTGAGAGCAATGGTGGGTTAAAAAAGGGAGGCCTGGAATCTTTGCTAGTTTTTGTATCTATCTATCGGTCTGTTATTTTGTTTAGATTCTAGGTTGATAGAGGCAAAAAAGTACATCGGATCGCACTCATAGAGTGCATCATGCTGGTGTCACGTCATGAATATACATACATATATACATTCATCATCACCCATCAACTGCTACAACTCTCAAAATTTCACTCGCTCACGCACACTGAAGATGGTATTCGTCATCCAAATCGGCCTTTAGTTCACTTCCGTCATGGAGATTTTTCGCCTGAGATCAGTCCAACTGACCCTGATCACTTAGCCCCGGCCTGTCCCCTCTTCTTGGGGCAAGCCTGGGGTAGAAACATGATATATGTATGTATGATACAACAGACAAGCAAGAAATACCCGTCCCGTCGACCGCAGTCCCCGACTGCGATGCGTTGTTTTTCTCTTCCGCTTCTGCGACTGTCCACGCTCGCTTTCATCCCACAATCCTGCCAACCTCCTCTCTCGCTGTCTCCCTTCGCGGGAAAACGCTCGCCCCCCTCTCCAAAAAAAAATAAGGTAGAAAAGAACACACATAGAATAATGCCATGCCATGCCATGCCATACCGCCGGTTCTCGGCGACTCTATCACCTAGAGGGTCGACTCTAGTCCTGACAAATCCATTAGACCGAGTGCCATGGATTCGATGCTCGGATATTCCCCGTCGCAACAAGGTCGATGCGACAGGATCCAGAGAATCAAAGGCACCTGACGTAAAACACACAATCAAGCAAACAACGCCGGTCCTCTCCCCTTGCCATCCTGATCCGCCCTTGCCAACCAAGTCCGTCCAGGTAAGGAGCCTCATCAGCCACGTTCCTCCTGACTTCGTACCCGGAGATAACCCAAAACAAATAAATATCCGATATCCCTTGCGCCATCGCCAAAAGAAATGGGTAAAGCATGATCACGGTTCCTCCTCAGCTCCTGGGCCACCTCCGGTCCGGATGCTTGGGGAGAGGCTGATGGTCATCTTCTTGGGGGCACTGTTACCTGAGCCAGCTGTGAAGCTCTTACGTCGTCGAAGCGCGCCATGGGAAGTGCCTGACGGGGTTGTCACGGAGCCGCTGCTGTTGCGTCGCTTGTTGTGCATCAACTTGCCCAGTTCATCCTCGTCCTCGTCCTCTTCGCGCCGGCGCTTTTCCGACAGTCGCTCAGGAGGCGGTACCGATCCGAGTCCCCCATCACTTCTCACGTCTGGTTCTGATTCACCCTCGCTCGACTGGACTTCCGACGAAGTTTCGGGGTCAGCATTTTCATCTGCCTCTTCGTCCGAAGCATAATCCACAAGGAGTTTTGAAGTAGCAGAGCCGTTGGTTGCGGGCGCCTTCTCAGCATCCTTTGCCTGTTGCTCATCTTCATCTTCCGGATCAGATGCGGCCCAGTAGTCTTCTTGCTCTTGATCAACAGTAATCTGCTCCATAAGCCTCGAGTTCGCAGGCGGCCTGCGGCCCATATCATCCTCAGCCTCCAGGAAATAGTCCATGTTGGACGTATAGCCCTGCGTCTGGTCGTATCGAAGAATGATGTCTCGGAACGTAGGCATGTAGTTCAAGCCGAGAAGCCTATCTCTAAAGTTGACAACGAGGTGCTTCACCAGATCCTTCAAATTTTCTTTCTTGATGTATTCGAAAAATTCGAGCGACGCCGAGCTCAAGAGGTTATCCCTGGGCATTGTCTCGACCAACACATCGAGAATTGGGCCCAAAACCTGCTTTTCAGTCAAATGCTTGATGTAAAACTCATCCTGGAGCGTAATCAAAGCTCTAAAGAATCGAATGGCGACTAGGGCGTAGTTAGCATACCTGAGTTCGGAGGGGGGTGCAGCGAATTCATACCAAGGCGCAAATACTTCTCTGGGCACTCGAGAAGCTGAGCAACACGCTGGCAAATGTTGTTCGTCATGACGAAGAACTTGCAGCGCAGGTTGTGTTGGCGAATAAAAAAGCAAAGAATTTCGATCAAGTAGGTAAACATAGAAGCCTGCTGCACAGGAAACTTCATATCAGACCTCTTCTCGAGTTCGATCAAGGGCTTAAAGAGTCTTAAAGCCGACCTCTCATAAAACCGCGTCAAAAACACATCTTGCTGAGGGTCAATGTTCGGCGTAGGCCGTGGGCGACCTGCAAAGTCACCGTTGGCCTTCACAAAAGCCTCCGCACCCTGCACCGGTGGTCCAGGATCCAGAAGAACCTTGAGAGCTTCTGAAATTTGAGACTTGACTCCAAGGTCGACCTCTACAAGAAGAAGATCGATCAAAGAGTCCGTCAGCGGCGCCTGATTCTCGTGCATTTGCCTGTAGATCGTTTGACGAATCATCTGGGGGTCGTGGTCGATAATCGAAATCAAGATGTCCGTAGCTCCAACCCGAACACCAACGTCGCCATGTCGCAGTCCGAAATGAATAACTTGAAGAAGCCCATGGGCGATGAAGTTGTTGTACAGGGTTTGTCGAGCAGGCGGCTGAATGTTCTTGGCAATCGCGCAGCACTGCTGGATAAACAAGACCGCCTCCTTCTTTCTCTTCTGATCCGGGGCTGTAGACGTGAAGATGCCGAAAAGCTCGTTAAGAAATACTGCATTTGCTTGAAGATGCTGGACAATGTCGACTTGATTGAAGAAGATGAGCGAATTAAGAACGGAAAAGGTAGGGTCGTCGAGAATTCGAGCAAGAACGACATCCTTAAGATACTGGAGGCGATAGGTCTGGTGAATTTTCCTTTTTGTCTGCTCATCCTCGATAGGAACCACTTCCTTGTATCGGCCCTGGTTGTCTAACCAGTGACGGTGGTTAGCCTTATGGCTAGGGAAATCAGGGTCGTATTCCAAGGCGCCGACAACTCCAAGGACACATTCGTCCGATACCGCATGTTCGATAATTGACGTGTCGTTTAGGAGAATAATTGTCTTCATAATGTTACATAATCGATGCAGATCTTGCAGGCTTTCAAGGTCTTCGGCGATCTCGACCAGGGGGATGAGCCGGCCAATGTAATCTTCGGCCATGATGGCCTTGGCAAGTGCATCGCGGCCATTCGCAGTCGAACTCATAATTCGCATATTCGTCTCGATCTCGGGGAGATTTCCAAGCTCCGCGGCAGGAAGGCTGATGGTTGCAGGTACTTCAATGGCAAGATCATCCGAAAGGTCATCTAAAAAGAGGCATCAGTAGAGCACGTAATAATAGAGAGCGCTATTGCCCGTACCAGCACCACCAATATTGTTATGGAATGATTGCTGAACACTGCTAACGAATCGCCTATCAAAAATTAGCGCCCGGTCAATACATCGCAAAAAGAGCTGTGAGTCGAAACAAACCATATCATTGCACAGCCTTCTGGTTCTTGGAAACTCAATGCCATGTCCACGCCACTTCCAGGCTCCTGCCAGACAATAAGTGTTTCTACAACCAACAAGTCAGAATGAAGCTGGGCGGTCAGAGATGGGGGCAACATGCCTTGCTGCTTCTGAAATCCATCCTCTTTCTGGATCTTGGTCTCTAGGAGCAAGCGCTCGGGCTGATCCTCGGATTCGACAATAACCCGAGGGTCTTTCCGGCCATCTTCGGTCTGTCATTGGAATACCAGGTTAGCGACAAAGATTCGGCGCAGCAAAAAGGGAATCGCAAGGGCGGGGCATACAGTCGCGAAGGATGCCGTGCAAAATCCGGTGCCTCGGTCGAACCAGTCATTGTTGCGCAACTCGTAGACCTTGACGCGCTTCTTGTCGGTGGGTTGATGAGGCACGGGTTGTGCCATCATCAAAGGCTCGGGTTCCCCCTCGACGGCGAGGTTTGTATACGCTGCCAGGTCCGGGGTGAGTTCCAGGTGTTGCTGCAGGGACAGCTCGGAGGGTTCGTTGTGACTCAGGATCGTAAGCGCCGCCACGGTTGATCGAGGTGCGCGCGGACACGGCGCGGCGGTAGTCGAGTTTGGAGAGAGGGCGGACGGGAAGCTGCGCAGCGACACAGCGTGTCAAGTAGCGTTTCGAGCGAAGGCCTATCAATGCGCCATACAATCAAGGGCGAAGCGATGAGGCCGGCGCGGGTGTCGGAGAGGATGCCACGCCACGAACCCGAGGATGGACGTAGGGCGAGGTGTCGGGAAGCGTGGACGACAACGGGGTGCTGCAGAGCGCGACGAGGGAGCTGCTGCGACGACGACAGACGCAGAGAGAGCCTGGAGCGGCTAAGTGGAGATCGGGCGTGCAAGCGATCGGGCTCCGATAAGTGAGGACTTTTGAGGCTGTCGAGGATTGCGGATGAAGTGGGCAATGCGCGTGACCAGGCTGCCAGATGGTGTTGGGTTTGGGGTCTTGGGGGCTTGGGGGGTACTAAGTCGAGGGGGGCCCCTTCTTCCCAATTTTCGGCCTCCTTCCTCAGGGAGCCACGCGATGAACTGTGGCTGGGTCCCCTTATCGTCCAATCAGGTCCCAGTTTTTGCATTGTCCAATCACGTGATGCCGGCTTCGGCCACATTGCCGCCGTCAGATTGCGCCCCCCTTGGCTCAATCAGGTATGACGCTGGAAGGAAAAGCCTTCTGTCCGCTGTCCACTCCCCATGAGCGATGCGTCGTGATGTAATGGAGATCCCAACCTAGGCAATCAGGCGCCCATCCGAGCTAGCTCAGGCTCGCACAACGCACAACGCGGATGGCTATCGCATCACCGTCGCCAATCTTTTCTGTCTGGTCCATGCATGTCTGTGCTCGGTAGCTGTCTTCCATCCCGTCCTTGTCCAAAAATTCGTCAGTGAAAACCCCACACGCGGCCCGTCAGTCAAGAATGTCCCTTAATATGTCCCCAGTCGATGTCTCAGTAAAAAAGGCCATTTGTCGGAGACCCTGAACAAATGCGGGTATCTCAGATATCCCTGGCCTCTGAAAACATTTATGGATTCCATTCATATGCTCGATACCAAATCTCTAGAATCCAGAACAAAATATACTGTGAGCATCAACTGTCATAACTAGGTACTTAGTCGGCAGGTGTAGCAGCAGAAATATCACCCATCATAAAGGTGCTCCCAATTTGATGTAAAAAGACTTGAAATACTTGATTTTGTAGTACTTTTGTATACCAATTTATACGCAAACAGAGTACAATGTATACCAATCAGATCAGGTAGGTATTCTGCATTGCAGTGTCGCCAAGTCCAAAAAGGCATGAGGGAACGGTCCGGGATAGGATGTGATGCAACACTTCAACCATCAATACCAATCAAGTGCTGCACTTGCTACACTCTTCTTTGTTCATTGATTGTCTGCTGGCTAATGAGGTCTGCTCAATCAGGAGTCGGACTTTCTCATTGGAGTGGATGGCCAAGAAATGACCCTGTGTACAATACTTGCAGCAACTAAGCCGGCAGTCAGCACATATGCATCGTTTTGATGAACCAGAGAACAGGAATTAACATCAAGCTCAGTCTTTATCACAAGGCATCCAGTCCATTTATGACAGGTCACCTCGCCTCGCATTTCCGCCCCTCCGAGCATCAGGAGGTTAGCCTTACTCAAGCAATAAACCTAATAGAGTCTTCAACGACAAATGGCGTCAGTAAGGCAGCACCACTACACAATCACAAACGCCGGTGAGGTGGCATTACGGACACAACAGGAATGGTTCAGGGACCAACAGGCTCCAGCTGAACCAGCGGTCCGGCGTTGGCATCAGCGCACGGAGATATGAGTAGTCAACAACTCGATGCCAAGCAAAAGCAAGCCACAAGCTGGCTAGACCGATCGACAATACTCAATGGAACGTCAACAAGGCTAAGGAAGGCAATGAGCTCTCGCAGCCGCTTCTTTTAGGGCCATGTGGCGTTAAACTAGGAGAAAGGCCCATGATTGCCAAATTGTAAGAATAGTGACGGGTGTTAGGACTTCCCTAAACTCCGTTCCGGTCTATTGGCCTAGGTCAGTCCCGAACGTAGCACGTAGCTGAGATCCGGGCTTTAACTCTTCTGGGAAAACTTCCAAAGGTTCTAGCGCCACGTCAAGAGAGTGCGTCGCCAAAAAAAAAAAAAAAAAAAAAAAAAAAAAGTCGGAGTTCGCGCCAGAATTGGATGGGTGGGACACTGTCACAAGTGATAGCGCCCAGATCCTTTACAACTTCATGCCAACTCCGTTTTCCTTACCCTTCCTGGCGGTTTTTTTTTTATTTCCAAATATATTGCGCCGAGATTCCCTACACGTGGAAAATTAACCACAATGAATCCGGGACCCCTCGCGTGCGTAATGGTTCAATGCGTGCATAGCTATTTCCAACCTGGTGCACGAAACTGTAGGCGAAGGAGCACGAGCCGTCTAGTGGCAGCTCTCATAGATGTGGCTTGAGGGGGAGAGACAATCTATCCCTGATGTAGATCTGCAGGGGGGCTAGGTTCGGAGTGAAAGACGATGAACCACAAAAGATACCCGTTGAAATGTTTAAAAAAAATGCAGGGTTTTTCGAAATGAGGCGACTCATCGAATAACCGAAACAGTGGTATCAATGACATGGTGAGCACACCACGAGGCCTGGACGCTATGATCACATACGGGATCCAGGCAGGTCATGTTAGACATCATGTTCATGATCACACTTTAAGCATTGGTGAAAACGACTGGTATCATGACGCGAATAAGTCACAGGTGCCTGCGATCTGCCACTTGCTTTCACAGGATTGCGGTTGGTTACATGAGTGACGTTGCTATTCCGTCAAATACTGAGGTTGATCGCAATCCTGGATGAAGAGATGATACGCGTAAGTCGAAACAACCTCGAAATCCAAATCCGTCTCGCCAAGAAGCCCCGCAAAATCCTCGCCGGCTGTCGTGCACAAGTGCGCGAAACCTTCGGAGAAACTAGTTAGTCAGCGGTCGGGTCCAGCGGCAGACGGTCCAGAAACCAAACCAAGAAGCGGATCATGCAAGCTACCGGGGGAAAGATAGTCCCCGTACAGACCACCATTTCAAAAGTGTTCCTCCGTAGACGAAGCGGCAAGGAAGGATTTACTCGAAGCCAGTCGAAGGATTTGTAAGAGAAAGCCGCGACGAGGCGTTCGCCGTAAGGTCATGATGGCGTTGCCAGGCCTGTCTCGACCAGGTACCCCACCCGGCGTGCGCGAGCTTGAGAACGCGAAGACGAGCACAGCGGAAGCATGTGCGCGATCCAGATAGCCGGGATCGAGGCCCAACGCCTCTGGCGCAAGGGGTGGGGAGGACGTTGGCTGTGCTCCGGGTGACTAGCAGCATTAGTGAACGCGTCAGGCAAGCTCCCGCGGTTCAGCATCGTAGGACGCCATGTATGTAATTAATTGAGATGCTTCGGGGGCAGGGCGAGCGGGCAAGGTTTTGCAACGGGGAATTGGTGGAGATGGGGCGGGTACCTGACGGAATGCTTTATGATGATGCATGGAGAGAGGAAGCAGTGAATACGACAAGCCACAAATAAAGGCCGGGATGCAATATGCAGCACCGTCGGCCAATACGCACTGTATGACTTCAGTTCAAGCAAGACGGCGGCACAGTCAACTTGGAGGTTGGGTGTGCCGTAGCCTGCGACACCTCGGACCGCCAACTGGGCTTCTCCCGGTAACCTTGAAGCGGGCCCCGTTTGGCGTGTCACAGAATGATCCCTTCCCCCTGCTGGCGTGCTTTGGTTAGGCCTTTATGAGTTGGCTGGACCTTTTTTTTCTTTATTTTTTTTGGCACCATTAGCTGCGGCTGTCCAATGCGTATGTGCCAATCGTGCCTGTGTCTAGGTGCTGCATGTTGAATTTTGCCATACTGTACAAAAGCCCAGCATCGCCAGGGCTGGTCCATTGCCGGGTTTTGGGCGTTCTCTCATCCCACCTCCATCGTCTTCTTCTTCTTCTTCCGTCTCTCCTTTACCCCTCAGACCATTCCAGGCTGCAATTGTTGTCGGCGGCGGCACAATAGGGTCATTCTAATCCTCTTCCAGGCAATTAGCGCTCGATCCAGGAACCGGACGAGTCAGACAACCACTAGCCGCGACGCCCTCTTCCACACACCGTTGAGTGATCTCGATCCCACGTCATCCGGACGCTGCCCTCCAGTCTGTAAGTCCTAAGCCCGCCGTACGCATCTGTATATATTCCCCATCCGCTTCTTCCTCAGCTTGGGTTCCTTTTGCACAAACGACATCAATCCTGCCCATTCAATCAACTCCCTCCGAGATAGCTAGTCTATTCTCTACTCTGTTTGGCGAATACTTCCCTGCCTCACGTACAAACATTCACTCTCCCAAGACAGACTTGAAGTTTGACTCTTGGTACAACCTCTCAACAACCCAATATTTGAATTTAAACCTCATTTCCACCTTACCGTTCCTGCTCTCGCGCGCACTTTAAGCAATTTTTTTCTTCAAAAGCTCTTGATATCAACCATCGCTCATTCTCAGTCATGTCGATCATCTCGCGCATTCGGCGTGGTCGCCAACAAGCCAAGGACCACACCACAAAGACCACCGAGGAGAACAAGCCTGTCTCAGTTGCTCCATACCATCACGTTCCCAATCATGCTGCTAGTGATGCATTTTCAACGGCGCCTATGGACGCCCGCATCGCCGACCAATCTCATGTCCGGGAGGCAAATCGTGGGCGACACGCCACAGCCAGTTCCCAAGAACACTACATGAACGTTGCGGGTATGCCGCGCATGGGTAGTAACTTGTCCACGACTACCTACTCTACGGGCACCTCCTCGCGTGGTCCGCGTGGCTCCGGTATCACTGGCTCTTCCATGGCGCCATCCTCCCGTGCTGCCTCTTACAAAGGTAGGGAGTTGAATCACAGTCCCTACCATAGCCGCGCGCCGAGCAAAGGTTCGTTCAAGAGCGAACAAGAAATGTTAGACATGAATTTCATATAAGTCTAACACGTTCCTTGTCAGGAGGGGCCCTCTCTTATGAGAGTTTGGGAGACTCCCTGGACGTACGAAGATCAAAACGAACTCGTATGGCCCCATTGATGGAGCCCATCAGCATCCCCCGACCGAAAACCGACGTTGAGCGTCCTCATCGTTTGCATCCAACTGCTCGAAGCGTGTCAGATGTGTCCATCAACCGGCTTGCTCAGGTCGCCAAACTCGCTAGTACACCGCTCGCTGAACGAACTCTGACACCATCAACCGGACCACCTCCTCCACGTACGCCGACCAGACCGATCGTCTGCATCTCAACAAGTCCGTATGGTTCACCGCCTCGCGCTCACTCTCGCAACCAAAGCGATTATTCTAGCTTTTGGGAACGACATTCACGGCAAGGGTCTGTTTCATCCCTCCCTGCACTTACACCCACCTCAGCCAAGCATTACTCATCCGGACCATTGACGCCACAAAGATCCACCACGCGCCGGTCTATAGAGCCCGCACCTCGATCGCCTCTGCTTGACTTTGATTTTCAGTTCGACAAGGTCTCCTTACAAAGTGGTGTTTTGGGTATGGACGAGAAAGATGAGCAACGACGGGTCTCCCGATCGCGATACCAGGAGAAGGAAATTATTGATCCGAGCGTTGGGCTGCTTGATTTCGGCCTCCCCCGCAACAATTGGCATACAGCACCCCCTCTGGCATCTAACCAAATCGTCAACACGTTCCCGGAGCCAGCATCTCTGCCAACACCAACACCCAGGGCCAGATCATGGACGTTGACCAAAGCGGGCAGCAAACTTCTGCGCAAAAACCACCGAAGGGGAGACTCCAAGATGACTATCTAAAAGCATATTCCCTGCATGCAGTGAATATTGGGATCCGCAGTGACGATAATACAATTTCTGGAAACTTATTCGAGGCGGCCTCGCGCGCCAAGTGCTGGACACGAAGCGCACCACCCCTTTTATGTTACGGGGGGGCCGAGAAATAGGGGCGAGCTCGTCGCAGGTTAATAAGCAATGTGCACAGGCATTGGTATTGGTCAGTGGCACCTCGTCTCTTTATATACATCTCTGGTGTTTTTTTTTTGTAAATATTCACGACATTCCTTGGTTTCATTTGTATCAAGCATGGCATGAGTGGGCAAGGCAAAGCCCAGTGGCGTTTTGTTTGGCTTGTATTTAGAAAGGATAGGACTAGGAAAAGAATTGGGAAAATATCAATTTGCTTTATTTCATATTCTCGATATGATGTTATATTATTTGGTTGCCAGTAATTCTTAGGTGGATTCGCTCCATTGTGAACCAGCGGCTTTGTTGAAGGAGGCAACGCGATCAACAATTCCTTTGATAGAATCGACACCATGATTGCATGCCAGTGTGAACCAAAAAAATCAAAAAAAATCAAAAAAAAATCGAATGGTAACTTTTTCTTTTTCTTGAGACGAAGCATGATACTCGTATCGAGAAAAACCAGGCTTTATAAATAAAATTTCCTTTATTTAAGATAGACGAAGTACGAACCTATCAGATGTTTCTTGGGCAGGTTCGCACAAAGTGCAGGGTAGCCTCTGGGGAACAGCGGATTGAAGCTATTCTTAGGCTCCACCCCCCACCATCCCATCCAAGCAGCGTCCACTAATTCATGCGCCTGGCACTGGCCACCACTCTACGCCAACTGCCGCCGGCGCCACAGGGACTGTTTGACAGTGGAGTTCTAGGGGAGCGGGACCTAAGACAGCCCACCCCCCGCTGGCGGGCGCAGTGATTCATTGGCCAGCCTCGCCAGGAACAGGGGCGGCGCCTCCCCCAGCTGCTCCCAGGTGCCGTAGCCTAACTGACTCCGTGGCCTCAATTACGTATGTAGCTGATGCGAATGAGGCGCGACATCAATCTTATCTGCACCAACGTCACTTCTTACTCTCCCTTCAATTCCTTTCAACGTCACTTCTTCCTCATGCGCGCCACCTGCACGCTAGGCGCTGCGACCGTCTCTCCTTTCTTTTTCTTCTCGCTGCTGCCGTGAGCGAGCTCTGCAGCTGGCAACCATGGCTGTCATTTCGCTTCTCGAGCTGCCCGCCATGTTCCTGCGCCCGCTTTGTGCCTGGATTCGAGCGACTCCCGTCTACATCCTGTTGGTTGTATTTGTCGCCCTCGTGCTTTTTGTACTCCTAGCCGTAAGTATGTTCCATCCCGTTTCTGGCGCATCAATCTCATCCAACATAGCTCTTTGTCCTTCTCCATCTCGTCGCGCCCAAACCCCGCCCCGTCCTACCCTCCGAGAAGACATACATTACCAGCCATCCCTCTGCTGGCCGAACCCAACCTATCCCTCTCCCATGCTGGTACGATCGCTGGCTTGCTGAACGACGTCTCTGCGAAGAACGTGCCCAAGCTGGGAAAGCTGAATACACACCCGACATTGGGTCTATTGAGCCTGCTGAATTACGACTAAGTGTTGTGTTTCCTGCCTACAATGAAGAGGAACGTGTTATTCCAACCCTTGAGGAAGCTGTCGCTTACCTGGATGAACACTTCGGTCGCTCTGCGCATGGTATTAACCGTGTGATGAGTCCTCCACCCAAGCGACATGTACACAATGCGCCCAAGGAAGAACTTAGTGGATATGAAATCATCTTGGTCAATGATGGGAGCCGTGACAAGACAGTGGATGTTGTGCTCAAATTTGCCGAAGAAAATGGCCTCCATGACATTCTCAGAGTTGTGTCGCTGGAGAGGAACAGAGGAAAGGGCGGCGGAGTTACTCACGGTTTCCGTCATGCTAGGGGCGAGTATATTCTCTTCGCAGATGCGGACGGAGCCTCGAAATTCAGTGACTTGGGAAAAATGATTGAAGGATGCGAGGAAGTGGTTGACGGATCTTACCGTGGCGTAGCCATTGGTAGTCGAGCCCATCTCGTTGGTAGCGAGGCTGTTGTCAAGGTATGCCATCACCTAAGGTGTTCCCCTTTGAGAGTTTCTTCCCGACTAATGAAATTGCTTCTAGCGCTCGGCGCTGCGCAACTTTCTGATGCGTTCCTTTCACCTTGTCCTGATGATCCTCACACCACCGGCCACCTCGCGCATTCGCGATACCCAGTGCGGCTTCAAGCTCTTTTCGCGAGCCTCCCTGCCACACATTATCCCTTACATGCACACAGAAGGTTGGATTTTTGACATCGAAATGCTAATGCTGGCCGAATCGGCCCCCGCTACACCCATTCTTGGCAGCGACGGCAGTGTTATTGGCACTAGCCCTGGCATCAAGGTTGCCGAGGTGCCCATTGAGTGGCATGAGGTGGGTGGAAGCAAGCTCAATGTCGTCCAGGACAGCATCAAAATGGCTATTGGCCTCGCTGTGCTGCGTGCTAGTTGGATGATGGGGGTCTATCGCCGCCGACTTACTTAGAGGCGACACTCTGCTGCTCAGGAATAAGGAGGCGCTAAGGAAACCCCATGGACCGCGAGTGCCATCACGTATCATGTAAAACCAATAAAAATTAATGTAAACCCAAAAAGAGAAATGTACTGAGCTTATTTTAACATCGGCTTATATCACAATGACATTGATTTGCAAAGGTGCGGCATACATTAACAGTTAAAATGTCTTGCATTATGATTATATGTCCGTGAATTACGGCAGCCCCCCCTCTTCGCACGCAAGAATATACCTATCCAAGAAATATACCACATGGAATAGAAACAAAGAAACGCTTCCCATGCATGCTCCCTTAGCCCTTCGCTCTTCTGTATCTGAAAACCCGGCATCATGAAACAACTAAAATGGACATATGCACGGGATGGCCGAAACGCCATCCCTTCTTCACCCCCTAAGTTAAACCGCCTTGGATCAGGCGGAAGAATGTGCGAGAAGAATGGGGACATGGAGAATCTCCAAGTTTCTGGGTCTTTTTGAATCATGTAGAAAAGCCAAATGAGCCCTCCTCCCAAACGCCGCAGCTCGCGCCCATCCGTTTTTTCTCCTTTTCTTTTGTTTTGTTGGGTCATCTCAAAACGTTCCTCTACAATCTCCCCTTTCGAGGCCAGGATGAAGAGTTCGTCATGCGAATGTACCTTTACCAAAAAGTCTCGCGCCACATGATAGGGAGGAAGACGATGCAAGCCTTCCAGAGAATGAGCACGGCGTCGATGAGAGCAAGGGGCGCCCAAAGGAAGCCGAAGATGCTTCCACCCATGACAGTGCATGCGTTGATCCAGATGGCGACGAAGGCAACGGAAAAGAAGTGGTAGAAAAGGATAGCGGGGCGGTGGATGATACCAGCCAAGAGACCACAGGGGCCATCAATGATGCCACGGCGGAAATAGTCGAAACAGCCAAGCTGGAGAGCGCGGAGTTGGCGGTCGTTGGCGGCAAAGAGGGAGTAGAGGGCCTGAGCGAGCACGTTGATAATGCCGGTAAGAGACTTGCGGCGAGTGTAGAGTTCGTCCATGGCCTTGTTGACGGCCTTGGGATCATCGAGGCTTGGGAGGCGGTCAGGGTGCAGGGCCTCGGCCAGAAGAATGACATCGTTGAATGCGACTGTCATGCCGCCACCAGTCAGGGGATGGCGCATGTTCATGGCATCACCGATGAGTATCATGCCGTTGGTGACCTGGCGCTTGGGAGGCAGCCAGCTGTTGGGCATGCTGCGAGGAATCTTGCCATCGGCGAGGGCCTTTTCGGCTGAGGGACGGATAGAGTCTGGCAACGCTGGCAGGACATGCTTCTCGATGTAGCCACGGACACCGCCGTTGGCGGCTGAGGCCTCGGGGAGGTTCTGGGGCACGTCGATGAGAGCGCGTGTTTCATGGGTACCAATCTGGTAGAGAAGGATGGGGAAGGCATTGCCAATAATCACATGGCCGTAGCCAGGGTCGGGGAGCTTGCAGTCAATGAGCTCGAGGGCGTAAAACTTGGAGCGTACCTGGGGCTTGGTTCCCAGTACATCCTTTCGCCACTTGGAGTCGTAGCCATCGGCAATGATGGTCAGCTGGCCGAAATAGTAGTCGGGCTCCTTTACGCCAGTCTCCTTGTTGGTGGTGCGGCTCTCAACACCAAGAATCAAATCTGAGTGCTCGCCCTTTAGCGTCTTGACCACCTCAGTCTCGACGACGGTGATGTTCTTGTGGGCCTGGCATGACTTGCGCAGCTGTGTGATGAAGCGACCGTGGTGGAATCCGCGCCCGACCTGCTTCCTATCACCAAGCTTAGCGTTGCCTCCCCATGCGCGAGGGACCTCGCCTTTGTCGTCAAGGCTTGGGTAGGGGATGAGGGCTTGTTGGCCGTGGTATAAGACGTTGTAGCCGTAGCAGGGGATACCGTCGATATCGTCGATGCAGTGGCCGAGGCCAAGCTTATTTAGCGAAGCAATACCGCCAGGCTGGAGCAGCTCGCCGACAATGCGGTCGGGTTCCTTGAGCCAACGCTCGAGGAGCAGCACAGAGCGGCCCTGGTTGGCGAGTGCGAAGGCGATGGCACAGCCGAAGACGCCAGCGCCGACGACGACGACATCAGCTTCGTGGTATGTGTCGCGGCGACGAGCCTGCGACTCGCCCGTGGTGAGAGTCGGCGCCATGATGTGATGTGATGTCGAGGAGGAAGCGAGTTCGAGGGGATGTCAATTGCAAGTCGGTTTGGGGGGGGGGGGGGGAGATTAGATTGGATGCAATTGGCGAAGCGGGTGGGTGCAAAAATGATTTGCTAGGAGAGAATAGGAGAGAGAGACCTCAATGCCCGTCAAGAAGAAAATGAGAGAGGCGAGGGACAAGAGGGGATAAAAAGGGGAGCGAGGAGGACGAGGCGGGACGCGATGGGGTGTAATAAGGAGGGTTCAATATAAAATCGAGCGGTGTCGCTGTCGCTGTCGTTGCAAGTTGATGATCGGCTGTCGGGGGATGCCGTTCCGGGCAATAATATTTTAGTTCTGGCGGGCCACTATGATGCTTGACATCTGATTAAACAGGAAACAATTCGTGCCGCAAAACACATGTCATAAACACCAGAAAAGGTTCGTTCTACTTCTTACATCTCTCCTCACGCCAATTGACGGGAATCAAAGCCTCTATAAGTATTTTTTCTTTCTTCTTCTTTTGGCATGTTATGTTTGTCCTCCTCTCCTCTCTCCTCTCCTCACTGATGGTCTGCTTGGACCGCGCGCAGTGTATTCCCCTGGACAGGCGGGCCAGCCCGACATGAACGAATTAGCCTATGGCATGTCATGGATTCGCTATTCTGGCGTGCCCGCAAGGGCTGTGCCGCTGCAATGGCCATGGATTTCACGGGCCATGTACCAAGAACCAAAGCCAGAGTCAGTAGACAGATTCACCAGGCACAGGGCTGGGACAGGGATCGCACCATGCGATCTGGGCTGTCGCAGTGCCTGAACTGCCCTGAAGCGTGCTCCCAGCGAGGACCCTGAACGGGCCAGAAAAAAAAAATCTATTCTCCAGGCTAGCGCCCCCCTGGACCAACCGCCCTAAGTGCTATAACGTTAGAGGGTCGCAGGCCAAAAATGGCACCACAATGCTCCGTAGCGTCCCTGACCGCCTGGCTAACATGCCAATGGGTGCCCCCGCCATCGCCGTCTATGGTTCGATGGATGGGCTCACAGGGATCCGGTCATTTTCGTCGGCGCGCTGGCATGTGAAAGTGGAAGCAAAGTGTTGGGGAACAATCGTACGGCCCAACGTCACCCTATCTAGCTCTGCCGCGTCCCGGTCTGTCCTCGTCGAATCCGGCGTTTCGCATTCGGGACTTGTTCCTGCCTTGCTTCGACACGTACCGGACCGCCCAATCATGGCGGTGCTGATGCTATTCCAGGCCGCCCTTCCACTTCTTGAGCATATTAACTGGCCGATCCTGCAGGACATCCCACTTACTGTAACGCCGCCATGTGAGTGGCATGTGATCTGATTTGTCTGTCGCCTCACCTGCCACACCTCCAAAACCGAGTTTCACACTTAGTCGAAACGAATACGATTAATTTAGCGAGCTCTCCCGCAATCGCATCGCCAGGCACACGATCACGTCCCCACTCATGTCCACTTGACTCTGCTTTGGCCATCGCCCGCAGTTGTCATTTTGTGCTGCTGATCTTGGTTTCTCCCACGATTCATCCAATTGCGTTTTTTACATTCATAATCTAGGTGACGGCTAAGTATATAGGTAAATGGTTGTAGACTGACAGGATCCCTTTGTCTGGATCAGATTTATATCCTCGCAATTCGTCTAGTAATTGCACACCGCAAGGTAAGTTTCTATCTATACAAATATCCACCGAATGTGCTACTTGTTGCTCCCCTCCCCCCCTCCCCCCCAAAAAAAAATAAATAAAAAAAATTCGCTGTGATCCGGATCCCCATCTAAGAGAATGCGCTAGCCAAATTTTGTCTGGACATGAATATAGCATCCCGCTCGTCATCTGCTTCCTGGGCCCGAACATTTTCTCGCGCAGGCCTCTGTACTGTCTCTGCTCTCCCGGCCTCAAGAACAGCCTGCTTGTTTTGATATGGCCGCTCCTGGACTTGCTCCCAATCCCGAGACTTTGTTGTTGGTGCACCCCATTTCATTCGAGCCTCGAAGATCTGGCTCTCGGTTGAATCTATCTCTTTGAGGGTGTCAGCTTCCAAGCCAACCATTTCATCTGCTTCCTTGAAGACATTGATAACGCTGGTTGTCAAAGTTGCTCGATCCTCACGGACCGTGGCCCGGAGCGTTTTAATATGTTCTAGTGCTTCATCGAGACATGTGAGCATCTCTTTGTGCATCTGCCTCTCATTGGCTGGCCCTCGCGTTGCACGTGTAGCCATCGCTTTCATGGCCCGTTTGAGGGACTCCTTGCATTCCTTACTGCCCTGCCACCACTCAGACTTGGCGTTGAAACTCCGGAGAAGTGCTCTAAGAGCAGTGTATTCTTTTTGGCCAGTGTATGCAAAAACAAGGCTTGCAAAGTTGAACTGAGAGTATGCTAGTTCGCCGTTTCCATTTTGCTGTGCCGCTAACTCGCACACTCGAATTGCGCCTCCGTTGAAGCCCCTTTGTGTTAAAATGCGTGCTGCCTTGTTGTAGACGCTGTCGTGAATGCGTGATCCCTGACTGAGTGCTGCTTGCAGTACGCCACCTACACTGTCCCCAGACTCGAGTCGTGCTACGAGTAGAGGGACCAACGCACCACTAACATCGTGGCCTTCTTCGTGCGCTTTGCTCACTATTTCTGCAGCGGTTCGGGAGTGTGGCCCTTCTAGGTTGATGTTTGCAATAACAGCTAACCGAAGACATCGGGAAGAGAATGCTATACCCTGACCTAATGCTTCGTTAAAGGCTTTGTACACCTGTTCCCAGTCGTTTTTCTGGGCCCAGTTATTCATACATCGAAAAGCTATCCGTTCAAAGATGGTAACAGAATCACCAGTGGTTTCGGGCAGTTTTGGTACGGCTTGAGACTCGTCGTCTTCTGGTCTTTCCCCTGGTAATGATTTATGGAGTTCATGTAAACCGCCTTGTACTGAGTATTTGGCGACATGGGGATCATGAACCGAAGGCCTAGAATCTCTGACACCCTCTAGCATATTAAGGACATCTGCTCTAGCGAGATTCCAATATTTGCAGCATTTTTCAACAATTTCGTTGAAGAATATTTGGTTCATCTCAAGTCCGCTTTCGTGGCAAAACTCAAGCCAACTAACCAGGGCTTGAATATCGCGGTTTCGCCCATGCCTGTCAAGGACAAGGAAGGCCAGTGTGTGATTCAAGCACATATCATATGTGCTAACGAGATCACGGACAAACATGTCGATTTCTTCTGGAGAATGACCCTTGCAATATAATTTCGTGAGCCAGGACAAGGTATTTTGGTAATATTCCCCTTTGCCCCTGCCCTTGGCCTGGATGATTTGCAGTTGCGGCCACACAGCCTTCCAGTTACCTAATGATGCATCGCGAATGGCGAACCTTCCCCGAAGTTTGACATCGTGCTCCGCTGCTTTGGGTCTTAGGGAACGAAGTTTTTGCATCTCTGCCCTTGCTGTGGCGTCGTCGCCCGCATCAAGGGCAATCAAGGCTACTCTTCGTCTGATGGAGTACTGGGTTATGGTGGATAAGAAGCCGTCATCAAACAGACCCGCGTCTTGTAGAAGCTGATAGATGCCTTTGATGGAGTCAAATTTCTGGGTTTTCCTCCAATAGTGCATGAGCGTCCTGGTGATCCATGGATTGCGCAAATTGAAAGGCGTTTCCTCTGATTTCCAGACTTCGGAATTAGACATGTGCTGTAAAAGCTGACGAGTTCCCTCAATATCTTTTTTTTCATATAAATGGTCTATGGCCGGCACAGCTATTAAGCAGACCTCGCTACAAACGGGGTGGAGAACATCCAAGATGTCCGGTAACTTGCTGTGCTCCTGGGAGCGCACCACAGACTCGAGGATCCGGAGACCCTTGGCCATAGCTAATTGGGGCTCAATAGACTTGGATGATATGATGTTTTTAAGTAAGTGGATTGCGGATTCATGTTGCTTAATGTTTGTGGCTTGGTCAGTCTTGGGCAACTCTAACTCGACAACCAATTGGTCTAATTGAGCCAGTGGTACTTGTGATTCCATGTCTTCGTGTTGAGTGATGCTGTCGACTAGTGTGGTTGCTGAATCGGCCAGAGATTCTTGATCAAAGTCATCAGTGACGCCCTCTAAGTCTTCACCCATGGACCCTGTTGTGAGAGGTGTGCTTCTTTCCAGATCATTGCCGGAAGCAGCGCTATTTTGGCTTTTCTGCGAGGCAACTGGGAGTTTATGAGACATCGCGTTCGGTTCAGTTGCAAGGTTTGAAGCGTGAATTGCCAATCGTGCGTCTGACTGGCTTGGAAGGCCTGTATCTTCACCTTTGTACGCTTGTTGTATGCGCCCCAATGCATTTGGCATCTCTTCTGTCGAAATACGAAGGAATAAATCGTTATGAGCGAAGGACGATAGGGGAGATAGGCGTGAAAGCTCTTTTCGTGCCGTGTCCCATTCGTCCCAGCTCTTTTGTCGTATTTTGGCTGTATCGGGGCTCAGGAAGGCGTTGGATTTTGTTTCCTTGGAAGAGTGAAGGGATTCAGCGGGCCCCATAGCCGACGGCCTCTTGGAGAGTTCTTCATTTCGTCTTCGACGGCGGATTGGATTCTGGGTCTTTGTCTTCGCAGAAATGCCACCAAGTTCAGCTGGAAAAGTCTCCCGTCGTCCGAAGCTCTCGCTCAATGCAACGGAGCCACGGTCGACACGAGCCGTGTGCAACTTCTTGGCATTATCATAAGCGGTTCGAGCGATCTTTATTCGTTGGCGGCGTTCTTCGGCGAGGAGTATGACGGAGCAGGAGGTGGTCAGAAGAACGCCTCGGAGGGCATTGATGGCAGTCCTGGATGGGACGGGGTTTGGGGACGCCATCTTAGGCAGCCATTGTCGGGACCCGGGCCGGTGATGCTTTGAGAGGGCTTCGCTAGGGCGAGGCCTCGAGTTAGAAATCGCAATTCGTGTGGTGGTTGTATTGCAATGTCGCTCAGAAATTTGGTGTGGTATGGAATCGTGTGATTCTTACTGGTAGCTCGAGAGCCATTTGCATGTTGGGTCAAATCAGGTGATGGGAAAACTCCGGCACGAACTAGCTGGGGTACAGGCCATCCGTGGCGGGGGAAACCGTGGGATCTAAGTTGGACCAGAATACGACTGCAATTTAACACGCCCTACTACCTAGGAAATCTAATTAAAAGGGGACAGACAGCTTTGCTATCAAGTCTTGTTCATTTTAGCCATTGGGTTCCGCCTTGCGGCCAACTGGTAGTGCAAGGTATTCGCCTACACCTTCTCCTCTTTTTGAGACTGGACCACTCTGTCGGCTGAGGACCCACATCCCTATCCCACCCCGGGGGTTCAGTTATCACGGACTCTGTGTTATTCCCTGCTTGCATTTGTTCCTCCGTCTGGCAGCACTTTCTGACGGAGTTTGTGGGTGGGTGGAGTGATACTGGAGTATGCGGAATTGAGCTCCTCAATAGCTTGGCTATTGTCTAGTGTGTTGGTGGGACATCCGCATCACTAAACGCGTATTTTATCGACTTAATCCCGTTAACTCCAGTCTCTGTTTGATGTGGTTGGTAGATTTTGGCCAGTGGCTGGACAGTGGCTTCTGAGCGTCTACCAAGTTGCGTGTACGTATGAAATCAACATTTGTAATCCGACATGGAGTCATGCTCGATCTATGGTGCGGGGTCCGCCTTTGAACAAGCCGAGATATCGTCATTAAGATGGACGTGTAATTATGCACCCGCATTGGTTGGCTTGGTTTACACCTGGGGCCCAATGGAACTTCTCCTCGTCCACGGTAAGCACCCTCTTTGCGGTATGCATTAAGGATGGGTTCCCACATGGTCGAGGTCGGCTTTTGGACCGGAGTTAGATAAACGACGAGAGGGGCTGTATTCGACGTGACGCCGCATGATCGAATCACTGATAAATAGAAGCGATGGAAATGGCATCAACAAAATGTTCTCCACTAACATCTTTCAGATTTTTATCGGTTGAACCTTCCTAATACCCAACCACTGTAATCTGATAGCTTCGGCTAACGTCATTGTTTCCTTTCCTGAAATCACTTGCTCATAAACGTGCTTCTGTTATCCTCAAGTTATTGTATTGTCGTCTCAACCACCCCTCAAAAATCACACGACTCGTTACACCTCGGTTACATCCACCCTCGGCACAATGGCGCTTCCTCTTGCCCCCGCTCCTCAGAGTCCTCTGGCTAGACACCGACTCCTGTCACCCACCGCTAGTATCCGGGTTAGCCCTCTCTGCCTTGGTGGGATGAACTTTGGGGACGCTTGGTAAGTATTGACACTATAATATGTTTGGGTTTGCGACTTACTCTCGTATAGGAAGAGTTACATGGGAGAGTGTGACAAGAATACCACCGAGTCCATTCTTGATTTCTTTTATGAGCAGGTAAGTTATTTCTATACACGATTGTCAAGGGATTGCAATACTAACATACAGTAGGGAGGTCAGTTGCTTTAACGTCAACTCTATGCCCGGACTTGCACTAATCCTGATAGGGAACTTCATTGACACCTCGAATAACTACCAGTTCGGTGATTCGGAAAAATGGATTGGCGAATGGATGAAGAAGCGTGGTGTGCGTGATGAAATGGGTCAGTTGGTCCTGCCCTGATCTACCATCTTCACAAAGCTAATGATTGGCAAGTTATTGCGACCAAATTTACCACCAACTTTCACAGTGGTCCTAGCACGGTTAATGTTATGTCGAATTTCCAAGGAAATGGCACAAAAAGTCTGACAGTGTCTGTCAATAACAGTCTGAAGAACCTGCAAACCGACTATATTGACCTGCTCTATGTGCATTGGTGGGACTACAGCACCTCGATCCCCGAGTTGATGCAGTCTCTCAACCATCTTGTCGCCTCCGGCAAAGTTTTGCACCTTGGAATTAGTGACACCCCTGCTTGGGTGGTAAGGTACGAGTTACGGCCAAGGTTGGAGTTTCCCATTCGCTAATTCACTGTGAAGCAAAGCAAATGAGTACGCTCGTAACAACGGTCTCCGACAGTTCTCTGTTTACCAAGGTCGCTGGTCGGCGGCGTCGCGAGACTTTGAACGAGACATTATTCCCATGTGCAGAGCTGAGGGCATGGGTATTGCTCCCTGGGGTGCACTCGGAGGAGGTAAGTTCAAGACCGAGGAGCAGCGGAAGGCCATGGAAGGACGACAAGTTGAGGCCACTGAGGTGGAGATTAAAGCCAGTAAGGTGCTGGAAGCCGTCGCTGCTCGCAAGAACACAATCATCACAAGTGTTGCTCTCGCATATGTGATGCACAAAACGCCTTACGTGTTCCCCATCGTTGGCGGCCGAAAGGTGGATCACATCAAGGGCAATATTGAAGCGCTTACTCTGGAACTGAGTGAAGAAGATATTCAAGAGATTGATGGTGCGGTGGCTTTTGATTTGGGATTTCCTCACAACTTCCTATTCCGACCTGGGCCGAGCAGTGGAGGCCAGAACCGTGGTGTTCAGGACGTCTGGCTGCTGAAGATGGGAGGTCATTTTGATTACGTCCCTGATAACAAGGCAAGTTTAACTTCAGAAGATTGGGAAACTAAATTTACTGACTGTTAACAGCCCATATCAGCATCTAAAGGAGGGCAGTAGAGCTCCCGCTTCAGGTCACACTATTGGCGATGGTGGCCGCGACGATCTCCGTTCACTCGCTAGCAAGACGGGAGCGGTGCAGTTGGAAGAGAATAATATTGGTGGTTCATTTTTGAAAGAGCTTCTACAGAAACAGTGTCAGAGCGGGCATGAAATATATACTTTAAAACATGCTAGGAATGTATATGCATTGCGCTCGATTTTGGAAAACAGCGCCATTGCTTCCCAAATGATTTAATTTACGCATTGTTGTCTTCAAGGCTTTTTAGTATCGTATCAGTGGTCGGGAACAGCTATCTTGTAGGATGGGGTGCTCTTGCATTAGTTAGAGCAGTGGCTGTACCCTGCCATTGATACCTGGGATGTAAGGCGAGGCTTTGTTTGCCTCCCAAATACCTATCCCCTGACCGACTCAGGATCTCATCTATGAATCGTACTGATCAAAGAAGTGTCGTCGTATTGGTATTGTATTTAGCATTCGATACTTGCCCAACTCGCGACATTACGCAGTCTTCTCAGCAACATGGAGCGCTATACTGGTTTTCAAGACAGCTACCGCGCAAGAAGCGCACCTTGTCCTGAATCTGGCGACAATAAATTGGGCCGCTTTTCTAGGCAAAGCCTAGCTCCGGAATTTCGAATGGATATAGACCAAACTGCGGAACCCATCGTGATTTGTTCAACCCCGGCGGAGCTTGCATACGTTGACAGGTGCGATATTCTAACTTCTGGCTATCCACTGGACTGACACAGCGTAGAGTCCCAGAAACACAACTTTCCAGCGACCATAACTGCGACGAGGGAGTGAAGACTAAGTCTTGTCTTCATATCGGTAGCGAATCGTGGTTGCGAACCCACCCTAGGTCTAAAAGAAGGCGCAATGAGTCGATCCACTCGGCCAACGATGATGCGTCGGTTGTGGCAAGGCATCTTGAAAGTATGCGAGTTTAATTTCACTATATATACAATGGATAAATTAGTGACAGAACCATACAGATGCTCTCCAAATCGACGAAGTTCCTCTCCCTTCCCTCCGAAAACTTGCTACACCCCCGAGTTCTGTTGCTAGGACACCATTAAACACAAAACTAAGACCTGTTCCTCGAGGAGCACCACACGACATGGTGACGAAAGGAAGATACACTCTTCGGAAGGGCGTCAGAATCAGAGATTACAAAATGCCACGGAGGATGTTTTTGTCAAACCACTCTCCTCCTGGTAGCCCAGAGTTTCAATGCCGCGATGGATTTGATATCAGCGAACTGCCTCGTGTCGTATCCCTTCCCTTTGCTACTCGAACACCAAAGCCAGAAACCGTGGATTATGAACCTTTGTCATCGCCAAGAGAGACACCGTTCAATTCGCGTAGAAGTTACGTCAGCAGGAGTCCTTCACTGGGGACAGGGGACACTGATCAGTGAGGAGAATCGCACTTTTGTACCAAAAGGTGCGACCCGCGGCAAGGGCAGGAAGTGTGGAGGGAAGAGACAAATTTTAGCTTGTCTTAATATCCAGTCCATTGGAGGGGTATCTACATGTCAACGTTCCCCTCAACTCAAAGAATACAGCCTTCAATTAAACGTAACCGAGATCCCATCACCTGCCGAACGCCTATTCGGATGAGGCCGCCCTTCATACATTCCAAGTCCTACTTGGCTCCTTTGCCCTTCGCTTCATTCTCGCCAAGTTCTCGAATCAACACCGATGTCTGGCCTGCTCCATTGTAATCTTCCTGTCCTGTCTCAAAACCTGGACATACTCCTACCGCCAGATACTTTCCATCACTGGAGAATGATAGCGCCGCAACACTGTTGGGGAATTTTTGATATTGCTTTAGCCTTCGCTTCGCCGCAGCGTCCCACAAAGCTGCCGTGCCATCACCACCACCTGATGCAAAGGTTCCGTGAACCGGATGGAATGCCAGCGCATTTACTGGATAGACAATATCTCCATCTCCATCTGCTGCTGCTTGCCGGTGACATTTGAAAGCGTACTTCCGGGCCTGGGACTCTGCTGTATCTTCAAACCATTCGACAGCGACTCGGCCCTCGATGCTGCTAGTAGCGTATCCGGCATCGTTCGGCATGCAAGCCACGGCCCTCGTCAGGTATCGGAGGGATGATTCGCGTTGCTGCCATGGCTTTAGTTCAGTGGAGCCAGAGGAAAAAAGGTCGACAATCGTGTTGATATCGTAAATGTTGATAACACGACCGGTCATCGCGACAACGACCTTTGTTGGGCTAGCCGCTAGCGCGTGGGGTTTTCCTGGCAAGGCAACTCGAATTGGTGTGCTAGAAGGGTCTTTGAGGTTATGAAGATTGAGACTGCAGTCCCATGATGCGGAAACAAGAATGGAATGGTCACGACTGTACACTACACACCGCACAGGCGCAGCATGTTTGCTTACAAGCGTCTTCTCGCCGGTCTTAAGATCAATCCTGTTGACAGCCCAGTCCACGCCGGCGGTGAAAGCCTCGTTGTCATCAGCGCCAAAGCAAACATCGAGAACTGGAGCACGGTGCTCATATGTGTTGATCAGATTTGTCTCGCCTGCGCCTCCGGCGATGTCGTAAAAGTAGATCTTCTTATCCCATGACGAAACAAGGAGCTTGGTGGGTGAGTTTGGCGCGAACACGATTGAGGAGACCGCGTCGCCCGGAGGCGGGGACAATTCGTATTGTGTCGCTATTGGTTTATTAGCACCAAGACAATGGGTATTCGAGATATTTCGGAAAAGAACTTACCAGGAGCCATGACTGAATGCGCGCTTGCGGTGAATCACGAATCAGAGATGAAGCTTTGGATGTTTACTTGCTTAGTCACGTGGTGATAGCTTCGTGGAGCTCATCTTTTCTGCCGGATCTCACCGCCCATTGATCAGCCACACCCCGCCACACCCCACCATTGCCCATCGCCGCCGTAAAATGTCAAAATTATTATGACTCCTCATCCTTGAATTTCCCCTCCAAGAGAAACGGTTTGCGGCCCGACCACGAGAAAATCGACAAACGACGGGTTAGCTTTGCACCTCCGAAAAAATCCAATACGTCGATATTTTTCAGCCATTTTTTCGGCCTCGATACGTGTGTTCATCGGGATAACGCAAAATCCCAACCCCACCTACTTCTCTCCAATACCGACCATACCTCTGATTCCTCGACAATACCGCCAAGATGTCGTTAACAAACTGCCGTTTTTACGAGGAGAAGTACCCGGAGATCGATAGCTTCGTCATGGTCAATGTGAAGCAGGTTAGTTGAAATATGGTACGTTTTAAATGTGCCCATGCTGATCCACTAGATCGCCGAAATGGGTGCCTATGTCAAGCTGCTTGAGTACGACAACATCGACGGCATGATTCTGCTCTCCGAACTTTCGCGACGACGTATCCGAAGTATCCAGAAACTTATCCGTGTCGGCCGCAATGAGGTCGTCGTGGTACTCCGAGTAGACAAGGAGAAGGGTAAGCCGGCTTGGGCCTGAGTGATTTCGCCTAGAGACTGACGCTATTGGTAGGATATATCGATCTGTCGAAGCGACGAGTCTCCCCCGAGGACATTGTGAAGTGCGAGGAGCGATACAACAAGAGCAAGATGGTTCACTCGGTCATGCGACACGTCGCCGAAAAGACTCAGACCCCCATTGAGACCCTTTATGAGAGCATAGCCTGGCCTCTTAACAAGAAATATGGCCACGCTCTCGACGCTTTCAAGCTCTCTATTACGTCAGTTGTACTTTTCTCTCCCAATATAGGAGTGTCATTAACGTATTATCAAGTAACCCCGAAGTCTGGAATGATACCTCCTTCCCCACTCAGCCCGTTGCCGATGAGCTCAAGCTCTACATCAGCAAGCGACTCACTCCCCAGCCCACCAAGGTCCGAGCCGACATTGAGGTCACCTGCTTCGGTTATGAGGGTATCGATGCTGTCAAGAGCGCGCTACGCACCGCTGAGGCCAAGAACACCGAGGAGTCCCAGGTCAAGGTTAAGCTCGTGTCCCCGCCCCTTTACGTCCTCACCAACACCTGCCTGGACAAGAGCCTAGGTATTAGCCGTTTGGAAGAGGCCATTGTCGACATTAAGAAGAACATCGAGGCGGCAGGCGGCAACCTGGTTGTCAAGATGGAGCCCAAGGCCGTCACAGAAAGCGATGATGCTGAGCTGCAGGCTCTTATGGAGAAGCGCGAGCGCGAGAACGCCGAGGTCAGCGGCGACGAGAGTATGAGCGACAGCGACGACAACATCCCCGAGACTGTTTAAGAAGCGGATGGAATTTAAAACAAACGGAGGCAAAATCGGCTGGTCTGTCCGAGCAGCCCCAGATATGCCCTTGGATTAGGGCTTCGGACGAAAAACGGTGTCATTAGAGCGGTTTGGGAGATGGGCAGACGGTGCCTGTCCGGGCTGCAATAGCATCACAAAAGTTCGACATTCATGTAGTTTTCAAGTAGGAAGTGGCGTCTAACACGGCTTTTTCGCGATTTAATCTCTCTGAGCAGGGGGTGTATGATTGAGATGAGGTCTGTGTGAGTGAGCGGGGGTGTAGATGTGGCGATAGTCCATATGTGAGATGAACATTGTCATGATTGGTTTCTCTTTGTTTTGGTGTATTCAAAAAGGGGAGGCAGCAGGTAGCATGGGGGCTGGAGAGGTTTCCGCATGCGTACGATGTTAGTGAATTTGGACAGAACCATATTGTCGGGTTTGAAGCATGGGGCATGCGACCATTGACCCAGATGATTATAGTGGGCGGCGGGACTAGCCGAGAAAAGCTTAGACATGCCGTGCCACCTTTGAAGCCTCATCTCTCATTGTGCTCAATTTATAAGCAATGTCTTGCGACGCTGTCTGTCAACAACCACGATAGCGAGAAAGCAGAACACCAACGCCCTAATGGCTCTTGGTTCAATATGGAGTCGGCTAGGAGCTAGCCGTCAATCCAGCGTTTTCGTGACCACCGCATTGAAACTGGCTGGATTCGCGACATGGATCCCGGTCATCGCCATGTTCAACCTCCATGTGGCCGAATTAACCGTGGTGGATGGCAATTCAATGTATCCGACACTGAATGATGAGAAGGACTCGACACTGAGAAGGGATGTGATTTTCAACAACAAATGGTCCCCCCAGGAGAAGCTCGAGAGGGGCATGATAGTGACTCTCAGGTACGTTTTCCCCAGCAGGAGTAGCCAGGTAAAAGAAGACTGACTGATGTGGAATAAAGAAGTCCTACACACCCAGAAAAAATCGCCATCAAGAGAGTGGTGGCACTGGAGAATGATGTGGTACAGACCAAGGCGCCGCATCCGCTACCGACGGTGAGGGTGCCCCAGGGCCATGTCTGGGTGGAGGGGGACGGGCCGCCCGGCTCGAGTCTGGATAGCAATACTTATGGCCCTGTTTCGAAGCAGCTCTTGACGGGGAGAGTTACGCACGTGGTATACCCGCTTCGAAAGTTCGGGACCCTGAGGTGGTGGGAGCATCCAGCTGCGGCGGATAGAGTGCAGCGTGACGAATTTTCGGTATCATGATTTGACGAGACGAGGGATGGCGTGTACGAGTAAGGAAAATGGTATCAATGTACAATGTGTATCACTGTAGAACAAGCACTCATGTATTAAACTCACCAATCAACCGCATAAATATGAGAATCCTAAACTTCCATACCCAATTCGCCCTTCAATTGTGCTCATCATTCATTTTAGCTTGTCCGTGGCGCCCCTCGTGGACTCGGCACCGACAGCTCGCTCTGGAAATACTCCGGGTCCGAATCCCCGAAAAAAAAGAAAAGTCCCAAAGTGCTTGCTGGGCTCGGGCTGCAATCACTACAGTGCTCCCGGGGGTGCCCAGCCCCAGTGACTCTCGGCCCCGTTGGCCACTGAAAGGAGCGCGGGATCCACTGGGTCGGAGCCACTAGCCACAGCTGCCCGCCATGGTAAGCGCATCTCCCGGCCTGCAAACCTACAAAATTCTCGACATGATTTATCGCCATATCTTGGCCCGCCACGCGACCCAATCCCTCCCAATTCCCACCACCGTCGACCCTCTCTGCCCGCTCTTCTGCGACCCCTCACCTCTCGCTGAGGACATAGCGACATAGCTTGGGACCTCCTGTCGCTCCTCCTCTCGGTCACGATTTTGTCTGCTGCGCCACTGCCGTAATTAAGCTTCATCCCACTATCCGGCGCAACGTTCCTTTTTTTTTTTTCAATCCCCCCGGAGAATGCCCCTAGGTCTCCGGGACTCGGCCCTCGTCTTCGCCCCCGAAACGACGACGACGACTTCTACGGTTGAATCCAGCGGGTTCGTGACTCCTCCGGAGCATCGCCATGCCGGTCAGACGGGCCATCGCTTGGAAAGTAACAGTGCCGGGCCCTCTTTCAACCAAACCATGACCAACGAGGATGTCGAGTCGGAAGGACGACCGCCCTATCTCCATGTGCGTTGCTTTACGTCCCTCTGCAGTTAAAATATCAGCTTGTCATTGTGCCGCAGCGCGCTAACATGGGTTCAATGGCAGGCCATGATTGCGGGAGGCATTGGAGGGTCCACGGGCGATCTGCTGATGCACTCTCTCGACACTGTCAAAACCAGGCAGCAGGGTGATCCTCACGTCCCCCCTAAATACACATCCCTCGGGCAGTCCTACTACACAATTTGGAGGCAAGAGGGTATTCGGAGAGGCCTGTACGGCGGTTGGATCCCCGCATTGAGCGGGTCGTTTCCTGGAACAGTCCTCTTCTTTGGAACATATGAATGGAGCAAGCGATTCTTGATTGATCATGGTCTCCAGCAGCACCTTGCCTATCTTTCGGCTGGCAAGTTCTCATCCTTTGGCAGTTTACTGATATGGTTCACATGCTAACTGGTCGTCAGGCTTCCTTGGAGACCTGGCTTCGTCCATTGTCTATGTCCCTTCTGAAGTCCTAAAAACCCGGTTGCAACTGCAGGGTCGATTTAACAACCCTCACTTCCATTCCGGTTACAACTACCGTGGAACAATAGACGCCGCAAGAACCATCGTCCGTACCGAGGGCGCTTCCGCCCTCTTCTACGGCTACAAGGCCACCCTTTACCGAGATCTCCCTTTCTCGGCACTGCAGTTTATGTTTTGGGAACAGTTCACCACATGGGCCCGCAAGTACAAGCAGAGCCGCGATATCGGCGTTCCTCTTGAAATGCTCACGGGTGCCAGTGCCGGTGGGCTCGCTGGCGTCATCACCTGTCCCCTGGACGTCGTCAAGACACGGCTTCAGACGCAGGTAAATCCTCCTGCCGATGCAAGAGTTCCAAAAGACCCCAACCCTCAAATCCGCCACATCTCCACCTCCTCTCCTAGCACCCATCGGCCCAAACCCGGTGCCGTAGCACTCGAGGCCTCGTCTGTCATTACTGGGCTCAAGGTCATCTACCGTACTGAAGGCGTTGCCGGATGGTTTCGGGGCGTCGGACCTCGAGGAGTGTGGACATTTATCCAGAGCGGCTGTATGCTGTTCTTGTACCAACGACTACTTCGCCAACTGGAAGTTTTGATGCCCGTGGAACGTGAAAACATTTAGACCATCTCCCGTTACTTGCTTTTGTTATGCTATGTATTAAACTTTTTTTATTTTTTTTATTTTCCTGTCTTATTTCTTGCGCCGGGCTTCACATCTCAAACAAAATCCCCTCCGACATGTTCTTTTTTGTCGTTACAAAATAGAACCCCTTTCCTGGTTGATGATTGCGATGGCCATGTATGTACAGATAAAGAAGCGTGGGCAGTAGGCAGCCGTCGTTGTTGGGCGTTGAGGATAGAAGGGGATCATCCCATCAGACATGTTAGCACATGATCATAGATATAGAGAAACAATGAAGATAGACACTTTAATTGTTGGAATATTGTCGAATTTCATCCTCTCGTTTGCTTCAGTTCAGATATCACGACATTCAAGTATGTTACCGAGAATCAAAATTGAACCAACAAGGAGAGAAAAGCTTTAACGCCGACCAAATCAAGGGGTGTCCCTACACTGGATATGCATGACGAAAAAGGAAGAAATATATACAGCAATGTGAACATGACTAGGTCATATCTCAGGACAAGAGGCCATCTACAGGCAATTAAACCTCCCCCATTTTCGCGAATTATGCACCAATTGATCTTTCTTGTCGCTCCTCGTCAGATCAAACCCCTTCTCAGACGGTATTTATGCATCAGGATCACTATCTTCAACAATTGGTAGTTTCTCAAAGTCTGATGTCCGTGTCATTAGCTCATCGCGAGCTCGACAAGCAACAATAGCAACAGTCAAGGCATTCCAAACACTCTGGTGGTGGTCTTGGAAATTAACTTGAACGTGAAAGCTTACGTAAACGTCGTCGCCCTTAGAGGAGTCAACCGTGAGTATTAATACCGAAGAGTTGAGAATGAAGAAACCATAGACCACGGGCGGATGTCGACGATAGATTGGGCGCGATGGAGTGCCTGTGTCTGAAAGATGTGGAGGCGATGGTAGTCCTAAAGGCCCATCACTGATTTCCCGTTCAATTTTGATCTCTTTTGTATTTAACAGTTTTTCGGGGGTTCTTGTTTCCTCTCGTAATGAAGTTTGGATCAGCCCAACTTTTTTTATCCCAACAGAGCGTGAGAATGGTCGAGGCCTCGCGAATCCAGTGTCTCTCTTAATTCGCTTCCGAGTCGGCGTTTCGTTTGATAGCTCATCGATATCTGTTTCCATATCATATTTTCTCTTTATGGCCTTAGGCCATCTTTCCAGCCCTGGGGGTTCGTCTTCAGGCTCAATCTTTACCATCGGGGACGTAAGAATGCTCGGTTTCACCACATCCCAAAATGATGGATTTTCTTCCACTCTGAGAAACTCGCGCTGAAGCCTTGCTAAAGCTCGCATTCGGCCCTGTATGTATTCTGTAATGTCCTTTTCCTTCATTGTAGTATCGATGACCTCGGTCAGAATATTGGGAACAATGCGCAGGTGAGCATAATGGCCATCCTGGGCAGTCCAGCCCAGAAACTTGTCCAGTTCGCGTTTGATTAGTCCGGGCACTTTTCTTACGAGGCCGGTTTGTACGTGTGATCTCACTCCAGAGGTCAAGTCAATCAATCTTACCAGTGACTGTGTTGCTAAATGTCAATCATTAGCTAATACCCAAAAAGCCATGACCACGGCGCTTACCTCGAAAACTATCTGAATGTGCATAAATAATTGGAGGATATTTATCAGAAGTCTGGAATGTGGTTTCGGCTATGGGCACGCCGCTCAAATCCATGTTCCAAGTTTTTGGCAGCATAGGGAGATCTTGGCGCTTATAGAGCATCTCAAAGAGACGTTCCTCATCAGGAGCCCAACTGCTGGCCCCTGGATACCGCTTCTTCTCTTCCTCCATCTCCTCTATAAGCAACATTTCTAGCTCTTCTGAAGATTGTCGATTGTGTCTGCGCAGAGAGATTGTTGGAGTTTTGGGTACCGTTGCTGCTCGTGAACTAACACAGGGAACTGGCGTTGCGTCGTTCGATGATGAGCTCGGCGAACCTGGCGCAGAAGTTGGATCTTCCATATTTGAAGTTTTTTTCCCTCTGTTCTTTTTTGGTGGCATTCTTTGATCGTGAATTTAACAAAAGACATGGAGTGTTCCTCGTACTTGTTCGCATAACGGAGAAGGGTTGCCCACATTTGGTGATGTGCAGGAGAAAGAAAGGCAGAGTCAGCATAAAGCTGCATGTGATAATAGGCACAAGCTAAAAGGATACTGTTTTTTTCCTTTGTTCTCACAAATTCGTCTTCAAATATGTAAAAGCAACCTTGAAAAAGAGGAGCAACATTCATCAAACAGTCGTGGGTGATGGGCAGGAGCGGGGGGGTGTGCGCATCAATTGGATGAGCCGTGCACACAACACCCCCCCGGAAGTTCTCTTTCGCCGCTAAGGCCAATCAGACGTCAGGCGTCCGAAATTCTTCACGACCTCAGATTGATCTGTCGCGACCATTTCAGCAGACGTAACAGCAACCATGGCCGAGGCAGCGAAGAAGGTGGCACGCCAATTGCCTGGCTTTAAGCTGGGTCAGAAGCAGGTTTTTCTGTGAGTGGGATCCTGAAGCTCCCATCTTCGTCCCCCACCCACAATCGCTAACCTCGTTTTTCAAATCAGGCCAAACCACATCATCACCTTTCTCCGAAAAGAACACCTCCCTCCCAACGAGGCCTGCTTCAAGGTGCCCATCCGCTTCACCAAGTTCGATCTGCGAGACTACCTATGGAATCTCTACAATGTCGAGGTCACCAAGGTCCGATCATACGTCAAGCAACAAGCCCTCACCCAACGCAACTCGCACTCTCGTTCATGGTACCGCCCACAGCCTCTCAAGATTATGACCGTCGAGCTGGCTAAGCCTTTCCAATGGCCCGAGGTTCCTCAAGACAAGGAGCCATGGAGCAATCAGTTGTGGACAATGCGTGAGGAACTTATGGAGAAGCGCAATGATGAGCACATCCAGCAACAACGCTTCCAGATTCCTTTGAAGAGTAAAGAGCCAATGTCAAAGGACCGAGAACAGCTGTCAGAACTTGCACAGAAGATGCTCTCAGGCGAGGTGCAATGGTCCAACGACGTCACCTTGGACCCCAAGTGGGATAAGGTGCTGGAGGAGCAGGAGGCCAAGAGGGCCAAGGCTAAGCAGGACGCTTAAACCACGATTAGGGCTGGGCCAATGAGGTGGGGAAAAGAGGACATAGGTCATGATGACAGGAAACCGTCAATGAACCAGGCGGTAGTCCTATGAGATGATTGTTGGGTGTCTCTGCAGGATTAGCTGGCACAGCTATGTACATTACTGTAACCAACTTGTATGGATGATTGATACATGTTGACAATGTCAAAATGAACAGAATACACTCTCAAGAAATGAAGTATTGCGCATCTATGGGTTTGGGCTCGAGCGCCAATGCTCTGGTCTCTGAAAGTGCAATACTTCATTCCCCCAGCACCACCAACCCGCTGTCAGGTTGCGTGCAAATACCTCAAGGCCAAGGAAATTTTCCCCTAACGCCTGTTGAAAAAGACCTCTCAGGTTGGGTTTCCTGGAGTGCACATCAGGAACGGCCGCGATAACCTTCGACTTGAGAGCGTCTGGCAGTTTGCTTCCTATTCGTTTTGCAATGATGAGCTTCTCCCATGGCTTCCTCCACGTCGACTCAACATCAAATATTGGCTCACCCGACGTGGTAACTTTCACCCAAGTCCATTCAGCGGCAACCTCGAGGCCCCAGGCAGAAAACATACCTGCTGGCGAAACAAGAAAGTCGTGGATGCTGTGTTTGTTAGTTATCCAAACAGCAACTAGGCCCTCCGGGTTGAGGTGAGAGTTGATCGGGATGTTTAGCAACAGCCGCCGCATCTCATGGAGATTGGAAACGGTGGCATACTTGTTGGTTCTCCTCCTGGCCGAGCGGTTCGGCCATGGGGGGTCTAGAACAACAAGATCGAAGCTGGGAGCAGTGTCCGCAAACGTCTCCCGCAGGGCTTCGATGGAACCATGCAGCGGTTCGGCTCTGGAAGGCGTATGCAGCGGCAAAGCGGATATCAACGGCGCTTGCTGCGGCTCAAGTTCACGTGGTAAGGACAACGGCCCCTGGTACAAGGAGGTGAGATTCTGCAGGGCCGTTTGGACAGTAGCGCCAGTCATAAGCTCAGCAAGCAGGGCCGCAGGCGAGGCCCGAGGGGGATCGGCTGTGCCATGTCGCGGCTCTGGAGTCGAGTAGGGCACTGCGGGGGCTTCGGCGGAGATAATGCGGAGGACGGGGTCCTGCGAGGGCAGAACCTGGCATTCCTCAAGAGACCGGGGGATGTCGATGACAACCAGAGTCTTGTCGTCGCTTTCGAACAAGATGGACTTGGGCCGCTGTATCTTCTTGGTCTCCCCCTTTTCGCAGTCGCCGTCACCATCGTTTTGTGATGTGCACCCGTCCCTCATGGCAGTGGCCCGTTGTCGTCCCCGGCGTGCTCTGGAATAAGCGGAGGCGTCGGCGGCGTGCAGATTCAGGGCCGAGACTCGGTAAACCTCGGCTTCGGTCATTGGTTGCCGGTAACTTGGTACAGACTTGCCGCTCCCAGGAAAAAGCATTTGCCATCAGCGCCATCCCAGAGCGGTTTGCGCCCTACCGAGTCCACTGTAAACGTGTCGCAACGCCCCGGATTTTGGGGTCCATCCCTATCTAGGTGCCCGTTGTTGCGAGCATGACCAGTGTCGTGTGTGACCAGTGAGCATCGGCCCAATGACGTCCTTGCCGCGCTGACTGCCGGGATAATTCTCCCGCATCTCCAAAACTTGGACCCGATCTCATCCACATTATTAACATCCCTCTTGCTCTCCTCCCCACAAAACTTGTTGATTCTGCTTTTGACGCTTCGTCCCAGACCTTGGGCTCTCGTAATCAACCTCTAACTCGCTCCCTTGCCACGGAATGTCACGGCTGTAGGCTTGCCAAAAGAAGAAAAAAACCACCCTTCCTCATCAACAACAACAACAACCCGTGTTGGTCGCGATAGCGAATGCCCTCCGCCGACGCTGCCCTCATGGACCATGCCTCCATGACCGAGATCGCACGCGAAAACAATCCCCGGCAGCTTAGCGGCCCCGATGCCCTAACCCGGTCAAGGAAGGATAAGGGAGACCTTCAAAACAAGGACGCTGCCTTGGCTCCCGCCCACGACGGCGCAACCTTCAATCGCAAAACTCGGACCTTCGACTATGTGTGGAGGTCCGGTGTCGCCGGTGGCCTTGCAGGATGCGCCGTAAGTAGAGATTGCGCTGTCTCGACAGTGCTACACAACATTCCGCTAACAGTTGAACTTAGGCCAAAACCATCGTTGCGCCGCTTGACCGAGTGAAGATTCTATTCCAAGCGCGCAATCCTCTGTTCGCAAAATATACCGGTTCCTGGTTTGGCGTCGCGACCGCCATGAAGGATATTTATAGCCATGAGGGCGCACTGGGTCTATACCGAGGCCACTCTGCGACACTCCTCCGAATCTTTCCATACGCCGGTATCAAATTTCTAGCCTATGAGCAAATACGAGCAGCCATTATACCCCACCGAGACCACGAAACTCCCATGAGACGTCTACTTAGTGGAAGTCTTGCTGGTGTCACTTCTGTTTTCTTTACGTATCCCTTAGAGGTTATTCGAGTTCGCCTCGCCTTTGAAACCAAGCGCGAAGGCCATTCTTCTTTGTCTCAGATCTGTAGGCAGATCTACCACGAACACCGAGCTCCCGCTCCTTCGCAGACTTCGGGGGTTGCAGGTGTAGCCACGGCGGTAACGCCTAGCTCGGGAATTGTAAACTTTTATCGAGGATTCAGTCCGACTGTTCTCGGAATGCTTCCGTACGCTGGCATGTCCTTCCTGACCCACGACACCGTGGGTGACATGCTGCGCCACCCTTCCATCTCACAATATACAACTCTGCCGCCCAAGAAAGATCACCCTCCTGGAAAGGCAGCGCCGCTGCGGTCATGGGCTGAGCTTTGCGCTGGTGGCATTGCCGGTCTCATCTCGCAAACGACCTCATACCCGCTCGAAGTGATCCGGCGCCGTATGCAGGTTGGAGGAGCGGTCGGTGACGGCCGTCGCTTAAAGATCAGCGAGACAGCTGCCATGATCTTTCGCGAGAGAGGTATCCCCGGTTTCTTTGTTGGGCTGACCATTGGGTATGTCAAGATTATTCCAATGGCGGCTGTCAGCTTCTATACATACGAGCGAATGAAGCTAGCATTCGGTATTTGAACGTGTCCATGACGGAGCGGTTGCCGTGCGGGTTTTGTATAACTGGCGTTGGGCGTATTCAAGCAGCATGAGATATCAGTTTGTGATTCTAGACAGCCATTGGGCCAGGTGGGAGGAACGCCACAACTAGATGTACATAGACTAGAGGGCTTCTGTGTCTTTGATTGAAATGACAACAAAAAAAACTTCCAACAGTCTATCTGTCGATATACCTACACCCGGTGCTGACTCGACAGGGCATTCGTGGGTAAGAAAAGCTTGACGTATCAACGCCACATGTCAAAAGGACCGACTCCCCCGTTGACAAGTCCGACTATGCCGTGTGCTAATAGTTGAAATGGCCTGATTTTGCAAACAAACACCGCGATCGTGTTATTGCCCTGCCCTCCGTCACTACTTAGTCATGAACCAGACACCATCGAGACCTGGTGCTGCTCGATGCTAAGCCCGTCAAGGTTGGTGATCGACACCGCCCTGGGCGTCATCAAGCGACGCCACAGAGAGGGCTAATGGGCACTGTGGGGGCAAAAAGACTCGTCCGCGGTTAACCTTCCGTAAGTGTCATCTGAGGCAGGTGACTACTGCAACCTGACACTCTGGCATAGACTGGATGTGCGTCTATTTGTGCTAATGTGTGCCCCTGCTGGAAATATGCGGTGGCGGCGAGCTTGGCAAGGCCCTGCTTGTTTCGTAGCTGCATGGTGACACTCTAAGTAGGCCTGAGGTAGATACATACAGTGAATGTACCAGCTACCTGTTTTCCTCAGCCCGATGCCATGCGTCGACCAGCTAGCCAGCTAACTGCAGTCTGATGGCGTGGTGGTGGGTATTTCCCTAGCGCAACTGGCGACACATGCACTCATTATTCAGACAACTAGTGAAATGTTATTCATGTGCGGCTATTTTGCATTATTTTTCCTGTGTAATCGATCGCTATGTTGTATTGTTATTTTTATTGTTTCGACTGTTCTATTCTGTATTTTTGCTTCCGTTGGTCAGGTTTTTTTTTTTTTTTCCTTCTTTCTTTTTACTTCTTAATTCTTACTCTCTTCCGGCAGTGGACCAATTTATCAAGTCGAGAGTGCTGGTAAATATTTGACGATAAACTAGAAAGTCAAATAAGTTGCAAATAATTTAATATACAACCCAATAATATATAATTCAACTCCAAAGATTTATTCCAACACCACGTAAAAGTCAAGCTCTTGATTTTGGGAATAGGGTAGTTGACGAGGCGAGGTTGGTGCGTCTTGTCGCTGATTGGCCATCGCGTCCCTGGTTCGGGTCCCAGCAGAGCTCCTCCAAAATTACAGCCTCAGCCTTTCAACTGCAGCTTCACCTCATCCAAGGCCAGCCGTCGCTCCAACCGCGCCCACAGCACCAGGGCCGCCACCTTCGCTACTTGATCACGTCCTGTCAATAGGCTCCTTTGAGGGTTCTGCATATCACCTGCCAATTGCAAAACCCCGCTTACCAAAAACCTTCCCTCCCCGCGACTTCTCACAATGGCGCCGCCGGCCGCCCAAGACGGCCTCGTCCTTCTGCGCCAGGCCATCTCCTCGTCGAAGCCCTTCATCCCCAGTGCCTCCGCCGATACATCCTCCCCAGAGGTGCCTCTCGCGCAGGCCACCCACCTGCTCTTCCCTGAACACGGTGGCGGCCCCGCGTCCGTCGCCATCGATAGCGCAACGCGCTTTGTGTCAAACGACAAGCCGGTCGACCTGCGCAGTATCTACTTTGCTTGGCTGAACCGCGAAGTCGCCATTCCCGAATACAATGCATCCGCGACGAAGCTAAACGACGAGCTGGCTGGTGGTGGTGTCAAAGGCAAGGTCCAGAACCTGGGTTTCATCGAACGTCTCGATCTCATCACTTGGCTCGAAGGTGCTAGCGAGGAAAGCGAGTATATCAAGCCTCTTGCCGGTGAAAAGGATGCTTCCGGCTCTGGTGCTACCACGACGACCAAGGCTGGTGCCGTGTCCTCGTCCGCTCAGGCGAGGTCAGGCAAAGGCACCATGGACCCGCGACTGGCAAGCATTTACAATGGCGAGCGGAAGATGGGTGATCGCAACACTATCCTGAGAGGCATCAAGCCCACAGTAAGTTTTGTTGTCCCTTAGTAACACATTGGTTCCCGGACTGACCACATACAGGACTTCTCTCACGTGCGCAAGCTCGCTGCACCCTTCATTCAGAAGAAGTCTCAGTCTGGTTCTACCAACATCAGTTCCAACCCGTCCCTTGCCCTCAACCAGAAGGCTCCGTCTAGAAGACCGGACCCTATCATCCTGCTCTCTCCTTCAGCATCGTCGCTCTTGCGCCTCTCTAACGCGCGGTCTTTCCTCGAGGACGGGAAGTTCATCCCCGCTGCTGCTGGTGACTCGACGGCCACAATGCTTCACGTCCAACGTGTTATCAAGGCTGTAGACCCTAACCGACCCCTGCGATTCATTCTTGTCGAAGGATCTGAGCAGTTCAAACCAGAGTACTGGAACCGCGTAGTTGCTGTCTTCACCACGGGACAGACCTGGCAATTCAAGAACTATAAGTGGAGCGACCCCAACGAGCTCTTTAAGCATACTCTGGGAATATTCGTTGGCTGGCGTGGTGACCAACCTCCTGATAATATCCGGGGTTGGGGTCACCGAGTCCTATCTACTGGTGTCGACAGCTGGCGTGGCGAGGGTCATGATGCCTCTCGTTTCCGTGACAAGGAGATCGTGGAGCAGATCTGGAAGTCTATTGAAGATAACATGCGGTCTCGCGGCTGGAGGAAGGACGCGGCCCCATCATCTATCTAAACGGCGACACAAGACGAAACATCTGGGGAAACGGGCTTGGAAACCAGGAGAGGAGGAATTCACAGGAAAGAGATTGTTTACAGCAAGCTTTCCAAAGGTAGCTTGCATTAGATTGAGATCCGGGGTGGTCTCTGGGTCCCAAAAGCGACGGCGTTGAATGGGTTTTTAATGTGCATGTACATCTACTGATATTGATATGGTTCGAGTTGAGGGAGATAAGGAGAGATATCGAGGATGGCATAGAAAGAAGACAAAAATACATGCTTTCGGTACTGCGTCAGTGCACATGTGTGTTGTGTGTGTTCTTGTGTGTGTGTGTGTGTGTGTGTGCATGGGTGACAACATCGTGGTTTGCAAGGCCATTCATTGTCTCCTCAGCTCGAACGGTTTAATGTTTCACATCACATCGCAGACGTATAAAACACGATGACATAAAGTAATAGGTCGGCAAGTGCACAGTGCTGGTTTTAAGCCCTTGCTTGCTGTCGATCCTCATCACCAACAAGCCGTGATATCTTTTAATATTCACGGACCCCCAACAATGACACGGCATGGGGAAGTGGACATGAGGTTTGTCGATGAGTCGATCACAGACAGCTCTACCTCACCGGCGCGCCCCAACCCCAGCTTAGACCATCGGCTCACAGCGCGCTTCCCCGGATGTAGCGAGACGAGACTAACCAAAGCGTGTATGCGCGCACAACCAACAAGCTTCCCCAGCCTGCCGGGGGGAGGGAGGGGGAGGATCTGCCCAGCGCAGACGGTGTGTGCTAGCTGTATGTCGCTTGCAGGTGTAAAAAAAAAAAGTGGCACAGACACAGCGCGAAGGAATCAGAGATGCAGCATGGATTGACTCAAGGTAGACCACCACGCTGACCGTTTTTTAGCGGCGCGGACGAGCCAGACTGTGGTCATCAAGTCGTCAAGCAGCTTGCATAAATAAAATGGAAAATAGAATCACCCCAGATCCTTCTCGTACGGTTTGCCAGCAACCGCCTCTGTCCGTGGGACGCTATGGCAAGCGAGTGAGGATGGAAGATTCATGTGAATAGCTGGCACGTCCCCTGCGGTGCTGCAATGCCGCCAGCCTAGTCCTATCGAGGATGTGTCGAGTTGCCTCCGGTACCGATCAGTCGGCAAGCGTGGCATGGCTATCACGAGCCGTGAAACGACGCCCGCAGATAAGAGCTGCCCACAGGCTCCTGTGTGTATTTTCCGTCCATAGAGAGGCAGTGTTAGTAACGGATGACACACAACCCTATTGTTTCGTCCCAGAGTCACGTATAGATTATGCGCTGGAGGCGGATAGCCAACGGGCATGCCCCCCCGGCAGGCATTACCAAGGGTATACGAAGCTAGAGTGCTATGTCTGGGCCAAGACTCGCTCCGCCCAGATCTCTATTGACTCCCCGGATAGGGATCCGACTAAACGAGGCGCCACTACTTGGTACATATGTACTCTGAAGACTGCAAAGCCGAGAATTCGAGTTTGGGGTGGGGGTTGAAGATCCCGAAAGCACGTGGACCGGGGTCGAGTTGGTTAGCATGACCACGACTCCGCTTCTTCACGATTCAAGAGTCGACGACAGTAAGCGAATCAAATTGCGTGTTTTGCGTCGTCATAATACCGAGACAAGAGGTCTTTTTGCGGGTGCGGCTCCGCAGGTCTGCTTGTCTTACTCATTTGTCGCCGAATACACGAGTTGAAAAGGATTAGTCCCCAACTTTGGCACATATCCACAATCATGCCGTTTCAGAACTGGTTGGCGGGTGCGCTGCTGTCGAGGCTCCTCGATGCGGGTTTGTCCCGCGGCTATCCAGTCAAGCAGTGGCAAGCTCTGTCAAGCCCAGACAGTGTGGGTTGCACCACATGGACCGGAGCAGACGACTGCATGTCAACAGACCGGCCAAGGAACGGCGCCGGCGCCATGCCCACTTGGCGGCCGGCTGGATGAAACGCCGTCGAGTTGCGAAGTGGCACCAGGGATTGCCGAGGGGGCAGAGGATGGCAATCTCTGAAGGGGTGCGCTGTCCAGGGCGCTCAACAGCATGATTCTGCGTACGGATGCAATGCCAGGGTGGGAATAGGGGGGCAGAAGAGCGAGAGAGAAATCGGTGGGGAGTATCCGCAAGGTAACGCAGTCAAAAGACCGGGGGAGTTTAGACGATGGGCGTGCAGCCCACTTAGCCCGTCAGCGGTGAAAGCCATGGAAAAGTGCTGTCTCGGAGGCATTCACGGTTGGGGCCGGGTGCCAGTGCTATGTGACTTGATGTGGTGCGATGCGATGTGATGTGATGGATTCAAGCAATTCTCCGCGATAGCATCCTCCTTGACGCACAGGTCCCAATAGCCCAGGCGCCGGCGTCGAGGAAAACGACGGACACAGTCCCGCCAGCCTTGGCTAGGTGTCAACCCGAACAGAGTAATTTTTCGAGAGGCAATTCCACGTGGTTTAGCGAGTCCGTCGGCCGCCATGACTGGGAGCCATCTCTCGTCCTTCTCCCAACCAGCCCAAGCCCCCCCCCCCTTTTCCCGCCCGCCGTCAATGTGCGTTCCCTGTCAGAGTGGTGAGCTGTACCGTGCGTCTGGTGGCGCCGATACAAGCTAATTGCAATCTGGTGGCCACCCCGGAATTTCTCGCGTGGCATTTTAGGGTGCTAAAAAAGAAAAGACGATTGCAACGACGTGCGGAGATGGGGGACTAAACACCCTGAACGGGTTGCTCGGGGCCGGAGAGGGATGCTTGCCGGTCCAGGTTGAATCGTCGGCGTGCGAACTGCTCAAAGGGTTAGTTCAATTGCCGTCCCACGTGAGCGCCACGCCATGGCAGGGATGAACGAAACCTTAGATGCATGTTCGGTGACAGCCAGGCTGACGTCTTGCAAGCTTATTTTGGTGAAGATAATGGAGATCCTGGAACCACCGTCTCTAACAAGTCAGTTGGCCCGAAGTGGATCGGCACGGCATGATCAATCACATCGCCTATCCTGGTCGGACCCGACCTTCCACCGCCCAATTCTCCATCATGCCCGACAAGACGGCGTCCACCATGGGCCGATGGTGGGCATGTTTCGGACCGTTCGGCAGATGCTGCACGTGGTCATGAGTTTAACCTCCCTTTTTGATGAGACAATCCCGCGACAAGGGCGTGGCCTCTTTCCGACCGCCGCCTCTCCCGGCTCCCGGCCCCTCAGGTGAGACGCCCAGAGGACGTGTTGGAAGATTCAACTCATTCATGCAGTGCCAACTAGCTGCGGCGAGTTGTGCGTGACACTGTATCTTTGTCTAATCGCTAATCAAACCGGGCTCCGGGCTAGCTATCTTCTATGGTGTCTGTCGCCGTACATTGATTACATTAGATGGACATGGTAACACTTTGGCATACCACCATCAGATGAGGTTTGCACTAGTCAGCACAACACACACTGTATCTAGTGTAAGCTGAAAGGCTACTTACATTCATTACATGAGTCTACACTAAAAAAAAAACAAGGCGGAACAACTCGCCTTGGTGTTCCAGGACAATCTCGCCCGAGCTTACTGGGCCTGTGCATTCTGTTGCTCATATTGACATACATATATTGGCACTTCAAGGTCTGGCTGTTATAGTGCTCCTTCATATGGTCCCGGGCCTGTATCGGCTCAATGACCCCGCCGTGACGAATTTCAGGATCATTAAATGACCATTGAGGCGCAGTAGGCTAGCATTGTGAGCTTGTTTCCCATTCTGATTATCAATTACCTCGTCATCGAAGCGTCTCTCAAGAGTGGTTTCAATAATGACTAGCGGGCTTACGCGCGCCTTTTCCTTGCATCTAGCAGGTCGGGAAGCGCACTTTTTACGTCCTTAGTCAACTTCCTAGAGCTTTTGACCGCATCTACAGACTAACGCCCCTAAGAGGGTCAAGTCGACGCGAGGTAGTAGTATATGAACGGGCCTCGTCTGATGGATCTAAAGTTAGACTCTTTCAAGCCCACGTGGCGAGATCCACTGTAAACATCACAACACTCTGGTATCAAGTGGCAAAGTAATGAAGCAATGGACTGGAGAAAATAAACAAAACAAATAAACCCTAGGCTGTACAGTGCACCCCGTTGTGTTGGCTTATCCGTGTGTGCTATTTTTATTGTAATTCCGAGTACCTAATTGGAGGATATACTCGCAATGTGTACCACAACATAATATGATATTGAGCTCGAGACCAAACATAACAACTCACCGCAACGTTCTAAGCCAAAAAGAAAGAAAATTGCATCTGACCCCATCAGGGCTGTACTGTGTAGTTGCCTCATGTAACCCCACCTGGGCTCAATTTGGCGCTCGTCAGCATGGTCTATCAATGTCGATAGTCTGTCATGTTGGTCGGCCATGTGGGAATACTTGGCTAGTGTCGCGAGATACAGTGCTGGGCCCGAGCCGCTGCGGTGCCCGCAGGCCGGCCATCTGACCCGAGCCTTGACACAAGCCATGCCACATGGCTGTCCGGGACGATGACGTTTCAATTTCAGTGGAAATAGCTAATCAATGCCGAGCGATAGTCTTGGCTCTTTTGTGGAACTTGCAAAGGTAGGTCTCGGCCTGCAAGAGGGGCACCATTTGATTTCACAGCAGATTGTCATCTCGCCAGTCAGAGGTGGGGGAAAAGAGGAGGGTGTGCATCAGCATCATCTTCGCGGAAAGAAGCGGGCAGTCCCTTTTGTTCTTGAAGCAGCAAGTGAATTTCTTCCTCCACAGATCAGGCAAATCTCTCTGATTCAAGCCTTGACTGGGTATTAGAGTATGAGTAACAGTTTTCTATACTGCCGTGCAAGATCAATGCCCACCAACCCGACTCCACCACTCGTGTTTGCAAACGCGTCTCAAACCCACAAGCCCACGTGGCAAGATTCAGGCTAGCACAATTGCGGTACACTAGTCTCACCCCATAACTACTCGTCGCAGAGCACCCCACACCTGATGAATTCCGAGTGGCAGGCAGCGAAGTGAACAAGAGGCTGTACCCTTTGAATAAATTCGACGACTGTGGTTGGGCCCTCTGTGGCTTGCACCGAACACTCCAAGTTCTCTCGCTAGCCTCTCCTCGCCGCTGTTCAGCACAAGCAATCTCCTGACCAATTGGTAATTTTCCACGGTGAACCAGACCCCAAGTGTTTTGCGAGACCAAGCATGCAGCTAAATCCGAGTGGCGCCGTTGATGGGGACAGCAACCGACAAAATTCTTTCCCGTGATCCACCCCGCGGCTATTCTCTGCCATGCTGGCGTTGTCTGGTGTTATCATATCATGACTAAAAGCGGACTCACGGCAATACGGTGTTGCCCCATAGGGCGGAATTGCAGGCGCTTGAGTGGGAGGGAGTTCGCAAGGGTTGTTGGGCGAGGCCACCCAAATCTTCCGCACCAGAGATTGGGGCAGGAGAAGCAAAAAGGAGGGGGGATGTGACAAGGCCCTGAAGCGCGAGCAGCCACGTGGGAACGGAGAAAAGTGACCAGTTATTGCCGAGACTCGAACTGGGTGCATCCTGTCACGGCCATTTGCCTAATTGGCCCATCATGACATAGCTTGTCACAAACGAGAGGTCTAGTCTGCTGGCCCGAACTCTGCTGTCATGCCGTGCTCTACAAACTTTCCCACTGTCGTCTCAGGTGACGCGCTGCGCAATCTGTGAGCACCAGCTGGCCTCGCAGTTATTGTCCATCCCCAGCCATTTCCAATACCCAGCTATTCCCTGTCCGATTGGATCGCCGTGTTTGCTTTTGGCATTTTAACGTCACGTCACATAGGGACGCACGCTATCTTGAGAAACTGCTTGACCAGGCTGACATTTCGAAAAAATGACAGCTCGGTCTCTCCGATTCAACATCGTATTCCGCAGAACCGCAATATTTCGTTTGTCGGGGGCATGAACAAGAGGCAACATTATATCCCCTGAGTCGGTCCGACAATAGCATTTTCTGGCTTTCTGGGCGTTGACGGCATACCCGACTGTCTACATGGGGGACACCGCCCGATTACCCAGTACCACGCTGCCGGATCTTGGTAGTCTAACTCGTCGAGACTAATGCTGCCCAATTCTCCGAGTAGATCAAACATAGAACTCCTCCCTGCAGGAAAAAAAAAATCCATATAAGAATATTAAAAAGAAAAAAAAAAAGGTCACCAGTAGAGAGGTGACGCCTTGGCACCCAAAATCTAGCGGAAGTACAATTCCTTATCGAGAGTCTCGGAGGGGCGAAATCGTGGACCTCAATGTAACTTGCCTCTTCTGCTACCCTGGATTTACAGGCTTGCGACCCTCGACTGGCCCGCGCAGCGATGCATCCGGTCTGGGGCTCCCAGGTACAGGGGTTGAGCAGCGGGCAACTGAGTGAATGTACTGTAGATCTTCCGCCTGTGCTTCTGGCTGCTGTGACCGCGCCTGGTCCCATCTTTGTCCAGTGTAGGTAGTAGGCATTCGCCTGTAGCGTCCGGGCGTTCTGCAAGAGGTGCATGAGCCATCCACCTGAAGCTGAGATCTGGCAAGTGCGGATGCGCAGAACTGGTCGGTATCACCAGTGGCTCGCCATTTGACTGCAGGAAACCTCGTGATGGCATTATGGGAAGCACCTGGCACTGAAGATGCCTGCCTCCGGGCCCGAGTTGGGTGCGCGTGCCGCGTGTAGTGCTGCTACCTTGTTACCTCCAAAAGGCTTGGCTTGTGAAGAAGCTTCAAACTCTACGCATCTTGTGGGCGTAAAAGCGCGCGGATCCCCCTCTGGCCAGTCGGAGGCTGGGCCTTTCTCCTAGCCATCTGCATCTGCATCATCGTCAACCAGACGCTGGCGTTATCGAATTGGCAATCGCGCCTACACTATTGACGACGTTCCGCAAGCTACATCCTGCGTACTATTGTCAACACTAACGGGGCGCAACACAACTACGCAGAACGGATCTTTTTGAATACTCAGCTCAAAAAGCCGGACGCAGCAGTTCGCAACCAGGACCCCCCCTTCAGCAAGCGAAAAACCGAAACCTGGTTGCAACCTTCCCCACGATTTCGCCTCATTAAAGTTGGTATTCTAGAAACCCAGGCAGGGCTTTTCAAAGTAATCCGGTTAATTTCCTTCGGTTCTGCCTTATGCATTGTTATCCCTTCCTTACTTTCTCCTCTTGAAACCGATTTTCCAGCTTCACACAAGTTCGCAAGGTATAGCTGTCATCCGCTCGCCATCCGCGAGGTGTGTGGTCGCGTGGCTCACCGCCGTGAAATTGAGTCGAGTTGAATTGCAAAGCCCGCCTATAGGTGGACCCCTTCACCCCTGCCACGGCCGGTTCCACGAGTGCTTCTAGAAGCTGGGACAGGGACATGCCATTTTGTGTAAATCTCAATCTCGCCTCGATGAAATCGAACCGTTCTGAGCTGGAGTGTGTGGCACGATTTCAGAGGACGCTAACAGCTGCCGACAGATTGCACAGGGCATTCGCACCGAACGAAGCAGCCCAGCCGGCCATCACCTCCGACTTTGTCAGGATCCGGGTGGGAATCACCGTGACACTACTCTGGTAGCGTTGCGGTAGCGCATCAACGATTCTGCACCGGGGAACCAAACGAGGCGGTGCAGGGAGCCAGCCTAGCAGGTGGCGTTGACAGCTAGTGGCTCACAGATGGTGATAATTGAAGCCATTACGACTAGACGGGATATGGCGCCTCCCCACGAATCAGGTCAGCGCGCATCGATGACCTCCACATCGCTGAGCACGCAGTCAGTGGGCCAGAACAGTCCACAGGTATGTCCGTTCTGTTTCCTGATAGTCAATGAATTTTTTTTCTACCTCGGGATGTTGCATCGGCAAGTGCTAGTCCAACATCAACACCAGCTAGCCAAGGGTTGGAATCAATCAGGGAGAGATCCTGACATGCCATGTCCACACAAGGCAAGGCAAGGCAAGGCAAGGCGACATGAAGCATGGCGATGAGCGAGGTACGGCAAAACCTGGCCTGGCATGACGAAACCGAGCATCCGGCAAGCATAAGAGACAGGGCAGGCCATGTGTTAAGTCCTGGTCTCGGCCACAAGGGACCGCCCGCTCCAGCCGTTTCAAAGTGTCGTTTCAGCAAGACAGCTCCGTTCCAAGCGGGGCGAACATCGGAATTCCAATTCCAATATCGAGCCCCGTTTCGGCCCCTTCCTAGGATCAGGCCAGAGGTAGAATCGGAGGCACAACCAGAAGCGATGAGGTTATTCCTGTATCAAGACGCCGAATGAGTCGGACATGAACGGCAGTGTAAGAGTCAGGTAAAGGGAAGCGGGACCACACAGTGCGCAACTCAAGATACCGCGACTGTCCTGCTCCGTTCCTCGACCGATGCCTTGGCCACAACACCACCCCGCGCACCAGCGCCTCTCTGAGATACCATTTTTGGTGACCAAACAGAAGCCGCCACCACGGGAAGAGGAGATATCAAAGAAAGCAAAAGACGGTGCGTGGGGCATGGGTGTGGGTCAGCCCAGGGCATGGTTCCAATGGTTGCATTGGAAGCATGGGAGCCAGGGTTTCTCTGCGTGGCCGCAACGTGACGCTGTGGATGAGCGTCGAGCGTGGCTGCAGGGAAGTCCGTCGGCCAAAAGGGGCATAGAACGGTGGGCGGAATCCCTGAAGCCACGCGCCTTTAAGGAGGCTAGGGGTGAGGGGGGGACAGCAAGCGTGGGACGGATCCAGAGGTAGTACCTCCAATGCTGTGTTGGTGCAACCTTGGAGATGGGATGTTCGGGACAGCAGCTCCATCGAGCACCACAACCCATTGGAATCCTCCTGCTGTGCCTTCCAGGCCATGCTGTTCTCTCGTCAGAACGATATGGCATCGTGCTGCACATTGGAGCCTGGCGGGTTGCATTGCCTGCGATATCTCCGTGTTATTGCCCTATTACGAGCTGGACCGTGATGTCCTTGATCTCAATCCTACCTACATCCACAGTGCTTCCTGCTCGCTGTTGTTTGTCAGATGGCATGAGAACCGCCCCCGGAGACTACGGCCCTTCCCCGTCTGCCAAATCAACTTTTTGTCATCTACCTCGAGTGAACATTCCATCCGTTGGAGGTGCACAGAAGCCCCACTGAGGCACAAGAAGTCACAGTCCACAGACCACCACGTCCACCCCGGTGCTCGCATCTCACCCTGCAGGCTCCAAAACTACCCGACTTTGACCTACAGCACACAGCGGTTCCCGGGGTTGCACTGCTGGGTGGTAGGAGCAGAGCAGGTAACCGCGCGCAGGCAGGTTAGCCCACCACACCACACCTCACGTCTCGGTGGCTCAGATCCAGCACTGTACCGGGAAGATGGTGATGGCGGTGGTGCTAAATCGGCAGTGGTGTTTTTCGGGACCAGGTTTGGCTCCAAAGCCAAAGAGACCGAAAGGCTGGGGAAACTCAGTTGAGCTAACCCAACCACTGAGCAGTACAAGCTCCAAACAGCCTCTAACTTACACCGCCCGCTGCCAGTGGATGCTACCTGGGTGGCCCCCTCACGATCAGCGATTCTGCCACCTGCTCTCCTCTCCTCTGCTGCAAGTCTGAGTGGCTCTAGCCCATGAACCCTCAGTGGCATACCTTAGTGCAGGCAGCCCCGAAAGCGGCTTGAGAGCCCCGGCGTCCCCAGCGCAGCGGGATGCTAGACTGTACCAACAAAGGTACGGCTTGAGTACCTCAGCCTGTGCCATCCAGCTCGACTGCTAGTGCATCGTCCATGTGCTTTGGTACCTGCCCGAGCTTGTACTGAGGTCGTCCTTTTTTTGTGGGTGCTGGCGCTTCCGCCAGTGTCAATCGGTGATCAGAGACCAGAGGCGCAAAGAAGAGGCAACCATGATTGCTGGCGCCCTTTTGCTCTTTTGCCGTCAATGATTATCGCCGTCCCCTCGCGCAGAAATTCAAGCTAGGGCTAGGCCCGGCAGAGTCACTCGTGAGATTCCTGATTAACTGGCAATGACATTGGGTCTCTCTTGTCTCCTCTTCTCACCTCGCTTCATATCATCTCACTTCACCTGACGTCGCCTCCTCTGGGTCCCCCCCTCCCCCCCTCACCTCTCCCCTCTCTTTCCACCCCGTCCGCCCACTCTCCAGGGTTTTCAGCGAAGACTCGCGACTCGCATTGAAGCCGAGCTCGCTAAGTACCACGGCCGTCTGGGGAGAAAGCACAGGACCCTTGCGCTTTCGTGCTTTCGTTAGGACGAGCAAGTACCCAATACGGCTGGACAGCCCACAGGTCCACCCGCTCCGTCAGTCAGCGTACGGCGCCCCTCACCACCAATTCCCGGCGCCCTCCAACAGCCCCTCTCAGCAATCAGAACACCTTCCCAGCACTGGGCGCGACCGCACGACCCTTGCTGCACAAGTACCCGCTACCTGGCTTGGACAGCAGCGGGGGCGCAAAAGCGGAGGCGCAGTGCAGCACATCGCAGGCCGTAGGGGACCGTCTGAGTACACCCGCCAGAGGAGTCCTGGCAGTACCTGCAGTGCAGGTCGTGCGTTGCTTGGCCTGTTCTTTGGGGCTTCGGGGGGCCTGTCTAACGCCCAGAGCTCTACCTGGTCTTGTCTCAAGGCCCACAGTTCCCACCCAGCGCCTTGCACGCCACCCCCAGGGGTGTTTAAGCACCACCCCTCTCCTCCACAGCCCGGTCTTTTCTTGCAGTGCTTGGGTTTGCGTCTTGGCTTGGGGCCTTTTGGTGGTCTTCCCTTGTCCTGACCTTGGCCTGCCGTACCATATCACTGTGTCCCACTCCCACTCCTCTCACCATCCATCTACTTCTTATTTGAACCTTCCCGCTCACAACCAAGCCTCCTCCTTCTGACCCTCTCTTGTTCCCGTTAGATGGCCACTTTATCGAATCTTCCTCCTCGGCCAACGGATTCTCAGTCTGCCTCTGCCTCTCCCACCAATCCAGCTTCTCCCTCTGACACACTGGACCTTCGCTCCGACGCTGCTTCCCGCTCCTCTCTATCGGATCGCTATCCCTCGCACTCTCCCCTCCACCAAGACTTCGTCACCGCCGCGCCTCCCGCCCACCCTCACTCCCACCGCCACACAGTCTCTGTCTCGAGATTCAACCAGCGATCCTCCACCAGCATCTTCGCCTTCGCCGCCGCCGCCTTGGACAGAACCCAGAACGCCTTCGCGACTATTTCGGAGCCCTCGATTCGCCCCCGCCAATCCAACGGCACACTCTCTAGACTCTCACTCCTGTCTAGCTCCAACTCGATCTCGGAGCCCTCCAGCCCAGACAGGAAGTATCGCCTCAAGAGCGCCTCGAACCAATCCCTCCTCTCCAGCGCCAACCTGGACAGCGCAATCGCCGCCCAGGCGCCCACGGCGAACGCCCCGCCGTCTCTGCCCTACTCGACCACCGACCCTACCCTACCCCCTCCCGTCAAATCGATTTCCGCCGCCAGCAAAATGCATCAAACATCGTCGCGCTTGTTGCGCATGACTGACGATGACCGGCCGTTCACTCGGGTATGTACCGTCGTCCAACAATGCGCCCATCTGCCTCGCCATTTCTTTGTGCGCCGCTCGGTCTGCAGCTTTCCGTGGGGGACCGGACGCCACACTCTGAAACTCTCGTCTCCGGTCCCGCCTTCATCCGCAAATGATATTGGCTGACTCGTTGTTGCACAATAGGACTTCAAGGATCTCTTCTCCACTCTGATCGTTAGTTTGTTGCCGCTCTCTGCTCATCGCGTCCGATTGACCAAGGTTGAGTATACTTTCCTCTCTGAGGATGCTATCAACAACCTTGGCTCTCTCAAGTTTTCGCAGTCAAACCGCATGCCCGACCCCAAAGACCCTTCCCGTATTGTTACAACTACCACAACCACCACTTTCTCCATGGCCAAGGACATGGCCCGCTCCATCTGTCAGCGCTTTGTCGAAGCTCGCTTCATCGAATCCGCCGATGGCAAGTACCAGCAGGTGTACAACATGAAGGGTTCCGTCTGGCAACTGACAGCCAAGGGAGTCACCGTCCTTGACAGGTTTTGCTCAAGAAACGGTATTCAGCAGAAGCAGGTGACGGAACTGGTTAATCTTGGTGCGACCCAGCTAGTGCTCCTCGAGAGAGATCCCCAGACCGACAAGCTGCTTCAGGACCAGGGCACAGTGGAGGTCGTCTTCCGCCGATTCGTCGGTGCCGAGGGCCGAAATATTAAGCAGAGCGTTAACGCCGCTGATTCCGACTCGCTACACGATTACAAGGATGGTCTTACGGGTGTCAAGATGGCTGCTGAGCGCAAGGTTAATGGAAAGACGTACCGTGATACCTTTACCGGCAAGGCCGCCACCGACTGGCTCATGGACTGCTCAACTATCGTCGACCGACGTGAGACAGTTGAAATTGCAGCTCTCTTTGTCGAGTACGACCTAATTGAGGTTGTTGCTCAAGATCGGGCCTACATGTCGCAGAACCCTGGCTGCAACGTTTTCCAACCTACCAAGTATGCCATTTACCAATTTTCCCAACGCGGAAAGGATCTCCTGAACGGCACTGGATCAAGGGGTCGAGCTTCAGAAAGCGAGGGCGGCGCTGCCTCGCAGCGTAATGGCATTACCCGTGACTCAAACACCCAGAGACTTGACAAGATCCTCAACGATCCTGCACTGCGTCTGCTCTTCCGCGAGAACCTCCGTGATACCCACTGCGAGGAAAATTTGTCATTCTACCAAGATGTGGACGAGTTTGTTCGCAGCTGCAAGTCCGTGACCCGCACTGCACAGAAGAACCCCAACAGCACATCCATGGACGGTGTCAAGGAGATTATGGCCCAAGCTTACGGAATTTACAACGCCTTCCTCGCCCCAGGATCCCCCTGCGAGCTCAACATTGACCATCAACTCCGTAACAACCTCGCCACGCGAATGACCAAGGCTGTTGGACAGGACGTGGCTATGATTGACACGCTCCAAGAAGTGACGTCGCTGTTTGAGGATGCCCAGAACGCCGTCTTCAAGCTTATGGCTAGTGTAAGTTTAAGATTAATTCTCGGCCCTGCCGATAGCCACTAACGCATCATTAGGATTCGGTGCCAAAGTTCCTTCGCAGCCCCAAGTACGAGCAGCAACTGCGCAATTATGAGTTCGATCTGAGCGCTAGAATCCCTGAACGAAGTCAAAGCCGTTCCAATCGCAAGTAACGTGATTGACGCCGAATGTTGACGGCCGTGGGTCCGATCGGCTTTTCAGAGCCTGAATCGTGCACCCATACCATCTTCACATCTCACGAGTCATTTGCATACGGCCTTTTGATTGATTTTGGCTACCACGTGCTTTTTTTATTCAGCACAACTGAAACGATACCACCTAGAGTCACACCATCCCATGCATATTCGGTGTTTTTGGTTGCTTCTTTTCTTCTGGCTCACCTTTTATATTTTTTTTTCTTTTTCTTTTTGCTTTTTTTTTTCCGTTTTCTTATTTTATCTACACCACCTTTCTTCAGTGCGGTTCCTTGGTGGCCATGTCCCGAGCATGAACCCCCATCATTACCACCGTAGTCCTCTTCAGGACTAGACTAGACGATGGACAGCTTTGCCTTGCGTCATCTCACATACATGGACGCCTACCCCATTCTCACGGCGTTACAGACCACTTGGAGAAAGTTCCACCGCCAAACAGACGAGATGAATGAAAGGGACATGTGTGGGCACAATGGAGAAAATATTAAGATAGGGGATGGACCGATTGGACTTGTCTTCGGAGTAAAACGGGACAGGTTTTGACCGAGTCAAGGGGCTTAATGGCCAGAACAACTGGGTGGATGAGTATGATGAACAATACGGACGGAATGGAGAGCAAATACGGTGGATAAGCAGTGTGATTGAGGATCAGGAGAACAGGGGAAAAAATCGGCGGCATCTTGTTGTTATTCACGGAAACGGCCAAAGGACATGTTGCGTCACTCGGGCCGAAGTAATGCATTGCATCGAAAAGGAGTCGGTTACACGGCGGGAGCGCTCATACACTTGTACATAGAAAGAAATCTTGGGCAGCCTCCGCAACAATTCCAGCAAAGAGTCTGAAAAGCCTAGCGAACATTTTTGCCACAGTAATGAGCGTTGCGTGATAACAAAACGAGCGAGCTAACGGGGCATTACGCCGCTGGGTGGGAATGCAGATGCATCCCAAATTGCATGGGAGCCGACAGTCTGGGGCAGCCTAGGCCGCCTGCGTTGGAACGAAGCGTAATCTCGCGACGACGGTGTGGAATGACAGCGCAAGTGACCGAGATTATCTGCCATTCTTTGGTTGCGTCCACGGCTGTGTCATGTTTCTAGCAAAGAATGACAGCGAGATGAGGCCATTGCATGTTTGCATGATAAGATGGGCACGTCTAGAGATAAAAGACGACGTATTCAACCACGAGGAAAACAGTCCTCACTCGCTCTAGCACCGCACGCGCGCATTAAGTTTACGCTCCGTCTTCGTTTTCGAAGTGTCTCGCCCAATTCGCTCCCTCTAACAACTGTTTTCGGTCGCACATAGCAGAACTCTATTCGCGCTGCTTCCACATAAAGTCAACAAGAAGAGTCTCTGGTCAACACTCCAAGCCACTCTCCACAACTCCTCACTTCACAATGTTTGCCCACAACGCCCTCATCCTCGCCCTCGCCGGCCTTGTTGCTGCTCAGACGCCCACTCCCGGCGGCTTCGAGACTGTGGCCGTTCCTCACAACAGTACCGTCGTCATTGTCACCAAGGTCTACACGGCCTACACCACCGTCTGCGCCGGACCTACCCAGTTTGAATTCAACGGCCACCAATACTCCGTCTCTGAGGCCACCACACTCACCATCACGGACTGCCCCTGCACCGTTACGGAGACGTCCGGTCCCCCTGCTGCCACTTCCCAGAGCGGCTGGGGATCCGGCGGCAAGGTCGTCACCATTGGAGAGAGCGAGCACCCCTCTGAGCAACCTTACATTGAGGCCGGTCCCTCCTCCACCCCCTCTGCTGTCGCTTCCAGTGCCAATGCCTTCAAGATCAGCATTGGTCTCGTTGCCGCCCTCGGCCTGCTTGCCCTGTAAACGACCAATGACCGGGTCGTTCGGGGGGTTGCCTACAGCTTGCTATGTCTCACATCCAAGGCAAGACAGCACGGGCAAAAGCAGACATGACCGTCTGCTACGTCGCCCGCTTGATATGTATACCAATCCACGCGCAACTTCTTGTCGTGACGAGCGCACGCCATGAAATGTTTGATTGCAGTGGCGTCTCTGGGAACCAATATATTTAATATCCGAAAAGAATCCACTCGTGCCGGGATAATGGAGGCGATCTTAGCCCGAAGTTCAGCTCCTCGGCTCTCTGTACCACAATGGACAACGAGGGGTGTGGGAGTGAAATCGTGAGGGGCATTATGTATCTTGGGTTGGGTCTGCTTTTTTTGCTTTTTTGGTTTTTTTTTTTTTTAATAATAATAAATGTTCTAGTGATCTCTGCCTAGAGATCAAGATGGGACATTTTGCCGGGAGGGGTGTTTGTCTCTCAACCTTGTAAATACGCAACAGTACTCAAAATTGAATTTCTCTCAAACACATGTCCTCAGATTATCACGCTTGTGTAGTGTCTGACACGATGTTATGGTATGTCCGAAAAATTGATTTGGTTTGATAAAAATCATGCCATATGCAATGAGATCGCCTGTGCGGGAATGAAACATACATATGTCTCACCTGCCGAATAGTAATCATGAAATTAAAAAAAAAATCGAGGCAAGGCGTTGGCGACTAATTCAACTCGGCCGGTCTGACTCGTCTGTCCCTGTGAGCTTCAAGCGGGGGCGGGAACATTGTATTTGCATCCGGCGCAGTGTTCTGGCCTGTCTCTGTGCTCATCTTCTCAAACGTGTTTATTCCGGGAAAATCGACATAGCCATTAGAGTCTTTGTTGCCGTGGTACACCGGCCCAGAATGTCTCGAGTATCCCTCATCCCCTAACGATTTTCCTTGAAGGCCCAAGCCCCCATGACCGGGTAATCCAATGTTTGACCCAGACACAGATCGGTGTTCTGTCTGCTGCTGTTCGGTTTGCTGGGTGGGTGGCGTCGATAGACCAGGGATAAGACCTTGGTGATCACCGGTAATAGGAGGCAGGAGAGGACCCATTGGGGGTATGCCTGAGCTGTCTGAGCCTGGCGTAACTGGCGTCGGTGATGGTATGACGGGGGGCGTACTTGAGAGGCTGGGCGGCATGCTCTGCCTCGACTGGTTGACCGACACAATGCCTGCCTTTTGGGCCAGGCGATTAACTAGCGACCCGTGCGCCTTCTTGAGAGTCTTCTTGACAAAGCCCATCATGAGAGAATTACATCTTAGATCAACATCCTCTCTCAGATACAAACCCGACAATGGTGCATTAAGGCCCAGCTCGACAGGCTCGGCAGGCTCGCCCGGCAAGGAGCCGCCGATTGACCAGCGGTCTCGGATCTCGAGGCCCATGGCGGCGAAGCAATGAGTTTGGAGGCCCTCGGGCAGGTTGTGGAAGGCGCACGTGTACGAGACCTTGCCCGAGACACCGGGCATATAGTCAATACGGTCAGTCAGCGAGTACCAGATACAGCGATGCTCCTCGGCCGCCGCGTGCGGGGGTGGCTCAATTTGGTGGCGCTCGATGATAAGCGGGTTGAGGTCGATCATCTCAAGGTGGTCATGGAGAAACTCGACAACGACCTCGCGGGTGATGCTAGCCGGGAGCGGGGTTATGTTGGTGAACGTGGTTCTCCCCATCTTCGTGAAGCTGGCCGTGAAGCTCGAACGATGACGCTAGCGCCCTTGGTGTAGTTGACGTCAGACGTGGGTGGAACGCAGGTCGAGTGCGTCGCCAAGAGCCACGCAGCGTGCAAAGAATGACGTCCCGGATCCCTTGGAAGGAAATGCAGGACGAGGGAGCGAGCAATGCCGTACTTGTATCGTTGGCTTGGGAACAATCCTGCTAAGCAAGCAGCCAGCCGTGTTGTTGCAACGATCTAGGCCACAAGAGTATTAAGCCACGCACTTGCGATTGGGATTTGGCAGCATGTGAGCCGGCCACGCCACCAAAAAAACACCACTCTGTCAGCTGGACGATGGCTTCTTTTCCCGGTCTAGCTGGGGTTTGCACAGGAGAATAGCCAGAGCGAACAATGATTCCGGATAAGAAGAAATAAAAAAAGAAACGAAAGAAAAAAAAAAGTCGACGAATGCGTGTAATAAACAAACAGATCCGCCTTCGAGCGGGACACACACTGACAAATAAAACAAACCCCTGCGCTGGCAGTGTCCAGGGTAGGCGCTCAGCTAGTTCGCCGCCAAGTGAGATTTTAGTTGCTATTATCGGCAAGTGAGATTCAGCCAAGCTTTCCCGCCCAGCCGTTAGGCCGCCCAAGCTGGCTTTTGAGAGGAGTGAAGCCAGCATGCGGCTGTGCATAGACGCCACCTCCACCTCGCGCGATTGATTGCGTCAAGGCACGGAACGACGACTGCCGCTCGTCACAGACTCCTGCAGTTGCAGGCGTGTCAGCTGATTCCCAGAAGGGGAATTTCTGGCAATACTATTGGGTTGTGGCTGGCTGATACCGGATGTCGTAGATTCCGAGCATCATGGATGGGCGTTCGTGGCTTGGGCTGAAACGTTTTGGAAGCGCGCGCAACATGTAACCAAGACGTATCATTCTCCGTGTTCCGGGTCCCTCATATATTAATCTATTTCTTATTCATACATACAGAGATGAGCCATGCCCATGTCATGTTTGGGTTGGCTCCTGACAGCCAACCCGTCTATATATATCACTGCTCTTCGTGAGATTGCTGTAGATGCTTATATCTCCCTGCACCACCTGGCCAGCATGGTGCTTAGCTTTACCGCGGCTGGAATCTCCTCCAGGGCTACATCGACTTTCCACATCTTGCCCTCTAACCCACCATGACCCAGCGATCGAGCTCCTCCAATACCCGCCGGTACGAGCAGCCCCAGTGAGATGAGACGCTCCCAGGCAATGCCGGCAACCCCGCGACTCCAGACACGAACGCCGCCACCAATAGCGAGCATACCTGATGTCGCTGATTGCACTCGCTGACGGCCCATTAGCGAACTGTATTCGTCATACGCCATTGCTAGGTTGACCGTGTCCGTGTGTGCTACTATGTCTAATCGGGCTGCCGCGATAAGGAGACCTAGATCCAGCTCTGACAAGGTCGATAGGAGATGCAGGCGAGAGTCTGGAGGGGTGAGGGAGTCGACATCTCCATTGCAAGGGGGGATTTCGAGCGTGACATCCTTTGCTGAGAGAGATGAGAGAGCTAAAATCCACTCGGTAAAGAATGCCGAAACAGACTTTGTTGAGTGGTAGTGGTACTGAAGTAAGTCCTGGAACGCTCGTTCCTTGTACAGCGCCTGTGTTTCTTGTTAGAGCTAGACGATTTCATCATGAGTCCTGCAAACTTGCCTCGATTTTATGATTCCAGTACTTTTGGAACTCGTCGTATCCCCCCAGGGTCGTGTCAATGCCTTCCTTTTCGGCATCCTCGGCCTCGACCATCAAGCCTTGCTTGCATGTTTGCCAGTAGTTGAGATGCGTTTTTGGCTGCGAGAGATATACATAACGGTGGCTGAAGCGACTTTTGACTCGCTTCTCAAGCATTTCCACAACGTCTAACCGAGTCGTACAGCCAATCACTGCGATGGGAGCCTTTCGGGACTGTGCTATGTCGAACAGGTTGTACAAGAGCGTTTGTCGAGGGTGCGATGCAAACATATCGAATTCATCAATGATAAAGACAATGGATTGTGACGTGACACCCACGTCTGTACCCAAGATTTCTGAAGGGTGTGACAGGAGAGCAAGCAATGACGCCATGGTGTCTGCGTAGTTTGTCTATTCGCCTTGGTCAATAAACGCTACGAAGTATGTATGTGCCAGGCATGCACTCACCCTATTCACGAGATCGTCGTCAACATTCATCTCCTTGCCTAGTTGCCGCCAAATCTCTTTCAATGCAAGTTTGTCGTCAGTATGAATGAATCCGTTGAGCCGAACGACGTGAAAGTCGTTCAAGTGTGCGGGCTTTAGATCATCTACAATGTTTTCCAGAAGCTATGATTTGTTAGATGGGGCAATTGTGACTCTTGGGTGCCGTAGACTTACCGTTGTCTTTCCACAACCCCTAGCGCCAATCAACAGCATAGAGTTTCCTTCACCAGCAACGACCGTTTGCTCTACAAGCTGATGAACCTTTTCGCGTGCTTCTTGTTGTCCAAAAAATTTGATTCGCCTTCTTCCTGTACACCTGTCAAGGAGAACTCTTTGTAATGATCTGATATGCCGATCAAGATTTGGAATATCTGGGACTTCGGCTGCCATAGTCGCAGTGATGGCTGTTGGCGCTGCTTCGACCGTTTTCTTTGGGGTTTTGAGGACGTCTTCTTGCGCACACGACTTGCACAGCCAATCACCCTCGGGGATCTCTGGAACCTCGTAGCAGTCTTGATGGACAGCAAAGTCGCAGTTGTCGCATAGGATAATTTGATTGGGTGCTTTTGAGTCGGGTTTGGAGCAGATTTCGCATACGATCTCATCCACTGCTGGCGCGGCAGGTTTTCGCCCGCGAGGCTTCTTTGGCAAATCCTCAAAGAATACTTCACCATTGAGATCTTTACCAGACCCAAATGTCACGTTCTTGGGTCGGCCACGGCCCCGTTTCTTTGAAGGACTCAGAATTCCCTTTGGCATCATTTTCTGAGCTGAGGGCGGTGCCAATTCGTCGTTCGACTCTAGACCTGTACCCGTCTGCTCCTTGATCGGGGACATTCCAGGTGCCTCTCCATTATTCTCTTCGTCCTCGACCTTGCGCTTTCGCGGTCTACCTCTTGGTTTCTTTGGTGTAGGCTCTTTTGGTGGCCGAGCGGGTGCTGTCTTTTTTGGCAAGGCCATCTTAGGCTTGTCTCCAGTATCCCATTTTGTGCCTCTCAAGGCAGATAATTTGATGGCGGGACGGAACGCGCTGGCTGCTGCAGGCTGCGCTGGCTGCTGTGGTTGGAGTTGAGGTTGGGGTTGGGGCGGATCTGGATACTGGGATCGCGACTGTTCGATTTCGTGTTGGTGATTCAGAGTAGCCGCTCCATTGACGCCATTAGAAGACTCTTTGGCTTTCTGTCCGAAGCCAAAGACACCACTTATCGCTGAAGCGATGGCATTGAGTGCCTTGGGGGTTGATGGCGATTCGGCAGAGAGGTCATCGAGACGACGCTTCTTGATCGGGGAAGGAGTCGGGGGAACATTGTCGACTCCTGGATGGGCTCGTTTTAGGGCGTTGGAGGTGTCTTCAGAGTCCATGATGAAAAGTCGAACACAGACAGGCACGGCTGTCAGTTCACGGACATGGGCATCACGTCGGGTTGTGCCGTGGAGTCTGTTTCTTTCACGTCGCCACAGCCAGCAACTAACTTTCGATCTACAGCGCCGGAGCTCAGTGAGACGCGTTAGACGCGACGAGCTAAAGATCACCCGATATGTGCATGGACTCTGATAAATGCACGCGATGCTAGCTGATCTTTTTTTAGAAACACAATGTCACGAGACTTGCGCTCGATGCAAGCTGGGATAATTCTGTGGGTAAATTAAAAAAAAATAAGCCAGGGATTATGATTAATGATAAGTTTAAGCCAGCCTTACCACCCTGTCAACGCCGCCATCAGGCTAATGTTTCGTCGTGCTGTTCATCAGAGACGAATAGCTATGTTGGGACTGGTTCTTGATTAGGGCGACGGCAACAGGGACGGCAAGGAGGACGGCATCGAGGGCGGGTTGCGCCACGTCGATGAGTCAAGAAGAAGCTCATGACTACTTGTGCCATGATGCTCTCCCAGGCCCAGGTTTTCGGCTTCTTGGCTGTGCCGTATATCCGCGTACCTGCTGTCAGCCCAAGATCCAACACACTTGAGGCGGAGCAGGGTTTGTTTGCGTGGGAAGCGCCTAGAGGCGCGCCGGGTGAGAATGATTGAAGAATAATACCAATTGAGGTTAGATGGCTGCGGCTCGAGAGCCATGTGCAACCCACAATTTGGAACTTTGGTGACAACCCTGGCCACAAGCTGCATCGGCACTTGAACTCGAGGTTTCAGCTCATCAAGCCAAGGGCCAGCTCACCCAGCCTTGTGGGTCGGAGCTTTCTTAGCGACATCTCACCAGCGTCGCTCTAAACGCAAAGACCAAGCCAAATCACACCCTCCAACAGATGCGTGCTATAACTGGTGCCTCTTGTGGTATGGGAAGCATCAATTCTGCTTACGTTGGAAGGTAAATGCTCCCAAGTTTTCACGCTGGGGACTCACCTCTTGTTGGGCATCTGTTGGAGCCTGCCTTCGTGCAGACTAGCTCGCTATACAGATTCAATGAGGACCGGGCGCCGCCACGCTTAAGGCTGGACTTGCAACGGCTCTCGTCCCCGGCCCCCAATACTAGCCCCGTCTTGACAAGCGAGGTAGATCCATGCTGATCCCAGCGAGAGATCCATCGATGGCTTGTTTGCTTGTTAGTCAGGACCCTTCTCCATGATGAGAAGGGACCTGCCCTCCACTTATAAGAATCGTGCATCTCCTCCAATGTAGTTGTAGTAGGAGTCCTGTCCAACCTGTATCACTTCGCTGTGAAAGGCACCGGCCTAGTCGTTTCCATCTGAACAAAATGGCTACTCCTGAAGAAACTCCCAAGACGTCCGAGGACAGCGCAACGCAGCGGAAGCTGCAGCTCTTCAAGAGTCCAGTCCTCACCACTCAACGAACTGATTCTTTGCCTCTTGCTAGGGGGGGCCAAGGAACCAGCCCTGATCTCAGTCTCTTTGGTGACCGTTTCGCCAGCGACACCCCCCAGTTCCAGAAGGTGAGATGAATGTCCCGTTTGGGGCCGATATGATGCTGACTCCAGCCAGCATGAGGATGCAAGTCTGCTCGAGCTCTTCTTCGACCTCCTCTTCGCCGCCAATTACACCGTATTTTCCCAGACACAGGGAGTAAACAGCCATGATCGCTTCAAGGCATATGTTGGATATTTCAGGTACGCCTGCCACCACACCACCACACCACCACCACCGCCACACCCTTTTGCTGACATTCCACGAATAGTATCCTGTGGATTTCATGGTTGGTGGTCAGCTTATACGATGTCCGCTTCGTCACAGACAGTATTTTCGGTATGAAAAACATGCAAGCATCCTGATTAGGCACACACTGACCAGGATCTAGAACGTATTGCCCGAGCCGTACACCTAGGTGTCATGATTGGGTTTGCTGTTGTTGCGCCAAACTTCAAACCCACCGATCAAAATTCTCAAACCATGAGAACGATGTGTAGGCGATGAACCATCCCGCTCGAGACCCGTCGCGACTAACATTTCTGGTAGCGCTTATTCTCTGCGTCTCACGATTTTGTTTGACGGTCGAATACTCGAGCATTCTTTGGCACATTCGACAATACAAGAAGCCTAGACTACCAATGCTACTGCAGATTGGAATGAATTTTGCTGCTTCTATGGTGTACCTTGGCGTCGCCTTTCGATTCAGAGAGGGAAACAGCAATGTGTACATTGTTTGGTACATAATTGCGGCCCTCGAAGTTATCCTGAGCTTCGCTTTTGCCGCCATCTTCCCTGTGCTCAGCTTCTCTGGCACCCATCTGATGAAGCGCATGAGCACCATGACGGTGCTTTTCTTGGGTGACGGCGTCGTCATTGTGGCGCAGAGCGTTGTAACCATTGTCAAGAGCCCAGACTCATGGGGTAAGCTGCGAGATACCACACCGGGCTTTTTTTTTTTTTTTTTTTGGGAGACTGACAATTGACTAGACCCCCAAACAATTGGAATCGTTACTGCTGCGGCATCCACAATCTACTGCGTCTTCCTTGTCTATTTTGATTGGATGAAGACCTCCTACCTTCCAACTTTCCGTCAGCAGGCCTGGACCCTTTTGCATTTCCCCTTCCATGTCGCGATGGTACTGTTCATGCAAGGTTTCACTCAATTCGTCATCTGGTCTAAGATTGTCGACGTGATCAACAACATGTCCTTCAACTCTGTCTTCAACAGCTCTTCAGATCTCGCCAAGTCTGACACCATAGATGTTGTCAACAGCTTGACCGACCTCGTCAACAACTTCTTCAAGGAATACCCGCCCAAGTATTCTGCCAGCTGGCTCAACGTCGAGTGGGCCCTCGGGAACCTAACGACCATCTCTGATGACTTCTGGCCTCAGCTGGCTAAGTGGTCTGATACTGGACTTGACCAAGATGCGCCAACCAACGAGACCGATTACAACACGTTTTTCACCTACTTTCTGGATATGAGCACCTCGATGGAAAACTCCTTGCTGGAGACCTACGGCATAGATCTCGTGGAAGAAGTCACCGACGCAAACAAGACTATTTCCGAGACTGGTCTTGAAACTACCGTCAACGAGAAGATGTGGCGTCGATTCCAGTTGGTGGTAAGTCATTCTTCTAACATTTGTGTCTACTCCTTACATATACTAAATCACGTTACAGTTTGAGTATGGCTACATCGCTGCCGGAATAACCCTCATCCTCATGTGTGTTCTCACCATCATCTCCCGAACCAAGCCATGGGGAAAATGGAGCCTTATCCGTACCATCTTATTCATGGGTCTCGGCTTAGCCATGGCTTTTATCTCTCTCCTCTCTCTGAACCCAACCAGGGCCGAAAACTACAAGGAAAGCCCTATGCTCTTGCCTACCATTTGTATTATTTGGTTCCTTGTCTTGGTTCTCACCCATATTCGCGACCCGCCTCCGTTGTTCTTCAACCGCAGACAGTCGTTCTTCAGCAAGTCTAAGCAGACTTATGACTCAGTCAACCCATCTGAGAACCACACCGGAAGCAAGGAGGCAAACGGCATCACTTCCCAGGCCTAAGCCATGAGATACATGCTAATGGATCCAAGAAAATGGAGAAAGGCCTCGCTTCAAGGCAGACGTGAACGATCAATGGTATATAGTGGAGTTAGAGGAAGTGAAGCTATGATTTATATGGGCGTTTTTGTGCTATGAAAGCGACATTCAATAGGTGTTGATAGGAGAAGAAGAAAAAAGCAGACCACATTTAAACCACCCCGAGAGAGTTTTCGTTCCTATCCGTAGTGTCGACGAAAGAGGCAGCAGCCCTCAAGGTTGTTCTTGTTATTTTCTTCCGCCCATGGTAAACACAAACCGCTGATACCCCCCTGAGATGTGCATTATTCCTCGGGCACATGGGGTCATTTGGTAGGTGCTCCGGAACTTGAAACTTGAAACAGGCCCCAGGTTCCTCACGAAACTGGCCCATAGGCGTCTTTGATAACTGCTCGCAGCTTTCGGGTTGTTTGTGAGCTGGGCTTAGGCGATATTTGGTGTTGTGGGAGCTGGCGCTTGCAAGGCGCATAGTTGAAGACTGCCCAGCGTCGTTGGGATGAGATGGTGTTGGTGAGATGAAGAACCCGCGAGACCGGCTGTCTGGTATGTCCTCGTCGATAGAGGGAGTTTTAAAACGAGTTGCTTCCTAATTTAAATATTAACTACTTGCTCTAATCTAGAATTTCATGACTGATATAAGAGAGAATGGGAAGGATGTGAGAGCGGAAACATACACCTCCTGGATATTGGCTTCTTGAAAGATCCATATTGGCTATAGTTATCATTAGCATTGTGACATTTGAGATGGGTAGCGTGGATCAATAATACACGGAGATGAATGGTCAGATACTGGCGTCGACGGCGGCGTCGACCCTCTGAGAACAGAACTGGAAATACTGCTCAAAGACTCCACCGATTCTTTGCGGCGCCAAGGTGCCTTGCCGAAGAGTTTTTGTTTTAAATTTCCCTTGATAAACTCATCCCTGAGCCACATCCTAGTTTTTTCCATATGATGCAAGCCGAGGCGATTTCCGAGCCTTTTATTTGCAGCACGGTTGCGACTGTGTTCGGGTATGGGTGAGTTGAGATTATCCTGACATGGTTAGCAAAGTTTGCAGTTAGATATATGAACTTGAATAGCTTGCTCTTTTGTCCATTTCCGACTCGAGTCTGCGCCTTAGCCCTCTCTTGGACTTTTCATCATATTCCCTTGTAGATGACACTATGGATGAACTCGTGTCTCCCAAGGGGGCTTGAAGTGTGTTTGATGGTGCCGTGGGATTTGGTTTTGTGGATGTATCGAGAGAGATTGATTGAGAACCCGACAACTCCGTTATGGCCATAGAAGATGGATGTTGTAAAGAGAAGACGTGGGCTGACTCGGAAATGTAAGGGCTAGAGGGGAGTTTCTGATGCTGCTCAAGGACTTTTGGAAGAGCAGTAGGCCCTGAAAACGCCATGCTTTGTGGTGTGAATGAGAGCTCGCGCATCTCTGACTCGCTAGTCGATTTGCCGGAACGGGTGCGCCATCTCCAAAATCGACTACTAGCGCTGCTTTTGCGTTGGAAAAAGAGGCGTCGCTCTGCCCAATATCCTTCTGGAAACCAGACCTACTCGAATCCATCACGAGGCGGCCGTGGCGGATCGACGCCGAAATTGGATGCCTGAGGACCATTGCGCTCTTGACTGGGTTGAGTCTTTGGAAACGAGGAATCTGAATCATCATCTGCCGCAATCTGGGAGACCACATCCCTATAGGGTGTGCTGTTGAACCGAGGGGTTGTGGTAGACAGGTCGACGAGAGGAGGAGTCAGGGGTCGGTAAGGGAGATTAAAATAGCTACAGCATATTAGTATGGATTTACCTGACGGCTATTTTGCTACGTTACTTGATATCACTTGGGTCTGCAGCAAAAGACGTGTCTGAAAACGACATTGTCCGCCGGGACATGGTATTTATTCAAATGTCTAATGCCCTAACCTACTAACCGACGTAGAATGAAAGGCTTGTAGGATATGGATTTTCGGCTCGAGAGGACGGCTGGGCTGAAAGAAGAAGTGTAGAAGAAAGTGGTAGGAAACAGTCAAGATAGGATGAGAATGCAGGATGAAGATGATGAACTCTACAGTTGAAGACTACAAATAACGACGAGAACATGAATGATTTTTACTTTTAGGAAGGAGAGGTCTGATTGAGAAAAAGAGGGTCTTAAATGGGCAAGTACTTTGTTTTGATAACTCGGAAGTTCCCGAGAGTCTTTTCAGTTTGGTGGTGACTTCTATGTCAGATAAAAACTTTTATATATAAATTTCATAAATCATGGTATCGAATTGAATTTACCCCATTGCCAACGGAGCATTGTATACATGGACTCAAGTCGAACCGGTCTTGAAATAACCAGCGAGTGCGCCAAACGCCACCTGTGCCTTCATACATTAAGAAATCGATTTCGTCCGAACACCCCATAGGTGCTTAAGAGTCAATGACCATGGTATCGTCGCCATCTAGGGCCGGCCCTTGAGGCTCTAGGGGCACACCGCGACCTCGTCCAGCCAATAGCTCCCTTCTGACTTCGGGTCCAATGGCTGAGTGGCCGTGGGTCAAGAGAAGATCCAGTAGGGCTTCTCGCTGATCCTCTGTAATATCTCCTTTGTATCGTTGAGCGAATGCCAAAAGACTCTGGTGCCAAATGACAGGAAGCTTGGTTTTGACGTCGCCATCGCCAGAAATACCGGCCATCGCATCGCCACGCTGCACTGAGGCGGGGTCCTCGTTGCGGAATCGGAGGAAGTGGAAGACGAGGGCATCGATGACCTGGTATGGCAAAGCATACTTCTTCTCAAGAAGTGCCTTGATAAAAATGTTGGTGGCACCACCACCCTCGGTGCCTTGAGAAGCCTCCTGAGCAGCAATATCGCACAGTCCCTTCAAGGCAGCCGCGGAGTGCAAGACGGGAATGGATACCCTGACAAGAACTGCTGATACAATGTGAGCTTCGCGCAAAGTACAGGTTCCACTACCAACGAGGGGAAAAAGGAAGCCCTTGAAGAAGGCAGCAGGCTTGTAGAGTGCTTTTTTGAGGGAGTTGAAGAGATGGACGTTGAGCTTTTTGTTCTCGTAAATGTCCTCGCGGACTCGGTCGAGAATGACCATTTCGAGGAATCGTTGCACCACATGCGGCTTGCTGGAAACGAAAATTCTCGTGGCCTGGTAGCACGCATTGGTGGACCAACTCTCTGGCTTGGTAACCTCGAGGATGTCCTCCCAGTGAGGAATGGTAGGGAGAATCTTGAAGGGCTTGGGCAAGGGACCAGACTTGTATCGGGAGAGAATTTGTCCAACCCTGAATTTCTGTTAGATACGGCTGTTAGATCGGGAGGGTGAAGCTTACTTGGTGTAGACTTCAAGAACCTTGGGGGGAAGCTCGTAGTCGTCGTCGGGAGCGGTCATGGGGTCTCCCCGTGCCTCGGCTGCTTCATGGGCGGCAATCTTCTCCAAAATCAAATCTGCGAGGTTGATAGATTCGCCTTCTGGCGCACCGGAGGGCTTGAGATCCCAGCCATGCTTCAGGAGGTCATCTTCCTCGTCAGGCATAAATTTCTTGAAGGTCTCGAGGTCGTTGGGATCAACCTCGATTTCCTCAACCTCCTCTTCCTCTTCGCCCCAAGCCTCGTCATCGTCGTAGACGGGGTTCTCTGCCTCATCATCGAATCGCGAATCGTAACCAAAGTTGTCAATGGTTTGCTTGGGAATGGCGCGCTCGCCGTTTTCCTCATCGGCTAGCTCTCGACCTATCCGAAGAATGGTTCTGGAGGCCCGGGCATCGACGAAGTTTTCCTCTTCTTTGTCAATGCTCTTCGACTTTCTCTTGGAAGGCTTGTTACGGAGGACACCGGTAGCCACGATATCATCCTCGAGAGGATTGTGGCGTCGGGACGATCGTCCAGCAGTGGGAGTGGTGGCCTTGGGCATTTTGGGCTTATTGTCGATGAGGAAGCACACAATGTGGGCGTCGAGATAGTAGAAGCAGATTTTCAAAATTTTGTGCCTTATCGATAAGCCACCCCTCTTTCTCAATGGGGCTAGTGCACACACCAGACACACAAAATGTGGCTGACCGCCTTTGGTAGTCGTGCCGGTTTTTTTTTCTGGGGAAAGCAGATAAATTGAGGAAAAAAATTTCGGATTGACACAGCCTTGTATGAGGCTATGAGCCGATGTATGGATTTTGGTAATCTTTGATGGAACACTTAATTGGCCTTATAGGGTTAGCAAGTCTCTTATCACTATTTCTTTGTAATTTAAATAGATCTTTAACTAGAGATTTTCAAAAGTAGGATGGATTGTTGAAGCAAGAAATACAAAAATGATATTCTAGACCGAAACAGAATGTCTGAAGTTGTGACTTATTTGAGTAATATTTTGGTTCCCCTATAAGCACTACCCTTTTGACTAATCTGAGAAAGAAAGAAAATGAGAATAATTCCAGTATTATCTACCGTGAATCATTAATTGATTGGTCCCTCGGGAGTGACTCGCATCCCTAATCTTCGATGACTGTCCATGAATATCTTCAGTGCAAATTTGCCCCGCCACCATGATGATGATGCCCAAAAATGCAGGGCATTAGGTGGGTCTTCGCTGTGAGAGTCATCCGCCGACATAATCCGCTACTAGGCCTGAGCCCACTGTCGCAGCGATGACTTCAGGCGGGGACCCCCACTATCAAAATGCCCCTCCATCGTCGGCCCCAAAATTCTTCCATCGTGTCGCTCGCACCATAACTACTTCCCCAAAGCAGTGACATTCGCAAGCAAGATGCCGACTGAGCTAGAAGAAGTATGCGACCCCGTCGACTACCAACTTGGCGCAGTTGCTAACTGAAGCGCGACACAGCTTGTGGGCTTCATTGCCCATCCAAATTCTCAGATTCGACAGGTCGCAGTCGTGAATTGCGTGCCTTATTCGACAACTGATCCTTCTCTCTTCAAGGCAGAAAACCTCAAGCCCATCAAGAATCTCAAGATTCTAATAAATGATCATCCTGTAAGGCGCCGCTCGAGAACCAGTACATGAATTTGACTGATGATGTCTTAGGCCGTGTCTGAGCATGCCGTAAACATCCTGGTTAATCTGTCCGGAGACCAGGAGGTCCTGAAGGATTTGGCAACAGATGAAAAGTTTTTGGATGCTTTATTCGCACGAATTGTGGTTTGTATAAACCCTTCTGTGATAATATTGGACCAGACTGACAGAAACCATAGCACCCCGAGGAGCCGGGCGCAAATCTCCTGGCAATGCTGCTAGCCAATCTGACCAAGTGGGATGGCATGAAGGACATTCTCAAGAGAAAACAACCCCCCCCAGAGAAGTTGGGCTCAGACGACAGTGTTCTAAACCACCTTATGGATCTCTTTGTCAAGGGCCAAGATGGAGCTTACAACGAGAAGGCGAACTATGATTACCTTGCCTATGTATTTGCCGACCTCTCCAAACATACCGAAATCCGAAAGTACTTCCTGGAGGCTCAGAAGTACGACGAAGTCATCCCTCTCACTAAAATCAGAGTTTTCACCGAGCACAAATCGGATATTCGCCGAAGAGGCGTCGCCAGCACGATCAAGAATGTTGCCTTTGATACGGCAGCTCATCCATCCCTGATTTCTGAAGATGAAATAAATATCCTTCCTTACGTGCTTCTGCCGATTATGGGAAGCGAGGAGTATGATGATGATGACAGCATGGACATGCTGCCGGATCTGCAGCTGCTGCCCCCCGACAAGAAGCGTGACCCTGATAACAGCATTGTGCAAACTCACGTCGAGACCCTAACGCTACTGACGACCACACGCCCGTGCCGCGAGTACTTGCGCAAGGTCAAGGTGTATCCTATCATTCGAGAGACTCACAGCCGGGTCAACGATGAGGCTGTTCAGGAGGCCTGTGAGCGACTGGTCCAGGTCGTGGCGCGAGATGAAGGCGATGAAGGCGAGGATAAGAAGGAATCTGAAAGTCGGGTAGAGGAAGTGGATGATGATGAGGATCAACTCGTCGAAGTTTAAGACGCATTGAGATAACCTGAACTGTTTCAGAGCGCTATTCAGGTGTTGAGATATAAAAAAGAAAAGGAGGTCGCAGGGAGGTTAGTGCATTTGCGGAAGAGGCGACAGAACCGAGGGAGTATGCCAAGCAAGGCAAGGGGGCAGGCTGAAGCTTTGAATAAGTAAAGTATATAGACTTCCGTATTTGAAACCTGAACTATTTGGTCTAAGGATCGAATAAAATCATTACATCCATTCGATTATCATTGTTACAATCGAGACATGGCCATAATTATCGCAGCCGATATTGAATCATCAAACATCCGCCTACCTTGAAACCATAATTGCATGAAATCCACCAACGCCGTGTGCATAAACGAAATTCTTTCATTTATCTTTATCCATATCTTCATCATGCTCCTTAAATATGCTCTTCCGAAGAGGACTAACGGTAGGCTTGGCTGACAGGTAGTCTTGAGCAGCGTCTTCGCCGGCAGTGGGAGGCGACACAGGTGTTGGAGACGCCAGTGCCGGGGATATGTCGGCGCTCTTCTCCCTAAGGGGAAGCTCTCCAGAATCGCTTCTTGGGCTTACAGGCCCGGCAGACATACGCCGAAGGTTGGCGGCGTCCGCATCCGAAACACCAGATACATCAGACGCCACCCTCGCGGAGGTGTCATCCGGACCAATTGGGTTGACAGCTCCGCCACTTGGAGCTCCGGAGGGACGGGAGACGGAACTGGCTTGATCCTGACCCGTTGTAAACGAGCTATAAGATGGATCAGTTGGGGAACGGGTTTTTGTCTCGGCAAAGTGGGAGTGTTTCTGAATGATTTCCATGGGGGAGAGACCCGTATCATGGAGCTCCGCGGGTGGAGAGGTGTCTGCAATTGTCAGTATGAATAAAAGTGGCCTGGGGACCAGGAGAAATAACTTACCAGCCAGCTCAGCAACTTGAGTATCGGCCATTTCAGCTGGAGGCCTTGGAGTTGCGTTGGTGTTTGAGGGAGTCGTCCCAACGGCTCTGGCAATTTCCATATCTGGGCTTGTTGGGGTATCTTCAGATGTAGTAACAGTCGGAGCCTTTTCGGTCTGCTGGCCTCGCATCCAAGAGATGATGCGCATTCCAGTATCCTCTGTTCCATAGTCGCTGGATCGGTTTCGGAAGATCTTGCGACGGCGCCAGAGGCAGAAGACGACAAGGGCGCCAGTCACAAAGACAAGTCCAAGAACCACTCCCAAGACTGGTGCTACCCACTTTGGGAGGCTGGAACCACCCTTTTTATTGTCATCGCCACTGCTAGTGTTATTATTGGGTGTGCCGGTCGAGGTTGCTTCAGAGGCGTAAGGGTAATATGTGGTAATCTTTTTAAAATCGTAGGATGTGGCAAAGACTTGAGCGAGCGCTGATGTAGCCCAACCAGACGGCTCGGGAGTTGTAGCTGTAGCGCCACCCGCAGAGCTGCCTCCGATTTTGGACTGAATATCTTTGTGGACGCCGTAATCATCGTGCTTGGCGGGGTCATAAGATTGCATCCATTCTCCGCTGGAGAGGTTGAACATGACCACTGGACCATCCTTAAGACATGTGAGGGCAGTGCCAGCAAGAGGAGTGTATCCACCCAATATCATCATTTGGTCGGGGTAGGGCATGAAACATTTGTGACCAGCACGAGCATGCAGGGTATCGCCTGAATTGAGCTTGGTCCAAGTGAAGGATGGGAGGGATAGAACCCAAACTTCGTCACTAAATGCATCCGTGGGATGAATACCATCCATGCCTCCGTAATAGAAAATGTTATAGCTCGAACGATCAGATGCGGTGGCAACAACAGCACACCCTCGTGCGCGGGCCTTGGGACCGTCTTCGGTTGGCTGCTGGTACCATTTTTTGTTGGCAATGTCGTAGATATCGATGGTACTCATAAAGACCGGACTTTGTTCTTCCTTGGGAGAAAATTAGTATATTCTACACACGAGGGATAGAAGTGAGAATGGGCAAAGTACGCTTGCGGTTTCATTTGGAGACTTGCTGCTTCTTCCTGACCAGTACGGGTAAACAGCTCCGCCCAGCACGACGAGGATGCCCTGCTTGCCGACAGGGACCCAAACAACTTCGGCATTTGACCGACCTTTGACAGAGCTGGGGAGGGTCTTGTTGGTCCAAGACTCATTGAGTTGCTCGCTCATGTCTAATTCGATGAAGGTGCTGGATACATTAGTAGCACGAGTGGTGTCATTTTCCGGATTTGAGACAATGGGGCCATGGGTTTGAGCTCGCAGACCCGAAAAATACCATGCCTTGTTCTCAGATGGAACATTAACAGCAGCTCCAGAGGTAATGTAACGAGTGACCCCACTTGATAGCTCGCCATCGTCAAAACCGGCGCTCCAGCTGGGCTTGTCGGGGCCGTATTGATAGGCCTGGTAACCAAGGACCTCGCCAGAATCGGGGTCCTGATAGACTTCGCTATTTTCTAGAACGAGGCCACCATAGAGGAAGAACTCGGCATCATTTGCGAGCATGCCACCGTCAACGTAGTTGGGGGCGGCACCATTGCTGTTTCCTTTTCCTCCTCGAGCCTTGGACATTGCGTCCTTGAGGAGGATGCCTGTGACATTTGTGTCTTTGTTAAATGACATGCTAAGGTTATAGTTGAGGATAATGCCTTGGTTATTTCCTTTGGATTGTTAGATGGAACCTGAAATGCTGGCAAGAACTTCAGCTTACCATTGTCAGTGGCTAAACCTGTTGTGCCATCACTCATTCGTGGTAGCCACCAGATGTTACCACCATCGAGATAGATCATGTCCCGAATTATTGCGGCTATGGTCAGTGGTTAGAAACATTATTTAATGCTATGATGTGTTGCAATTACCTCTTGGTTGTTCCCAAGTACATATTTCGGTGCTGACCTGGTCCTTTGCCCACTCGGAAAACTGGGCGTTGGTGGTGCCAGCGGCCAGAGCCAACAGAGCCCACGACGCACTGAAACCGACCATGGTGACTCGCCGGTCAAACAGTCAGATGGATTGGCAACTTCTTTGCAGCCACAGAAACGAAACGGAACGGAACGTCGGTGAAAATTAGATTCAGGGTGATGCTAGTAAACCATGATAATGACAATCCTAATGGCCTGAAGGCTGGTCGCACGGGTTCTGTCAGCACAGGCGACGAGCGCCAGATGGCAGCCTCAAATGGGTTTGCCGAGGGCAGCAGAGTCGGCTGCAGCGATATGTCTCCTTCGGGAAGGTATCTGACAAAGACAGATGGATCCAAGACCAATGTAGCGCTGGGTAAAACCCCAAGCGGCCCAGCTGTCCGGCGGGTCGGTTCAAGGTGGAAATGGGTGAGTGGTATTAGACGGTCAGACAAGAGTCAGCATCGACGACAGAACCCCCGCAACGAGCCGCAAATGAAAAGTAAGACACGATTAAGAGGGGAACGGCGAGAGAAACGGACCGGGCCAGGAGACCTTTGAGACCTGGAGATTTGCCACTCGAGAGCCGGGGACGGAAGAAGATGTAGGGCTGAGTGATCAGCTGCTTGGTTCCGACGTGAGAAACATCCCTGGTGTTGGTGCTGGGGGGGAGGGATGCATGGCTGCCAGGCCCTGCTCCGCCCAGTCTCTCTGAACGCTACTTTTGGCAACCGAATGCGCAAGAGGTGGTGGCATTGGCGATTGGCTACATGTGGGCTCGACCCAGAGTCGGGTCTGGGCGAAAAAGAGTTCTACGCGAATAGTTGGGACCCCTACCTGTGGCTCAGCCGCAAATGGCCAGCGGTTTTACAACTGAAGCGTGCTAATGGGGGGAGGGGGGGGACCGCCAGCGAGTGATGGCGGTGGGCAGACATTCATTTGCTAGGTGGTGCCATGAGGGCTGTCCAATTCACCGTCGGATAGCCATCGTTCTCGTTGATACGAAAGAGTGCTGACATCAGATATTTCCGCCATCCGGATATGGCCAGACGGTGTCACCGCTGCGCCAAACGAGGGTTGTCTCGACGACGATCGGAAGCAGGTCCCAGAATTGCTGTTAGAGCGGGTCCGGTGGTTGGGCAGAGGAGACACAACAACAAAGAGAAGTCTGTCAGGATCTCGCATGGGATGCCCTTGAATAATGACTAGAATTGTGTTGTTCGGCGGAGCCCACTAGCTAGCGGCGGCAAGTGGCAGTTTGACCAACAAACAGTCAAGTCTCAGTGGGACATGGAAGCTGATGTTTCAATTCCTTACATTCGGACCTCCACCACTCTGCGGTCTAGGCGCAATGGCGGGCGAGTTTATCTTGGCGACGAGCACGATCCCCCCATCGTATAAGCGTGCAACGACAAACCCCAAGTCCCTCAGTGATGATTACGCCGGGCGGGGGAGCGAAATTGCTCACGCTAAACGATCATAGTTTAATAACCCAAATAATGAACCCTCCCCAAATGATCGACCGACAAACGAACTTTTGGCCAGTGGGCTGTAGGAATAAACAGCGAGGTAGGCAAGCTGGGGCAAGGCCCGGGACAAGGGCCGATCTGACAATGCTTGTGGGACAACCAACGAGGCCCCTCTTTTGTGCAAGTCCGAGTTGGTCCCGATTTAGCTCGATGCCGACCCTCCATGACATGTGGCTGCCAAATGGGCTCTCGCCGTGGTCTCCAGGGATGCAGGCTTCATTGTTATGGAGGGTGAGCTGGCCGTTTGTTTCGTTTCGCAACAGAGACAGCTCGTGTGGCCGAGTATACATGCACAGCGCCACGGAATGGATGGACGCCCCAAAAAATGCAAAGGCGTATGTACAAGGCAGTATCAGGAAAATGCAAGAACAAAGAAAGAGAAAGAAAAAAAAAGTCGCGCACACGCACGGCTCACCGCGGGCTGCTTGGCGAAGCAAGGGAGGCCAGAGTCACCGCAGATCTGTGGATACGGTGAAGACGAGCGGATGAATGAATAAGTGCCTCGACTCTGACTCTGGAAGTAACAAGGAGAAAGGAAGCCTAAGCCATGTATGTGTCACTATAGCGCAAGTAGCTGTCGGGGCGCGTGAACTTCGATCTAGCGATCCGTCCTATTAGGAGAAGGGAAAGCAGCCGGGCAGAGCTCCGCCCCGATGCGAAGGTTTCCATTACAGGCACCCAAACGGACCGTGGACGTTGTGATGCTAGTGTTAGCGTGTGAATGCCCGCCGACGGCGCACCACGTTGCCTTGCGAGCCTAGGGCTTAGAGCGGGACATGGGGTCCCTGGGACACGCCCCCGCGGGCCCCGCTGCCACAAGGCTGGGCTGAGGTCGATTTTGCGATGCTGCAGAAGGCCGCAGAAGGACCCACCACTAAGGTTCTTTGAAACCGCCCGGGGGTGCATGTCTGGGGGCTAAGCTGGAAAGGCTGCGACCAATCAGAGAACTCTGAAATTCCTGTGGCGCTGGCTGCCCGCTGGTCGCTGGGCAGGCTCACACACCCACACGCCTCGGGTACCGAGCTCTATCAATTCTTGTGCTTCAACAACTCCTCACTCATCGCAGGGCAGGGAACTCCCGTCTGTCCAGCCCACCGCCACTGTTTCCTCCCACAACCTCAAGCCTCAATCCACATGCCGCCTTCGCTTCCGCTCTCACATCCTGGCCTGGCCCGCTGTTTCTCTTCGCTGTTTCCACCACTCATGTCGGTTCCCCGCTCCTCGGGGCCGACGGAGCCACGAGACACACACAGCGTGAGTCTGAGAGCCAGCCTGCTTTCTGCGGCTTATCCCCCACTTGCTTTTGCTTGAAAGACTGTATCTCTCATTGGGCCATGAACGCCTCGCGGCTCAAACACGAGAATCCTGCCAACCCTCTCTGTGCCGTCCAAACCCTCTCGTGGGCTCGCCGCGCCCCATCACTGCTCCATGATGTGCAAGATGTGCAAGATGGCCGCAGTCCCGGGGGGCCTCACAGCCCATATTTTGACTCAAATTCTCCTCCTCCCCCCATGTCACCGTTGTCGCTCGACTGGACCAGTCTGAGCCTAAAGGCTTACAGCCGACAAGGATGATCACCAAACGTTTCCCAATCAACACGACATCCCGGTGCATGTCAGATCGACCCAGTTCACAGCCCCGCTGAGCACAAAAGTCAAACCGGGGGCCCTGGACGTCACTGGCAACCCTGACCATCACCGTGGTGGTCTGGACACACGGCACGGCTTGCAAATTGCAAATGTACCCAACCGCCTTCTAGACGGCCTGCAATACCTCCAGGCTGCCGGCCCAGCTCACATACCCGCTATAGCATCGGCACACCCTCACAACGCCCATCGACGGGCACCTGCAGTTCTTGGCAGGCCACTGGCCAAACAGATTCTTGTTTCTCGCTCCGGGGCCACCCTCTGCTTCGTGCTGCTTCCTTTTTTTGGACGTCGATGTGCGTGCCAACAGGACCAGCCTGCTGTTTCGTCAGTTCTACCCATACCCCTGGTAGTGTGTCTGCAGGTGCTCCAGCTGCATCGTAGCTCGTGCTCTGAGCTGTGAGATGACCGTGATGAAGGTACCCACAAGAAGGCACATTATGGCATTTAGCTTGGTGCTGCCCTCGCTCCTTGTCCTGGCCACCTGCTCTTCGCGATATAACCAATCTCCTCCTTCGCCTACTTTTCCTGTCTCCGCTCCAACGGACCATCCCCGCCTGGTTCTTACATCTTACTCCCATCTCCCCTGTCTATCCGCGTCCTTGGTCGTCCCGTTGAGACTTTGGTCAAGACCATCAGCACCACGTTGTCCCTGGCCCACGTACCTGCCCAGGTCCCGGTTCCACCCCTGTTCGCTTCTAGTGGCTTAGGAAAAAACAATTGGTGTATTGAGCGAGACCCAAGTGGCGCGAGTCTTGCGGTCGGCAGTTCATATAGGGCTCCCCAGCTCAGCCACCCGAGTCCCCTCCAGGCTAGTTCACCCGTCTTTCGTACATATGTTCATCTAGGTACGCCGCCTGATTTCGTCCCTTCTTTACTCTTAGGGGTGTCCTTTCCAACATCATTGACAAAGAATCCAGACATAGAAGAAGTGTTCTTTCTCCTACCCTCGTTTGTTCTCACTTGAGCGTCAGCGTAGTTGTCCCATTCACTCGCTGCGTGTCCTTCGACACTGGGCAACCATGCGATTCCTGGCTCGCCTTTGTGTCCTCGGGGCCCTGACTGCCCAAGGCTCCGCGCACAGGAACCCCAACATACCTCAAGTTCAACCCAGAAGCTATTATGTCACTCCGGAGCCCGTTACCTCGTCCGTTGACTATCCCCCGCCATCAGACACTGGGGTTCAGGACTACACTTCAACAGAATTTATTACAAATGTAGAAACAGTTACTGGCGGCTCCAATTGCGAGGTTTGCAACGGAGGAGCCGAGTCACCAACCGATACTCCTGTCTATGACACCCCCCCTAATACCACTCCTACTGTCACACTACAGCCAACTACAATCACCAATACAGGGTCATGGTACATCTGCACTCCTTACTTAGGAAGAGAATATACTAATTGACTATCTTAGCGGTGCTGCACCCACGGTTATCATCACGTAAGCAGCTCAATAACCGTCATTTCGGACACTGATAACTAACTTCACCCAAGACATGAAGTAACTAAGACCGTACCCGGGGGAAGATGCTACCCCGATACGAGAACCATCATCAGGACTGTGGGAGGAGGCCCATGCTACCCCATTACGAAAACAATCACCAAAACTGTGGATGGAGGATATGGACATCCTATCACTATAACTAAAACTTCAACCAAGTATATCCCTAAGCCAACCACCGTAGGTCATGCAACCTGTCGCTATTAGAATCAAGAGTCTAACTCATTTCTTTAGATTACGGTCACAGAAGGCGGCGAGAACCATACAGTGACAATTACGGAAGGTGGTGAGAACCATACAGTTACAATTACAGAGTCAGGACCAAGCTACACGGCTACTGTAACGGTTTCGGGCAAAGACGAAACAATTACAGTTACAGGAGAGGGAACCACAGCTACTGTGACTGTGTCCGGCAAGGACGAAACAGTCACCATTACTAGAGACGCCTCTACCGTTACGCAGCCGCCTCAAACCAAGACTGTGATGCTCTCTGGATCTTTGACGACCATCGTCCTTCCAGGAACTACCTTCACCCAGGACGTTACAATCATCCGGCCCAGCACAGAATATATTACTCAGCCTCCAATTACCAAGACTGTGCTTATTTCTGGAACACCGTCCATCATTACACTTCCAGGATCGACCCTGACGGAGGTGCGAACGTACACTGCGCCTGGAACGACTTACACTGCACCAGGAGAGACGGTGACGCTTCCAGGATCTACTGTGGTCACAACTGTAGCAGGAGAAGAAGTTACGGTCACGCTTCCTCCAAAGACATACACAGCTCCCGGAACAACTTACACTCTCCCTGGAGAGACTGTGACTCTTCCTGGCAAGACGATTGTTACAACTGTGTCTGGCGAAGAGCGAAGAGTTACTCTGCCTCCGGAAACCGTCACCGCTCCTGGCGCGACTATTGTTACAACTATATCTGGAGAGGAGCGAACAATCACTCTTCAAGGAGAGACTGTGACTGCGCCCGGTCAGACTATTGTTACAACCGTGTCCGGAGAAGAGCGAACAATCACACTGCCTGGAGTGAGGACTGTTGTAACTGAGGTCGTCACGGTAACGATCCCAGGCCAGGAGACTACGATTACGCTCCCTGGTGAGACTAGAACCCTCACAGTGTCTGGTGAAAAGACCACAGTCACTCTTCCTGGTGCAACTTCAGTCATCACCCTGCCTGGACAGACAATTACCCGACCTGGGCAGACTGTCACCGCCCCTGGCCAAATTATCACTCAACCAGCAGAGATCATCACTCTTCCTGGCAGCACAGTTGTCCAAACAATCACCAGGGAACTACCTGCACAAACTGTCACAATCACAAGAGAAGGCCAGACCATTACATCAGTGCTACCAGGAACAACCAGCATTCTCACGACCACGCTAACTATTGGCCCCGTCACGTACACTCCTCCCGCATCTACGGTGACTCAAACCGAAATCACCAAGATCACAGTTTGTCCAGAAGTGACTGGAAACTCCGCTCCTCTAGCCCAGTATTCCGACCTCACTTGGGGCTGCGGACCCGGATACGTCTGTAACCCTCCTAAGCCTGCTACTTGTAACTTCTGGCCCGAGCCTCCCACGGATGACTACCTCTGTGAGCCCCAGTACTGTATCCCTGCCCCTGCATTCAAGAATGTCACTTGGAAGGCGAACCATACTGGATACTATCCACCATCCTATGGCTACTTCAATCTCAACCCAAATGCATTCGGTCTGTCTTATGGCATCTTCGAGAAGCATGAAGTTGAGAAGATTGGCAAGAACGGCAAGGTGAAGACCATTACTACGGGCGTTTGGGAATCCCAGACTAGCTTGTCGGATTGGCCTGAGAGTACCACTACGGCTGCACCGCAATATGGTAGCTACAGGGTATTGCGTGAGCGTGATCTCCTCGAGCGGGACCTCCATACATTCGATAAGCGTGGCAAGACGACACCCGCTATTTGTTATGATGACTGTAACGGTGCCTACAAAATTGCTCAGTCGGTAGGCAAGACGCCCAAGCTCTGTGCATCCGACTCTTCATTCATGAACAGTTATGGAAACTGCGCTAGTTGTATCCAAGACAACGAAGGCACAATTAAGGGCACGATCAAGGAGTATGTTCAGCCTGAGTTTGCGCAATTTATTGGCTACTGCGATGGAAGGGATTCCACTTCAGCAACCACCAATGACGACAGTCTACAGTCTCAAGTCAACACGGAAGCTGAGAAGACAACCAAGGGCCAGGCTAAAGCGACCAGCAACGGCTTTGAGGCCCTGTCAATTGAAGCGAAGACAACCTCGAAGAAGGCGGAGGCAAAGGCCACTGCGACCAAGGATGCCGTAAAGGCTGATGCTCTTGATTCGACGAAGGAGGCCAGCCCCTCTGAGACTGCCTCTGAAATCGCTGAGAGCACCGAGAGCGAGCAAACCTTCACTATCGTCAACACCTCAACCGGTTCAGCTAATTCGGGCGGATCCAAGACGTCGGAAGCCGGATCCAAGGAGACGGGATCCTCTGATGGCAAGGGATCCTCTGCCGAAGCAACGGCAACTCGAGGTCGAGGCGGATCTGCATCTGCCACTGTCACTGCTACCGAGACAACATCTGCTGAATCTACATCAGGCAGCGGTGGTGGTGGTGGTGGCGGCGGCGGCGGAAGCGGCAGTGACTCCTCCGCGACTGGCTCTACCGGCGTGCTCACTCGCACAACCGCAGGCTCGGGAGCCACTTCCACTCCCTCCACTGTCACCGGCTCTGCCTCTCGTCTGACGGCCGGGTTTGCCAGCCTCATCACTCTGCTTGCTTCTCTGGCGGTCATTTTCATTTAACCTTCGACCGTCAGAATGAACTTTTTTACACCTTCTTTTTTTCTCATGACACTCCTTTATGATAATGTCTAACAGCGCATGATATTTACGCTCAACGTTCACCACGACACTCATTACAAGCATTTAGAAAGCCGAGGGATGAATTTTTGTATTTTTTGATACCGTTTTTGTTTTTATTTTCTCTTGGCATTTGCCATGACATTCATTATATGGCGCAATCTGGCACAGGATAAGGGCATGAGCATCCTGATATGATACCCTCAAACACTCCTTTTATGACCATCGGTGGTGATTCACACGGACAAGAATGATTGATTGGTTTGGATTTTTGAAGTTGTAGAATGGTATATGGGAAAATGATTGGAAGTAATGGCACTATTAAACGCGGTAGATCGCGTGAGAGATTGTTGATATATATTAGTATATTTTGAATGATATATTCGCTCGCCGGGCGATCTGAGGTGGCTATTACTATTCATTTGCATTTATCAACGTGCTGAGCATGTATGCGCTTTCCTTGTTAATGCTTCTAATTATCTAGCAGCGTCGTGCATCCAGCACGTTGTATTATTCTTAGTACGTGTCAGCATGTTCAAGTGTCATTCTCTCACACCAAGCAGGCATGCTCACTCAGGACTCTAGACGCTGCCCCTCCTCTGCTTCTGCTTGTCCTGCTGCGAATGCGCACCGACGGACCGGGTCGGCTCCAGGGGTGCCATGTCGGCAATCTCGGCGGTTGAGCGGCGGCGCGGGGACTTGAGGCTGGACCAAAAGTCGGCCATGCGATCGGCCTTGGGCATGGGGACGACAAAGGTGGAAAAGCTGAGACCGAGCATGCTTGCGGCGTGTCTTTTAGTGATGTCTTTTTCTTCTTCTTTTTCTTTTCCTTGGTGATTTGTTTCTTCTTTGTTGCCTTTATCACGGCCTTTGAATCCAAGTATGGTTGGTTGATTGCTGGTTGTGGTTTAAAAACTAGCTCGAGGATGAAGATGGTACAACTATGCATCTTCCAGGGCCGGCGATCGTATTGCATTTATACCAGCAACCCAACCTCCCCCCTCCCCCATCAGCGCCGACCTCCAAGACGCAATGGGAAAACAGGATGCATCGCGTTGCCCTCGTGGTGACATGGGCCGCATCGGGGGTTAGCATCGACTAGTCTAGTGATAAAAGTGGCGGTAGAGCGCAGGCCGTGGAACTTGCCGCATGGCCAAAGGTTAAGTTGATGGATGGGTGGCGCAAGCCCACTGGTTCTAGATTCAAAAACATCGGGGAGGGTGAAGAATGCAAGTAGAGGGCGAAAAGCCGTCGATAACATGGCCACGGTCGAGATTGTTCAGCTGCTATACAAGTTTTTTTTTTTTATTTTTTGAGGCTGCTTTGCCGCTGCATCAATGGGCACAGTGTTGGTGTTTTCTCTAGAAATCCCAGTTCATCTCCTCACAATACAGCCCAGCTCAGCTGGCTGCTCTGCTCTCACTTTATTTTACAAATTTCAAAAATGCTACAGGCGATCAGGAGCAAAGCAAAGCAAATAACAGGGATACACAATCAATTTCTCAGTTAGTAAAGCAGATCCTTTCCTTGCAAAAATATACTGCAATCAAAAACGTCATAACCCAATATCAAACTACACAAGCCACGCCAGACAGTGCCAACTTTTTTCTAACGTAAAACCCCCCACAATGAAATATAGTTTCGTATCAAGAGAAGAGAGAAACCTAGGTTTGAATTAGAAGCCAGTCTAGTAGCCCTCATTCAGATTCAATGCCGCAAGTCATTATCCCAAAACACCGTTCTTGTATCCTGTCTTTATACACGACCATGTCATTAAGCCGGTCTTGTTCCATGTTGTAACCCAATGTAATTCCATGCATTATGTCATTCGTTCGGAGCGCCATTTCAGCATCATGATTTCACTCAACGACCAACCCCTCCAATACACGCATGGCCTTGCTGCCTTCGCTTTCAAATCGGCTAACCATAGCTTCGCACTCATCTTTGAGCTTCTTCTCTGCCTCGCCCGCGTTGTGATAGATCCACTCCTCTACCGTCATCTGCTTCTCGGGAGACGTAAGAGCCTTGCCCTGTTTAAGGAATCGCTCTGCCGTGTTCTCCTTGTCGCCCTTAGGTCGCGAGGAGCCAAGAACCAGCTCGACATCCAGTTCCGTCCAAGTTACCGTGCTTCGGAGCCCTACAATCATGTTTCGCTTCGAGGGCGACGTTCGCATCGGTGTCGCAGCAACCGGCGCCAAAGTCACCCTCTTGGCGCTTGCCGCGGGCTTTGATGAGGGCGGTTGGTTCTCGGCGTCTGACGATTGTGGAGACTGAGAGGGAGAGATGGCTGCTTGTCGGGCTGAGGGTGCTGGCGAGATGGCCCTGCCTGGCGTAGAGGGGGGGTTTGTTTGATCGTCTGCGCTGGGTGGCCGAGGCGAAGCGGGCGCCCCGCCGTCGGGTGACCGCTGAGGATCCTCAAAAGATACCGCTGGGACTTGGGCATCTCCAACCGGCTCAATTGCTTCCGCTTCCGCTTCACCATCTGTCTCGACTGTCTCTTGGCTCTGCCCAATGTCCATTGACTGACGAGCTTCAATAGACTTCTTAGAGGGTCTGCCTCGACCACGCTTTGGCTGAGCCTCGGAAATCTGGCTGTCCTCAGCTGCAAGCGACGCTCGAGAGGCCAGAGATGCCTTGGATGGGCGACCACGCCCCCGCTTGACCGGCTGGGCGAGAGCAGAAGGCTCGGCTGGAGATTCAATAGGGCTGTCCTTGGGGTTTTCCACGAGATCAACCGCTCCCATGGACTCGCGAGATGCAAGGGACGCCTTTGACGGTCGCCCCCGTCCACGCTTACCAAGACTCTCCCTTGCTGCCGCCGACTTCTTCACAACAGTACCAGTACTGTGGAGGCTCTCCTCCTGAACTGGGTCTTCTTCGACGTCTGGCTCAACTTCAGGGACTGCCACTTCTTCATCTACAGGTTCTGGAGTAGGTGACTTGGCCTTTTTCGATTTGGCCTGCTTCGAGATTTTCTGGGTGCCAGTAGTTTTCTTCCCTTTCTTAGGGATGTGAAGTTGCTGCGGCTCCAGCTCAGGTTCCAGATCAGACTCTAGCTCCGGCTCGAGCTCTGGCTCCGGCTCGGGTTCAGGCTCAGGCTCAGGTTCGGACTCAGGCTGGGCCTCTGGTTCATCAACCTCCATTTCTGCCTGAAGAGCCCTCAGTTCATCCTCGACATCCTCGTCATTGGCTTCAACCGGCGCTGGGTTGAACATGGCATAGTGAGATGATCGTCTCTCGGGCCCACGCTCGCCTTCTGAAAATCTTTCTGCCTTCCCCCTCGAAGCCTTCAAACGTTCTGAATCAGAATCCACTGTGATTTCGTCGTCTTCACTAAGCTGTCTCTCGAGATCTGCCTCTAACTGGCGCTCAATCTCATCATCATCAGGGAAAGCCCCAGGCACTGATCGAGGCGAGGTAATTGAGGTAGCAGATACATCTTGGGTCGACTTGGGTGCTGCCTTCTTTCGACTAGCCGCCTTCTTTAGGCCGAGTGCTTCACTCATTTCGGTTTCATCATATGGCTCGACAGAGGAGGTAGTCGTCATGGTGCTGTCTTGTTTTCGGTTTGCTCGCTTTTTGGCAGCTGGGGCGTCCGAGGTCGTCATAACCGAGTCGTCAATGGCTGTGCTGTCTCGCTTCTTCCCACGCTTGGGCTTCGCAGGCATAGGGGCCTCTTCCTCAACAGGGGCTTCATCTTCGACAGCCTCTTCTTTCTTGGCCTTTGTCTTCTTCCCCTTCGCAGTAGTGGCCTTCCGTGCCTTGCCTTTCTTGGTGCCCTGGGTCATGCTGGAGGAAGTGGTTAATATGCTGTCTTCAGGGTTTGCCATCATTTCGGAGACTGATGGTGCTTCTGATGTGATTGTAGCCACAGATTGGACAGAGAGTCGCGATGCCTTGGATGTGCGGCTGGTCTTCCCTCGCCCAGTTTTCTTTGCGCCCTGCAGTTGTTCCGTTAGGACGAAAAAGGCACAACCTGGGGATCTGCTGTAATGTTCGTCGCTGCAACTGGTCAGTTGTAAAATCGGAGATTGTAAACGTAGTAAACCCACAGAGGCTTGTCACCAGGTTCCCAGCCATCCAGCGCCAGTTGGCAGTAAACACAGGTTGCCATGTCGTCAGAATCTGTTGTTGGTGTATATTTCCACCCAGCGTCGGCGAGCTATTCGATGTCAATAGTTGTTCTTAGAATTCCATCTTCTAATCAAGCTCACCTGCTTAGTTTTGCATTTCCAGCCCTTTTTGGAGTCGTGGGGCCAACGCCCAGCAAATGTTGCTTTTCGTGCCTCCTTCATGTAGGGCTGGCTGGGATCCTCCCGAGCGTAATCTCCCAGCTCAGCTTCGATGGCGGCAACAATGGCCCAGCCACAGTCCGACGCGTGTTTAAGATGCTCGAGGAGAGGGTCGTCGACTGCCTCCCATCCGTCGAGACCTTTGTGACATAGGAAGCAGCTCACATTATCGGGGTTCTCGACGCTGGGGTTGAAGAAAAATCCGGCACGCGCGAGCTATCGAAATACATCAGTATAAAAACGAGGCCACGATGCAAGTCAACACATACGCTTGCGGGCGCAATAGTCTTGTGTGGCCAAGCCAGGTTCTTAATCCGGCCATTGGCTCCTGAGGTGCGCTTCTTGATGTGGAAAGAGGCCAAGCGGTTCTCATATGCGATATACTCATCGGTGATTTCATCGGGAGTCATGGTCGCGGTGGCTGCACGTGTGCAACCCGTGGTTGAATCTCCGTTGCAATGTTCAATCGCGGGTCGCGGTGTCGAGAAAACAGCAGAGGCGCGGGATTCGGTGGAGGTTGGATGTCAAGAACAGGTCGTACTCATTTCAATCATAAAGAGGGTCCCAATGCGGCTGCGCGCGTCAAGTACGCGACTAGAGAGTCGTGAATTGTAAGGTTCCGTTGTTGAAGAGAATGGGAGATCCAGGGTTATCGTAACGATCGGACGGCCTGGTGTTCAACATGTGCGTGTCTGTGTCTGTGGGTCTGGGCGCGTTTGTTTACTTTCCTGGGGGAAGTGGGGCGCCTGAGTATTCGGCCTTGGTGGCCACTCAACTTGCATCATAATGAGCGGTCAGAGCTCTCCCTCAAAAGCTGGGTTGACCGAGGAGCGACAAACGTGTTGGGAGAACATTGGGTTTTGAACAAATCAGAAACCGGAATTTTTGCGCACTGTGGATTTTTCACCAGTTGAGGCTATATCAATCGTAATAGATGAGGCATCAAAGCAATAATCCAACTGGCAATCATCCCGTGTACGTGCCTTCCCTTGGCTTTCCTATAGAAAAGAAGTAAAGCTAGTAATAAATCATCAAGAGCATTCATTCATATTCTACTAGTGCCAGTCTCATAGCTTTCCCACCTCCTTCAGCCCACGTTCACCATCCACCAGGACACACCAGCCCTCAGAGCCACGGCCGCCCTCGCCAGCAACCACGGCCTCAAACGCTCCCTCCTCGTTGGCAAAGGCCATGACCTCATCATCAAAAGTCCCCGGCTGCAGCCAGATGGACGGGATTCCCACCTTCTTGGCCTCCTTCAGCAACTCGATTGTCACCCATGGCGCGGTAATGACAGAGAGCGATGTCTGCTTGGGGTTGGGAAGAGCTGATAGGTCAGGCACAGTGGCATACTCTTTGCCCGCAGCAGTAATGGTTTTCGATGTCGGGTTAATAGGCGTGACTGGGAGCCCATAGGACAAGTACCAGACAAAAACTAGAGATACTAGTGTTGGCGGGAGCTCAAATGCAGTCTTCTGCATGGCAAATGAGTTGAAACCAACCTTTGTGCCCGAACTTGGCTGGGTTAGAGCTTGCCCCAGCAACGGCATAGGCCGTGGATGCAAAAAATTTACGAACACTGGCCTCGGTCGTCATTTTAGCTGCGTCGTAATGGAATATCCCGCTGCAATGAATGTCGGCTTAACTGCTAAAGTTGCTATTGTAAGAAGAAGACGATGGTAGCCGCGGCCGACTGCGGGGTTTCGGGTCGGGTGTGTGTACGCCCTGTCGTCAATCGCCCCCGTCATGACATCAAAGTTTAAAACAGCTCAAGGATATGTCTTGCAACGATGTGACTTTACATTAAAAAATCAAGCAATTCAAAGACGCATCAACATCCACTCTGCCAACAATATCATCATTCGGGTCAGATGCTTCCATCATATATTTCGCCATCAATAAAGCGAAACTAACAAAAGAACAGAAGGCCCACATTTTCTGCGGCTGGATATGCAGCCGCTCGTCCGAATTATCCAGAAAGTCTCTTCAAAACTGTGTTAGAATACTTCAAGCAAGAGCCATGCAAGGGGACGGTTTTAGACTTGGGATGCGGGCATGGGGTCGCAGTCAAACAATTGGCTTTGCACTTTGCAAAGGCCATCGGTGTTGATCCAAGCGCGGGTATGATTAAACAAGCATCAGAATCCACCACGGACTCCAAAATCACCTTCCGACAAAGTAGTTCGGAAGATTTATCATTTTTACCCGAAAAAGAAATAGATCTCGTAATCTCGGCCCAAGCAGCACACTGGTTTGATTACACCAAAACCTGGCCAGAGCTATCCAGAGTAGTAAAGTCAGGCGGGTCGCTTGCTTTTTGGGGATACAAGGACAATATTATCATTGGCCACCCTGTCGCAAACAAAATATTTGATCGATTCTGTTACGGCGATGGCGAGCTGCTACCAGGCCTAGAAGGGATGAACATGTACTGAGAGCGACCAGGAAGGGATATTCTTTGCGACTTGATGCACGATGTGAATCCGCCGGCATCAGATTGGTATGATGTACAGCGAATCCTGTACGACGTGGACAAGAATACTACAGAAGTTGCCGGTCCAGAGACAGCTTGGCTTAAAAAAGAAACTCAACCTAGGCCAGTTCGAGGCATACGTACGGACATTTAGCTCATACCAGGGCTGGATGGATGCGCATCCTGAGAAGAGGAGTCGGGCACTAGGTGGTCACGGGGATATTGTTGATTTGATGTTTGATCAGATTCTCGAGGCCGAGCCCGAGTGGAAAGCCCTAGGCGATCTCTGGCGTGATGCAGAGGTTGAGACGGTCTGGGGAACTTACATACTACTAGCCAGGCGGAGATGACAATGTCACAAATAGAATAACCATGACGGCTGTAGATACAGCCATAGGATTCCAATCATCCAAAAGTCCTGTCCAAATTCGGGGGTTGAGGGACCGAACCAGCCTTGGCACAATTCTGAATTCAGTTATATTCTTCAATTTATCAATAGCTGCTTCCAAAGTACATTCTTCGGTGTGATGGAGTGGGTATTGATTGGTCTTGGCAACCCTATTCTGGGATACGAATGTGAACCAGTTCAACATTATTCTCGGATAGGCAAGACGTCGTTCGCTCAGCTTACATGGAACTTTGGAAGCGAAGTCGCGCTTGAGCGTAGATCGTAAGACATTCTAATCTAAAGGATATGAACGTAAGCTTCGGTTAGGATTCCTGGATAGCGAAATTGTAGCTCAGAGCTTGCTCGCTACCTCCATGGATAAAAGGTAGTGGTTGATCGCGCCTTGATCGTAAACGGCGCCATTGCTATCACAAAGGACCAGACATTACGACAACATGCACACTTCTACAGGGTTTTTATTCTTCTGCTCATTGGCATTTTCAGTCCCAGCGATGGCAGAATTCCACCTTTTTCTCCGATATCAAAATCTTTGCGACGTTGAATGCAACAAAAAGTCAGGCGTTTGCTACCCTAAACATTATGTGGAGTGGCGAGTGGGAGCAGTCCCATCCTCGCAATATAACTGCGATGCCTTCAAAGACGACGGTCGCTTCCCTTCTGTGCTGTCTCAATGGGGCCAGGAGTTTAATTGGAATGGCTACAACTTCCCCGATATTTGCGGCTCTGGATCGGTGGACTTTTGGGTGACCAACAACGGCCAGAATCTCGAAGTCTGGAAGCACAACGCAAATCCAGGGCAAAAGTTGGCTACATGCTACAAGCAGCACGGCAATTCGATTGACTGCGGACACAAGAGCTGCTTTATAACCACTGTCACTGATGCCTGGGTTTGTGCAGACACCAAGTTGTGTTCTTGAGACTGCTTTGAGACAAGAGGCAGCGACCCTGTTTCAAGCCAGAATCGAGAGGGCAAAGCCTCATGACAGCACCTTTGGATAGGAGCACTGGGAAATATAAATATTTTAGTAGCAGTTGGAGAAATAGAGATGAACCTCACATCCGTTGTCAGCAATGTCTCATGTGAATGGCACTTGGCATAGTCTCCTTTTCTGAAAATATGAGGCTTTCCAGTAGATTGCATAGCGTTAGACCCTGTGGGGTGGGGGGAGGCGGCCTGACGCTACAACACCACAGTGATCTGGCGGTCAAGACCATGTATGAGCCTGGACTCTTTTTATGAAAGGTGGCCAGCGCCTCATGGGCGGAATTGTGCACCTTGTACGCGGGGCTATTGCATGGATCTGGTGAGCCCTTAGATAACAAAGGCTTGTGGCATTGCACATTGAAATAGGAGGTGTTCGTCGATTGGCTAGCTGGTCGCTTGGCTGGAGACACTGACACGGTTGCCCCGTCAGGCCCAGGGACAAAAGGCCAGCAGGGAGGCCAGAGCGTGAAAGGTTATGACATGCACAAGGAGTGTCTGCATTTGCTTTCGCTTCTGATTTCTGCTCCATTTCCCAACCTCAACACCATTCTGCTCCTTTTACAAACATCATCGCCATCCAACTTTTTGCAGGCTCATCTGTTGCTGCTCGACCATTCTTTCTTTCGTGTCCTCGTGTGCCCCCCCCAGCTGATCAGCATCCTTCGATTCAAACCCAAAATGGTGAGTTGCCCCGGCACCAGTGTAAACAAACGGCCCCGCGAGCGCATTTCATGCATCTGATTCGACGGCCACCCACCAGCTGCAAGGACTGGTTTTCTTGCATGCTACTTTGCGCTGCGAATTGATCTCCTTTTTTCGCTGCCATCATCATATCCATCTTGTTTCCCGCGCATCTTTCGAATTGCATCTATTTTTCCCTGCACTCGCGAGATCTCGTTCACTGCATCATCAACGACAATGTCTAACGACGCTCAGGCTTCTACCAACTACAAGGAGGCTTTCGCCCTGTTCGACAAGCGCGGCAACGGCCGTGTTGCCATCGACAGCCTCGGTGATCTTCTCCGCGCTTGCGGACAGAACCCCACCCTCGCCGAGATCCAGGACCTTGAGAAGAGCGTTGGAGGTGACTGTAAGTGTCTAGTCCGATGCACAGGCGGTTTTTCCTCTGGGGGTTTTTTTTTTTGGATGACTTTTCTAACTTGTGCGACCAAATAGTCGATTTCGAGACCTTCCAACGAATCCTCAACCGCCCTGGCGGCTTCCGCGACCCCGGCGAGCCTGAGGAGTACTGCCGTGGATTCCAGGTGTTTGATAAGGACATGACGGGATTCATTGGCGTCGGCCAGCTCAAGTACATTCTGACCAACCTGGGTGAGAAGATGTCTGAGGAGGAGGTGGATGAGCTCCTCAAGGCCGTGGACACCAGCTCCGGACAGGTCAACTACACTGGTATGCACACACTCCTGTAACATCCAACCAATGTTCAGAAATGGTGGATTCTAACAGACTATCTGCAGATCTCGTGCGAACTATCCTCGCCAACTAAATGGCTTCGGGCTCTGAAGATTATGCATCTACGTGGACGGGGGATAGGCGTTGCTTGAGTGTTTGATTAGGGATATGATTTGGCTAAACTGGTATCAAGAATTGTTTGCCGTGCATTCGCAAGGCCTTTGTGTATGGATTTCTGGTAGATACTTTTTTTGGGAGGCCAGCAGGGAGTAGTGAATTGATCTGTTTTTGCCTCTTAGCTCTACGATTGGCTGCCTGTGTTGTTTGTTTAGGTGCCACCTATTGTTGATCCGGGCGCCTCCGGCACTTGCGGCGGGGTTACGTTATGCCAGACTCGGCCTCAGTGATGAAAGTATGGATCATAAACAATGAGAACGCCAGAGCCTGCACTGTCCAACTTCCGTGCGCTGTGTTTGGAATTGAAGGCCTCCCTGAGATCACTTGACACACGAGCCGTCAGCATTTGCCTGCATTGGAGCCCCAGCCGGCGTTAGGCTTCCATTGTTCATGACGACAGGCAATGTACCTGAGGTATCATGGCTGCCCCGCGTTTGCTTAGTGGCTCGGCACAAGCGCACCTCACAGCTCACCTGTCCAACGCCGAAGCTTCAACTTACTCCTCGCCCCATCCACCCGCGTCCCCATAGCCGCCCTGCGACACCTATAAACCTGAGCTACCTGCATCTTGCTTCACCGTCTTCCTCAAATCGAGCTGTCAAGCCCCTCTTTTCTCGTTGCTTCTCTGCCCCTCACTACCGCGTGCTTGTCCTGTGAGCTTGCACCCACCTCATTCTGGTCACACCAGACCAATCGGCACTAGAGGACCATCCCACTCTTCCTTCAAGCTGGACCGACGTCCTGCCCTCAAGCCCCTCCTCCTCTTTCTCTCACTCCTGGTCCTCCTCTTTGCCGCTACTCTGGCTTCTTCACGGGCATTTTCTCGGATAAGCTCGCTTGTCCACCACTTCAGATTCCCAGCATCCCGGTCCTTGATCCCACGACGTTCGTTGATGACCAGCACCATGGTTCCTGACAGGTATCGCAACCCTCCCCAGGCGCCGCCGCTATTCACCGCCACACCCGAGTCGATTGCGGCCGATACCAAGAAGATATGTGATGCTACAAAGAAGGTCCTCGACTCAGTGGCTGCCAATATTTCCGAGGACAAGGCTACCTTTGCCAACGTCCTCGAACCAATTCTTCTAGACGAGAACCTGGCTGCGACCTACCGTCGCATCCTGACCTTTTATCACCATGTCTCTACCGACAAGAGTTTGAGAGATGCTTCTACCGAGTCCGAGAAGGTATTTAACGACTTTGGAATTGAGTGCAACATGCGAGAGGATATCTTCAAGGTTGTTGAAGCTGCCTTTGCTCAGCGAGCCAAGGAGGGCCTTGACAAAGAGCGCTCACACGTGCTGGAGAAGGAGCGCCAGAAGTACATTCGTAATGGTCTTCGCCTGCCAGCTGGACCTAAGCGAGACCGCTTCAAGGAAATTCAGAAGCGCTTGAGCGAGCTTGAGATCAAGGGCCAGACTAATCTCAACGAGGAGAAAGGCGAAATCTGGTTCACTCCTGAAGAGCTCAAGGGTGTCCCGTCTGATGACATTGATGTGGATACTTTAGAAAAGGGAACTGGGGAGAATGAGGGCAAAGTAAAGCTGTCCTTCAAGTACAACCATTATTTCCCCCTTATCAAGCACGCCATCAACGCTGAGACGCGCCGCAAGTATTCCGTTGCTGAATCTAACAAGGTAAGCTATTTCCAAACCCAAGCACCATTGAATGAATACATGATTGAGATTAGATTAGGCAAACATCAACGTTCCTATTTTCCAAGAGATTATTGCCCTCCGAGACGAAGCCGCTCGACTTCTCGGATATGAGAACCATGCCGCGCTCCGAATCGAAGAGAAGATGGCCAAGGATCCCGAGTCTGTAAAGGCCTTTTTGGACGATTTGCGAGTCCGTCTTGCTGCAGGTGGAGAGGCTGAAATCAACGCCCTCAAGGAATACAAGAAGAAGGATTACGCAGAGCGTGGCCTCGAATACGATGGTGACTTTTTCATGTGGGACACATCTTTTTACTCAAGGATTCAGAAGGAGAAAGAGTACAGCGTTGACGAGACTGCCATCTCGCAGTACTTCCCCGTTGAACCCACCTTTGCTAGCATGTTGAAGATTTTTGAGGAAATTTTCGGGTTTGTCTTTGTGGAACTGAAGGAAGACGAGCGTGCTCGTCTGAGCCCTACAGGAAAGGCCAAGGATATTGTTTGGCACGAGGATGTCCTGATTTACAGTGTCTGGGACGATGAGGCTTCTGGTGGTGCCTTCTGCGGTTATCTGTACCTCGATCTCCACCCTCGTGATAACAAGTATGGCCACAACGCCAACTTCAACCTCGAGCCCGGTTACATTGACAAGGACGGAAATAAGCACTACCCTGCTACCGCGCTGGTTTGTAACTTTAGTAAGCCTTCTCCCAAGAAGCCATCCCTGCTCAAGCACCACGAGGTCGTGACACTTTTCCATGAGTTGGGCCACGGTATTCACGACTTGTCTGGACGAACTCGCTACAGCTACTTCCACGGCACATCCACGGTGCTGGACTTTGTTGAGGCTCCTTCGCAGATGCTGGAGAATTGGTGCTGGACCCCTAGCGTTCTCAAGTCCCTGTCTAAACACTGGGAGACTGGCGAGCAGATTCCCGATGACCTCATTGAGAAGCTGATTTCGACCAAGCGCCTCAACTCTGCCATTGGCGCTCTTGGCCAGATTGTCATTGGTACCTTTGACATGACTGTCCACACTCCTGAGTCTCATGAGGCTGTTGAGAAGCTTAACGCTGGTCGACTCTGGAACACTCTTCGCCATGATATTTCCGGAACAAAGGGCCCCGAAGATCTCGGAGAAGGACTGTAAGTGCAAACTGGATATTTATTGGATACGCTGATGCTAACATGGGTATAGTGAATGGGGTAACCGTCACGCTGGGATTGGCCACTTCATTGGAGGCTACGATGCTGGATACTATGGCTACCTCTACTCCGAAGTATTCTCTCTTGACATGTTCCACTCTTTCTTTGCAAAGAACCCAATGAACGGCGAGCAAGGTCGCAGGTACCGACACACCGTCTTGGAGAGGGGCGGTAGCATCGATGAGATGGAGTTCTTGAAGGAGTTCTTGGGCAGAGAGCCAAGCTCAGAGTCGTTTTACAAGGAGCTTGGGCTTGCACCATAATCGTAAAAATCCGCGAGAAATCGGAGCCAGCCAACAACAAACATAAACATGGGGCTAGACGTAGAACTTAGGAGGGCTTCAAGGTTGCGAAGCTTTGAGTTGAGGTGTTGGCGATGGCAATTGTTCAGGTGTATTAATACACAGTGGATTCAAACAAATAAACGGCGTGTTCATGTTTGCACGAGATTACCCCAAAATATTTTGTGTTTCTCCACCTTACCACTCGCCGGGCAGGGTGGTTCCATTGCAGCTGGCTTCTCGTGACTGTTACATCCGCTGGTCATTTGCGCTCCGCTTGTGTTTTGGCACTGGGGCTTCGTTATTAACCATGGTTAGCACACCCTGCTGTGCTGTATGCGGCACATGGCATCGGTAAGTAGACCGAAGTAAGCAGTGCCGGGGTGACGATGCTGTTGCTACCGTGGGGAACGGGGTTACATCAGACCATGGCGGAGCAGGATTTGGGGCCTGGAGTTGGAGATTTTTTTAGCCCTTCCCACTTTGGAGGATGAGAAAATAGTCAGTCAGAGTGGCACAATTTTTCCAAAGGTGAGTTGGATTTTGATGTAGTGCTATTTACTGGGGGGGTAGGGGGTTCGCGGGTCCTTTCCATGATGGTCAAACTATTGCAACCCCTAGGAAAAAGAACAATCATTGTAACTTGCTCCGTCTTGGAGGCGTGTTGGGGATATTGCCAGTTCGGTCTGATGGAGGGGTCGCGAGTGGTTACGAAAAGAGTATTGTAATCCGGCACCACATTGTGGTCATTCCTTATTGCCGCAAGATGAGGGGGCTCTACCGGAAGCGCCCGCCAGATCAGACAAAGTTTATGCTCACATTAGGCCGACTGGTGCAGTGCAGCACATTCAAGCGTCTTGGATGCATGGAAGTGGAATCTCACCCTGGCATGCTGTTGCGGGTGCCCGAAGGGCTCGTGGAGAAAGCGGAACCGAGACCGTGCATCCGCGACAATGCTCGCGAGGGTGTACGAGTGCACCGAGTGCGGCGGGAGGCAAGTCTTGGAACGAAGCTATCATGATGGCGTTGTGGATAGTGGTGGGCGGCGGCGGCGTTGGAACCCCGCGTGGCTGGCAGCAGCGACAAGGGATCAATGGATGCCGCCGAGAACATTATGCTTAACGCTGATGGATCGTAGCGAATTTTCTCGTACGCAGTCGGGTTGCTAGCCCGGAGCAAGGATGCCTCAAGTGGTGCGTCCCCATCCTCGCGAAGTCTTGGCTTTGGGAGGGTCGGGCTTTTGTTCTGTCAGCTGCTGCCACCCGCATCCCGGTCGCCAAGTGGCCTCGCTGGGCGGATGGGCTCAAGTTAGATCGGCGATTGGGGTTATCACCGAATTGAAACTGATGATGGAACAGGACGGCTTTCGCCCTCCGCTGCAATGTTGCAAATGGCGGGAAGCCTTTGATATTAGCGTCCTGGCGGTTGGATGGCGCCGTTCTTCTCAAAGCAGGCCCCCCGACCCCATCCTGCGCTTTTAGTGCTTGCTTGAAGTGAGATCGCATCCACGAATCTGCGGAGAAGGGCCCTCGTGGCGCGGGGAAGAACAGCTGGGGTTTGCGGGGGAGGATGGGGTTGGGACCGTGGTGTGAGCCAAGGAAGCCGTCGATGGTAGTCGGCTAAAGAGGCTGAAGCATCGTGCGACGACGGACTTCATCTTCCATGGCTGTCAAAGCCTCTTGCTTGGTGCATTGGCTATAGAGATTCACAACATCGGGCGATTTAGAAGCTGCCCCCTCGCTATCCCTTTGTGCGCCTCCCTCGGCGGGCTCGAACCTTGCTCACTGAGGGTCGCCGCCAGAACGTCAAATTGTCTGCAGAGCAGGGACCTGCCATCTAACGTTTTTTTTTGGTCACTTGGATACTTTGCAACTCTCTCATGTAATTGGCCACCAGATGCGTTGTTTTTATTTACGGATATTTTTGAACTTTGCGTTATTTCGGTTGGCAGTGGTGTAACTGGAAAGAATTAAGAGGGGACCATGGCATGTCAGAATGGTACAACGTCGACGGAGATGGGCTGAGCATTCAACAGTCCAATATTGGAAACCGGTCAATGAAGCTCATGTTGCCCCCCTGGTATATGCACATGCGGATGTCATTTATTTTCCTTATTTTCTTGGCTGCTTTCACCGAGTTTGACTGTTATTAACTTTGTCGTGGTGGGATTTCGTCAGTGGGTCGAGAATCCTGCTGTTGGCTCTGCACGTCTGTGTGTATATGGCCAACACCAACTTTCAGTGCGTGCGCGATGAAAAAAGAAAGCTAACACGTCAGAATTGTCATTTACAAGGGGGGGGACTTTTCCCTCTCTCCCCTGTAGGAATTAAAGCATGCTGGCGTGGTGTGCCTGACGATCATGGACAACGTTGCGCGGCAGGGCAAATCCGATAATTGATGCTGTGGCTTCGTACTAAGTTCCGACATACATTTGAGGCTGTCTACAAGGGCTGAAAGTTTGTCCAGATCTACAAGCTAGCTATCTTGGCATCGTTCCTAAACCGACTGCGAGCTAAGCCATCATGTCAATTAAAAAGATGTTGGCGGTGACTTTTTGAAGATGTACTCATTCAACCAAGTAGGGCCTGCATTTGCTGGCGGGTTTTCTTTTATGATGGGACCACGTTTTCAGGCTCTGCGAAAAAGCTGTTGGTAGCGCAACAGACTATTGGCCTGCTATTAAACTTGACAGGCTAGTAAAAGGGCGTTGATCTTCATCAGTGCCATTTACGAGGATGCACAATGCTGAGTTCGAGGATGGAGGCCCAAGTCCGTTACAGCCGTGGTGTGGCTTTCTGTAATTGCTGGTTGAGGGTGGGAGGTGCGTGCTGTGTGCTCACGACGACAAACAGGCGCGGATGCGGATGTACACAACGAGTGGGCTGAGATGAGACGAGCCGACCTATCGGTGCAGGGTTGAGCAGGCCATCCGGTCGACTGGAATAAGAGGCAAAAAGTGGCTCGGCTACCGATCTCATGATTCTTGGGCAGATTTTCCCCACGTGGTTATTCAGAGATCTGACTCTGGGGAAACGGATTTCATCGAGATTTGAGAAACGCACGACGGGGCGAGGCCTGCTTTCCTCCTCGACGAGAATGTTCCATGCATTTTTGGCACATCTGCAAGGTCTGCTACTTTTACGCAATATTGACCGATGACGACGACGGCTTGCTTACATGAATGTCACCGGCGAAAACAGGGGACTATTCGGCTTGTCCATGGCCATAATGACCGGGACGACGCTGATCCCCGGGCCGCGTTGCCCTTCTCTCCCTTTCCCGTGTTGTGTGGCCCGCATTGTACCACTATGCTCATGGAGCAGTGCACACACGTATGTAGGCACCACCCAAGTTACCAAAAAGACGTGAACCTTGGTCAAAGACACGGGGGGGCTTCACTCCCCCGAGCGCCATCTCGCGTGGCCGCCTCAAAAGCGCACAGAGAGCCCCATGTCCCCATGCGTCGCGTTACATGGTCATCTGCCGGGGACGTGCCTAAGCACTGAGGCTAGCGCGAGGGTGCGGACAATGGGGCCCCGTCAGTCTGATATTCCTTCACGGACTAGACCCCGCAGGCAGAGAGGCAAATGGCCGCACGAGATCGACAGATCCGGGGCCCTAGGCTAGGCTCAGTAGGGGAGGTAAATCTTTCTTCTCCAGGACAACCCGTGGCTGCAATTGTTCCCTCCTCTTGAACGTGCCGTCGTTGCTGCAGCGGGTCTTTGTTCCCACCCCGCCCGGTGTTATCCAAGCCCCCCCGTCAACTTCTGCCCGTCCCGTCACATTCAGTAAAACTTCCTCGGGTGCTTTGTTTTTTTGCTTCCACACACCCCCCCCGAATAAAAACAATAATTGCATTCTCCTGACTATGGTTCGTTGGCTCGCTCCCTTTGTGGGGGTGCCCCCGCCTAGGTTGGCTGCGGACACGGATGAGATGGGAAGCTGGGACGGCGACGTGTAGTTAGTTAGCTGGCCACCCTCCCTTTCCTTGGCTTCCCCCCATTCCCCAGCCTAACTCCTCATGGAAAGAGATAGCATCGGGGTCTTGGCGGAGAAGAGACTGTAGCTCTCCACACTGCTCCTCATTTGCTCAGGGCTGTATTGTCCCATGCCCGGCAGATTGACATGCGAAGCAGGTTGGTGGTCTGGCTTTTCTATTAAAGCCAACGGGCCGCTTCTGCCTTTTGCTTTTTTCTTTGATCGACACCCGCGGTTACGTCAAGGAAGAAGATTTGCTGAAATAAGATAGTATAGCAGTGGCAGCTTCCTGTTGCCGTTGCCGTATTTCGGACACCAATTCTTGATTATTGTGCCGTCATCTATTTCACACCCTCGTCCTTCCCGCTTCACACGCGACTTTTGTTCCACCATCACACCCGTATTTGGGGGCTTTTGTCTCGCATAGTCGACGGCTCAAGACCTCTTGTCTTGACCTTCAGTGGCAACCCGTTATTTCTGGGCTCCGCTGCCCCCTCCCCACGTTTTCCTGTCAACGTAATTGGAGACGTCTCCTCCGAAAGGCTCGCTGCCTACAACAAAAAAAAAAAGAGATCCGTCGCAACCAATTCTCTCCTCGACCGTCGTCGGTAGAGCAATCATGAGCGACGTAGATCGAGGCGAAGCCTTTGACGAAAAGGTATCGACTCGGCAAGTCGACCTGGTTAATGATCCAGATGCAGGCCTGTCAGAGGTTGAGAGGGAGGAAGCAGTGCGCAATTATCTTGTGGAATGATAAAAAGGAAAAAAAATGCTAATAATATGCTAGGATCGCAAACTTATGCGCAAGCTTGACTTATATCTGGTTCCATGGGTACGTCATCGTGCAAATTGTTCGTAATGAGAATTATTGGGCTAACGAATGCTAGCTTTGTTTCCTGTACTTAGTTTGTTTCCTCGACCGAACCAACATTGGGAATGCGAAGATTGCAGGACTTCTCACGGATATTCCCATGTCGACGACCAAGTTCAATGCAACATTGACTATTTTCTACATTTCATACGCTCTTTTCGAAGTTGTTGCCAATATTCTGCTGAAGAAGACCCGCCCCTCCGTTTTCATTCCCATAATTATGTGAGCAACCTATTCCCAGCCATATGATCCCCACATGAGACTGACTCTAGGCACTAGGATTCTCTGGGGAGCAACTATGCTGGGAATGGGATTTGTTAAGAATTGGTCCGGCCTCATGGCTGCTCGTTGGTTCCTCGGTGTTACAGAAGCCGGTCTCTTCCCAGGCATCAACTACTACCTGTCTTGCTGGTACAAACGATCAGAGTTTGGTGCTCGTGCTGCCTGGTTCTTCTCTGCAGCTGCTTTGGCCGGTTCATTTGGTGGCTTGCTCGCAGCTGCTATTGAGAAGATGGACGGCATTCAAGGCATTTCTGGTTGGGCCTGGATCTTTATCCTCGAAGGCCTCCTCACTATCATTGTCGGCGTTATATCTTTCTGGATGGTTCACGACTTTCCTGACCAGGCCAAGTTTTTGTCTGACGAGGATCGTCGCCGCGTGATTCTACGCCTTCAACGCGATCAGCAGGCCTCTGCCCAGCACGAGGAGTTTAAGATGAAGTACTTTTGGCAGGCTATCACTGACTGGAAGATGTACTGTGGCATGCTGATCTACATGGGCCCTCTAATGCCTCTGTACTCTTTCAGCGTGTTCCTACCCACCATCATCCAGAACATGTCCTTTACTGATAAGACTGCCGTTGTCAAGAACCAGCTTCTGAGTGTTCCTCCATATGCCCTGGCAGCCATCGTGACCGTCTGTATGGGTGTCTACTCGGACCGCATCAAAAAGCGTGGTATCTTCAACCTCATCTTTGCGCCAATTGGCATGGCCGGATTCATCATGCTGATTGCCTCCACCAACCCAGCTGTGCAGTACTGCGGTACCTACTTGGGCGCACTGGGCATCTACCCAACAATTCCAATTACCATCACATGGGTTGCGAACAACATTGAGGGTGTGTACAAGCGTGGTATCGTCCTCGGTTTCGTTATTGGATGGGGCAACTTGAACGGCGTCGTGAGTAGCAATGTCTACTTCAACTCACCCCGATTCTATGAGGGACACGGAACCGTCCTCGGATACATGTTCTTTGGCATATTTTGCGGTAGCGCCATTATGCATTTCTTTCTTGGACGGGAGAACAAGAAGCGCCTTAATGGTGAGCGTGATTATCTGGTGGAGGGCAAGTCGCCAGAGGCGATTCATGAGCTGGGTGATCAGAAGCCCGACTTTTTGTATACTCAGTAAAGAAGAAAATTGGTATATACTACAGAATTTGGGCGGACAGCTTTTGCTATTTCAAAGCCCAGTTTATAGGATTCCTAACATGGGACAGTAGAATGAACATTTTGGATATGCTTTGCTTGTTTGATTCTCAGGATTGTTGATGCGACGTGAGACGGCAGGTTGTGTGACAGACAGCATGATACACAATACTGAGAATGGACCTATGAACTCGAGTTTCTGACTCTAATACCCACAATAACGGAACAAAGGATTTACAATGGGCTTGTTGTTGGACCTGGGATGATTTTTGCACTAAATGCGCAGTAAGGCATGCTTGGGTTTTCTTTACATTAACCAGGCGAGGATCTACGTCTGCGCTAATAAGGGTTAAACAAGGCAACTGTATTTTCGGGTGTGGCGGCGATTAAGAGCGGCTCGGCACGTTGCTTAGCCTCTCCTTCATAACCCATGTCAGAACAAGACCCTAGTGCGCATGGAAATTTGTCTGATATCCATCTTTTGCTTTGAGAGCCCAGCGTTTGTTTTGGGGGCGGTCGATTGTAAAGTGCTGGTTTTGGCCACAATTCACAAAGAAAATTGCTGCAAAGCGGTGTCTTGATCGGCAACTAGGTGGCTTATCTGGATACGAGGATTTGATTTCCCGGAGGATTCCAGTTCCTGGGCGTTTCGAGTAAATGCGGGGGGTGGAATTGAGGCTCGGTGGGAGTGTGGCTGCTGCGTGTTGGTTGTAAAGGACGCCATTGCAGACAAGCTGAGCTTAGCGGTGGGACGCCGAGGTTCTCTGATTGGAGATCTCGATGACCCGAAAGGCGGTCGCTGCAACAATTCTGCAGTGAGCCCCTGATCCCTCCTCCAGCCCCGGGCACATGTCGGGGGTTTTTTTTTGTTGTTGTTGGCGTAATCTTCTTGGAGTACAGATGATTTAGAGCAGAACAGTGACGAGGGGGGCACCCAAATGTGCAGCATTTTGCGAGACAAGCCGCAGCCACATTGGCCCATCAGCCTATCGATTTGTGCCCTTGCTGAGATTGGCGCAATTAGAAGGTCTCGGGTAGAAAGAGGGTGGCTTCTCCCGAGAGTAGAAGGGGGACTGCATTTTGTGAGAAGTGAGATAATGGTCGAGACTGTCAGTTTCGTTGGGGGTCGGCAGGGATCGCTTTGTTTTCGAGTCTGTATTTGTGGCGGGTTTTGTGACATGCCAGCCCCCCTCTCCCCTTCTGATGGATTTTGGAATCAAGATGCAGGTTGATATAGAAATTGATTGCAGTAATTTAGGTTGGATCACCCACGTAGGCATATTCAATGACAAATGTGGACACGCGGCGTCGTAGGCATCTTCAGAAGATCATCCTAAAACTAGCTGGATCCTTTAGAAGAGCAGGCTGTAAATGCTGAGACCATGACGGAGCGCATTTATTAAAGCATGTAAGACGTAGAGAAGGAGGGGCATTGGTGCTGATTGGGCATGCGAGGAGTTGGTGGGTGGGTGTGCGTGCATGTGGGCAAACCTCGACAGCCTTGCTGGTGATGGGCGAGTGACAAAGGGACAAGTGCAAAGCTACCCGAAGCAACCGGAGAGATGCTGTCAAGCGTACCACGCGATGATGTATGATGTGCTGGGATCGTTCGTCAATTAGCGACTGCAACCTTTTTCTGTTGGAAATACCACCCTTTCCAGCCCAATAAGGCATCCTATCATCCCATGTCAGGTGAGAAGTGACAGGAAATAATAACAGTAACAATATCAAATGATGACTGCATGTTCATCTCGTCCAGTAAAATAAAAAAAGGCCCAAATGGCCGATCAAACCCTTTCACCTTGATTCGATCGCCATCCCCCCGACTCTGCGGCTGCGTGCAGTTGGCGACGGTCGTACAGCATCACCATCCTTCGCGTAGCCTTCGCCCGCTTCGCCGCACTCGACGGATTTGGTGCGAGACGAAGCTGCATTGTGATTCAATGCTTTTGCTAGCTCGCGGCCGCTCGCATTTCATCCGACTTTACCTTTGCAGCCTTTTTTTTTCCCTTTCTTTCTTGGCCCAGCTCTCCGAGTCTCACTCACCGGCCGACTTGTACGAACCTCTCTCGCACAACCGAATCTCTCGCTTGCCGCAGTCCAATCCATTTCCTCGAACCTTTGCTCCTGTTTTTCGCTAATATCCTACTTTCTTGGACGCCGGGCTCTGGGGGCTTTGATTCTTCCTTTGTTTTATCTCCAATACCAACCAAGCGGACTAGGGTCGCCCATCTGCGGCCTTCGCTGCCGGCTTCAGACGCATCTATTCCCAAACGCTCCCCGCGATTCCTTTGCATGAGGGACTCGGGGAGAGAGGAACAAGAGACGACGAAACCCGCCATAAATACACACTCGGTCGGTCCCAGGTGATACAGCTGCTGCCATCCTGGTCGCCGAATGCAATGACAGCGCAGACACTGCTCGCCCCACGAGCAGAGGCCCTGACGCCAGCTCAGAACAACACGCTGATGCTGTTGGAGCGCATAGGAGGCTCCATCAGCTTGGTGGCTGTGATTCTGATCTTCATCGCCTACGCTCTCGCACCGCGTGTGCGGAACGTTCAAAACACCTTCATCGTGTTTGCGAGCATCGCCAACATAGGCGCAAGCATCGCCAGCATCATTGCCCTCGATGGCTTGAACAAGGGGGTTGATTCATCACTTTGTCAAGGACAGGGCTTCTTGTTCCAGATGTGAGTAGTCTCCCATCCATGAACTTTGATTCGTTTGCCTCTGTCCTTCCATGCGTTCAAAACACTGATGAGATGCTCGTAGGTTCATGCAGTCCGACCCTTGGTGGTCTCTGGCCATGGCATTCAACGTCTTTCTCGTATTCTTCTACAGAACCAGTCCTGATGCTTTTCGAAAATGGTGGTGGCTCTACTGCGTCGTCTGTTACGGGGGCCCCTTTGTAATCGCTCTGACGCTGCTCCTGGCTAGGCAGCCGGGGCGCGGACGAATTTTTGGACAAGCAACGGTGAGTAGGCCCTAGACCACCAACGAGAGAAACCAAAAGCTGAAGTCTCGGGCTAGATATGGTGCTGGGTGGATAGAGATTGGGAAAATGTTCGCATCTACTCGTACTACATGCTGGTTTGGATTTGCATTGTTGGGTCGTTGCTATTTTACACTATGGTTGGATACCAAGTCTTTCACTCGAGAAACCGCTTGAAGAGTATTTCGGCCTCTCAAACTGGAGAAACAGGAACATATGACCAGGTGGGCGGTTGAAACAAACGAGAATGACGAAATTTACCTTTACTAACACATTCGTTGCAATAGAAACCCCGAGTGGATCTCCTTGTCCCAGCCCATTGCTTTTATGGGAGAATTATTACCGAAGTTCAAGTCGTCCAGTCGACCGTCTGCCCTGAATCCTTTCCGACCGAACCCAAGGCTGCTCACACACACCCGTCACCAATTGGCCCCTTGGATGACTCCCTGGCTTCGTCAATGCAACATGCGCCTCCACAATACCTCAATTATTCAACTGTGACTTGCTCACCCGCTAATCCTTCTGGCCGGAAGCACCCACTGCGCCAAATAATAAAAGCAACGAGAAAAGTGATATCTAAATTTGTGGTCGATGACCCTATCAAGCGAGCTTACCTGCGAACCAGCCTCCTCTTTGCACTGAGCGTGCTGGCGACATGGATTCCTAGCAGCATGAACCGAATCCATAGCTGGCTCGTCGGCGATTCGCCCTACGAGTATCACGTCGCTACTGCCGCCGTGCTGCCTTTGCAAGGGCTGTGGAACGCCGTCATCTTTTTCATCACCAGTCATCGTGGGTTGCGCGAAACTTGGAAAAATAGGAATCTTGAAATGCATGGGGGAATGGGGGACACTGGGACAGAAAGACCAGAGAGTATGGACATTCGCTCTGGGGGAGGGGAAAGTTTCTTGATTGATACGGAGTCTGGGAGTGACATCGAACTTAGAAGGATGGCAGAGGCACCGGGAAAAAGGTCGGCGAGTTTGTGACGGATTTGCTGGTCTTCTTTTTGCGTTTTATGAATTGGGGTTATGGCGAGGAGCAAGGAAAGGTGTTTTGAGGATGTTTTCTTTCTTTCTTTTTGTTCGTGTTGCTCGTGCTATCCACGTTGATGATGACCGTGCACGGCGTCTGGTGTTGCTATGGTGTGAGAATCAATTCTGGGAGACACCTATCTTGCGATGCAAGTCGTCTAAGTTGAAAATGTCAAATATCCCAAAGTCTCATCAAGTATAGGTTGAATGCGGGTAAACTAAAAAAGAGATCGGTATACCCTACGTTTTCTGACGATGTCGGCCCACTGAATAGCTAGGAGTTGATAGTCGGGGTCGGAGTTTCATTTGAATCGTAGTTTGAGCTTCCCTAGATCTCGGAATCCATGAGCCGATTCAGGTATTTGATCTCATTGACGTTGGTGATGGAATGAAAGAGAAACTCTGGGAATAGCTATTAGCATTTAGAAGACGGCAGATGATGCTTTGGAACAATTCAAATTGCTTTACCTCGGAATATGATGGTATACCTAGGGCTGAGAACATCCCAAGACTCAGATTCCGAGTCTGATGGTGATAAGTCGGCTCGTCTGACACTGTAGCGAATACCGATTGTGTTGGAGTCATCGAGCCACAGTATGCGGCCGGGGTCATCTCCATCCTGGTCTACAGTCGACTTAAACCAGTGCTTGGGAAACAAGAAGTCGACTTTTCCAAAGCTGACCAAAGTATTAGAGGCAATATCAACTAGCGATGGTGCGAGCGTCATTCTAAAGTCGTCTCCGATGGTGTCGAGGGCGATGTGCCCGTTTTCCATTCTAAATGGGGTCTCACAGCCATGGAGATGTTGCTTGCGCGGAAGTCTGGGGACAAGAAGATACGAGGAATACAGCGCTCTCAAATCTCTAAAGGATTGTGGGCAGTCACCAAAGTCACGACCTCCCAACGGAAGAACCCCTTCCAAGTGCCCATGAAACATTGTGGCATGGACAGGAGGGAGTGGAGCATCCGCCAATTCCCAGCGGACCCTCAAAGCACTGTTAGGATGGTCGAGGGCTTCCACAAGGCGTCCATGGAAGATTTTGACGATTGAGACATAGAAGAACCTGTTCACAGGAGCTGCTCGAGCGAGGCTTTTGGCAGGAAGATGGTTGAGAATCCCGTAGAAGATCTGCATTATGATTAGTTTGGCGGAGCCACTAAAAACACACCACTTACATACTTCATTTAGAAATGGAGACTCAGTGGAACATCTTAGCTGCATTGTAAATTTTGGTTGAGAGACCTCGAATGGAATAGAAGATGGATGACAGGACGTAAGTTGTGGGGGGGGATGGGATAGTGTTTCGTTGAAGGATCCGTTGAATAGTTAAACTTGTTTGATGGCGTAATTATGACGAGAGCGTGAGTAAAGGATGTCTTTGACTGGAAAGAATTAAGGAGTATATTTGTATTGATGGGATCAAACCTAGCTGCATCAGTTGTTTGCTTTACATCACAAAGAATGGGAACCGTTGTCACAGGTTTCTTTGACAATGCAGCCATGCCAATCAAAAATGTCTTTTCACTGTCTCCAATGTCTAACAAACTCCGTGCGCAAGTTTGACTTGAGTGTGGATGTCTTGGCTTTAGATAAACATTGAGTTTCTGAATTAATAGTTGTACCCAACGCATTCGATTTCGAGCTGCTTTGAGAGCCGTGATACTGCTCAGTGCAAGCTACGATATTACCGGTCGCATTTTATTGTGTATTATGTTGAGTGCATTCACTTTTAATATGGCACGCATACATGAAATAAATGTAAGAAGAGTCGAGGAGAAATAAATGTGGGGCGTGATGGTCCCTTTGCATGTTTGTGAATGTGATCAATTGTCTACAGATCACTCTCTTGCTGAGTGTGAAGACTCCAAAATGTGCCAGTCGTCTCTCCATATCGTCATGGGATAAAATTTGATACTTGTGAACAAGAGGCGCATGGCCCGACAGATTTTGCATAGCAGCAGTAGCATTAGCTAATGCGGCAACATGATTGATCAACCTCATTATTTTTTCTTTTTGTTATCAGATTGACTTTGATGACCACACACTTTAGGTAGCGACGGATGTATGTATACTTGGCTTGTCCAATTTTATTGGCTGGATCTAGGTGACAGAGAAAAGTCCCCGAGGGTTAATAAGTAAGCCTCAAATTCGATGACGAAAACTTTCACTTTTCCACGCGCCAAGACGATGGAACGAGCGGCCCGAATCGAGCGTGCCAGCAAGGATATTTCATTTTGGGAGTCAGCCCGAAACTGTGGCTAGCTGCCCCAGACCAGACCCATTACGGCTGACAGGAGAACTCCGTACAAAGTGGGATACGACCGTAAGCGGAATACCGCTCCCACAATATTGGAGCGATTGCCTAGGGTTTGATCAGACTAGGAGTTGTCTATTGATTCTCACGCCCCACTTGAACCATCTGGAAGCATTTGCCGCGTGTCGTCGGCGCACTAACTAGTTGCTGCTATTCCCAGAAAACTCAGCCCTCGAGACAAGTGGCAACGGGCCGGATTAGCCAGTACTTAAACAGAGCGTGCTGCGCCTGGTGCATCGGAGTCGCCGCCGAGTGCGCCGTCTCGTCTGAAGTGCCCGAGACACCCCACTCGAGTGGAGCAAAATACGATAGTTTGCACAATTTAGCGGAATTTTCAGCATCTATCGCACCATTTTGTTGACCAAGTCACTAGTCTTATCAGACAAGTTCAAGCTAGATTGGTTGTGTTGCGAATGCACTCGAGATCCTATCCAAGTGATATCTCCACTCATTGGCTACCTCCAAAATGCATTCACAAGCCGGTGTAGAAAGATATATAAGGATGGGGACCAGCAACGAGTTCAAATGGCCTGAAAACCAGATCCAAAATAAATCATCTATCACAGCTTAAAATACAGAACCAGCTCTCAATTGCAATGGACACCTCTTTCAGCCACCCTCTGCGTTCACTTGGAGCACCTACAACCCTTTCCAAGTCTGTTCTTCATCCCCAGCATGATGAAATTGAGGCCCAGGTCAATAAATATCTCAGCGATACATGGGAGTGGCCTTCTACAAGAACACGGCTGGGGTTCTTGAGCTGGAAGCTGAGCGATACCGCTCTTCGTATGTTTGCTACTGGAGATTTTGAGCGTGTTAAACTTGCATGCGAACTCCTTCTCTTGGGTTTCCTCATGGATGGTGAGTCTAAGATAACGCCAAAAAAAACACACATATATTCATCCTTCTAACATCCCAGTAGACTGGTTCGAACATCAGAAGCCTGAGGATAGCAGTATGGTTGTCCTACGCCTCTCTACTCTCCGCGATGCCCCCGAATGCTTTACCCCCCTGACCAATATTGAACGAATGCACCACTCTATCTTCACTCGTATTCTCGCACAAGGGCCCACCGTCAGCTCCTTGAGGAGACGCAATGGAGGTTCACTTGAACAGCGCATTATCGATCAATACGTCGAAATGCTCTTCTGCCACTGCGACTCCACGCGTGGTGATATTTATTCCTTCCAAAAGTATCTAGCATATCGCGAGGTCGACTTTGGCATCAATATCTGCTCTACGATTCTATACTGGACCGAGAATATTTCCCTCTCTCCAGAAAGGATAGAGGTGCTAGCACCTCTCGAGAGCATCGCCAATTACCATGTTATGATACTGAACGACATATTCTCATTTGACCGGGAATGGAAAGCCTATGAAAAATGCCCCGAGGCCGCTGTAATGATGAATGGGGTAAGCATTCTGGCTGCAGAGACTCATATCGGTGTTGAAGCAGCAAAGATTTGGTCGTACTCCCTTGTGAGAACATGGGAGCGTGAGTTCCAAAAGATGGTCGCTAAGCTGGAGGAGAATGGGGATGCGAACACAAGCGAGATGAGGAGGGCGATAGAAGGAATTGAGAGGCGCATGACCGGTGCAGAGGAGTTTTACTGGCAAACAAAGCGATATCTTTGAATTGGTAATTGATTTTGGTCCATTGGAATAAGGGCTTGGAGTTTGGGAACGGATTAAATCTTTGGTTAGCGATGGAAAATTGATAGTGATATGGAATAAAGCATTGGTTTAGATTTATGAGCATCATTGAAATATCCCTTGATCAGCTGAGAGCAACAAGATGCTAGAAATTTATGTTCTGACTTTTTAAAAACACTGACAACAAAATCTAATCGCATTAAATAAACGTCTGAAGATTGATTCTCGTTTCATTACAAAATTATAATCACTATCTAAGCCATTGTACTGAGTCTAATACAGTGAGTGGTTTTTCCCCGGCAAACACCAAAACGCCGCGCACCCAAAGCAAGTCGTGTCATGATCAAAGAAAACCCTACATCTACTTTAAGCGCAAGACCTCTGGTCCTTGTTCTGGGCATCTCTAACTGCAGCATCTACTGCATCAAGCAGATCCAAATGGAAGTACGGGCGGTCGACGCCATAAATAGCCGCCATTGGCTGGCAATGGTCAGATGGAGAGGGTGAAAACGCCCTCTTTGTTTCAACATCTGAGCATTCTGCCTCAGTGTGATAATCTCCAATGTCTAAAGACTTTTTGCTTTCAATAATCTTATGAATCTTCACTTCTGCTTCCAGATCCATCTCCCGGTGGGGGGTCACGGAATCGGGGTCTACCTCACTTGACGTAAGAGTTGCCGCGATTGAGTACATCGGAGTCCACTTGCCAAGCGCATCGGGATTTTTGGCGGTTGGGAATCCAAAACCAGCGGTAGCGAGAGCGCGGCGAGACCAACGATTGTACACACATGCAAAGTGCCACTCAACAGCATCGGGAGCTGAGTAGCGGTCAAGCGAGTTTCGGAGGTCAATTAGTCCTTGAATACAGGTGACATCGAGGTTGTTAATGGCAGAAAAGTCGAGGACGACTGCACGAAGGTAAGGAAGGTGGGCGTCCTCAGGGTTGTGCTTTCTTGGACCTGGATCATTCCATAGTCGGTCAGACTCCTTCTCAAAATGTTCCTCGGTCATGCGTTGCGTGTTTTTCATGATGGTTTCGAGCAAGGTATCAATATGATAAGCCTGATTTGTATAATTGTATGCTTCGTGGAAGCGGTAAATGAACACGCCAGGGTACGGAGAGTCAACACAAATGTCGGGGTTTGAGGCGTCTTTGCGATCCAAAGGTAGAAACACTTCACGGTGGCTATGCTCCTTGTCCAAGGCAGTGAAACTTGACTTCCTGCTCATTCCATGATGTTGATCTTTCTCGCCAACAACTCGGTGTGCTTGAACTCGGCCAAGGAATTTTCCCCTTGTCCTGGCCATGCGAGCAAGTAACAAGGCAATTGAGAGGGCTGTTCCAACGTAGATAGCAATTTCAAGGGATTCGAAGATGGCCACAATGACGCAAATGATCCAGATGCCAAACTCAAAGGGCGATAATTGCCAGTAAGAGAAAACTTTCTTGGGTGGGGCAACAAGGTTGCACACAGCGTGTAAGATCAACCCAGCAAGCGCTGCCTTTGGGATGAAGAAAAAGACGGACGTCAATGCATACAAGGCCAATACCAGCATCAATGCGCTGAAGGCACCTGCCAGAGGAGTTTTGACACCAGCCTTTGATAGAACGGCAGACGCCCCAAACGAGCCTGTGCAGACATATCCGCCCACAAACGGGCTGAACAGGTTGGCTGTGCCTAGAGCCACAATCTCCTGAGAGGGATTAACGGTGTAATTGTACTGTCGACCCATTGCTTTTGCGATCGCAATATGCTCGATGACCAAGATGATGGCAACGGCTGGAAGCTGAGGAATGATGGCCTTGATTAATTCAAGGCTCGGGCTGGGTACGGAAGCACGCTGAAAGCCTGGCAAATGTTAGATGAATAAGAATGAACTGGGGAAGAGTAACCTACCAGATTCAATCTTGCCAACAATTCTAAACTTTGCATCAGCGGAAGGGAGGCCTCTGTTGACCAAAAAGCTGATGAGGGTAAAGAGAATCATGACAAAGGTCATTCTCATGGAGGAAACATATGTCCACGTCCTCTTCAGTTGTGGATGGCGTTTCTCCATAAAGGTGCAAAAGTCCCTGATTGCAAACAGCATTAGAAGCGAAGTGATTCCAATAGCTGCATCTACTTTTGTCTCTGGCAATGCCTTGAATGTATTGATAAAAACTTTGTAAGGAGCTTCCCGGGTATTGACGCTAGAGATGCCGAGGGCGCTAGGGATCTGGGTCGACATGATGGTAATGCTTGCCGAAGTTACGAAAGCGGAGATGGGGATGTAAGGGATGAATTCGATGATCCAGCCGAGTCGAAATAGTCCAAAGAAGAGCAAAACAGCTCCGGAAATCAAGCTAAGGGCGTGGGCGATCTCTTCGTTCGAGTACTTGTCTGGATGGGAGCCGTTGACATGGCCGATGACCTGGCCAACCAGAAGGGAGCCGACGGCGGTTGTCTGTAATAGGATAACACATTAGTTAAAAGGTTTCCGCGTTAAACGGGTGTTTAAGCATACACCAATCACAATATCTTTAGAAGTACCAAAGACCCAATAGCAAACAGCCCCGGTGAAAGATGTGTAGAGGCCATGGGCGGGTGTCAACTGGGCGAGGAGGGCATATGCCATGGCTTGCGGAACAATGACCAGGGCAATGGTAATGCCTACATAATTTAATGAGATTATTCAGCCCGAGCATAAAAAGTGTCGATTCAGGAGATGAGCTTACCAGCAATAACGTCACCGACAAGCCAGTTGAGTCCGTATCTGGGGATCCATGCTGCACTGGGGAACAAATCTCGGGCATATTCGATAGCACCATCCTTGGTAGGGGTCAAGTCTTTGAAGAACTCTAGAATTGTTGGCTCTTCCTCCAGGTAGATGTCAGCAGGAGCAATTGTTTTCCTGGCACGGTCATCAAGATCCTGGGGCAGCAGAGAGTAGCGTTCATTGACATCAATGCCAAGAACCTTCTGGGTAATGAACTGGGAGGCTTTCTGGGATGCCATTTTTGAGATCACTCTGGGTAAAACACTTATAAATCAGTGCCATGTGTCCTTGGTGAACAGGGAGTTGCAGAGGGACAACAAGATTAGATCAAGACGGAGCGAGAGCAAGATATACAAGACGTCGGCGGCCCAGACAAACCCCATGAACCCGCCGAGCGGGAGATTCAGACGGACTCAGATTAAGAGACAGAGGCCCCGGTTGGTGGAGTCAGTCCACTTCACCGGCAACTTGATTCAGGAGGAGAGTGTTCACGTCGGCCATCGCTGGAGTTTCAGCCATGATCGGCCTGCGGGAAGCCGTTGAAACGACCCGGTTATGTGAGATAGGCCCGGGAGTCGGCCGATGAGGCCCAGAGGCCATCTCGGTAGTAACAAAACCAGGGCAACGCGCCTCCGCGACTGGCTGATTGCTGTTTTGTTGGGTCCATGGGGCAGGGGGGAGGATGTGCCAGGGTAGATTTTAAGCATCTTTTTTTACAGTGTTTCTGGTCAGCACCATGGGTACGGGTGGGTACAGTCCGGGCACAAATCGCATGCTGTACGCGGTGAAGGCCCTGAAGTGGGAGGGACGAGGGCCGCTGACGGAGACTCGAAGCGGAACCTGTCGGGAGTCGGCCGGCGAGCTCTGTTGTGGTTGCGGTGTAGCGGCGCCACACCCGCCACGAGGCGCCACCAGCCGACCGAAGCCTCTCCGCGCTGGAATTGACAGCGCCCAGGCCGGCCCGAAAGCCGCCCCGCTCGCCGAGTCGCCGACTAAATGATAGCGCCGGGAGGGAATCGGCCTCCAGCCCAGCCACGGCTGCTCGCTCTCGATCCAACATTATTAAAAGACGTCCCCGATCCCCGACTTCCTGTCTTCCAGCGCGGGTCTATTTCGTATCTTGACCGTGACTAATTTCCATTCTGGGCCCATTTCCGGTCTCATGGCGCCACAGCCGCCTGTCACTAGGGAGAACGCGCACGTCGACATTCCAATGACATGGGCGACCTTTTTTATTTTTTTTTTCTGTCCCAGGTTTTGCCCTGTAGTCGCGCATGAGCCCTGAAACTGGACAGGTGAGCGAGACGGGCACGCAGATCTATGGCCCTGTTTGATCGACAGTGTGTGTATGTGGAAACTGCGCGAAAGCTTGGATCATTCAGAGCAAAGGACATCGAAAAAATTTCTGCACACGGCAATATTTGCGACAGGATAGAAAGACTTCACCGGATATGGTCTCCCGAGATGACGCGTATACTACGCCGAGGACCGATGAACTGCCATAACTCTGCACCACCTCGCCGATCTCGTTCTGGCTAGCCAGGTCGCCGAAAGATTCATCTGAATAGGTCAGCGACGACTTTCTAATTCATCCTCCCATATCTGCTCCCTCTTAAGCTTTGACTGTGGCCGGGTGATCCCGACCACGGGCATTCCCGCTCTCCAGCCAGCATTGGTGTGAATTAATGGGAGGCTTGTTATCATGGTTACAGTCTCATCTGCGTGTCCTTCACCACGTTCCTCTCCTGTTCTATCCTGCCATTCAATTTCCATCATATTTCTGGCTACTGCAAACTACACTTGACGCTAATACGTTGATGCCAAGTCGCGTTGGCCAGTAAGTGCAGTATATGCATGGATCTAATTGCTCGTTCCTATGACTCGATGACTCTTCATTAATCCGAGTATACTAGTCACAGGCCATGAAAGAAACGCGAGTGAATGCATCGTCTTGTTCTTAATCCCTCTGAATGAAGGCCAGAGAGCCATGAGCGAATGTATCTCGAGGGCGAACTCATTAATGGACAACGCCCAAAAGTGACTTATCAATTCGTGATCATGGAATTTGGCACAACATAATCATGGCGAATAATGCTAGCGTTTCTGTTGAAAATAAAAGGAAAAATCGACCTTTTTTGGTGTTGCTCCCATTCGAGCTCAAGGTGAAACCTGCACGCAGGGCCCGCGCCCGATGTCAGAGAAACTGCAACATCTTCCTCATGTCCTGCATGAAACGTCACTATTCGCTAGGCTTTCATAGCAACAACTCCATTGATCAACTCCTAGTTGCCTATCAATCAGCATCGCATCCGTGCTCTGAGGTGGACAAGGAGTTGTGGCCCCGCCGAGGCGTTTTGTGCATTTGATGCGAGTGGTTCGTTCCTGGTTCCCCTCCCCCCACCCAACCTGATGCATCACAACCGTTGGAGCCATCCCCCAGGTAAAAAAAAACAAAAAAGACTGATATCGTCAACCTTACCCAAAACGATCCGTCAAGAATTAGCGTAGTCCCTTTGCAAGCAGTTATACGTAACGAACCGTGTTTGAGTCGGGGAGTTGAGAACCATTTTTGAAGTCCCCGATGTGATTCTTCGAGTCTAGGTCTCATCCCGGCATGAACCAGAACACCCTAGTGCCAGGCGAAACATTCCGTGCATAGCGCGCGAATTGAGTGGCGGGATGGAACTTTCTATCCAAGTGAAGTCTCATGACACGCACTTTGCCGAAGGGATGTTTTACCTAACTCCGCCTTTCCCCATCATACCGATGCGACAACAAAATGACGGCACGATTGAACAATTGTGGATCTGAGTCAATCCGAGCGGAAAAGCGGCTCCCAAATCATGGCCAGAAATAGGTAAGAGAAGCAGTATGTCTTGAGTTCTCCACCAGATCTCCAATAGAATAGCTCTATCCAGGATAAGTTCCGATCTCATTTCCTATCCCTTATGACCAATCACTTATGCGTTATCGATCTGCAAGCCCGGAAAACAGTGTTATTTCCGGTTTACAAGGCCCATGACCAGATGGTCTAGCTCTTTCTTTCTAAGAGGGGAGCCACTGACCATGTTCTGGGCGCGACATATGCCATCACTGGCATATTTTACGGAAGTCTCGTACTGAGAGCCAAGTTCGTCAACTGGCACTTTCATCTCAATTAATGCGACAGTATTTGAGGCGAAATAAAATTTGCATGTGCCATCACACCTTGCTTTCGCTTCGATACGAGTCGTCCTCACTTAGTATTTGAAACAATACCGTGCAGGAGGGTCCACATTTGCTAAGCAAATACGCCCGCACAGCCAGATTTAACGATACGAGAATCAGTAATTTTTCGTAATACCAGGTGCGGCTCGGCTAAAAGGGAGTAGACTGTAATAGACTCACTTCTTCTTTCGTCGCGTTCTGATATCTCAACCCCGTTGTATCTTGCCTACCCTAGAATAGGGTCAGCTCACAGTTTTTTCAGCAAAAAGAAGCAAAAGAAAAACGTCATTAATATTTAAAATATAACGATTTGTACGAGCTCTGCTACTATTTCTACAAAGCAACGTATGATGAATATGGGAAACATCTAATTACTGAAGAATAGACAAATTGCAAATTATACCAATAATTAGCTTGAGGCCTACACCGCTTACATAGCCCGAAATTTGATGCCTCAAAAGAACATTCGCTTCATTTGTGCGCACATTTTGTCCATCTGGGGCCCAGCGTCCATCATACTGAAGTGATTTACACCCTCGAGCACCGTGACCACTAGCCTATCCCTGTCGAGTAAGGAAGCCCAGCCATCCGCGGAGAAATCAGTGCGGTCATTGATCAACCAAATCATTTCTCGAGGGTCACCGGGCCGAATCTCCGGTCTAGGGCCATTGGGATCCTTGCACACTCCATCTGGGGCATATATAATGAGTGTTTTGGGTGCTGGACCCAAGGAATTTGGCCAAGCGATTGGCTCATATTCATCAAGCATGTTGATAAAGGCATCAAAATGTGGACGCAGCCACTTCGGAGTAACCGATCCAGCTCCGAAAATACCCAGTTCTTGAAAGAAGTCGTACATGCGGGCAGGCGGGTTTTGTAGACCAATTGGGTTAGGAGAGTCGATTAATATTAGGGATTCAACAACCTCTCCGGAGGAGACGAGCTGCCGCGCGGCCTCGAATGCGCAAATGCCCCCGGCACTCCACCCGCCTAGATTATATGATCCGCACGGCTGTCGTTTCTTAATCTCGATGACGAATTTTGTAGAAAGTTGTTGAAGAGTGCATTTGGACAGGGCCATGGCCTCTGGCGTAGTGCGCCAGGGACAGTTTAGCCCATACACTGCCACCTTTGGATCAATTTTGGATACCGTGGCATATGATGAAGCAGAGCCCGATCCATCAGGAAACATGAATAAAAAGGATTTTGCCGACTTTGGCGACCCTTGAAGCAAAACCGAAGTTGCATGGGGTGCACTATTGGTAATATCATTCTGAGGAAAGTTGTGTTGCCGAGTAGGAGGAGGTAAAGTGGGCTCAGACGGTTTTGTATCTCCTCCCAGAATAGAAGCGATGGCAATTTCGACCTCGGTTAGAGTTTTGTTTTCTCCAAAAAGAGTCGAGGGAAGCTCAACATCAAAGATCTCACTGAGCCTTCCTAGAGCGGTGAGTGCAAGTAAAGAATCGACACCAATTTCGTCTAGATCAGTGGAACCAGAGAGTTCCTCGATTTTAACCCCCGTCTCTTCGGCAATAGTGGAACGTAGAAGTAGAACGTAGTCCAAAGCCTCGCTCTCAGATGCGAGGGATGTTTCCGGTGTCGAAGTTCCTGATTCTCCTCCACTGCTAGACACATTGGTGCTAGAAAGAGTTGTCCCGCCCGTCCCATCCCCGTAGAGCTTTTCAAGGTCTTTGACAGTTGGACAGTCGATAAAAATTGAAGGAGGAATATCAAGGTTGAACTCTTCTCGTATACGAGCTATGATTGTTAAAGATAGGAGTGAGTCAAGACCATGCTCAGCGAACTCGGTATCTGGCTTCAGATCTCCAATATCTACGCCAGTTTCTTCGGAAATGATGGCCAATATACTAAGGCAAATGCTCCCAGATGTACTTAAACCTAGGCGAGTAGTTGTGGGGGACGGATTGCTTTTCTTGGAAGGTGGTGCTGTTGGTATCTTGGGCCTCGATTCTTGAACTGAGCGCGGGACTTGAGTGGGGCTAGACTGAGCCGGCTTGTTTCCTGCAGTGCGCAGTCCATCCAAAGCGCGGCGCGGTACTCCCAGGAACTTTCACTGTTAGAAGTCTATCTTTGTGTCGTTTAAAATCAACGTACCTTGATTTGTTCGATGAAAGCAATAATCCGGTCACCATCAAATATATAAGTATCACCAGAATATAAGGTGCCCTCAAGCAGCTGCATACGGTTATAGCAGTGATATGTCTTGCCGTATTCAGGTTTGGAGATTATCTTCATGCTTTCCCATTCATTGTTGAGAAAGACTTCAGCCTTGGGATGGGGACTGTCATTCCCGTTCATGATAAAGCCGGCAACTCCACCAACACTGTCCATCCATTTTGGATTGAAGTAGAAGTCTTGATGGTCCACTTGAAACTTGACAGTCGAAACAGCTTCAAGCTCATTGCTGTCTAGAATGACTTCTGTCATTCCTTGATACTCAGAACTGTACTCCACAATATTTGAGAAGAGTCTGTAGACGATGGCCCGCTTCATCCGATGAGCCTCTCCATTATCAACAGCATTACGGAGAGCATTGATTCTGCTTTTTACGAGGTAGGCGTTCCTTTTCCACTCCTTCTCCCAACTTTGAGTGGGCATCAAATTGAGAGCGCAAGTTGCATGCTTGGCAATCTTCTTGCCGTGTGCATCGACACTGATGATGGAAACTTTGACTGTATTACTGGCCCATTCTGCGACTGCTGACACCCTATAAAGTTGTGATTCAAGACGAGAATTATAGACGAGCGGCTTCTCAATTTCCATTTGAGAAACATCCATTCCCATGGCTTTTGTTGACATCGAGCGCTGCTCCATAAAATAAGCTGCTAGGTGTAGGGTAACATCTCCCCATAATGACTTGCGGTGTTAGCTCGAAACTGAAAACGAAGATGGGATTATTAAGAACATACCGAGGGGCAAAGCTCTGCTCCATTCACCTTATGACCAGTGAATATCGGTAGCAGTTTGGGGTCGTGAACATCTGATTCAACCAGTATTGTAGATTGTTCATCTCCATGATACTCCTCAATAACTCGCTGGAGAGATGGAGAAATTTTCTTGAGGGATTTTGCGATCTCTATAGGCATACTTTGAGTTAGGCCTGTGCTTTCACCTTTGTTCAAGCAAAAGTCATTGCGGTACATGATCCAATAGTTTTTGAGATCCCAGCAATAATGTGGCATCTCGATCACGGCATTGGCGTGCTCAAAGTCTCGATGGTACTGGTTCCAATCGATATCAAAGCCTTTGAGATATAGAACTTCAAGAGTTGAGGTCAAAACCTTCCAAGGATCGGTGTCCTTTCGTAGAGTGGCTGCTGTGTTGGACTTGCTGCCTAGGGTGCCTTTGATCATCCCTGAGCAGATAGGGTGGGACCCGATTTCAAGCCACACTGTATTTTCGTTGACCATTTGAGAACTCGATGCTTCTTCAAGTGCACCTTGGAAGTTGACCGCTTGACGGCAGGCCTTTACAAGATAGGAACTATCCAATGTACCACCCTCAGTTACTACTTGAGAGAGTAGGGGCGATATATATGGAATGGATGGGGCCCTGAAAGTTACCCTGCTGGCTGCAAACTCAAGGTCCTTCAATATCGGGTCGACCTGAGAGGAGTGGAAAGCAAATGGTATACTCAAACTCGCAGTCTCGTGCCCTGCTTCTTTGAAGACGCTCTTGAGATGGTCAATTTCCTCAGCCTTGCCACCGATGACATTACCCGTTGGCTGATTGAAGCAGGCAGCCTCGGCGCGTAATCTCTTATAATAGAATCCACTTCTTCTTTTGTGGTTTTGACAGCCAACATGGAATGAGTACCGGACTTGCAATGATCTTTGAGAAGCTGTGCTCGGGTGCCAACCAGGTAGATTGTGTCAGCTGCCGAGAGAACATCAGCTGTGAACAATGCTGCGTATTCGCCCAGACTGTGTCCAATTGCAAGGCTTGGTTTGACTCCCCAGGATTTCCACATCCGGGCTAATGCCATTTGTATACAGGTGATGGTAAGCTGTGTGATGACAGGGTCATTTGTCTCTGTTTCGTTGCCGTTCTGGATAAAGCCGAGAAAACATGGAAATCCTTGCCGCTGGGAAATGCTGCTGAAACGCTCTATATCCTCTCTGAAAGATTTAATATGAGCAAATAGTTCTTTCCCCACACAAGAATAAAATGAGCCTTGGCCAGTAAAGACAAATACTAATTTTGGAAGTTTGGTAAGGAGCGGGATTGTTTTTGGCTCTATCGTGTCCAGTTTCGATCTTAGCGATTGCAAAATAGAAGTTGCATCACTTCCAATTGCGGTAACACGGTACGAATGTTGAATTCGCCTTGCTGTTGTCGTGTATGCTAGATCAGATACTTTGATCGTCGGATGAGCCTCAAGATGACCGATAAGAGCTTTCATGTTGCTCTTGAGAGAATTTGCTGTCTTTGAAGATAGCGCAACCAAGTGGAAGGTTCGGGGATCTTGGCCTTTCTCGTTCTCACGTAGAGGGGCATCCTCGAGGAGAATTGCAGTATTGCCTCCCGCAGCACTGAAGTTGTTTAAAAACGCCAATCGCTTGCCACTCGGGGTCTGGTTCCGTAACCATGGCGTTGGCTTAAAAGCAATGTTGACGTTTCGCTCCTTCAGATCCAGAGGGTAATTGTGATTAATCTTTGTCTTGATACCACAGTGAGGTGGGATTTCGTTGTGCTTCATCATCATCAGAACCTTGATCAGCGATGACACACCAGATGCAGATTCAGCATGTCCTATGTTGGCCTTTGCTGAGCCAATATATAAGGGATGCCGTGGCATGCGCTGATTTTCGGGCACAAAAACGGACAGCACTGAGTTCATCTCTGTTGCGTCCCCTGCTTGCGTGCCTGTGCCATGCATCTCGATATAACTGATATCAAGTGGATCTACTCCAGCGTATCGGATTATCCTCTTGAAAACCGAAATTTGATCGCCTTCGTGAGGTCTAGTAATACTGTCGGTTTGGCCGCAATGATTTGTCGTCGCACCAGAGATAATGCCGAAAATGGGGTCATTATCCATCTCGGCATCTTCCAGCCTCTTTAAAATGACTGACCCCACCGCATCGGCTCGACAGTAACCGCTGGCATCATCATCAAATGTATTGCAATTTCCTATCAACTCTTTGTTAGCGCGTGTTGAGTTCGGTGGAAGAAAGGCTACAATACCAGTTGTGGTTAGGAAGTGCCCTCTATCTAGCCCGACAAAGTTATCGGGGTTGGTGAGAACATTGGTGCCCCCTGCTACCGCGGTATCGCATTCTCCTCTCCAGAGATAAGCACATGCTGTCTGAATAGCGGCAAAACTGGAAGAACATGCGGTATCCATGCTTAGACTTGGACCAGAAAATCTGAAGAAGTAGCTTGACCAAATGTCAGCATTTGTTATAAACAAAAACACTGCATTCTCACTGACCTGATTCTGCCCGGAACGAACGCTCTGTTTCCGCCAGGAATGAAATACGTATCCACATCCTGCCCGCTATTCACTTCTCTCCAGTCATCGCTAGTGGTACCAAAGAAGACGCCAATCCTGTCTTGTTGTGTAGAAGGCGTTCTATTTGGCACCATCCCAGCCATCTCCATTGCTTCATAGACCGTCGTGATGGCAAGCCTTTGAGCTGGGTCTGTATTCTCCGCTTCTCGAGGGGAAATGTTGAAGAATCTGGCATCAAAAAGGCCTGGTTCCTTGATCCAGCAGCCGTATTTGATGCGACTGGTATTCTTTCTCTTTCCTGTAGGATCATAATGTGCTTGCCAATTGAACCTGTCTGGTGGAATTTCCCTGTGTAGATCCTTGCCGGCCCTAAGCTGCTCCCAAAACTCCTCGTTTGATGCAGAGTCGGGAAATCGACCAGAATAACCGATGATGGCAATTTTCGAGTCGGAAAAATGGCCGCTTTGGACAGGTGTCACAGTAGGCGTAGATATCTTCTGAACTTCCACATTGATGTTAACTTCCCTCAAAGCTGCGGCAAGGATATTTGATGCATTGCTGGCTACAGTGAAGATCTTGCAATGTTCAATAGCTTGATCGCACATATTCTTAACCATGGAATCGACGACTTGATCCCATCTGACCTGCTCCTGGAGGCAATTTTTGACCACAGTTTCTAGAAGGCTCTTGTAATCGTCTGCAATTTCCGCCTGACCAGTCACAGGGGAAAGCAACGTTATGCAAGGTTTGTTAGACCTTAAAGGTTCAGCCTTCACGATATTACTGATCATATCCCTATCAAATAGGTGTTGGGCATGATATGGAGATTGAATAGAAAGCTCATGGGATTTTGCTTGGATGGAAGAGAGGAATGCTTTGAGTATTGAGGGGGGACCGCTGACAGTGATATGGTTAGGAGTGACTGCACTGATGTATGGTTTCCATGTTTGTTGAATATCCTTTAATTGTCAGAAAGAGCGCAAAGAAGAATAACAAGATAGCCAACTCACATGTGAAAACGCGAAATAGTTGATCTTTTGCTGAAAATCAGACTCCTTACCAGAGACTACTGCGGACCATGCATCGTCATCTTGACTGTTGCTCCCAATAAGATCATCTTTGATGACATAAGAGCTGAGAGAAGTATGGAATGCCATCACAACAGCTTCCAGGCCTGTCGGTATGAGTTCAGTAAGAGATCGAGAACAACTGACGGCCGCTGCTGCAAAAGATCCTGCACAGACACCAAGACAACATGTGGCGTGGGATGATGGATACTGTCGGCCATATCTACTATAAAAACTAAAGAGTAATTAGATAGGGTCACGCTAGAGTAGAGATGTTCCAACTTACTCCAAGATCTGGCCAATTTGACATATGCACAGAAGACAGAATTTGAGGATAGGTGTGCCATCCGTTTCACCCAGCTTGGACACTAGATCAATCAGCGTTGTGAAGCGAGGAAATAACTGTTGTCTTTGAGTGTTGAGATGACTGATCTCTTCCCGTATTCTGGCACTGGCTTGTTCTAGGAATGAAGATAACAAAGGGTTGTCGCGGATGTAAAGAAGGACCCGGAGATCGTCCTTAAATTCAACAGACAAGTCTCCAAACAGGATAATTTTGCATGACCCCATCTTTGTTATTAGAAGAAGTAATGTTGAATTCTTGATTTGATTTTTAATGCTTTTGATTGAGAATCGTATATTTTGCAGAGCCCAGCATGCGCTTTATGTTATGTCTTTTGATCACCGTGAGGCAGCGCAGTATGCCATCATGACTTAATGACGTCCGGATTGAGTCGTCCATGCAGACAAATTCAACCTATGAATAGAATGACACCTCAAAGATGTTCCCCAGAAAGCAGCACTGCCATGTGCAGCCTTCTTGGCAACATCAAGAGGCGGTGCTCGGCATCCGAGTCGCCGCCCGGGACCATGCCCCGAATAAACCGATGCCGAGATGATACTTGGCCCATTGAGAAATATTGATATTGATCCCTGTTCTAATAATAAGCAGGTTTTAATGGATAAAAGCCATCTTCGGCACCTGACATTTGAGACACATGCTGTTGGCACTCATCCAGATTGAGTAAGAATATCAGCCATTTTCAGGTACATTATTGTACGCAAAATTGCACCGCAACCATGTCGACCAAGATGGAGAAGTACTTTTCGGTTACTATATTTGGTTACCGAAAGGCAGGAATGGATGAAGATTTCTATCACGACTACGTCAGCCAAACGCACGCAAACCACCTGAAGGATTTGCTCATCAAGAACAAGATTGTTTCTTACCACATGGTCAGTAAATCTTAAATGCAGATCTCATCAAAATAATTCCATGGAAGTATGCTAATTTCTACAAGCAACACAACTCTACAAAGGGCCGCTCTTTGTTGAACCAGCTCTTCCCGGGCATTCCCTCAGAGAAGGTAGATGATTGCGACTGTGTTGTTCAGATAGTTTTCAGGGATGTCAATGACTACATCAGGGTAAGGAACGATGAGAAGTATCGAACTGTAGTCAATCCTGATCACGATGTATTCTCGGATCCATCCAAGACTAAGTTTGTCACCGGCTGGTTCGAATTCCACGTGGCTGGGGGAGAAGCAGTTTGAAGCATGGCCATAGCATTCGTTTGCTTTATTCCACATTTAGTAAGAATGAGAATTATAAATTGGATTGTTTAATTAAGACCCTTTGAGTTAAATTTTATTCTACGTTCTGGTTTTCTCTGCTTGACACGTGCTTTGATGAATCGGCCCTTATTGCAATACGCTTCACCCTCCACCGTCCTATCTCAAGCCACAACAAATCTACAAACGATGGGATCGAGTCATGCAGAAATAATCACAGACCCCCCAGCCTCTAGATATCTTTTGGAACATGCATTGTCAACACAGTCTACCTGAAAACGGAAATCTCTGTCTCCTAATCTTCACCTCATGGCGTCTTTTTGCTCGCCATGGGGGACGGTTGACCAACAAGGCCTAAAAACGGACCGATCCGTTGTTAGGGGTAAAATATTAGCAATTTCTCGCTCAATATTAACGAATAAGTCAATATGTGCGAGGGGCTAAACTGATACGGTTTTGGCCTTCTGTAAATGCTCTATCGCGGTAAGCAACGGTCGAGGCTGTAGATGATGTGTTGAATAGAGTTATTTCAGACACCGTAATTCCGTAAGACGTCTAACACCTAATTGGCAGCTGATACTAGTCTACTCTCTCAAATGAACTACGCTTGGGTGTCTTGGTTTCCACTCACGCACATAAGCTGGTGCCCAGCCGTGTAACCAAACCAGCCTTCCATGCGCTACTGAAAACTTGTTGTGACAAATGAAACCGGAATACTCAGGTGGTTGGTCAGTCGTATATGCAGATCCACGCAGACTTGGTGCAACTCCCTTCCTCGCAGGGACGCCAAACCCTCATCGTCCCAACTCGGTGTGAATTACTCGTCCGTTAATCACGACACTTTGTGTAATCTAGATACTGATATATTGAATTGCAAGGGTTACAGCATTTACAGCATCGCGCATGAGAAAAACTCCACTAAGCAGGTAGCTAGGAACCTGCAGCCCCCCACGGAACAAATCAATAGAACATGCAGATGCACCGACCCCTGTCGTCCTGGGGGTCCCTTGCCAACCTGGAGGCAAATTTTGACAATGTCTCAGTCGAGACTCGCGCCCAGTTCGTATCCAAGCAATGCACACCATTAGAGTTCTGACTGCTCATCTTCGCTCAAGACCTTGGGCTGTAAGCAGGTCGCTTCGGCGTCCGATTCTCGAAACAACGCTTCCACCAGCCCAACAAGCCTCTCATCACATATTTCAGGGGAAACCTTTTCAACGATGACACTGACTTGATCTTGACCAACACCACGGGCGGAGAGCGATGGCTGTGAGAGGCCTAGCCCCGCCACCAGCTTACCCACACGTCGCGCAACCTCAAGAGCGTCAGCCTGACTGTCACCACATCGGGGCTCGCCGCCCAGTATGGGAAAAAGACGGGCAATTTGTTTGGCCGCCACGGCGTTATTTTCTGCTTTGTGACGGATGACAGGCTCTAGCGTAAGGCAGCTAGTTTCACCATCTATGAGCCTCAGTCAGCATCTCTCAAAAATCCTGACAGAATGATGGAAATCTGGAATTAAGGTAGGGAGATCTTGGAATACGATGCGCCACCCCGTTGTACTAACGTTGCTGAATGATGGAATGGATGGACATGGCCGCTTTCCAGAGCAATAATGGATGCCAACTGTGTGGCGATTCCCAGGAACTCGAAAGTGACACTTGGAGAGAGAAAGGTTTGTGACTCACGAGGAATGTTGTACGAGCTTCCAATAGCATGGCCCAGGGAATGCGACAATCCCATTCCTCCTCTGAAATTGGAGCCTCGGAGTCCTGAACTCGCAAAAGCAGCAAGCTGAAGCCTCGTTGTAAGATCATGGCCATCATCTGATCCGTGGAGAGTCTTTGCTTGTGGTAGTCCTTCCACCAAACCGGCGAGCGCCCACATAGCGAGGGCCTTCCAAGGCATCTCCGAGGCGTGTGGATGGTACATTGTCTCGATTGCATGATCTATGGCACGCATGCCTGTCGATACCCAGAGTCGTTGTGGAGTGAATCGTGCGAACGTGGCGTCATAAAAAATGGTGGCCACTCCCATGGATGGATGCATGAACCCGACCTTGGTGCCATCTCGGCGTGTGAAACCACCACCTGCAGTACACTCAGCCGCGCTAAGAGTCGTAGGGATTGATATGTGTGCAAGGAACTTCCCGGTGCTTTCGTGTATGCGGAAGCATATTGTCTTGGCTGAATCGATAGGCGACCCGCCACCCACAGACAAGACCGTGTCAATGGACTCGATCTGGGCCACGAGCCGAGTAGCTTCATCTACTCCGTCTTCTTGGCCATGCTGCCTGATACCGCTATAGGTTCCGGCGTGGTGTTGGCCCAAAAGGACTTCAAGGTTTTGGACCAAGGGTGTGTTGGTAGAAATGGATGTTCCGGTGACAATGAAGACTTTGGAGGACGCCGATGGCAAAACGGCTAGTAGATGTTTATCGACGCACCCTGCGCCGTAGTATAGGTGCTTCAAGTGAGACTGGGGTTTCCACAAGCCGAAAAGAGGAGAATCCGTGCATGCCGTAGCCATTTTGAACGAGGGAACATAGTATTCAGGACGATGTATGCGATTTCAACTTCAAATCCTTGAAAGAAAGTAGTCTGTTGCGCAGTATTTCTACCTATTGAGCGGTCAAGCTTGGTGTGGCTCACAATGTGACAATATTACATCGCCCTACCATTCTGCTCACCACACCTGATCACTCTATTTGACCGAGGTTATCTAGAGGTGCACCGGGGCGCAGATCAAAAGGAGTACAGGCCCAGACAGCAGTATAGCGCCATCCATCAACAGGTAGCACAACACCAGAGGCCTGTCCCAGATTCACATGATCCCTTCTCAGCCCAGCTTATGGACCCGCAATCTGCATCATAACTGGGATGTCGACCAAGCCACCAACCATCCTGGGTGAGTAGAATGCGAGAGAAAGAAGAAAATCGTTTTTCCTAAATCCGAGAGCAGCAGTGCTCCTTACTCCTCCAGATGGATTTGTCAAAAATAAGCTCTTACGCCAGGGAAGGACTGCGCCCCTCTGCGTCTAACGGAATACACTACCTCCTTTGGAAACATCTCGAACGCGACTCGCCGTTGAGCTTAGATCTTGGAGTATATGCATTCTGGTTTGTTCACATTGAAATTTGATCACAATCCCATATACCCCAGCTCAATTGTCCTCCATCCGAAATGTGGAATGGTCAAAGCAAGGAGGTTCGTTGGATGTCCAGTTTGCTAGTAAATCACCTCAAACCTGACGACAGCCACATAGCAACCACAAATGTGGTCCACACACGATTTAGCATGCGCGCACTGCCGGGCTCGAAAAATCCGCTGCGGCAGAGAGCGACCGCAGTGCGAGAGTTGCAAGCGAGATGGCGTCGAATGCCGGTACTCGTCTCCAGGAAAGCGCATCAACCATGTTAAACTTCTGTAAGTAGACTTTGCACCTGAACCCTATATTCATAAGCACATGCGCGGGCACATGCTGATCAACGATGTTGTGTTTCAGATGTCAAAACTTCGAGGCTCTCGAGGACCAGCTAAATAACATCCAAGGAGACCTCTCAGCCTTGACATCACTCGTGAAGAATGGAGGCTCTGGAAAACCATTTATTACACCAGGGGAGGCTTTGAACCAGGAAAAACTTGAAGACCAAGCTTCGACAGCCCCTCGAAAAGATCGACACATTGTCAGGAATGACACCCATGCAATCGATCGATATCATGGACCTTCCTCCCTATATGCGCTCTGTAGAGAGTTTTGCGACGATCCCATCTTCCAGACCTCAGAGAAACTGAACCATGTCGAGGACACAGCAACCGTTCGGATGCTACTAGAAAAAATGTGCACCGACGCTTGCAACGATGAGCACATGGATATTGCCTCAGCTCCCGCGACAATTTGTCTTCCGCCGCGACAATTTCTCAATATTGTCATTGGTCCATTTTTTCAAAATGCAGACTACGCAACTGATCTCTTCGTGCAATCAAGTTTCCATGCACATTTGGATCGAGTTTATTCACGCCCTCTGGGCCCTGCTGATGAGGCCTGGGCCATATGCTTCAATGTCATCGTATTGTTGGCCATTGGGAAAGACCAGTCATCCCAGAACAACAGTCCATTCATCCAGCCCTTTATCCAGACTCTCAATACGACTATGAATAACCCTCGGATCTTTTTTTCGCCAAGGCTTGTGAATGTGCAGGCCTTGGCTTTACTTGTAAGCCTTTCTAAGAAAAATCTCAGCTTCTTATAATTGTGATTGTAGCTAATTGATAACACTAGAGCCACATTGCAGAGCAGTATAGTCCACCAGGCTTCTCAGAAGTCATCTTCGCGCAAGCGTGCCTCCTAGCTCGAACAATGGGACTTCATCAGTGTCGCGCTACTTCTAAGATTATGAGACCTGAAGAGGAAAGGGAGAAACAAAAGGTGTTTCGATCGCTATATCTTCGGGACAAGAATATTTCCATCTGCAGAGGGTCTTCTTCCTGGCTTCCAGCATTTGACTCCAACATCTCTTTGTTTTTGAGTCAAGCAGATGGGGAGGGAAAGATAGAATACGGACCGAGAGTCGAGCTGGCCTGCATTCAGGATGACATTTACCGTAGTTTCCACTCAGCAGAGGCGCCAAACCGATTCACACCAAAATACGCCTATTTGCTTGCTGGGTTAGAACAAAAGCTCGAGTACTGGGCTACGACGCACCAGATTTTCAAGAAGGCGACATCATCTCCTGAATGGCTCACCTTGTCTTTGTCCTTCTTCGCAACCAGAATTAGCATTTGCAGAGACAGCGATGATCCAAGAATGGCCTTGCTGGCATTCAACGACGCCAGAGCCAGCTGCCTCCTGTTCCTGTTGGCCACTACGACAAAAACGAACCCACGGTTCATTGAAGCTTTGGACCAGATTCTTGATCGAAAGCAAGCATCGAGTCCTCTGGTTGATGGGAACACGGAAAAGGCCCCGGGCGCCTCATCGCGGTCATATCTCTTTGACGGCGACGAGAACGAGACGGCAGCTTCGATACCCCGCCTGCTGGCAGATTTTCCTCTAGCAGCCATTTTCCAAGTCGCCAAAAGTGTTGTCCGTCGCCCAGTAGCAGCTTCAGACGCCTTAGCCAGCAGTCCGCAAGAGGAAATACTTCTTTTGGAGACGATACGTGATCACCTCTTGTCGGTCACAGACGATGTTCATACTGCAAACCTGACTCAGAAGCTCAGCCGCACACTGGACACGATTGTACGTGTTATTCGCCAGAAGCGCTTCACTGAGGCGGCCACCACGCCCTCTATGATCTTCAACGACCTATCAAGCATGCACTCGAGTGCCTCTTCCGGCTCCCAACGGGACAACATTGGCGGCTCCCGTAAAGACGATACCCCGGATCCCGACGCTCCGTCAGCTTTGGTAACACCCAACGAGCCTACGAGCACATCTGCAATACTGCTTCCCTTCATGCAACCGATCGATACTCCTCCCGGCTGCTCACCATGGCAATCGGGCATTAATCTTGGTGGCACCAGTGGTGTTGGCCATTCGCCTTGGCCCATGTCATATAAACAACAGACAGATACCGCAGGACGTATAGGAAAACGCCCAAGATTGCCTAGCCAGTCGGATATGTTTGGCATGACAACAGCTTTTGCAGAGCACTTCCAAGCACCCATTCAAAAGTCCGAAGACGATCCTTTATCCATGTTCAACTTCTTCTCTGCGAATAATGATATCGCTGTGTTTGATGGTGAGGATTAAAAATGTATTTACGCTATATATTCTCTCCTTTTTTGACAAGAGTTGAACTAGAGTTGTGCTTGGGGTTTTTTTTTTCTTCTTTTTTCAACCATCAATTAGGTGGATCAAGTTTGTAATTTGTCCTGTTTCTGAGATGCGACGCGAGACCGATGCAAGCTTGGTCTAATTATGATGCTATGAAACCACTACAATGAAAAAAATGTAAGAAGCGAAATTATTAGATTATACCATGTCGAACACTCGTTATCAAGATGGGTTTACCGTGACATTTCCCCAGAAGCCTACTTCTCCCCAACAACCGTATCCGCCGCAGCCTTTTCCATCCGCCCCACATCTTGTTCAGACAGCGGAATAGTGGCAAACCTCAGCAAAGCGGCCTTGTTGATCTCAGGCGTCAACTCTGTGCCGTTCCCGATCAGACTCTCTAGGTACTCAAAGTATCGGATAAAAAAACCCGGTGTCGCTGTATTGATGAAGACGGCTTCTTCGTCAAAGGGATTGCTAAACTTGTGTGGTAGTCGAATGGGAATGGTCAGCATCTCACCCGCCTTACAGTCTATGTCTGGACGTCCTGGAGAGTGAAAGCGGACGGTTCCTTTCTGCAGTACATTTCAAATACGAGTCAAATTTCATGTACAGCGTTGAAGGAATATCAGACACACCGTCACATAAAAACCTTCGTCATGCATTTCGTGGAAATGAAACACCGGCCCATCAGTCTTGGGCGGGAGAAGACTCTCGATGACAGCCAAACGGTACTGGGTGTTGGAGCCATTCTCGATGGGTCGCCACTGATCTACACGATAACGAGGTTAGGTGCGATATTCAAGAATCCCGACCAGTAAAGCCGAAGGGAGCGAGGCAAAATCAGGGCAAAATCCTGATGCATATCACTTACACTGGCCAAGACGACGCCACGGTACCTCACTGGGCTTGAAGTGATTGATCTGCAGGGTCTGGGTGTAAGTTTCAATAGCGGGATCCATGTTTCTTGTTTTGGCCACAGTTCCGAGTGACCAAGTCGCAAAGTAACTGGTTAGCCTGAAAACAAACAAAAGATAAAAGCGATTATAGTGGCTTGATAAGAGGCGCTCTTAGAACTCGTCACAATTATGTGTTCCCTGTGCACTTGTTCATCGGGGCGGGCGACGGACTTAACAGCAGTTGACGATTGCCTTTTTTGGCCATGCGCACGCCAACCACAACCTCTTTATTTGGACATTTGGCAGCATATTTGGAAGCTTAACACCGCTAATTCCGTATTCTGAAGAATGGTTTAGCAAAGTTCCCGTTCCCGCTCATAGCTTATCGATGTTCCCCCGGCTTCCGGAAGCCAGTGCATATGGGTCCCGGGTTCTCGAACGATGCCCAATTATCAATGATGCAGTTACATAGAAAATCCAGAGTCCATTTAAAACACAAATAATTATTAGTGATGTGTGTTCTTTGTCTTGGCTGACTGCCGGCTTCCGTTGTTCAAGGGATACCCTTTCAGCACACGTACGCTCTGGATTTCGCCAAGTGCTCTGGTTTGCCGTGAAAACCGGGATCGACCGCTCTTGCGGATCGTGTACGACATGGAATCTTTTTGTGCCAATGTTTATGGAATTCACCAACTCCGCGCACGAAGACCGAGTGCAGCATTGATTCACGACTTGAAGTCGCACGCACTTTCCAACTTGCAACATGTTTTAGGCTTCTGCAACTGCCTCTAAATGAAAATTTTGATATTAAAAGGAATGAGGAAGGGTTAAATTGAACTTGAAGGTTTTTCTTTTTCATTTGTGATTGTTTCGATATTTCCCCAAATCAGACTTCCAACCCGGGGAACCAAGTCGCGCTCACATCACAGTCATTACCGCCGACACTTCATCTATTAACTCATCATTCTTAATTCGTGTCACAAAATGACCAATAAGATGCTGCAGTATCGAGCCATTCAAAAGGGTGGTCCATTTGAACTTGCAACTGTTCCGAGGCCGGCACCCGAGCCCACCGACGTATGCATTTGCGTCAAGGCGGCAGCACTCAATCCACTCGACTGGAAGATGCTGTCCCGTGGGGAAATGGTCAAAGAATGGCCTGCAGCCTTTGGACTCGATGTATCTGGGATAGTTGAAGACGTGGGCGACCAGGTTACTGCCTTTAAGCCGGGTGACGAAGTCTTCTCCCTGGCTGGCATTGGTGGCAAGACAGCTGGGTTCCAAGAAATTGTCACAGTACCCCAGCATTTTGTCGCCAAGAAACCGGCCACATGCAGCTTTGAAGAAGTTGCAACATTGCCGTAAGTTTAGTGATTGGAGATATCCCCTTCGGCGTTTTCACTCCGTTGCCCTGCTTTTGGCGCCACAGCTAACACAACATGATGGCCACTAGGATTTGCTACCTTACAGCCGTCTCAGCAATCATCTTCGGTCTCCAAGTTCCTATTCCTCACATTTCTCCAGACACACCAGATGGACGTAGCTCTGCACTTCGTAGCGTGCTAGTTCTTGGCGGCGCCTCTGGCGTTGGAGGTGCGGTGATCCAAATGCTACGATCAGCGTTGCCACATGCCGCTATCATCACGACAGCCTCCAATAAACACTCTGAGAGACTGCATCAGCTTGGAGCTTCGCAGGTCATCGATCGCAATACTTCTTCAGTTGCGTCTGCTGTAGCAGCAATAATCCCGGAAGGTGTTGATGCTATTCTCGACTGTGTCACTGCAGCTTCAACGGATCCCGACATCTTCAGAGCTTACAAACACAACGGACCTAGACTATACTCTCAGGTCTTCACAGGACAGCAAGTTGTTGTCCCTGATGGTGTACAACAGACAGTGGTCTTTGGGCGACAGGTTTTTGGGGCACCAGGGGGCATGAATGCCATGGCTGCGTTAGGCAAGCTTGTCGAGGAGCGTGGGTATCAGATCCCAATTCCTGTTACGGTTGTGGGTAAAGGTTGGGATGCCATCGCCACAGGTCTTGAGAAGTTTGAGACTGGGGTGAGCGGAGAGAAACTAGCTGTCGTGATTTGACGGCCCAATCGTGTTTGGGTGTCGCGAAAAGGAAATGCCACATCCAACCCTCCAATGCATAGTGCTTCGGGGGACACCGGTTGTGGTCTAGAACATCCATTATTAGAATATTATTTATGCTGTGTTTTGCAATAACCCGACCGCTAACGAATCAAATATCGGCTGCATCCATCAACGCAACATGTGGTTACTCAAACAAACATACCAGTATTGCTCTGTAACAGCAAGAATGCAAAATGGTTCAGGAACCACAAATAAGTAGGAATCACAAAGTCCAATAAATCTTGACCCCTGTTTAAATATGTACAACCTGGGCCTAGGAGCCCATCTCGTATTCTTATCTTATGGGTAGTACTCTCGCTAGAGGGGTATCGGTATTGGGCAGCTTGTTCTCTTCATCACGCTGGTAGAAGCCTAATAGGGACGATCGCACACCGATATCAGCCCTGCATTGTGATACAATAGCTGAGGTCTGTTAGCAGGGACCTTCCGTATTTCTCGCGAATATTATCAGTCAGAAGCGAAAGATCAACACCTCGCAACCCAGCTTAGTTAGACACACACTCGGCATCCGACAATGGACCCGACATTATCGCCAAGCTTGTATGCAATTTCTCAGATCCATGACTTTGATACACTATGCGAGATTGCATTTGTACCAAAGTCACCACTGTCTCGTAGCGCGACAGAAACATTTTCGGATTCCGCTGTCCGGATAATACACTTAATACACAGCCTCAAAGAAGGTCATGCGCAATGTTACAAGCAAATAAATGAAACTCTATACCATGTAAAAGGTGGATTTAAAGGATTCAAAAACCACTAGACCTGTGCTTCCCATCTCATTGCCACCCACCATTGTCACCCACCATTTCCACACTTCTCCTGTTGACCACAATCACACAACATTACAATGTTCGTAATTTTGCCACGCTTCCACCTCATCGAAATCGAGGACTACCCTTGGTGTCCCGAATGGCTTCGTGAATACGCGCATAGATCCCTAGCTGCAGTTTGGCGTGTGGTTGGCTTCAATCGCACGACGAGCACGGCCGCGCAGGTTTGCGACATCATCACCGCAAACCTGCCAGGCCACCCAAGCGACTACCATTTTGTGGACGCTTGTGCAGGTGCCGGTGGCCCCACGCCAATTTTCGAGGAAATCCTCAATGAGAGGATGCTGGCAGAAGAGAAGCCGCCAATCGACTTCTTGCTGACAGATTTGTACCCAGACCTCGAAGCCTGGAAGGCCATTGTCGCCAAGAGCGACCATATATCCTACATGGAAAAGCCTGTGGATGCCACTAGAGCATCTAGGTACGCTCCAAAGGACAAGAAGGAGCTTCGAATTTTTAACATGTGTTTCCATCACTTCGATGACGATGGTGCACGCAAAGTCCTTCGAAGTTGTATCGAGGAGAGCGATTCGTTCATGTAAGCCTCCCGGGTATATTCAGGACCAGAGTCCCTAACTATTTCAGGATTTTCGAAATAACTCATCGTACTCCATCGTCTCTGCTCAACACGACTTTTATTATCATGTCCCCTTTCGTCACCACTTTGACTTGGTGGTGGTGGTCCCCCATGCACATGATCTTCACATACTTTATCCCAATTGTTCCCCTTTTTTTCTTCATCAACGGTTACGTTTCGTGCCTCCGAGCTCGTACCCCAAATGAGATGTTTAAGCTGATAGAAAAGGAAGGAATCGATACCGCCGGGTGGAAGTTCACTGATGGTGAAACAACCGTGCTACCCCCGTTTGGGAAAATTTACCATTTCATTGGTACCAAGGAGTAATGCGCAAGGACATGGAAATTATTTTGTGCCCGCATATAGATTGTTGAAAGTTAGGGGGGGGGGGGGGGGGGGGTTAACGAATCTAGTAGTGTGCTGTAGACATGTTGACGATGGCTGTGAAGGGCACTCTAAGTGTGAAATATCTGCTCTATAGGATCCTGAATAAGACTGAGATTTTTTTTACGATCATTTTCTTGGAGATGTGATTCCTTGATTTTTTTTTCTCTATTTTGAATCGCGTTTCCGCGCCCAACATCAAACTATAGATCAAGGGCCGCATCGACAATCACTAATCAAATTGATCAATGGGTTCTCGCGTACGGCTGCCATAAACAGCAACGATGAAACCATAATTATCACATTGAAACTACCGGCCTAGTAAAATGATTTCTAAGTTTTCCGGGGCTGCAGCTTACACATTAGTGGTGGCTTTACCCAGAACCCGTAAATTTGCTGCCCTTCGATCCAATCTTTGCATTCTTCTTGAAGCTCAACGTCAAATCGCCAGAGCACCCGCGCAAGAATAACTCGCATTTCTGCCTTGGCGAGATTTTTTCCTAGGCAGCTTCGTGGGCCTATAGAGAACGGCTGGAAACTCTCCTTGGAATCTGTTTGGACACAATCCGGCCGGATATTGCTGCCCAGCCATCGTTCAGGTAAAAAGTCTTGAGCACGAGCAAAATTCTCCTCAAATACATAAGTTGACAAGTGATTAACCCCTACTATAGTTCCTTCTGGGACAAAAGCTCCATCTATAGTTGCTCCCTGCACTGGTACCAGCCTTGGGAGTGTGATAGCGACTGGAGGGTAGAGTCTCATGGTCTCGTTGAGCACTGCATCAAGTAGCGGAATTGGTTCCCCCACGAGGTTTTTGGGTGTTATGCTGTCTTCTTCATCAAAATAAGCTCGAATCTCATCGTTGAGAAGCTGATAAACATCCCGGTGCGTTAAGAGTAGATACATAGCCGCAGTGAGCGCTGTTGCGGTGCCATCAGACCCAGCAATGGCGATGCTAAAGGCATTCACTACCATCTCATCTAGTGAAAGTCCTTTAGATGGATCTTCTTTATCATCAGCTGCAAGGATATAATGCCAAAAGTCTTTCCGATCGCTGGTTGGACCCCGAGTGATGCGTGCTTTGACCATTTGTCTTGCATACCGAGCATTGGCGAGGCGCGAATTATCTGATCCCCGAAGAAATAGCCACTTGAGCAACCAGTTTGAACCATAGTATGAACCATAATACTTTATCATTTGGCTCATAATCAGTTCTCTTGATACATGCTTGATTGAGGCTACAAACGCATGCGGCTGTCCAGTATCGACACATGAAAAATCTTCTCCGAATGCAAGCGAGCCGATGAGATCAAAGGCTAAAAGGATGAGAGTTAGATTTCAACGAAAATTAAAATTGAAATAGCTGCCTTACTCGTTAGATGAAACCATTCTGTCAAGTCTATCGGGCCATTGGTGCTCTTGGCTTCCAACTGGTCAAGCAATTTTGTACTGTATTTTACCAGTACATCATCTTGCTCACGAAGTGCCTTTTGTGAAAAGGCGTGAGAAAGGAGTCGTCTGTGTCTAGAATGTGTCAAGCGATCGGCAGTCATTATGTCTTGTTCATTAGTACTACATTCAGGAGTTCCCTGGAAACAGATACTCACTTGGAACTCCAGTTGGGGTCACGAGCGAAAATATTGGGTGCTTCTTCATTTCTACGGATCGCTGGCCATAGATGGCTTTCCATGCCGTTTCCGAGCTGTAGGATATTTCATCGGGGGCAACTCGAACGGCAGAGCCATATTGCTGATGCAGCTCCGCTAGTCTGTGGTTCAGCCTCCCGCGATACTGATTCCAGCACCATGGGAGCCTTGATCCCGCCCATAGTTTTGGTCCTTTATGATGTCGCAATGGATGTATGTACACGTTATAGAAAAGGTTCGAAAGGGTCGTTTGCTTGTAAGCATTTAATCCAATCCAATACAATATGGTAGCAGCTTACAGTAATTCCAATAAGCACTAAAAGCGCGGCCAAAATAAACCCCCACATGTTTGTTGAACAGGACCGAAAAGCGTTCACCTATTTCAGTACCTCGACCCAGATCGTCTTTTTGAATATTCAAGTGAAGCTTTTCTCGGAAAACATGGACACGAAATAAGCGACGTCGCATTTAGAATGCCAGCTCAACGGCTGACGGGTCGCGAAACGGACAGCAGCGGGGATCGGCACCCGAGCCAAGGAGCACATCTACAACCTCGTCTTAGACGCAGCTTTCAGCATAGCCACAAGCTGGACGGACAAAAGGACAAAGCTCTTACCTGGGCTTTTCCGCCTCAACATTCGCGGCCAGAAACTTGTCTTATTTCCTCATCATACTTTTACGCATTTTCAACATGTCAACCAATGATCTACACGTCATTATCATCGGTGCAGGTATGCTAAAAATAACTTGAGATATTTGTCGCTTTACTGTAGCTCACAGAATTAGGTATTACCGGCTTAATAGTTGCACAAGGTCTCAAAAAGGTTCCACTCCCAAATCAGAGGGATAATATGGATGCTGACCGTCTCAGTTGAGGATTCCGTACACCATTTTTGAGAAAGAGAACTGTCTCAACTACCGCAGCAATGAGTGGACCATGGCAATTCACTGGTCTCTCAACCGCCTGGAGAAAATTCTTCCTCCTGAAGTCTTTGCAAAAATACCTCTCATTTCGTGCAATCCTGATGTGCCAATCGAGGCTGGAGGCCTTTACCCAATCATTCAGGCAGAGACTGGAAATCTCCTAACAGGTGTTCCGTATGAAAAAGGGCTTCGGGTATCTCGAAGCAGAATGCGAACACTCTGTGCTGAAGGCATCCAGGTCCAGTATGGAAAGAACCTTGTCGACGTCGCCTTCAATGCATCTGGGCACGGCGTCATTGCGACCTTCTCTGACGGGACCATTTTCCCGGGTTCCCTCATAGTTGGCGCAGATGGGCCACGCTCCAGAGTCAGAGAATTTGCCATAGGAAACCAAGCCGAAGCTGCAGTTAGCAAATTCCCCATTTTCCATACGAACATGACTGTATGCTTTAATGACGCCGAGAAGGCTAAATACATACGACGAGAGTTTCCCACGAGCTACTTGGCTCTGAGTGACAAATCATTCCATGCTTTCCAGTCCAGTCTGTATCCTTCAACCTCTTCATGGTGGGAAGTGCTGACATCTTTAGTCTCCAACATGCCAGATGGCCCAGATCATCCTGAGACCTGGGTGTTCCACATGGCCATGGCTTGGTTAGGCGACGCAAACAATGAGCTTAGCTATCCCGAGCGTCTGGCGCTAATCAAGGAGCGCGCAACCGGGATGGGTGAGCCGGCTCGGTCCGCTTTCATGTGGCTCCCGGACCATACCGAAGTTCACAAGGCAGATATCAGCTATTGGGTTCCAAAGCCTTGGAATAATCAGCGTGGTAGGATGACTCTAATTGGGGACGCTGCCCATCCAATGCCGCCATGTAAGTCGCACGCTTCCTACAATTTTTAACATAGCAACTCACAATCATATTAAAGACCGCGGCCAAGGCTTAAACCATTGTATCTGTGATGCCTCTTACCTTCTCGCCGCAATCATGGAAGTTTTCAGTGGCACGAAAAGCCTTGCAATGGCGATCAAGGATTACGAAGCTGACGTCATTCCGCGCGGCCAAGAAGAAGTGAAATGTTCTGTTGAGAATGGGTATATGCTTCACGATTGGAAGAAAGTGGAGGAGAGTCCAGTGTTTAACCGTGGATTCAGGCCCATGGAGGGACATGATTCTAAACCAGATGAGCTGACGGAAGATATCAGCGAGCACGCTAAGGTTCAGAGAAAGAGGGATGCTGAATAAAATGATTTGATCTCCAAAGCACAGTTATTTAGCAATAGGCTTCGGAGTAATTCAAGGATTCTGGCGGGTTGGATGAAAAGCAATACGAGCAAGAGTTGGATAAGCTGGGCCTTTGGGTTTTAAAGAGAGTTGGTTCATTATTAACTAGAATTGAAATGTTGGAGTAAATCCAGAAGGAATCTGGAATTTTCCCCATCGTGAAGTCTGCTTATAGATACGCAGAAAGAAGAAGTATCGTGTGTTGAAACCAGTGAGCGTCCTTCATAGAATAAGCATCAAAGAAGAAATAGACGAAGACGAAAAACAAGTGAATAGATAGAACCTCAATTTTACCATCAACTGCTCAGCCCCGATAACATAAATTAGCTAGCTCTCAAACATACGATCCACAAGGTGGTCTGTAAAGTTCCAAAGGGTACCAGTCGCGTGAGAGATGATGGCCGCCCCAGTATACCAGGTGCTCCTATAGCCCTGAAGATCGTCCAGCTTGTTATAAAAGCCCTTTTCTATTTCTCTTGCAGTAACATGCAAATTGAAAGGATAATGACTTGAGTAAGCCACAAGTTCTGGCGCTGCGAGGCTCTTGCTTTGCGCCCCAAGCACACGAGCTCTGACCCGATTAAATGTTTTAATCATGTCGCTTCTCACGACAGTATCCGGCAGTGCTTCTTGAGATCCGTATCGCACCAAATAGACATCACGAACCTGGGTTGGAGACATCTGGTAGAGAGATGGCAGTCGTGGGAGGTTGTATGGCGTATCAGGGTGAGTGTTCTGGTACCCAAAATTTTCGGGTAATCCGGACGCCCGCACAAGCCCAACATACCATCCGGACGCTTTGAATTTGGCGAAAATGGATGTTTCAGTGCCATCTATTCCAAACGGTGCCATATTTGACACTAGAGGCGGTATCGAAATTAGAAGCTTCTTCGCGACAATTGTCCTAATTCCTTTTGGGGTTCGAACAATGACTGTGACTCCATTCTTCTTTCGGACCGCCGATACAACCCCGGAGCTCACTAGTGCGTCCTCACCAAGAAATTGTTGAGATTTCTTGTAGAGCTCTTGGTTGTAGCGTCGTTTCGTTACTAGAGCACCACTTGAATCCGGGCCGAATACATCCAGATACTCCCGATTGAAGTATCGAAGGATGTACAACGTCGTCTGAGACAGCAGATCCCCAAAGCCTTCCAAGCTGTAGAACATGTTATAAGTGATACTCTCCAGGTCGTATTTTGCCAGGAAATCTTTGAACGGCAATAACAGATCCTTTGGGACCGGGGTTGGCAAACGAGTTGAGTAGGATAGATATGGATACTTTTTACTCTGAGTTTGGTATCCAAGAAGATCAAGCGAGAAGTTGAAGTTCGAAATAGCTTGTCCATTCCGAAAGTCGATGTAATTGACAACACCAAACCCTGTTTCAGATAGGGCCGTCTGATCCAACGGTATACCAAAACTTGCAAATTGCTTGCGAGTCACGCCTTCGTTTCCATAGCCCTGGACACCATAGTCAATGGTGGTGTTGGTGCCAGGGACATGGTATGTTGCCGTATGCCCTCCAAATGTCTCTTGTCTCTCTACCACAGCAACGGATTTACCCATTCGGCGAAGCTTCACGGCCGCATAGGTGCCCGATGACCCTCCACCAATAACAACCACATCTCTTTTGATTACGGGATTGAAGGCTTTACCAGCCAAATCGCTATACCCTGCATGCGCAAAGCTCAATCCAAACAAAGCAACGATTGACAATGTAACGATGAACCTCATCATGGATAACCCTGCGAAACTTGGGGAAAACTAGAGAGAACTCTTTGCTTTTTTTTTTCTTGGAACAAAATGAAGCGGTGATGATGCCATTTTGATGGCTGTATATGCAGTGATACCCTCGTTTCCGATAGCCCATGACAGTGATCCCGGGTTGCTGCACCCAACTGGCCATGGCATTATCGTGAGGCTTAGGCTTACACAAAGTGGCTAAGACTGTCTAGGATCTATTGATGTTCGCTAAATTGCTGACATTTGTGAAACTGATCGACTCCAGCTGAAAATCGTCCGTCCCGCGACCCCGGAGGCCGAGGATTGATCTAAACAAAGTGCTGTGTCCGGGATAACGACCAGATCATACCACCCGCGGATTCCGTATCGCACGTACAGAGCCAGATGTAATCATTCGTTTCCCGAGGCTCGCGGAGTGAATTCGGCTCGCGAAGCAATGTAGACAGAGTGAAACCACTTCAAATATTGGTCAATTTAAGTCCTGCCTCCGTTCTCAGCCAGCCAATTTCATAGTGAGAAGTCGAACACAAGCCACCAACACCAACCACCATGGATTCCAAGCTCATCGCCACCATTGCTGAGGATATTTCTCGGGAATCCGAGACTTTGGTTGGATTGTTGGAGAACCCGGAGCCGCACATCCCAACTCGTAGGATAAGTCCCAATAGAGACCCGGTCTCCGAAACCGAAGTCGCACGAGTCCGGGTTCGACTCCTTGGGCACATTGAAAAACTGGACCACGTGTTGAGGGGACCAGCCAATATCCTTCACCAAATTATCGGATTCAACTGGGACAAAGGTGCGCTGTACACCCTGATTGAAAATAACGTCATCCAGCATCTTCCGCCCGATGGCAACATTGCATTGGCGTCTCTGGCCGAGAAAACGTCCATCTCAGCCGAAAAGCTGCTGCCAATTCTGCGGCTGGCAGTGTGTGATGACGTAGTCCAAGAACCAGAAGATGGGCATTTTCAACATGGCTCTGTCTCCAAACAGCTCGTCAATGATCCTGGTTTGACGGCATTCATCGGATTCCAGTATGGACTCATCTTTCTTCCAGTCCCTTCTAATGCTGACACGGCACCAGGCTATACGAGACTCGGGCTGCATCTGTGCACCTCGCAGACTCTCTGAAAAAGCCGAATCCCTTCTGGACTGGCCAATCGGCGTTTAAATACGCGTGAGTTAACTGCGCCAATTCTAACACGACGCTAATTCAAGTAGCTGGGGTGAATCCATGTATGATTGGCATAAGAGTCACCCACAGAAGGGGGAATGTTTCAAAGCAGCAATGAAGAGTGTTACAGAAAGTTAGTATAGCCACTAATAGGCAAGGGCCTCAGTGCAATCACACTAAAGCCTCTCAGCAATGGACCCTGGGAAATCTCTTCTCCAGAGCTGGTTCGGTGAGACTGTTTCAAGGGACTCTAAACCGAGGTTCACGTTCATCGATGTTACTCGATTTCCCACTAGGGATCACCATTTTCTATCCCAGCTGTATCCAACAGGGGTCTTTCAAGAGTACGAACTGACCGAGCTAGAGGTTCCGGAATTGGAGCAAAGAATTACTGATAGTACTTCCATCTACTACCTCAACTCCATCCTATGGAATCTTCCTGATGAGAGTTGCATCCGACTCTTGGAAGCATTTGTTCTGCTTCTGGACAAATCCCCAGCTTCCACTCTCTTAATCAATGATCTCCTGTCTCCGCTTCCTGGCAAGTTTGACCCGTATTTAGAAAAGGCATATCGGAGGCGAGATGTGACCGTTATGACAATGCACAATGCAAAGCTGAGGACGCAGGCGGAGTGGCAAGAAATCTTTTTTGCCTCTAACCCAAAATTCAAGGTGAGTAATTGAGAAACTCTTCGACATTATTATGCAAATGTCACGGCTAACCACAATCTCCATACATAAAGATCAAGCTGTTCGAGGGGTACTCTTCTCATAGCTGTCGTGGACTGTGGGAACTCAGTCTTTGTCACTCGGACCCTCAGACTAGCAAGGCGAGATCCAAGCTCGACGTAGAAGCGCAAGGTCACATAGGTTAGTTGAACGAGTTTTTTCATAAAAATAATGGTGCAAACAGCCATCAGATTGAACAATAATATACACATTAACTTAATTCATTTTCTCATGCACCATCTAGATTTTAATTGCATTGATCAGGGAAGCCGTGCGTCTCTACTCGCCGTATTTCACTGCTCCGCTTGCCCTTCAGGCTGCTTCTTCCGTTGAAGCAAGCAATGTCGCCCCCATCTTCTCTTAAACTTCTCGGGAACAAAGCTTACATCAGGTATCCATAAGACTCGTCCCAGGAGATGAGTACTAGCAGCGTCAAGGAATGGCTCGCATTTCACAACCTCCCAGTTCACATCGTCTGCGATGTAGTCAGGCTCGTTGGGAGGCAGCGGATCAGATCGCTCAGGGTATTGGGTATCGACTAGCAGTTGGCAATGGCGTAAGTCGGTATACTTACCCATGTCCTCCTGGTTCTGGTCATTCATGCCAGTGGTTGGCAGCCAAGTACCACTCCAAAATCCGAAGCCAGTCTCAGCCTCGGCGAATTCACCCGGCAACAAGCCGCGGAATTCTGAGCGCACAAATTTGGGGTGAATGTCGCGTGGGAGGAAGAAAGATGTTGGGAAACGATACCATTCTTTGCCAAAGCAGATAGAGTCCTCAGAGTTCCCGATCGTGGACTTTCCTTCAGGAGCATCCCATAGTGGCGAGTAGATCTTTAGCGGCGCAGAATAGCCTGAATAAATTCCGTACACTCGAGCAACCGCAACACCCCCAGACAGAACCATAGTAGATGCAACCGCGAAAAATTTCAACTTTGCTGGGATTTTTCCAATCAAAGTCTTGGGGTCTGACTTGCCGAGGCCACTGAGGAGTATGTGGAGAGAAATGGCAGCATTCAGTGTGAGGAAGGGATATGCTGGGTACATGAACCGTTCTTCCTTGTGAGGCTGCAGCGTGAAGATTGCAAGCCACATATAAAAGGGTGACACGAAAACAACAGTCCTCAACGCAGACTGAAATCCTTGGCCGGATGGTGCAAAGATTTTCTGAAGCATGAAGAGCGGAAGAGCAACAAGAGCAAGGACGAACCAGATGTTGAAGTTCAAAGCCAAGTTCTTAAAGTAAAAGAACCAGGGCTCGGTGCCATACAGCTCGGGGCCACCAGTCGACGAAAAGACATTGTACTTGACAATGTTCCAAGTCACACACTCCACTTTCTTGTAGAAAAATAGGTTGACAGCGATGTCCGTACCCTATGCTATTCAGTCACAGTTCACAAAATTATACCAAAGATTAACTCACCAGTAAGACCAAGGCCCCAATGACACCGCGGCCGACTCGAATAAAGGCGTCGTAGATAGCCTTTTTATCGCTAAAGAGAGCAAGAAATCCTTCCTCCAGCATGTACGGAGCGCACAGAGCTGCAGCAAAAGGCCACCCGAGAATGCCGGACATGGCAAACCAGAAAATTCCAAGAGAGGTCCGCAGACCACCTCGCCAGTTCATAAAGGCAGCGGCCCCTAGGGTAACCATGTACATGGCAAAACTAGAAGGGAGGAAAGCTGTGCTTGCATGGAAATTTCCAGGGCTCAGTACAGTGGCAAAGAGGAAGAATACCCCGATTCGGCTGTTGAGGGTCGTGCTGGTGACCATGTACAGTAGTGTCTGGCACAAGGCGCAAACAAATGCTAGCCCGAGGCGGATAAAATAGAATTCAGCAACCTATAAAATGGGCATCAGTCAAGTGCTACCAACTTGATCGCTATATGCACGAACCTTTGTGCTTTGCGGCAACAGCCGCCGCACATTGCCAACGAGGGCGTGTAGCGCAATGTAAAACCAGCTTCGGATCGCATAGTCAGGGGAATACTCCCAGGTTTGGAGTCCGTAGCCATGAGAGAGGTAATGGGCCGGCTCCCAGTAATTGAACGTCTCATCGCAGTCTTGAATCGGGGCGAACAAGGCAGATACAAAACCGGCAGCGAGGAACCAGTAAAAGGCAGATATAGGCTTGATGCCGTATGCGCTGGGGACTCTAGTTGGGGACGGAACAGGTCAGCAGACAGCCGAGGAAAAGCACAATGGAAAGCATAGCAGGTCCATACTTCTTCTTAGCGTGGTGAGCATCCGGGTGCACGAACTGCCGCCCTTGCGGCGCTGGTGTCGGGGCCATTGTTAACGATGGTGAGAGTTGAAGCTGGAGAAATGCGTCCCCAGTTGCATGTGGGCTGCTTTCAACCGTTGGGACAACTGCACCCCAGCAGCTCCAAGCTCTCGGTGTGATCTCGGTGAGGTCGGCTTGGCAGGGCACTACCGGTAAACTGGTCACAGATGACCCGCTCTTATCGCTCTCTTATCGCTCACCTTGATTTTTTTTCTTCCCAGTCCAAGCGCAAAGCGATCTGTGACGGGTGCTTTCTACTCTCTCCCATGTTTCCTAAAGAAATCTCTTCCCCCAAACCTTCCTCAGCCTTCGAGTGCCTCTATACCTAGGCTCTGAAACCTCTGTCTTATATCTTCATTTTTTCCACTGTTATATACCGTGTATAATAGTGAAATAAGTCCTTAAATCTGTTCGCGCCACGACCTCCCCGCCCCAGGGTGACAATTATTGCCGACCCCGAGTTGAATCCATCCACAACCTGCCTGAAAACCCAGGATCGCTCAAAATGTCAGGCTTTCAGATTCCCGGTTTAGGTCAGGCCAAGCCTAACGAAACTCTCCCGCCCCTACCCCCGGATCTCCTGGCTGCCGCCGCGAGCGTCGAAGGCACAGAGATGATAGTCGAACCCTCGAATGCGGCCGGTACACCCGCACAGAATGCGCCTGTTTCGGAAACGAAGCCCACGGAGACTCATTCTATTCCTGAAGGTGAATCCATGGTCGTCGACCAACCCGAAAGCCCACCCTCCCTTACTGGCGCTCTCGAAGCCGCTCTTGGTGGACTAGACAACCCCAGCACCGAACAACACACTACAAACCCACCACCTGCAGAACTGCAGAATGATCAAGGAGAAAACCCCGAATGGGAGATTGACTCTTCTCCTTATGAATCATCATCCGAATCAAGCAGCTCCGACTCGTCCTCAGACGATGATTCTGACAACGAAGGCTACCAACTCTTAGGCGTGGAAGAAACGGCACGGCTCTTGATGCAAGCAGAAGGAGGGTCCGATGATGAGGGGGAGCGAGGAGGAAAAGGCTCAAGCTCCGCTCAAGTCCGTACCAAGAACGAAGTTGTTGAGGAACCTGTTACAAAACCCGACATTACAATTACACCGGAGATGAAGATTGAAGAACTAGGCTTCATTGAGCACATTGTCGAAACTATTGCCTTGGTCAAAGCGATTACTCCCGGAGAGTACCAAGTTCTAGATTCGGGCTCCGTTCTATGCACCGCTGAACGTGTCATCATCGGTGCCGTTGCCGAAACAATCGGCAAAGTCTTGCAACCCATGTACACAGTTCGATTTTCATCCGAGGAAGAGGTGAAGGAACTGGGATTGGAAGTGGGAACCAAAGTATTCTATCCTGTCGAGCATGCAAGCTTCGTCTTCACAGAACCGCTGAAGAACCTGAAAGGCTCGGACGCCAGCAACCTACACGACGAAGAAGTTGGTGATGACGAAATGGAATTCTCTGACGATGAAAAGGAGGCTGAGTATAAGAGGGCACTCAAGCAGAAGAAGAAGGATAAGTGGAAGAACAACAAGGCAGGAAAGGAGCCTCACCCCTTGCGACAGGAGGTTCGTCCTGACGGCGGCCTGAACTACGACGATGACGACGACGGTCCATACAAGCCTCTTGCACGGCCCCCGGGCTTCGGAAGCGGACCCGTCCCCGAGACATATGAACCAGCACCAGGCCGAACCTTCCAGCGAGGCCGACGCGGTGACTCCAGAGGGGGCCGAGGCGGCCGAGGTCGCGGCGGTGGCGGACGTGGTGGACGCGGAGGATTTGGACAACCCAGAGATGGATATTCCCTCCCCCCTCAGGGTAACCAGCAACCACCAGCCACCCCCCAAGCCCAATGGGGAGCCAACCCTGCACCTGCTCAAGGCGCCGTCCCCGCGGTGCCAAATTTTGGCTTTCAGTTCCCTGGATGGCCTCAACAACAACAGCCCAACACCAACGGTGGCGGGCCTGCCGCACCTCCACCACCTCCCGGTTGGCCGGCTCAGGGCCAGCAGGGAGGCCCTACCGGTGGTGCCTTTGTCAACCCTGCCTTCTTTGCTGCGCTGATGTCCCAGATGCAGCAGCAGCAACAACAGAACGGCCAAGCGGGGTGGACACAACCCCAACCACCAAACAATGGACAGGGCCAGTAATTGCATCATCTTGGTGTTCGGAAAAGGGAAAAGCATTGTTTTCTGATGGGCAAAGCATGAGGCGGCGTAGGGGAATCGGGTCAAGTATGATAGAGTAAATTGACGGATCATTGAAGTTGGGTTAAACATAGTGCATTTATAAGCAGCGCTGTTGTAGTGAACAGAATCGACACAAGGATGCCCGTTTTTTTTTAATCATAGGAATAATGACATTATTCTATTTCTAAGCCGAGTCTAATCGTCTCGTGTATATAACAAGTCCCACACATACCCAAAAGAGCCAAACCAAGTCATTCCAGCATCATGCGCCCTCACCGATCAATCCCAAACAAAACACACCGGCAAATAGCCTATGCCTGCTTATAGATCACGCCATTCCTGGCTAGACTCGCCATCAAAGTCGTAGAAACCAAGCTCGTAGACCAGACCCAAGGTCATGCGAGCATGCTGGATCATGTGGTCGAAGGAGAGGTACTTGATGTTGTCATCGGTGGTGTGAATATGGGGGTCAGAGTTCTCAAAGGCAGACTCGATAACAAATGCAGAAGGATAGCCAGCCTTTGAGGCAGAAGCGTGGTCGGAGCAGGCATAACCGCACTTCGTCTCAACCCAGGGGATGGAACAGTACTGTGATAGCTATGTCAGAGTTTTTTGTCGTAGTATTTGAGTCAGTAGGTGCTTACCTCCTCAACGACAGTCTTGATGAACGAGGTCAGGCCAGGGTCGACGAAGTCGGTAATGACACCAACACTCTCGGGCTTGCCTGCATCAAGGGTCTTCTGAACAAAGCCAGTCATGTCCTGCTGGAGCATGGCTTTGACATCCCGGCCAGCGGCTTCATAGGATTTGAAGATATCTTGGGATCCCAAAAGACCACCCTCCTCGGCACTTGAACGAACGTGTTAGTTCAAACGCTCGGGACAACAACCTAGTATTGTTCCATATGCTTACCTATACCAGTGAAACTCGATGGTGTTGGCAGCATTGCCCTTGACAACTTCTTCAGAGTTGAGGAGAGCACTCAATACTTCCATGGTAGTAACAGTGCCACTGCCGTCATCATCGGCTCCGGGTGCGGCCAAATAAGAAGGAAAGAAGAGGTTGATGGAGTCCTGGTGAGCACCAATAACGACGGTATGATTTGTCTGGCCAGGGATGGTAACAATGACGGAGTGTTGCTGCCAGCTGTGGGGAAAGCTCTTAGCGACAACAGTATCCTGTGCGCCAGCATCCTTAATGATGGTGTTCACTTTCTCAAGGACCCAGTCGGAGGACTGGAGGCCCCAGTCGGACTTATAGTATCGGGTGTGAAAGCTGGTCAACTTCTCGAGATTTTTCCGCATGCTGTCTTTGGAAAGCTTCTTGGAAAGGGGCGCTACTTCGTCCTTCTTGACACACTCCGTGGGGAAGTTCACGGCGGCTCGGGCCTTGGCCTTGCTGCCGAGGGTTCGGGCGTTGGTGATGTCCATGAAGTTCTGACCATTCTGCACGACGATAGGTGTTAGAAGATTACCAAAAGAGGCACTGGACAGAACCTACACGGCGCAGCTCCCACTTTTCCTCCTCAGTGACCCATTGCGTCTTTCCAGGGGCGGTCTCGATCAAGAAGGTCTCCTCAGAAGGGTTGAGGACGACGGCGTTCACCTCGGCCTTTTCAACGAAGCGCGCCGAGATGGCGGGGACGCACGCGGCGAGGAGGGATGCTTGTGAGAACTTCATAATGTGGCGCGATGCAGATGTGTAGGATATGAGGCAGAAAAATGCGATTCAGTGAGCTTGTGAGGGTTGGGGAAGGAGAAGGATGAAGGTTGCGAACGGAAGATGGCCGGACGGAGCTGTCGCAAGGCACCACCACTTGAGCTCCGACATGTTCGGTCTTGTGACAGTGTGACGCAACCACCAAACCAGGCCAATCGACCCCAGCAACCGGCCCACCGCATGGGCGCGGTGGCGCAGGTCCAGGGGGTCCAAAGTGGATTGCGGGGGCAGCACTGGCATGGATTTAGCGCGACAAAGCCTACTGATAAGGTACCTTGCCAGCCTCGCCATGGCAGAGTTAGCGCTAGCTAGAAAGCCTACGCCCCCAAGTCTGGTTCATCGTTCATACTTTGGTAAGCACAGGAACATATGACACTGTCCGACCTAAATGATCTTTCTAACCAGCCCGCCTCCAATATCTTCATCAAGCAAACAAAGACGTTCCTAAACACAGCGACCCCAGCTTGTCTGGCAACATTGATAATGTTTTGCTTGTTTTTTTTTTTTTTTTTTTTTTCGCATGCCTTTGTCCTTGTGCACAATACTCATTGTTTCATGCTTTCGTACGAATAGTAAAAGTTGTGAGAGGTCTAAAGTTATAACTGAATATTCTTCTGCCATAATTCATCATGCTGCTTCCTCAGAGATTTATCAACCTATATAGCTCATATAAATTCAGCACTCACAATGCCACGTGCATCGCAGCAGCCACCATTCTCCATCCGACAGACCCGAACTCGATCGAGACTTCCTAATGCTCCTCGATTAATGAATGGGTTAGACCACCGAGGAGTAGCGATCGACTCTCTTGTCCCGGATCCTGTGGCTCTTACTTCCTCCGAAGTTCGAGAAATACTTCGGTATCCCGCCAAAAACATCCAAACTCCTGTCGCAGCCCCATCTCAACATCTTAACTCGGACGGAAGCTCGGTTCTAAGCGAGCTCAGTACTCCGTCAAGCATGCATTCCATTAATACTAACATCAAAAAGGAGTTATCCCCAAGCCCCATTGATTCCAATCCTGTATCTGGCGACCTAACAAGACTGAGCTCTAGCGATGGTCCAAGCGGCCGCTCTGAATCAAGTAACTTGAAAAATAGAGGGGTGAATGAGAGTTCAGACCGCGGTGCGCCAGATATAAATCGCGACAATGTGGAAGACGTGTCAATCAGTCGTAATCCAACTCCACGCCTCATTGAAACCGTACCCATCAGCAGCGACTCAAGTGAGTTGAAGCCTAGGTTGAACGATGCGAATGATGAGAACAACGCTGAAAATGATCGAACCCCGGAAAACGGATTTGACTTCGCGGCTGACGGAAGTTCAGTGAATTGTACACAGAATATCGAACCAGCAACAGCACTCCTCAGCGGCTCCTCAGAACAACCGCACTTAAAAGCAGAATCTGAGTGTAACGAAGAACTTCATCATATACCTAATCCTCCAGCTATTCAAACCGATCACAACGATGGTAGAAGAGATTCGGCTGAAGATTCCTTACATATGAGCGACCTTTTCGCCACTCCAATGTTCCCTAGAGCTGCATTGACAAGTCCGCCGAGCCCAGGATTTAGCGCCAGATTCAGGGTCAGCTTGGAGACGAGTAGCCTTAGCAACGATGACTCAAGCTCAAGCAATGGCCACTTGGCTGAGGATGAAGCCAGCACTAGCCATCCAAGCGACAATAGCGTGAACAGCAATGATATGGGAGGTGAGTCGCGTAGTAACAGCCCAGAAAGATTCATGAACCATGAAACTCCGCGCCAGCAAAACCGCATTCGTCAACATCAAAGTATGCCATCAAGTTTATCCGCAAGACCATCAGATCCAAGCGATAACGACGATGCTTCCGTGGAGGAGGATAATCAGAGCTCCTCTTCGTCATCGCCAGGTTGCTCAGCGCAAAAGAGAAAATTTCAGGACGACACAGACGAAGACCGTCCCCCAGGAGGAACCCTTTTCTTTTATGATACAAAGCGCCGATCACCTCCATCGCATCCACAGAACTCAAGCAAAAAGCGAAAAACGAAGTCGCGAAGGACGAGTGGGAATGAGAATGTGGATGGTTTTTGTTTTCTGAATAGGATTCTGGCCAACGGTCCCAAATTAAAACGTCAGTCAACTTTATTGAGCACAAAAAAGTGAAAAGTTTTATGATACCGACATCCCGGAGCTCCAAGGAACTCCAACATTGGCACGAATTAACTATGACTGGTACGAGCAGTATCATCGGTTTGGCTTGGACTGCCTCCAGGTCCATCCTTGCCGTGAGAGATCATGTCATAAGTGCCATTCCAAGTGGCACTGGGTTTGGTATAAATTCTTTAGATTTGAAAGCGAGCAGCAGCTCGCCGCTTCGGTAGAGTCGAACGAGGAAAGGAGGTTGATCGAGTTAAGGAGATGACTCTAACTCGGTGGCTACTTTGGATTTTCCAGGCTGATGCAAGTTGAGAATCGATCCTTTGAGGCTTGCCATAAAGATGCTTTCGAAGAAGAAAAAATGACATGATATGGCGAGTTGTAGATGGTGTTAGGGTTTGGGCTTGGATCATTAGACTTAGCAATTCTGAAAATAGATGTCAATGGGTCAGGCTTACTGTTATGCTTAGCCGTCAAGATCCTTCGCTTCCAATCCCATGTATGGTTTGTGTTCGTACCAGATCCCCGGTTGCTTTTGTGGCATCGATATGCAGTTCATCAAACTTCCCCTCACAGCACCATTTCATCGTCACTGTCATCGTCTCCGCCCTCCATTCCACCTCTTGCTTCATCTTCGCGACGCTTCGCTTCAATACTTGCGCCAACTTTTCTAACACCATCAACAACGCCTGTGACGAATCCCCTGCTCTCCGCAAGCTCCATTGCGCCAACACCTCGCAAACTCATGACGCCGTCGACGCCCTTCTCCAGCTCCGCCGTACTCGAGCGCATCTTGGCTGCTCTCACCTCCTGCAAATCACGTAGCAGGGATCGTACTTCAGCCGAATTAGGGACATCGTCCGCTGCATGTGCGAGGAGCATCTCTGCGAGCTCAAACCAGTGGTACGGAAGGGCTCCTGACGGCGCATCAGCCGTGCAAGACGGTAGAAATGGCGGTGACAGGACGAAATCATCGTCAGCAGAGTTTATTCGTCGGGCGTTTCCTTGGCTATCGGCGCGCGCAGGAGGAGGTGGTGGCGGGGCCCATCCCCGGGTATCGATCTTCGTTTCGTGGTGGATGATGTCGCGCAACGAGTCAGGATATAACCACGGCGGGGCCAGGATGCTCGCCCTGCGCTGCTTCTTGAGCAGCAGCGCAAGCCACAAAGGCAGGTTGTTTCGGTGCGGTGGACGGAGAATCGGTGTCGAGCCCTAAGTCGACTCTATCAGCATACTTGTACGGGTAGCAATGGCATAACGCGCCAGACGCGCTCACCGAGAGAAGATCAATGCTGTCGAGTCGCTGGCGGGGGACGACAGTAACGAGCTCCATTTCGCAGAGAAAGGAAACTTCCGAGGGCACCAGCCCCGAAGGAAGAGGCAGGGCCATTGCGGAAGAAATCGTGGTGAGCGTGGTCAAAGTTGATCGCGGTTTTGCAGTTCGCTGTTGGAAGTTGTGTCCGCCTGCCCCTCTTCAAGTGGTGGCCGACCACCCTGTACCCCACCAAAGCTACATGTTATTTTGAGCATCATGACTACAATTTTAAACAAAGAAGGAGTAGATATGGGGTAGTTGATTATTTTCAATTAATCTATTTAAATGAATTTCCCAATAAATAACAAATTTGAAGTAATGGTTTCTTTAGCTTAATTTTGCTTGGCCCGCGATGTCTTCAGAGATCTACGACCTCTCGACACCATAATAGCAACCCATGCTCCCATGAATTGAACAAAAACATACCCAGTTACCTTACAACTACAGCTATCATTAATTACGACGACTTAAACATATATATATACCCGTCTACTTCATGTTTAGCCAAAACGGACGTTGAATGTTTGACGGTCCCATCAGTGTTCATCATTCGTCAATTTTTCTTTGAGATGAATGAGGATAGAGAGTGCTTTCCAAACCGGCGCGGATAGCTGTATTTTTATATTCATTTTGAGTCTATGTGCTTACAACAACAATTTATATCATAGACCCAACTCGATTTCCTAGACAAGCCTATTTTATTTGGTCTTGACTACGTCTTCCATAGCCTGTAACGCTTTCCGGGTCATGCCATTATCAATTCCATCAAATTCAACTGAAGACCTTCAAACAGTTTAACCAACGAGTTTTAACGCATAAGTGCTCGCTACACAACGCTCCCGACACGACACAGCTGACAACTTTATTCTTCTGGACCCGCCGACAACAAGCAATTGGAGCGTTGACAAGGTGGGGGCGGGGCGCACTTGTCGCCCAAAAGGCGGCGTTCCCTCCTATGATCGGCTTGCCATTAATTATATATTGACTAATGGTGAAATTCTCGCAATTGGACTTAACTTGATCTTATACACCCGAAAAAAGAAAAATCTATATTGAAAAACACAGGACATACGTCGTCTTTCGTTCCTATTTCTGATCCACCGTCCCCTTCTCAACAACGCTCATCATGGCTGCCCACGATAACCTGCCAGCAGTCTCTTCCCCCTCCATCATCCTGACTCACCCTACTGACGCGGAACGTCAAAGAACCTGGGAAGGCAACCATTACCTCTGGGGGTCTGCTCTTCCCGTAGATGAATACCTCCGTCGCGAAACGAGTTTTCTCGACTTGCCTCTTTCTGGCAACGGAGGAATGGTGTCTTGGATTCTTACTGATGGAAGTCAAGCTCCAGACAACCGACCTATTCTCTCTAGCTTCGAAAGTTATAAAAAAAAGGCACTTGTTGCTGACAAAAACGGCACAATCAAGGAGGTGACATCTTATGGCGTTGCCAGTGTCTTTACCTTTCCCGAGTGCCGAGGAAAAGGATACGCACGAAAGATGATGTCTCTTTTTGCCGAGCAACTGCGCGCAATTGAGAAAAAGAACTCCGGGGACGCAGTATTTTCTGTGCTCTGGTCAGATGTAGGAAAGACATTCTACAACACTGTCGGGTGGAAGCCATTTGAGAGCACATGGCTTGAATTCCCCATTGCGAATTCCTCAATCAACCCCGATGGCAACCTCAAGATCATCAACTACGACGATCTCCCCTCCCTAACAGCCAAAGACGAGGAGCTCCTGAGAGGGGAAATCTCGAAACCCTCTTCAAAAACCCGAGCTGTTGTCTTACCAGACCTAGAAACCCTCCAATGGCATCTTTTGCGCGAAGAATTCATGTGCAAAAACATCTTCTCAAAGACACCTTCTATTCGAGGCGCCATATACACCCCCTCTAAACGCCCCGAATCTCGAATCTGGGCCATCTGGACTCGCTCTTTCTATGGCGGCAAGGCCAAGCCAGAGAAAAACACTCTGTATTTCGTGCGTTTTCGGATCGAGGACGAAAGCATCTCTGATGAAGAACTGGCAAAGGGAATCAAGGCTATTGTAAGCATCGCACAGAAGGAAGCTCCCGATTGGCTCTGTGCCAAGGCTGAAATCTGGAATCCTGGCGAAAGGGTGAAAAAAGTGGCGGAGGGTATTGAGGAGCTAGGTGCCGAGTTCAAGGCTCGAGAAGACAACAACATTGCTAGCTTGCAGTGGTTTGGAGAAGGTTCTGTTGACGACGTCGAGTGGGTTGCTAATGAAAAGTTTGCGTGGTGTTAGATATTAATCACATCAAGTATGTAGGGAGTGTGTGAACAGACACGAGGGCAAATCATGGATGATTCTATTCATAAATATATACCCTTCGATATAGCTACTTTTTTGTACTTTATTTTCCCCGGGAATCACTCTCCTTCCTTTGTCATAGACGCATAGGTCGTAACTAATCACACATGAGTATCATAAACATTCCAAGCCAACTCCTCTTGCTCCCCTACAAAAATCACCTCTTGTTGCGCATCCTCTAGTAGCTTCGCCCAAACATGGTCCACTTGTCGGCGTGGCGCTCACACTCGGGGTTGAGGCACTTGGTCTCACCAGGGACAATGCCCTCAGGCTGCTCGAAAGGAACGCAAAGACTCTTCATTCCCATGGAGGCAGCCTTCTGACCTTCAGGAACATCGGGCTGATCATCGGTACGTGTAGTAAGCTCCTTGATGCGGTCCTCGCACTTGGGATCACCGCAGAAGGGAATGAGCACAACGTTCTTACTGTCAAGGGCAGGGAGAACATCGTCCCACTTAGTAATCTGGATACGGTGCTCACGGAAGGCGGTGTCGGCTTTGTTGTACATGTCGCTCTGGATCGTCTCCAGGAGCTCAGGGATTTTGGTAGCAATATCAGCCAAAGGGATGTCGCCCTTCTCACCCGTGTCTCGTCGGGCGAAGCAGACAACCTCCTTGGCCGCATCCTTGGGACCGAATTCAAGTCGTAGAGGGACACCTCGGAGCTCCCAGTCGTTGAACTTCCAGGCAGGGGTGTAACCCTCACGCCAGTCAGCGTCAACACGCACTCCGGCCTTCTTGAGAGTGGATCGAATCTCATCGACCTGGTCCTCATGCTTCTTGCGGTCCTCAGGGGTAGTGTTCTTGTTAATACCGACGGGGATGATGATGGTCTGGATCTTGGCGACACGGGGAGGGAGGACAAGGCCCTTGTCGTCACCGTGAATCATAACCATGACACCAATGACACGGGTCGAGAGACCCCAAGAGTTCTGCCAGACGTTAATGTGAGAGCCCTTGTTAGCAGGGTCCTCAACTGTGATGTCAAACATCTTGCTGAAGTTCTGACCCAGAGCATGGGAGGTGGCACCCTGAATACCACGGCCGTTGGAAGGAATATAACCCTCAACAGTGGTGGTGTAGTATCCGCCAGCGAACTTCTCATTCTCCGTCTTTCGACCTCGAACGACAGGAACGGCAAGGAGTTGCTCGTAGACACCAGCGTAGAGTTCGAGAATCTCCAGAACCTCCTTTCCGGCAAGCTCCTCAGTCAAGTGAGCAGTGTGGCCTTCCTGCCAGAGAAACTCTCGAGTTCGGAGGAAAGGGGTGGTCTGCTTAGCCTCCCAACGGACGACGGAGTTCCACTGGTTGAGACGGAAAGGGAGATCTCGGTGGCTGCGAATCCACTTGCTGTAGTATGGGTACATGACGGCTTCCGAGGTGGGACGAACAGCGACGGGGACCTCGAGGTCCTTGTCACCACTAACAGGATGTTAGAGAAACTGCAGACAGAATATGATCAAGGAGGCACTTACGCCTTGGTGACCCAGGCAAGTTCGGGAGCGAAGCCTTCGACGTGGTCCTTCTCCTTCTCAAGCGACTTGCTCGACAGGAAAATAGGGAAGTTGGTCTCCTCAACACCCATCTCCTCAATGTGGGCCTGGAACCATTTTCGGATCTCATTCCAAATGTGCATAGACAAGGGACGAAGGATGAAAAAGCCGGAGATTTCCTGGTAGTACTCGACCATCTCGGCCTTGAGGACAACCTCCTGGTACCATTGTGGAAAGTTGTCGGCCTTGGAAACGGTGATACCAATGATGTCGTCTGTCTTCTTTCCACCAACAACGGGGAGGCTGGCCTTCTTAGCGGCCTTAGCAGCCTTCTCAGCAGCGAGACGGGCCTGCTTCTCGGCCTTCTTCAAGGCGCTCTTGGATGGCTCGGCGGGGGCGTTCTCAGACATGGTAGCGCAATCGGAGTGGAATTTAGCTGTGGTCGAAGAAGGAGAAGAACCAAGGCTATTCTAGCAGCCTGTGAAACCTTTAGAAGACGCAGATATCACAGCGAAGAGAAAAAAGAAGAAAGAAGAAAAAGGGCGGGATATCTGGTGTAGAAGTGGAAGAAAGATATGAGTCGACGCGGAGTCACTCCCGGTTGTGCAGTGCCCCGCTATCTCAACTGTGTCTTGGGGCCAGGAAGGAGGGGCACCGATGCCAATCGCCAAAACCTGGGAAAAAAATCCAGCCCAATTTTGACGCCTGGCCAATGGCGGGGCACATGGGGAAGGAGCCCTGCTGCACAAGTTATTCCCAGCTGCTGTGTCGCACTGTGGCCCGTGCACTATACCAGGCGTTGTGCGCTGACAGGTGCGGTGCTCGAATGGAAGGTACTGGAGTGAGAGGTACCTCCCTTTCGCTGTTGCTGCCGCCCCCCTGGTACCTGCCTGCCCATCGCTCGGGAGCCCCCCCGGCGCCGGAACAACGCACCCCTCCGACAAAAAAGTCGAGGGGCACCAACCACACCCGCAACAGAGGAGCTTCACAGCTTCTGGAGCCTGGCAGAATTTCCAGACGCTTCGCAATTCCGCTCCGCTCCCCAAACGTTGACGCAGCCGCCATTCCACGTCAACGCCCCAAAAAGCTGCAACCATGGCTTCCATGTTCGAGCAGCCCCGAAATGGCACCCTTTTCCTTGGTGGCCAGAAGATTTCTGGATCAGATATCCGTGACCAGAATGGTACGTCTCTCAGTGTTAGGGGGCATGTGGGGGGGCCATGATGGCGGCGGTGATGATGAAGATGCTGACCGACTTGTGCTATAGTCCTCGCTACCCAGGCCATCGCAAACGTCGTGAAGAGCTCCTTCGGTCCCAGCGGTCTTGATAAGATGATGGTGGACGAGATCGGTGTAAGCTACTCCCTTTTGGTCCCGGACATGGTGGTGTCTTGCCTGCTCACACTCAAGCTAGGATGTGACTGTCACCAACGATGGCGCTACGATTCTCAGTCTTCTCGACGTCGAACACCCTGCCGGAAAGATCCTTGTCGACCTTGCCCACCAGCAAGACAAGGAGGTCGGTGACGGCACCACCTCTGTTGTCCTCATCGCCGCTGAGCTATTGCGTCGAGGCAACGACTTGATGAAGAACCGTATACACCCCACTACCATCATTACCGGTTACCGACTTGCCCTGCGAGAAGCCGTCAAGTACCTCAACGAGAATGTTAGCATCAAGGTGGAAAACCTCGGTCGAGAGTCCCTAATCAACATCGCCAAGACTTCCATGTCTAGCAAGATTATTGGTGCTGATTCCGACTTTTTTTCCAACATGGTCGTTGATGCCATGCAGGCCGTCAAGACTACCAACAACCGAAACGAGGTCAAATACCCCGTGAAAGCCGTGAACATCCTCAAGGCTCACGGAAAGAGTACACTAGAGTCCGTCTTAGTTAAGGGTTATGCCTTGAACTGTACTGTTGCCTCGCAAGCTATGCCTACCCGCATCCAAGATGCCAAGATTGCCGTTCTGGACATGAACCTTCAGAAGGAGCGTATGAAGCTTGGTGTGCAGATTACCGTCGATGACCCCCAGCAGCTTGAGCAAATTCGAGCACGTGAATCTGGCATGATTCTCGAGAGGGTGGACATGATTCTGAAGGCGGGAGCCAATGTCGTCCTTACCACTAAGGGTATTGATGACTTGGTGCTGAAGGCCTTTGTTGAGAAGGGTGCCATGGGTGTGAGACGATGCAAGAAGGAGGATCTCCGACGAATTGCCCGAGCCACTGGTGCTACCCTTCTAAGCACTCTTTCTGACCTGAATGGCGACGAGAAGTTTGACCCTTCATACCTGGGACACGCCGAGGAGGTTGTCCAGGAACGCATCTCTGACGATGAGTGTATCCTGATCAAGGGAACCAAGACTCACTCTTCGGCTTCTTGCATTCTCCGAGGCCCCAACGACTTCACTCTCGACGAGATGGAGCGCTCTGTGCACGACTCACTCTGTGCTGTGAAGCGAACTCTTGAGAGCGGGAGCATCGTCCCTGGAGGTGGTGCTGTAGAGACTGCTCTGCACATTTTCCTCGAGGAGTTTGCCAGTACAGTCAGCTCCCGAGAGCAGCTGGCCATTGGCGAGTTTGCTCAATCCCTCCTCGTCATTCCCAAGACCCTTGCCGTCAACGCCGCCAAGGATGCCGCAGAGCTTGTTGCTCAACTGCGATCAAGGCACGCCATGTCACAACGCATCCAGGAGGGTGATGGAACTGAGGACGAAAAGACTATCGCGAAGAAGAAAGGATATAAGAACTACGGCCTGGATCTCGCTCGCGGCAAGGTCGTTGACGAGGTGAAGATTGGTGTGCTGGAGCCCAGCATTAGCAAGATTCGACAGCTCAAGAGTGCTGTCGAGGCTTGCATTAGCATCATGCGTATTGATACCCTGATCAAGTTGGATCCTGAACAGCGGGACGAAGACGACGGACACGGCCACTGATGAATTGTAATGAGTCGGATTGTCAGGGTATAGAGTACAAAAAAGACAAAAAGCCGGACTGTCCATCTTACTTCATATACAATGTTTTCAAGTTCTGTGATGGTTTTGTAACGAATCATATCCCATGTTATATTCCTTTGCTAGCATATAGATATATTTGGTAGCCCTCGCGTTTAAGCAGCACTTGGTCTCGCACAGCCTGTTATAAACGCCGAGGCTATAATTCTGACATTTCCGGCTTGAATCTGAATCCTACGGATGAACTGTCATCTCACCGCTTTCCGTATATTATTGGTGTGCTTCGGCCCGGGCTCGCTCCACCAAGCTCCCAATCGATTTCAGGCGCTTTCATTTAAATTGCAAAGCTGCCATCACACAAACTCGATATCTTCTAGGCCAAGCCACAAATTCATCTTACAAATGAAAAAAAAAAGGATCAATTAGCCAGCTTCTCGCACATGGGATACGTTGGCCCATGTCACACCCCCCCCCCCCCATTTTCAGCCCTTAAAGTGAACTTTCCTAGGACGTTTATTTTTATACAATGGACCATGGCCACGTCTAAGAAACAGTAGGTGCGCCCACCAAGGCAAATATCTTCTCCCCACCAGTCTATGCTTCCTCCATCGCAAGAAATGTTTCCCGTAATATTCTTACACCCATGACCTGTTTAACCGACAACCAGCTTGCCGTCTTCGGGGAAATCGTACTCGGGGATCTCGAGGTTGAGGGGAGCGGGTCCCTTTCTTATACGGCCGGAGATATCGTAGTGAGAACCGTGGCAAGGGCAGAACCAACCGCCGTAGTCACCGGCCTCGCCGATGGGGACACAACCCAGGTGGGTGCAGACACCTAAAATAGCCAATATTAGCATCAAGATACTGACGGACGCATCTGACCCATTGGTGGGAAACGAGTGCAGAACACGTTGATAATTTTGGGATAACGCACCAAGCATGACAAGCCACTCGGGGTTCTTGACACGATCGTCATCGGTCTCGGGGTGTCGGAGAGAAGTAACGTTGACCTTGTTGGCGGCGTCGATCTCCTCCTGGGTTCGGTGTCGGATGAAGACGGGCTTGCCTCGCCACTTGATAATGACCTGCAATTGTTTAGCATCGTCGTTTTGATGCCGAGGATTGTCTCATGACAACTCACGTTCTTGCCCTCAGGGATAGCACTGAGGTCAACCTCAACCTTGGCCATGGCCAAGACGTCGGCAGAGGCGGACATGTTCACCAGAAACTCTGCAGATACATCATCAGCCCCGTCAATTGACACTTGTGGGTGCATTGGAGCCCGTTGGAAGCTTCAATTGCAGCTCAATGGCAACGCATCCATCCAAAACCACATCCACCCACCTTGCACAGTGCTCTTGGCACCAGCGGCACTGACAGCACCGAGGGCTCCGACCATGAAGTAGGAGAACAGCTTGTTCTTGTTCTCGCCGTTCTTGGAGACGTAGGCACCGAAGTCGGGGATCTGGCTGCCCTTGGTCTCACCCTTGAAGGGGCTCGAGTAGGCAGAGGCCGTCGCGCTGCCGGGGCGCATGGCAGTGGTGCTGAGGGCGCGCACGGCGGGGACGGCCGGCTTGGCTGCCGAGCGCAGGCAGAGACGGGAAGCGGTCGCGAGAGTCGCCATCGTGAGGATCGGGATGGTGGCGTTGGCGGGAAGAGGGTCGTCGAAGGGAAGGTTGAGGTCTTTTCCTTGGTGGATATCGGCTGATGATGCTTTGCCGAAAGTTTTGGGCGAAAAGTGCGGCCTGAGGCTGCAAATCAGCTTCGAGCTCGGAAATTGGGGGGTCGTGATTGGCCCGGTGGATTTCGGGTGGGTCTTCCGAAGTCTTCCGGATATCTGGGGCCTTCACAAGACTTGCCACGGATGAACCACAGTGTTCTAGCAAACCGTGAACAAGTTGAAAAATACAAATGCTATACATCTTTATTCTCTCATTACCTCGTTTTACATATCCCAAAGCTTTCTATTCTTTCATCGCCATCCGGGACGGCTCAATTGAGTCTTTACGATGAGCCTCCCATGTCATCAATTCTGACCAATAGCCGTTGACCCTTTCGTCCATTACGTCTAATCTATGGCCAGGATCCGTGCAACATGTGCAACCAAGTTTGACTGAATATGCCAATGCGACTTTCCTACTGAGGTTTAATGCATCCTTCTTAACTCTTCAATCATGTTTCGCATATCTTCGACTGTAGGCCCAAGCCCCTCGCATACCAGCTCTTGCTTACCCTCATCCATGTCCAAGAACCTCTCTACCATCTCACCATCGACAAAGCGGTAGGGGCTTTGGCCTTCTCTAGCCTCATTTCGGAATGCACGCCACACCTTGAAATCGACGTTGCCAGTTGTATCAATATACTCCTCAAGTTTCGATTGAAATGTCATCAATAGATCCTGATAGTGCGGTGAAATGTCTCCGTATAAATAGAGAGATCCTTCGGTCTGTTTTAGTGTTAGTCGAGTGCATCCTGCTTTCGCAACGACGGCCACTTACAGTTCCCAAGAATGCCTTTGGTGACACGATTGAGTTTTCACTCTCTGGAACATGAAGTTTGCGAATCTGGTTAACCTGTTCGCCAAGATTGATTTCACTGGTAACCTCCAGCCGGCTGCGATCTTCCTCTGTGGGTGCATCTACATTTCGCTGGAGAACAATAAGGTTGCCTTGTGCATCTGCCTCAAGCCATCTCTCACCTTCGAGGGAGCAGACCGAGGTTGTCCATATAGACTCAAAGTGTCTTGCAACCTCTTCGAGTTTCGCCTTATTTCCGTTCTGTGGTGGAGTAAACTCGACCAGCGACAGAGATTGGAACAGGTCGACCACGCCGATTATATTATCCGAAACATCGAGGCTTATTGGCAAGGCAGCTGGTCGATATGATGCAAGCTTTTGTAAAGCGCCAGAGCTACTTGTCTCCTCTACAAACTTGTAGACGACAACTGTCTTGGATAAGCCAGCAACGACATAATCGTTGATCATGGCCAAGCACCGACAGGGCCCCTTCAAGTTATGAGACAGAATCTGGTAGACTTGTCGATTTTCGTCAACACCCAACACCAGTATGCGACCCATCGTATCAGTCGACCCTTGAACCTGGCCGTCTGTCACGAAACTTGTTCCAACTATGAACCGATCGGCGAGGTTTCCATTGGAGTCTGGCAACTCCGCGCTGATCACACACTCCACTAGTTCCAAACAATTTGCCGCATTCAACACAAATGGCGTCCCTAGCTCCTGGAAGACGATTTCGTCAACTAGTTTGAATGTGCTTGTGGTGACTTCTTCGTTCCCAACCAGTTCTTTCTTGATGCAACCCAGGCCAAAGGCTTTGAGTCCAGCAGAATACGAAACTCTCCGGACAGTTTCGTGCACAGCCAATGCTTTCACGTGTGTAAGCCGTTCTTTGTCTACATGACAAATCTTGACATGGTCATCTGTGGATAAGACAATGGAGTCGGGGAAAGCGTGGGAGTCGAAGGGGGCGACGAACGTAGCATTATCAGCCGTGGTGGCAGAATAAATGATCCGACCCTCGGAACTATAAATAAGACTGGCATGCTCGGTCGTCGCGAATACGTTGCAGGTACCGTCCTGTTGTGGTAAAATATGCAGTCGAGCCGGGCTGCTTCCGAGGGTGACACTCTTACGACCCGACACAGCAAAACCTTTAGTGGAAACATTGAAGGCGACAACATTTCCATCATCCATAGCAATCAATAGCGTTGGGCCAGATATTTCTGGTGGGTGAAGTTGAACAAGAGCAATATCTCGTGGGACGGTGGCACTATCCTCCGTTTGCCGAAGTGACTCTCCGTGTATTGAGTTTAACGTTGTCATATCAATTAATGAGATGCGGCCCGATGACCACCAACCAACAACCCCTAAGTCTGGGGGATCCCGTGCCGCATGAATACAGGATATTTGGTCTGGCTGGCCTGAGGAAAATGATTGAGATTCCTGAGAGTGGGCGGCAAGATTTTGTAACAAGTTCAAGCATACTAGAGTGGTGCCCTCGACTGATAGCAATGCCCACTTGCTATTGGCAGAAGCTCTCGTGATGCATTTTCCATCGGGGGCGTCCCATCTATGCAGAACAAACCCGCTTTCGGGATCAAGCAACACCACGGTTTTTGGTGTGATTTGCAGTATCTGTCCGTTGGACAGATTCGTGGCCAAAAGGGTCTCGGCATCTTGGATCATGCCTTGAAAAGAATACACCTCCTCAATACCTCCTTCCGTATCAAAGCTGAATATTCTGGTTTCTGCCACTGACGAGATAACCAAGGTATCGAGGAGATCAGAAGCGCAAGAGCGCAGCGTGAATAAGCCTCTTGTTCCACTCAACTCATCGAGAATTCCTTCGTCTTCGAGTCCCACGCCACTTCGAATGCTCCGAAGACTTCCATCTCGGTATGCACCGCAGCCCGCCACAATCCTTGACTGACCAGAGGAAAACGCATTTCCGGATTGGGTATCACCTTCTCTATTTCCCATATCCATAATGGAAAAATCCATGATTGGAGCATTATTAGAGATTGATTTAATCAGCATCAATGAGTTGGTTGCGGTGTCGACTTGAAATAGCTGAGAATCACCGTGATGTGAAGCTAAAAAGAGAATGTCGTTACCCATGTAGACAAGGCTTGATGCTCTTGATGTAATCGCAATGGAGCTGTCGAATTTCATGGGTGACAATGTCATTCCTGTCACCACAACACCAGTCGACTCAACGGTCGTCTCAATTGTGAGAAGGTCGAGGCGGCCATAATCATCTGCGAGAAAGTAGTGGGTACCATCATACTCGACCCATGCGACAAAGATCCTAGGTTCATCGAGACCGGATGATACGCTTGTGTATGTTAGACTATCAAAGTAGGTCAAGAGCGTCTCTCCAACGACGAGCAGACCACCCAGATGAGCTTTGGCTCCTTCATTGTTTCGCACATGATATCGCTTCTCTTCATCGACAGGAACAGGGATTAGCATGGTGGCATAGGGATCGGGAATGACAATGTCAAGCTCCCGATCCCTATGCGGATCAAACTTGGAGACTTCGCCACCCTTGTCATCGCGAGTGAGCCTATAGATGGCAACCCGCGAATCCTCTTGGTCCATTTGGGCTTTATACAGAAAAGCAATTCTGGGGTGGCCTGTGCGGCTATGGATAAATGTGCTGGCCTTCATCCATAGCTCTGTCAGACGTACTTGATCAAGGGCCTCCAGCCTCGTCGTGGACCCTTTGCGTGTTGGTAGCCGAAAAACATTCAAGACACCTTCCCAGAGGTGCATAGCTAGGAAACGCCCTGTAGGGTCAACCAGACACTTGTTTTGGCTTTGAGATTGTCGCATATATGACTCCGAGCTATCTTCAATCACCCGGTCGACCGTATCAAGCTGGTTGGTTTCCGGATTCCACGAAACATTGAAGTATTGCAATCGATCGGTGCCTACGAAAAGGATGTCGGTGTCGGAGCCCTTGGGCTGCAGGCGCTGCAACATGGCTATAGTGCCATGGATGAGTTTTGTGTGAAGGCACTCAAGGCCATCGTCGGTGAGGCGCCATATTTCGAGACGGTTCGCCTTGCTGTCGAGTCCCGTCAGTATCCCGTTTTCGACATGGCTGATAGGAGGGCTTACGCGACGATGAGATCCTCGATGTCGGGGGCGAGAAGCTTAGCCCGGAGCGCATGCCGAATGCTAGTTGCTCTGTGAATCGGCGCAACGTAGGCCATGGTACTTCATCTAGCCAAGGGGCGTTGACAGGGAGGAGAGGTGGAAGTTTAGTAGGGCTTGGTTCTCGGGGAGCCCCATGGGCAGTCTTGATCTCGAGGTACCCGACGTAATGATGGCGGAGTTAGGACGGAGCTCAGCGGGCATAGTGGGGCTCTTGGCGCTAAATTAGCCCGAGCCATCCGCTATTATTGTTTATGTCTAGGCCTGCTGGCGGGGTAATACAGGGCAGTTCTTTCGGATTGATACAGCTGTGCCACAGCTTCCATGCATCACCAGCGCAGATCAGGCCTGTTTGGAATCTCTGTTTGCCGGTCATCTATTGCAGATTTCCCAAGGATCTTGCCGCCACAACTAATGGCTACAATATGATTTTTTTTTTTTTTAGAAGATTGCATTTCGTGCTGGGGCAGTCCTAAGATGAAAAGAATTTGCATGTTCGTCGCTTGCGACACTCAATGCTTGCTGGATCAAGAATAGATAAGGAAGGTAGGCATGGGCGGATTGTCAATTGCTAGGCAAACACTCTGCCTCAGGATTGCTCATCCATCCAAGTCTCGCTGCCCGGGCATTTCTTCAAGATCTACGTAACTCTTCCATGACGCCCATGTTATATAGGCCATGGCCGCTCCAGCCAATTTTATCCAGCAAACTGAGACCGCTGCCGAATATGCCCAAACGCAGGGCTGTTTCTATCATTACCGAGATGCTCCATTTCGTTTTCAAGATCAAATCAAACGCCTCCAAGAGACAAGTGAACGAGGAAAATCCGTGTTAATACATCAACCTGGCCTGACAGCTGTCCCTCTTCCTCTTTCTTGCATCGACATAGACTTCATGGACGAGCCGATACCAAGTCGAGAGATGCCAAATTCGTCAGACACAGAGCCAATTCATTCACTTTCATCCCATCTCATCAGTGACTTGATGGCTTTAGGGCGTTTACGGCTTCCATCAGAATCTCTGAATGCAGAATACGATTTGAAGAAGGATGTCCAGCAGTATTTGAACAATATTTCGCGCAAATTTTCGTGTAATGTTTTGCGCGAATGGTTACCATTGAGCCCGGTCAGCACCGAAAAAGATGAAGGCCTATTGTTCTCCTCGGCTTCATTAAGATGGCAGAGGTTGGCATTGAGGGAACTTGATCGGGAGAAAATAGAGGTTTCCAAAGAGGCCGAGAGATTGCTCAAAGGCCTTCACGGTCTTGATGTTTTTTCCAACTTGTCTACCCTCCGGGGCGTGGATCTTGGGTTACATCAAGTAAGATCGATCTTGTTATCCGCTTACCAACCCTCAGCTAATTTTTGTTAGTTGACAGGAGTGCAAATAGACCCAATCTCCCCTCCGATTTCGCCATCATCTGACGCCCACAGTTTATTTTTACCTAGTCCCCGCGTTACTGTCATCGACCTAACATCTGAACCAAGTAGCATTCAGAACTCCCCTGTCCGTAAACTCCAACAAGATGTACAAAAAGGCGCTGTTGATTCAAGCCCTGCTTCCCCATCTCTTGCGACCAATTCCTCTTCTTTGGAGGACGTGCTTCGGGACTTGATACCTCAACAAGGCGAGAATTCTCATCTTAGAGTTGACGTCCCGATGATGATTTCCAGTCCAAGTGAAGCGGAAAGTCGCACTTTTCTCCCTAAGGAAGAAGACTTTGTAAAGAGCACACGACTTGAGTCAGAGTCTTTCCCGATAGAGCCTATGGGTTTCTTCGACGAAGCCATGGAGGCAATATTAAGGTCTTGTTATGAAGGCGCAATCCAAAATATTGAAAGTGAACAATTAAAAGCAGCACACTCACTTTTGAGAATAGAAGTACCTAGTCTCAATTTTGATATCCCGGATTCAGAATGGCACAACCACTTATCAAGCTCGGGAAATCAATTCCGATGGATGAAAGCAACCCTCGGGCCAGCCTTTCTCCTACATCCAACAAGTACATCCGTTAAGCTAGGTGCAGGCTTAAAATGGGCGCCAATACCCCATGAAAGTGGCCGAGATGTACAAAAGGAAGCCTTGGGTTCCCCTGGACCAGAAAGTCGAAAGTATCTTGTCCTTGAGTCGTCCCATCTTTGTAGTGATAGCTACATCTCATACCCTGAAGATCTTTGCATTCTCCGGCTTCTCTCTGATGAAGATGCTCAGTTGGACACATCCTCAGAGGACGGCAGCGTGAATTTGGCAGAGGATGAGGCATCACCCAGAGTTGTTAATTCATCCATCCCCAACGAAAAGAGTTTATTGGAAGGTTTGAGCTCTCGACACTCTGCTGTGTCTCGTGCTATTAAAAGGAGGAATATTTGCGACTCAGCTGGCCTTTTGCCGTATTCAACTGATCCCAGTACAACGACAAAGTTGCTGTCAAACTTCCTCCAACTTCGACATCCAAAAAAGCTCAGAGTCTCAAAGGAGCTTCCCCAAAAAGAAAACACAAGGGGCCATAAAGTATCAAGGTTGCCATCCCTAGTCCATCTGGTACCACAGCATAATGTCAACCTCGGTGCCCCAGTTCCTAGCTTTGAGATTCCACCAAAAGCATATAGATTGATCGTTTCAACCAATTTAAGCCGAGATATTATGTCACAACTTGAAAATGCATGGCCACGATTAGAAATCGTCGACAAAGACTTCTCACAATATGATGAAGTGATGTGGTTGCGGGGCTCAACTTCACACCAAGAAGACATATCTTCCCTTTCGTTTGAAGCAGACGTTTCTGTCTCCCCAAGCGCAGGGATCCTTCTTACATCGTTACTCAAGACAAAACAAAAGCCGCTTCCAGGGTCAAACTCGGTTACGGCACTTCACCAACGAGTCCACCGTTTAAGTCAAAAATACGAACATTTGTTTGTTCTTGTCTCAATCGCAAACCCTCTTGGAGAATACGTGGGTGATATGAGTGAGTCTGACCAGCGTGCCTACTCTGATTTTGTTCAATTCGCAACGTCCCTTCAAAGAACCATCACAGTAAAACTCGTGCATGGGGCGGAAAAGACACTGAGTCAATGGATCCTGAAGATCATAGCGCAGTTTGCTGCACCTTCTTCCGGCTTCGACAAACTGGTCACATCAGAGGATACAGTGTGGGGGCTTGTTTTGCGACGAGCAGGGATGAACATCTTTGCATCCCAAGTGCTGGAGATGCTGTTGGCAACGCAACATGGCGAATCAGGCCTAAATCGGTTTTTAGCCATGTCTTTAGAAGAAAGAATCTTGAAATATGGCCAGGTATTGGGAGGAAGCAGGGTTCTGAGGTTTGTGTCTAATGTGCTAGGCAATAATAAATAAGCTGGTGTGAATGAATATGTTGATTGGGACATGCAGGAAAGTGCAAACAGGGCTCTGCGCCATTGTTTTGACAATAATAACCTTCGCCCCGGAAACACAGCCTGGTTTGACTGCCGGCCAACACCGCGATAAAAATGATAGTCTGAACTGCCATTCACGCTTGCTCCTTTCCTTTCTCTGATTTCCTTCATCTTCAACTTGTATTCTCGCATCACGCCATGGCGACCTCATTTGGACCGGTTCCCAGCTGCTTGTACGACGAGAAAGAAGTCCGCAAGAAGGTAACTTCACCGTTCCACATCGAGTTCGAGGTTGGACGCAACTGTCGTGATCAACTCAAGAGACTCGCAGAAGTGCCATGCATCCCAGAGTTCGCCAACTCATGGGGGTTTCTCATCTACTGCACCGTTTACGCGCCAGAGTCAGAAGCCGCTTTCAGCGCAGCCCTCGCACGCATATTCGCATATGTCGAGCAGGTCATATTTTTCGACGTCCGGCCGTGGGGCAGCTATGTTAGGAGATGCGTGGACCCGACCCCGAACAGGGAGCTCGTAAGACGCTGCGCGAACCAGGTTATCCAGGACGAGAAGCTCCTCCGCGATGCTGACACGGACAAGATCGGGCGCCTGTTTGCCAAGTGGATCGACTTTCACCTCGGCCATGATCCGGGACAGGTTGCGACCAAGAACCCGCGGTTCCAGGTGTGCCTCTTGATCGATCAGGAGGTCATCGACGACGTTTTGCGGCTCCCCGAAGATCCCTCTACTTCCACCGACGACAAGTTCTACCGTGCCATCAAAGTGGTGGCTCCGAACCGCGGAGAGGGTCCGTCCGAGTGGTTGCGCGTTGCCATCATCAGGCTGCCCGCCTTTTGGTTCAGAATCCTGGACACGCCCGTTTCCGAGATTGAGGGCTTGATTCCAGAAGGCCATGTCAACAGCTGGGTGGGCAAGAAGCTGGTGTGACGGCGCCAGAGGTTACCGGTGTCGACGTGTCATCTTGCACCACGCCAGCCGCATATTTCCCAGGATGGAGCAGCAGGATTACTCCGTTTGTTTGTACCAATGCATTGCACCCCGTTGAAAGATTGCGCACCTGGGATTCCTTGGCCTCCGATGCAGCACCAACTTTACTACCGGCTGTTTGTGGATTTGCTCCCGTTTTAAATTCTATCGTGACTCTCGCCTGGTTGGCACCGAGGAACGACTTTTTGGTGCAATCATGCAGATGCAGGGTTTCACAATCATTGCTATTGTTAGTGAATGGTGTCGTGTAAGCCGCGTAGGGCACAAGTCTGACATGCCGTCGAAAAAAAAAATAGTTCAATAGAAAACTTTGTTAATCCCAACACTGTTTGTTGATTGTTGAAGATCAAACATGGTAAAGCACACAAAATAATCCTACCAACCAAAGTCCCCTCTAGACTGTGCACGGCCAATTAGTTGAAACCATTAACAGAATACCATTATTGAATTCGTCCTATTTTTGTCCAATTCATACTGAGTCATCCATTTCGCGTTTGAATTCCGAATTCCTGGCCGTCTAAAGAGTAATGGGTTTGGCAATGCATCTTGGGTGTAGAACGCAATGGCAGCGTGGGCAAACATCACATTTCAAGCACATCCGCAATCCCAACAAGGCCTGGTCTATTTCCCAGTCCCCCGTCTACAGTCTATAGTCGATATCTATAACCATACCATCTAGGGATTGGAAAAAAAATTATAAAAAAAGAGCGACGCATGGCCAGTTATGAACACAAGCTTGCTCAACATACCTCCCACAATGGCTGGGGCAGTTTCCGCAACAGCGTCGACGTGTGCTTTGAATGTACCTGTTTCAAAGTCACGTAAACGACACGACGAGATGGATTTTGGAGCGTAACTGAACGGGATTGAAGGCCGTAGTAATCCGAAATGGAGTGAGTGAGCCATCGCCTGCAAGTGTGTTAGCAATGTCTCGTTCGGAAAAGGTCAAAGGGGCTAAACTCACTTGTATGCGGCGCTTTCATCATTGCCAAACGAATCAAACACCATGCCCGAATCAACCGTCTCCTGGGATACCTCTCTATGAGCTTTCTTCCATCGGGTTGTCTTCTTCTCTTGCAACTCCCGCATGGCACCATTCCTTCCAACAAATACAATCTCCTCATCCTCGGAGTCCATTTGCTCAGCCGCACTATCGATTTCTTCCTGAGAAGGCTCTGCTTCACCCTGCTCCTTTAATTGGGAGTCTCGGCTACTAAAGAGGTATTCTCTGACAGGTTCCTCGAGAGCACGCACCCAGCTCCGGACAACGGGACTGCGCTTGGCGGCTTCACGCAAGTCCCGCGGTACCTCACCTGCACCCAGACCAGTGGCGCTACCTATCTTGAGCTGCTGCTTCTTGCGGGCAGCCTGCAGCTGGGCAATCTTGTCGTCGTGGTTCTGTCGGACACCGCGGTCCCAGAACTGGGCGAGCTGGTAAGGGATGTGGTGGACGGGGTGCGTGGGATGAACCTCCCAGTCGGTCGGCAGCGGTGGCTGCACATTAGGAACGTTGATTAAACGGTCTGGCAGCATGAGTTATCAGCGCGGTGCCTCGCACAAACGCCAATGCAGCAAGGGGGCCGGCGGTTGCGACATACCATTCTCCCAACGTCTCCGTTGCCGGGTCCCCTCCTTACCCTTCAACACGGCCTCCCGCTTGCGCTGGCTATCGCGTCTGGACAGCGGCCGACGGGGTGGCGTGGGTGTCTTGGCATCTGGGAGGCTAACATGCTGCTCAATGATGGTCGACTCCTTGGCCTTGACTTTGACCCTGACTTCGCTGTCCAGCGGGATGGCAAGCGGGGTGCCGGTGCCGCGGGCGACAGGCGAGACACTGAGAGACTGCAGAGCCGAGATAGTCCAAGCGTCGATGTCAATGGCGTCGTTCTTGACAGGTGTCGCGGGGGCGTTGAATACAGGCGTGGGAGTCGTGGGGGCGGCCACGGGTGCGCTGGCGATGGCCGTGGAAGCGAGAGTTGGAGTCGCCGACTGGTCGGGGGGTGGTGGGACGGCGCTGTAAATGGCCATGATAGGTGGGTTGCGGGGTGAGATAGGAGGTAGGATACGTTAGTAGTAGAGTGCGTCGAGGGTCGAGGGCGATAGAGCGGCAGAGGAAATGGCCAATGCAGAATCACTGGGAGATGCAGAGGAGGAAGAGAACAGTAGGCGAGTTAGGGCTCAGACGAATTAAAGTTGGTGGTGATGATTGATCCGAGGGCTTGACTGTTCGAGCAGTTTGAACATGATAACTAGCCGCAAGCCCCAATGAAAGCCCCCCTCGGCGATGAATCATCCCTCGCCCGTCCGCCCCGGGCCAATCATAGCGCGAGCGCATCCCACACGGTCCAGGTCCCAGCCCCGGCTTCCCGCCTGCCCGTCCTCCGGGGCCGGGCGGGTACGTGGTTAGGTTATGTGATGCGAGTCACCTGGCTGCTCCCATGGCCAGGGCTGTGGCCCATCCATGGCGGTTCGACCTGGCGCGCCGCCAACACCCATGTATGCAGTCGCTCGCACGCGCAATTGTCTGATTTGCTCTCTGTCGCGAACGGACGGCGGCCATCACCATCATTCTCCCAGCATTCGCCCGCGGGTGGGTCCCATGGTCCCAAGCTACAAGCCATGATGACTCCAACCCCAAGTCGAGCTGGGCGTGATGCATGCAGCCATTAGGCAGCCACCACTAACAAGCGAAATACGCCTTCGTACAGGATTGATATTCGACACCCCCATCCGCTCAAGCCACGAGATGTACTGTGTAATTTATCATGTTGACTCAGATGTGACCCATAGTTCGACAAGGTGGAAAAAAAAAAATTGAAAGAAAGTAAAATGAAACACTTCCAAATGCCATCATCATGCCTTGGTCAAAATGTATCAATCAATGTAAGAAACCCGGATATCAAATCCTGCTTTCTCGGCTGCCTATCGACCATATCGCCCGTCCTAGTGCCTGGTCGAGCTGTAGTTCTTGTGTGGGTTGCCAATGCCTCCCGGTCGAAGCAATGGCTGGTTCTCCCTCTCAATCGCACGCTCCTCCCGCTCAACAATGTCGTCCAGATCCTCCTCAGTCTCCGCATACCGCTCTGGATGACCCGTAAATGGTCCCGGCAAGCCGCGCTCCCAGCCCTCGGAATATGTTCGGCTGGCCGAGGGTCGTCGGGGCATGCTCGAATACTCAACTGGCGAATGGGGGATGTTGTTTGCAATTCCATTCATGCCGCCACCTTCCTGTCGTCGTCGTGCCGCAAGTTCGTAATACACACCCATAGACAGCACGGAGCCCTGCATCAGGGCCGTGATGAGATAGATGACCCATGTGCTCCAACCAGCCCATCCGAGACGGGCGAACAGACTTCCGGCAAATAAGAAACCACCCGGGGTTTGAATACACATCATCGGAATGCTCAAACTACCGACATGCTTCAGGTGATACGTCATCCAAATCTGTGGAACATATTGAATAGCAGCAAGGATTGTGGCCATGATTCCCAGCAGGTTGGCCCAGAATAATAGATGATCAGGGGCAGCAAGGAAAAACACGGCTGTAATGATGATGACAATTAGGCCGTGCAGCACACAGAGAAGGCCCACAATGACGGCCGTCTGCCATCGGGGTGCATCGCCGCGAAGCTCCTCGGGCGGCACATTGGCCTGTCGGTAGCGAAAGAAGATCAAAAAGAGAACAAGACTGCCCAAAGAGTTAGCCGGAATTCAATTGTGCCATGCATTGCCAATTCGGTCTGCAGCGGGTGTCCTACATGAGGCTGAAGCAGACCCATTGGGCGCCGAGCTGTGCAACACCAAGCAGTCCTGCCGTGCACTCAAAGGCGCCGAGCTGCTTGCAGCAGCCGATGGCGACCCGGGATGGCGGGACTGTCAAAATGTTTGCAAAGCCGGCAGTGGCCGAGGTGGTCCCAAGCAAGACAAAGTAGGGAGAGATGCCCTCAGACGTGCCCCGCGAGATGATGCGGTAATGCTGTGGGAGGTACGAGACCATAATTCCAAGCAAAAGGATTCTGCAAGACTTGTCATTAACCAGGATATTCAAACAACGGTAATTCGAGAAGCATAGGTTGGGGTAGCGGTTTGGGCGCGGCGTACATGGAAACGAAGAGCTCGACGTATGAGGGAGTCCTGAGGCTCTCGCATTGGTCGTCTGGAGCGGCGAACATGTCCATGTTTGCGGACATGTCGTAAGGAAACAAGGGCGCGGGCGGCGCAGTGGACAAGGGAAATAATAATAAAAAAGGGACAGCAGCAGCAACCGGCAGATGCGGCTCTGCCGGAGGACAAGGAGAGAGAGACGATCGAGGATCACGAGGTTCGGCGGGCCCCTTCTCGGTTTCCCGGCGAGTGGTGTGGGTAGGAGGATAATAAGAGGCCAGGAGAAGAGGGTGCGTAGGGCGTCGCGTTGGAAGAGTGACGTATGGTGTGGGGAGGGATGGGCGAGGCTGTCGCAAGAGCAGGGCCCAGCTGAGAGCTGGGATGAGACAAGCGTGAAAAGAGAGAAACAGAGAGTCGAAGGGAGAGCAGGGCTACGAGGGGATCATGGTTGAGGGAGCGTGTGCGAAAGAGAGCGAGAGGCAGTCAGCGTCTCTTTGTGCTGCTGCCGCCGTCTTGCGGTGCTGGCAGTGGAGAATGGTGAGAGGGTGATGGAGGCAGAGCAAGGTTGGCAGGTCTAGGGATAGGGAATGGAAATGGACGAGTCTGACCTGAGAACGGACAGCTTGGTCGCTAATTGGAGGTGAGTCGGGAGGCAGTTAGCGGGCGGCCCCATTGGAGCTGCGAGCCCAGTGGTGGCCCTTTGTAGCGACGGGGCGCCTATTGGCTGCACGCCCGCTAAGGCCCGGTGGATATTACCGGGAGTCGGCAGCTGTCAGCCCGCCAAGCTCGACAATAGGAGCCATTGCCCACTGCTCTCGCTGCGCGGACGGAGACGTTACAGCAGGTCTCCCAGGTCCATCCTGCTACTGTCTAGCAGATCTTTGCCAGCATGTGACTTTGAATTAGGCCAGCTCGCATCATAGGATAAACAGCCATCCAGTTACTGAGTGCCGGCCTTGGTTTACCTTGCAGCCCAATTAAATTTAATATAACCGCCCTGCCAGTCAAGATGCACTTGCCATCCATCCATTCATCCCCAGAATTTGAACGTCCTAAAATCCAAATACGCATATGTATAATCTGGACATGGATGGATATAACTAGCCCGCACACACGCAGCACAACCTGCCCGCCCTCCTCCCTCGCCTCCCCCGAGCAGGTGGGGACCGCACCCTCCAAAGGTCCGGTCAGCACATTGCCTTTCAGTGGGCGGGTGGGCGTTTACAGGCACCCGCTCCCCCTCTTCCCCTCGCCCATGACGTCGCTGGGATTGGCATGATGGCTACCATCTCAGCAATCAGAGCCCTGGGAATACGATCGAGTCTCCTCCAAAGCGCCCGTGATCCTAGAGCATGTAGGCCGATACGAGACCGCTGCGCCCTACAAGTACCTTCACCATTATTCGTATCCCCTTTACACCTTATCTTGCTTTTGCTCTCTCATCGTCCCTAACCAAATCCACATGGCGACCTCGGGGTATTCTCTTAGACATGCATGGGCTGGTCCCATCTCCACCAACGCACAGATGAGCAGCTGGCCAATGCTAGGTCACGAGCTCGGTCTAACCCAGTCCCAAACTTTTCCGCAGCCCACTTACACCCATCATCACGTTGCCCGCGTCCATCGCACCATAACAATCCGCCCGCCTCCATGGATGACCCAGCCAGCGCCGACGTCCATGTGCAATGCGAGACCGAGTTCCTGTCGAAGCCGCATCCAGACTCGGGCCAGGGCGGCAATCCCACCGTCAACCTCGTGGCTGAAAATGCCATTGTTCGGCCGAGTCAAGACGACGCCTTCCTGTCGTCACCCGTGACCAACAGCCCCCTGTCCCGCGAATTCTACACCTCTGCCCAATGGACTCCCGATGGCACATCGATCCTCGTGTCTTCTTCGCGCAACCGCATTGCCACATTTGTTCTCCCTGATGACCTCCTCGACCCGTCCGCCACTCGACCGCGCCAGCTCCCTTCGCAGTCCACCATCTCGCTTCCAGAACCGACACAAACCGTCATCTCGGCACCTTACTATTCTCTTGCCGAGCCTTCATCCCAAACCGCCCTCGTCGGCTGTCGTGACCATCCAATACACCTCTATCACCTCTTCCCTCACGACAATGCGCCCAGCGTGCCACTAGCGACGTACAAACTCATCCGGCGCGAAACGGAGGAGTATATAACCCCATCCTCCATGCTATGGGAGTACCCAGGGACACATTTTGTTTGCGGCTCCGTAAACCGTGTCGACTATTTCGACATGTCCCGACACGGCTCAGATGGACCTATCCTAACCATTCCCACGATCCCTTCCAAACGCCATATATCCAAGGGCAGCGGCGTGGGTATGAAGGGCACGGTATCTGCTCTGGCTGCATCGCCGCTGGATTCCAATGGGGGCTCAGTTGTTGCTGCGGGGACTTGGACACGCTGGGTTGGGCTTTACGATCTCCACCGTACTGACAAGACGGTGGCCAACTGGAGCATTTCCAACACGGACGGAATGGATGCTGCCGCTGATGTTGCCGGCCAGGGCATTGTCCAGGTGCGTTGGAGTCCTTGTGGTCGCTATCTAGTCGTCAATGAGCGTCAGTCTACGGGCTTGTTGGTCTATGATATTCGCGGCTCTGGTCAGCTCCTCAGCGTGTTGACCGGCCGCGACGCCACCACTCAGCAAAAGTTGACATTTGACGTCTTTCAAAGTGACCCATACTCGGAAGGGTCCTTTTTCGAGGTCTGGGCCGGATCCAAGGACGGCTGCGTAGCGGTTTGGGAAGGCGTCGGCAGCAGCTTCGGTGCCGTAGAGCCATCGTGGAGCTGGAAAGCTCACGAGTCCCCGGTAGGAAGTGCCGTCGTCCACTCGAGCGGTTCAGTAGCTGCTACATGCTCCGGAGGATGGGGAGCCCCGACAGTGCAAGACATGGACGAGGTGTTCGGGGCAACCGCGTCAGTTTCCAGCTCCCAACATGTTTTTGACGAGTCTGAGATCAAGGTATGGTCAATTGGGAGCTGAAATGCCCCAGGGAAGTGTCTTGGCCCATACTCACATTTGTCTCCCTCCTTAATATGTGAAAAGCTTCCTTTCCCGGGGCAACGCCACTAAAAACCCAACTCCAAGGCTTTGATCCTTCGTTATCGAAACGTAGAGCAGGGGAAACCCTGCGATGTTGATCAAGAATACCCCCCATTGAACCTACATCAATGACGTGCACGTACACACACATACACACACACACACACACAAAGTAGTACACCAAGTACACAAATGATAATACTGTTGCAGTAAGGATCATATATACCTTTAAACTATCTGAATATCTACCAAGCCAAATATCAAACCTCCTGACCATGTGGTCTACCAATCCTTCGCAATTACCTGTGTTTACCGGTTCCGACCGATCAAAATTGATCCGAAAACCATATCCGATTAAAATGATCAAAGAATTATGCCCAGACACGCCACGCATGGACGTTATGCTCATTACTTTTTCCACAAACAAAAATGCCCCGTTCTAGCCACGAACGCAAACTCCGCTTTGGATATTAGCCCACCCGAAAATAGATGAAACAAACGCCGATGACATCCAAGATTAATCGTGCTCTCTTGCAAGGTACAGTTCCTCCTCCAGGACGTGAGTCTCTGTCTTTGGTTGCACTCCGTTGAGCAGCTCGCTTTCGCATATATCGTGAGATTTCGTTAGACCCAGCCTGGCCCTCTGTTTTGCTGCCACAGCGGACCACCGCCTCCTCCCCGGGGGCCTGGATATGACCCCATGGGGGTGAGGGGGGCAGTATTTGGTCGGGAACCCTCTTCATCGATTGGTCCAAGCGCTGTGTTGTAAACTTGTGTGAATTCATCGGTATCTCGATTCTCCCGAGTCAGAGGCACCTCATCGTAATCCACATGGGGGTCACCGCCGACGGCCATACCAATGCCAGAGCTCGGTGCGAACCCGTATGCGCTTGTTTGGTTGGTGGAATAAGGTTCCGGCCTCTCATCGAGACCATAGTCGTCCATCGTATTCATGCCCCCACGCGCCACTGGCATGGGCGGTGGGGGAGACGCATAGTCAACCTCCCGTATTGGTGGCGCCAGAAGTGGCTGGATATTATTATGCCCCTCAGGTCCGGGTCTATGAACTTGGTTAGCATACTTGTCATGGTCATGTCTTTGTTCAATCACGTACTGGTTTCCGCCAACATCTTGGTTGCCCTTCTTGCGTTTCCAGAGCCAAACGCCCAAGACGACCAGGGCAACCAGAGCGGCGACACCGCTGATAGTGCCGCCAATGATAGCACCGGTGTTCTTCGAGCCATTGTCTTTTCCATCCGTATCGGGAGCAGAGGCGGCAGAACTCGATGATGCCGAACCACCAGATGCAGTAGCAGAACTGCTGTCGGTTTCTGTGCTGGTAGCAGTCTCGGTTTCGGAAGTGTTTGAAGTAGTGGTTTCACTGCTCGTTTTGGTTGTGGTTTGAGTTCGTGTGCTACTTGTCAAAGTTTCAGTGGTTTCTGACGAGTGGGTTTTTGAAGCCGTCGACTTTGTCGACTCAGTAGATGCCGAATTGGTCTGCGACGGAGCAGATAGAGTACTCATGTCAATTGTTGACTTTCCTGAGGCAGTGCCTACTACAGTTGTCGCCAAACCAGTGGCGGTGCCACAGCCATACTGAGAATATCCTCCTTCATAGTTGTTCATGTAGCAACGTTCAGCGCCCTGGCAAGTGAAGACGTAGGGGTTCGATTCTGATTGCGGGCCGCTCTCCGAGTCAACGCAGCCGGTGAAGACACCTTGAGTACAAGAGCCACTGTCAGGACAGCAGCCAATGACTCCTTGGCCGGCATCTACCACACAATGCGATCCAGCGGAACAAGTAGCCGGCAGGGCAGGGTCACCTCCTATATAACCACAAACGGTATTCAACTGCCGGCGAACAAGCTCAACCTCGGGGCCGGCGGTCGCAAGAGGCCAAGGCTGGACATTGAGTTCGTAGAATTCGACGGTTCTCGTGGGCTGCGGAAAGCTGAAAGGAGACGCGGTCGCGAGACTGATGAAATTGGAGAGGGCGAGAAGCGCTACAGCAGTGGGCATGCGCACCGCTCGGTTGGTGGGGGACATGGCAAAAAAAGTCGTCGTCGATGTCTCACTGTAACATGGTCTGTCCGCAGAGTCGGTGATAATGAGACGTGGTCGAGGGCGAAAGGAGGGCGTTGGCGAGAGCCGAGTGCTTCGTCTAGTAAATGGGGTGGCGGAACTAAGGGAGAGACGCGAAAGTGAAGAACAGCAACCAAGCGAACTAGCGGCGGGATGATGGAACAAAGAGCAGAAGAAAACGCAGAAGTGGGTGGACACGAGAGTTGTAAAAAGTAACAGGACAACGGCAGGTTGGCAGAGGCCCAGATTTACGAAGAATCTGAAGCACGCAGCAGCAGCCGAGAGCGCAGGGTCCGGGGCTTGTGTTGGTGCTGGCGTCGGTGCTGGTGCTGGTGCTGGTGCTGGTGCTGGCGCTGACGCATGGGGGCCAACTCCAAGAACCCGGCGACGGCGTTCGCTGTGGGCGTCGTTTTGGCGTTGCTGGGCGAATTGTGCGAAAGCCAAAGATGCGATGGGGCAGGATGGCTGGGGTGGTCTTGCAGGTGCAGGCGATCCCAAGATTTCCGGGGACCCTGCGTGCCAGGCCCGCATGTTAGAGGTCCAACAGGCCATCCAGAGAGGCTACATGTCCAACCAGACCAAGGCAAAGCCACCCAAGGCAGGGGTGCGACGGGGGACGACAGGGGACAGGGGGCGGCAGCAGCAGGATTTACGATGGTGAGTGTGGTGCTCCGTTAAGTGTTGGCAGCTCCGATGGCGTAGCGCTACTGTAGGCTGGATAATAGGCTGGGCACCGGAGGGAGAGGCTGGGGGCTAGCGGGAAAGTCCTGGAAACAGGGCAAGGTTGCGACCGGGGGGGCTGGGGAGGAGGCGTTGTGTGCGACACCAAGGCAAGAGCGGCGGCGCAGGGGGGTTGGGGATTCGAGGCTTCGAGTGAAGTTGGATGATGAGAGGAGTGGAAAAGTGGAAAAAGGAAAAGGAGGAAAAGATGCCGAGTGGGGAGAGCATGAAGGTCCATATGGGAACTGCAGAGAGCCGTCGTGTCACAACAATGGGAATGCCACCGCCCAACGTTCCTGAGGAGACAAAAGGCAGCATGCAAAGACAACGGCCCCACGCGGACCGGTCGTCGCACCGTCCGTCGTTGCTAGTCGGCCTCCGATAAATGAGGGTGAGACTGGGGAATTTTTTTTTTGCCTTCCATCCCAATGCGCTCCTAGGTCGACCGGAAGTGATTGCATGATGTGGCTTTTCAGCTCATAATTAATTAAAGCCTGAGAGCTAGTCCAGGTTGAGAGAGAGAGCCAACACGAATGACGAATGGCCGCCGATTGCGCATTTTCCATCTTCCGGCTCAAGACCCGATTCTCATCTCACATTCGCATGTCGCCGCAACGTCGCAGGTCGTCTCAGAATCGTTCCACCGCGTCGCATCCGCACCCATCTGCTGTTCGCTCCAAACGTGTCTCTGCATGTCTTCCCACTGTCTCGTATACTCCATGTCTCATCAGAGCATCAGCACTGGCCACGTCGGCATGCCCTCCTCACAGCTCCGCAACCGTCCGCCCGCAGTATCAGGCTGGATTCTGAAGCCTATTCTGTCATGCAGCTGGCGGCCAACGGGTGGCATCCACCCATTTCATCCCGCCAACGTCCCGTCAAATCCCACCTATCGTCTGGGCTGCTGCCCCGCCCACGTCAGGCACTGTGCTCCCGCACCAGCCCTCATCGCCCCAACACAGTGTGCATATCTCTCCACCCTCCACGTCGATCACGAATAGTCCTTTGGGGCTGTGCGATGCGTTGTGCTTCTAAATCGGGAGCTTTGTCCTTGCACGAGCTTGCTTACATCCTCCCGACGTTCCCGGCTTATCGCGGACGGCATTGGCGTGTCTCAGATTGAAGCGGAAAAAGACGATCACCCGTCAAATGCATCAATGCCTATTCGCTATCTAATTGACCAACTCCATGCCCATAATATTATAGAACAATCTCCCACGTTGCAAAAGTCAACGTCTGCTAGCAGTACGCCAAGTAGCAACATACAAATCAAGAGACTCCATCCCGCTTGGTCTATGTAATTAAACAATTTAAAACTCTGGAATTCGCCCATTCCTTCCGGGCCCCTGTTGTCCGACGCCACCGTCTAGAAATGCGCATGGCGCCGGCATGCTCAACTGGAATCCTCACACGTAACTCGTCCATCATGACCCAGTGCTCAGTCAACCTCCGGACCCACAGCGCCTATGGTTGTCCCGGGCTTTGTTTATTCTGTCCCACTCATCTTCACGGCCTCATCAACTCTTGGGAGCTGCCGTGACCTGAATTTGATCTGTGTCCAGAACTTGCTCGCCGGTGGTGGTGACGCCCCTGCCTCGAGCTTTCGCGCCGAGAATGTTCTTGATATGGAAGCTCTTGGTGCCTCTGCTCTTGCATATGCTCTTGAAAGGAAAATTGGCGGTAAGGTTCGTATCGGGTCTCCTCGCGAGGGGGGCTCTCCACAGCAGCCTCCTCCTCCACAACACTGTCGTACATTTCGTATCCGCCACCCTGCTTGCGAGCCTTCTTAGCGGCCTTGCGCTGCAGTTTTTCTTCCTTCTTCTGCTGCTTAAGGGCTTTCTTCTCCTTGCGACTCAAGCGTGGGAAATCGCTGTCTGGTCCCCGAAGCACAATACCCGGGTGAATAACGTTGAGGAGAACAAGGGCGAAAAGCATAGGAAAGGCATCGAGGCCAAAACCGTAGTTCTCGTTAGAGAGGATCGGGTTATTTTCACTGACACCAGGACCAAACTCGATGAGGCGGTAGATGATTCGGATCTGCGACGATGGAATTAGTTAAGACGCTTATTTTTCAGACCACAGGGGCCCAAGCTTACCACTACTAGGATCAATACCAAAAACATCGTCCAGATAAGATACTTGATACGGCCCATGTTTTGCCCCTCCAACTGCAACAAAAGACGGTAGAACCAGATAGTCATGGAGCCAAAGATGACAATGAAAGCAAGCTGGATACCAATACCTGCCATATAAATCTTTTGGCCGATGCGGAGGAGGTTTGAGCTGGAATTTCCAGAAAGCAGACTTCCACCACCAACCTGGACCAAGAAGCAGATGATGTCGAGCCAGATGAAAAGGGTGCCCAGCTTGATTGCCCGGACACCCCATATCTTCTTTTCGGGCAGTTTAAAGTAAACCATTCTGGCGACTGTCATGTATACGAAAGCGTTGATCCCTGTGGTCTGGTCAGCCCTGTCTCACTCAAGCTTGGATACATTAGCACTCACATAGAGGAGCAAGGAGGAAAAGAAGGGTTCCATAGATGGAGTATTGTATCTGTTGCTGGTCATGGCTTCCGAGTGTCTTGATGACAAAGGCTGCCAGCTCCCAAGCAGCTCCCATGATGACCACCCAGCAGTATCTCTGCGACAGAGTCAGCTCCTTGCCGCAGGTTGAGCATGTACGGATAATAGTAAGCGAACCTTTTTGTAGACAATAGCTTGGATAAGGTGGGCTATCGTGGAAATTCCAAATAGCACAGCAAAGGCGAGATTGCCTTCGAAGCTGGGGTCGAAATTATAGTATGAATTGCATGCTCCAGGAGGCACATAGCCATATTTGCCAGGAACTGCACTGGTGCAGCTTTCTGTGGATGAGGAGGTTGTGGTTGTGGATGGAGCACGGTCATCAATGGTCTTGGTAGCCATGGTTGTCTTGGCAGGGGTATTGACGGATTAGGTATTGCACAAAAAGAAAAGAAAAATAGGCGGGGGGAAGGCTAGAATTCTCCAAATTGGTGTCAAATGAAGCTGTTATTGTGGAGTGGTGATGATGATGTTCCGGCATCCTGGAGAGTCTCAGTCGGCCTTTAAGTAATCTACAAAAGATGGTCTTCGTTCACTGCGATCCCGGTCTGCATCTACAAAATTAACCTGGAAGTGGGATATGAAAATTGACGATTGGCGAGGGCAGTGTTCAGGACAGAGGCTCAGTCGGATTCGTCGCTTTCAGGCTGCTTACATGCTCGCCCAAGTTGCGCTCTGGGTGGGGACGCGTCACTGCTGCTCGCCAAAGCTAAACCCCAACGGTGTGGCCTCAGCCTCAAGCTGACCCGCTTGAACCAAGATTGCCTTTGGGACTGTGTGCCAAGCCTCGAATCAACGGGATTTCCACGCGCTATCCTGCCAAATAGGGCAATTCACGCTGGATCATCCAACGCTACGTAGGGCTGGCGGGGGAGCTCGTCTAATTTCAAATCCCACTCGGTCAGGAAATCTGATGCCCTCCGCCGGCATCATATTCAGCCCATCCCGTATCCCGCGCGCCGTTAGGTTTCATTCAACATGCTATTCGTCGACCTTGGTTGGCTTGTTTGCGGCCGTGGCTTAGATTGAGGTCGACATTGGTCTCTCTGGCTTGTTTGGAGTTGACGTACGCATTCCTACCGCAGCCGCCCCCTCAACTACGCTTAAATCCCATGCGAAGACGTGCCAGCACCTACACACCATAAGGTTAAGTTTTTAAACAGCATCCAGTGTCTATATTTCATTTTCATTCGTCCACAGCTAGTCGGGGCTGAGGTTATCATCATTCGGGGATTTCCTAAGAGGGCAAGGTTAATGACGTAGTTTGTCGCAACAGATGTGATAACAGAAAAAGCTGTACAATAAGATCCTACACAGAAGCTCGGTATTTGTTTTTCCGGGTGATAAAGATACTGTTTGATTTATCGGGATTTAGCTTTTTTTGTCCAATCTTCCAAAAGAATGCAGATTACAGATTGTGTGAGTCACGGTTCATTACATCGCCCATATTATGCCAGGTATCGAATCCTTTGCGACTAAGTCGCACGAATGAGCCATTCTATCGAGTAAGTCGGAGCGGCAAATGGTAGTATCCTAGAGACAAAGAACCCACCAGATTAATGACATACATGAGCCACGCTCGGCATCACCATATACAAGAGTGAATAATAAAAACGATGAGATTTCTGGATGATACAAAGTCTAACCGTGTGAGTAAATAAATAATAATAACACGTCAAAATAATTGATTTTGATACGAATCAGGGTTCACGTCATTACCACATTGCTACCATCCAAGTATTGTGATCCTTTACAGTGTCGTCATATGATAGAACTAAGATACAAATTGCTTAGTCAAGTGATCATTTGTAGACTGTTCGTACTGGCATGGAGCCAATAATACCCTAAATAAAATTCCTAAACATACCTAACAGAGGAATGGGGGGAAAATGGCACCAAGGGTCCTTTTCGTGGATCGACCAAAGCAACCTGACTGTGAGTTCATCGCCATGTCTTCAATAACAGAAGCAGTCAAAGTAACGCAAACAACACCGCAAATAAAGTGATATGATAATTTTTTTTCTACTGTTCAGATATTTGTATAGTATCTAGATCACTTGGCTTCCCGTGTTAGATTTGGCTTTGGAAAGGCTTCTTATCAAATGCAAGTGCGAGTTTGACTTGGTCAATCAAGCAACCGTTTACATACAACCGAACTTTACAATTACTACTGCATTAATTTCAGTCTCGTGTGTTACACTTAATTTCTTAGTGACCACAAACTTGAGATGGTCTTGTGAATTATTTTGATAGGGACTTCTATAAGATGCAAGACTTACCAACGTTGCTTCCAGATGCATTCCAAGCTCACAATCCAAAATACGAGAGTCATAACCAATGAATATCACACGCTCAGTTCTTACACATAAAACCCATTCATCGACCCAAAGATAAGTCGACAGAAGACTCAAGTGGAGTATTATTCCCAGTAAAGCCCAAAAGATTTTGTTCAGGCCTAGAAGTAAATGTAATGTTTGACCCACTCACTTCCAATCCAGTTTGAACACAGCAATGGAAGGATCATGAAAGTCAATTCTCACACGATTAATGTCAATAATTGGCTCTCGATACCTTTCATATCAAGGGCACATTTAATACTTACATTAGCAAAAAAATCTTTTCACGACAAATGTGGATCAAGCTTGGAATTCCATCGTGTCCAACATTTGCGTCGCGATACCGTTGCAGTGACAATATCTCTATCCAAAGTGCTCTCTTTAATGCCATTTTCATGAAGGAGATAGGTGATCTTTTAATCGCATACGACGAACACCAGAAGTGGCAGCTGTAATCTGATTTCAGTTCTGCTGCTGATTTATGAGAATCATAAGAAGAACTCCGATGGCGGGCCCACACTCCCAACAAAAATCTACACTTCTCAAAGAGCGCAAAAAGACGTATTCAAAAAGACATACAACAGTCGGGATTCGCTGGTCGTCACCGACCCAACTACTAATCGGCCCCTTACCAGCTTGTCTATGGGAGAGCAGACGGGATCCCGAATTCTCTGGTAGGTATGGTCGTATGTGCTGTGGTGAGGTTGCAACTCGGCTTATTGCTGAGTCACACTGTTTTCTGAAGTAACCAAGGAAAATAAATAAGAATATACATGGATATTTCATTGTAAAAATCCTCGTGGTGCATGCAAACAAATACTAGAAAATATTCCAGCATGTAAATTCTACATGTCTAGTTTTATGGCTCTTTAAGGTGTAACAGTTGCTTCTTCGCTGGAATCATATTTCCTCTGCCGACCCCAGAGTGTTTTAAGCGTTTCAGGAACCAGCACCGGATCATCTCTCACAATCTTTATGGGATGTAGTGTGGGTTGATATTGGCCACAGACCAAACCATCTTCCCTGCGCTGACAACCACCGTATTCCCCGTCTAGTTTATATGGTACACCTAACCATCTCTGCTAGCGGCATTGGGGTTTGGGAATATGCAGCATACCTCGTACCGGGATCCATGAACCCAATTAGGTCTAGAATAAGTTTCATTGGGAAAATGGCTGGCTTGTGGCGGCGTTGTTGTATGCGCTCAACATTTCGTATGCACTTCGTAAATGAAGTTGGCTTTAGGTTACAGTGATGGGGTTTAATTTGGGACTGCATGTTTTGGTTATAGAGTTTATATGTACGAGCTCAAGTTGATGTCATGGCATGGTACGTGGTCATTCATGCAGCGAGTGATAGGAAAAAAAAGACCAAAAGCAAAGGTTGGGATTGGTTATTTTCCATAAAAATGGCTTCTGCATAAAATATGAGCATGAGCATGAGCATGAGCATGAGCATGAGAAATATTGCAAGCCAGAGAGACGGTCTCAGTTCTCTCACGCCTGTTTGATTATGCTGTTTGTGACAAAGGATTCAACCGTCTGTGTAGGGTAGCTCGGTGGCTGGTGGCGTCGAATACCCCGCCACCGAACCATATCAGTGACCAACGGGCGCTGGCCCCTGTGCCACCCACCTACCCAGGTGGGCAAGTCGCACATTGCCTGGACCCTTGCAGGATTGCATCCATCTTGCTCCCTCGTGCTGCGCGGCTGGAAAATTCAGGAACGTCGCGTTGCATCAATCACATTGCACTCGTACCATTGCTGTCTTGTCCTACAGCAAATGTCCCTGTTGGACCTGATTCAACCTGACTCGTCGCTATTCACATGACGATGGACAGGTTCCAGTGCCTGCCGCACACACCACTGCCCCTCAACCTAGGTGAAACACAACAAAAACTAACCTCTCGCTTCTTGGGCCTGGCTACCGAGGGCCCCCCAGCTCTGTGATTCGCCACGACGCCAAGACGCTGGCGGATGATATCAGGGTCGACTTTCGTCAGTGGCGCCAAGCTGGGTAGGGGACCTGGGGGCCTTGATTTGCCCCCCACTGGAGCTGGTCTCTGCCCATCAATGCTCCAGGGGGCATGCTGCGCAGGACGTGCTGAAATCGAATCGAGGCCGGCGCTAAGCTCGCTGGCCCCAATTGCGGCCTGGGTTTGGCTGTCTAAACGAGCATTTGACTCTGGATGGAGAAGTGAGTGACATTGAGCGCTGTCCTGCGTCGGCTGTCAATGATGCACAGGCCATGGTTCACATTACATTGGTCTCGCCTGAGGTCTGGTTTACAGCGATAGCGCGCTCTCCGCCTGGCCGCCGCGCGCCGTCACCTAGCTCCGCTCCGGTCTCTCTTTATTGATGCGCCGCCTCCTCACGCCTTCCCTTGTGGGTAGGACGTGTGCTTTTCTCTGTCTCTCTTCCCGCCTCCTGAATTTCTGCCCTTCGCCTTCAACTTCACTCTGCCTCACTGTCGGGCGTCGAGCAAGCGAGCACGCAGAGGCACAGGCACGGCGTTTTTCATCGGCAGTCGACTACCCAGACGCTGGTAATCATGCCCATCAAGGTGAAGTCCAAGAAGCTGCCCCCCCAGCGTGAGGGCAGCCCGGTACCCATCCGGAACGATAACGAGTACGACCTGCCCGACATTGCTATCGACGACTCGTTCCGGGATGTCGTCAAGAAGCTGTCGCTGTAAGTTGACATATACCAGCAATTGCCTCGATGCGACGCTGTGGACTAACCATCGCTAGGTACTTTGTCGATGTCATCGAGCTGCCTAGCACCTTTGAGCAGCTGCGCACCACGGCCGCCGGAACCTGCCTGCGGGTGCTGGTGGACCACCTTGCTGATACGTGCCGCAATCCTGCCATAGTCAATGCTTTGCTGTAAGTCCGATGCTGTATTTTTCTCTGCATTTGCCCTCAGTACATGTTTATCGGGGACAATCGGAGACCTATCGACCTCCCTCTCGATTTGGCCTCTCCCGTGCCTTCATGGTATGCGGGGTGACGTCGCCCCATCCCCCCCCTGAAACTTGATGCATAATGCTACGCTCTGCATGCATTCACCCCCACGAAGACACCTCGACCTCAATTCCATATCAACCTTTGGCAAGCTACTGACATTATATCTCCAGAGCGCTCAAATGGCATTATGATGCTGATGTTGACAACCGCTTCCTCAGCGAGGCTCGCTCAAGCGCTTGTGAAATTGTCGCTTGGCGCTTCCTGTCGCGTCTCTCAGAAAGGGAAGCCGTCGACTACTGTCTCTACGAGATCCCCGATCCTCATGCTCATGGAGAAGAAGAATGTCCTGCAAATGGAGATTTGGATGAAGAGGCCGGAGAGCTATCTCCTTTACTAGCTCATTTTCACCCTTCCAGTTACAATTCCCGACGTGCTCCCGCCGGGGGTAGCCTCAAACGCTCTCAACTTTTGAGCTCCCTCTCTCAACTCACCATGACTATGAGCGACGATGGTGAAGACTCTGACGAGAAGGATCCCACAGCAGCATTCAAATGTCTCAATGCTCTTGAGATTGCAGCCATTGCAAACGCAAAGCGCTTCCTCAGCCAGCACATTGTTCAGAAAATTATCACTGCTATCTGGAGTGGTGACATTATCTTTTGGGACAGCCTATCGGTCGGGTCGACAAAAAAGCATCGGTTCTATAACCCACGCACTGCAGACCCTTTCTCCCGTCTACGTGTTCCCAAGTACCTCAAGAGCTGGGAGGTACTCTTTTTCTCCGTCTTCCTGTTTCTGTACTATGTGGTGCTCATTACTCGGAACAACACTCAGTTTACCATCCCTGAGTTTGTCTTGTACTTTTGGATCGCAGCCTTCTTCTATGATGAACTGAGTGAATGGCTCGATGCGGGCTCCATTTTTTATGCCACGGATATATGGAACTTGTTTGACATGATTATGATTGGCATCGGCTTCCTTTTTGCAATCATGAGTGAGTAACATGGCATATTCTTCATATTCAATGTGCTAATGTAATATCAGGAATTGTGGGAATCACGCAGGACAAACCCCATATCGGTGAGCTCGCATTTGACGTTCTCTCTCTTGAGGCGTTGTTCATGATCCCTCGTATCTTCTCCATCCTGAGTCTTAGCCCTGCCTGGGGAACCCTCATCCCCTGTTTGAAAGAAATGGGCAAGGATTTCTTTAAGTATATGGTGCTCGTTGTCGTCGTATACTGCGGCTTCCTGACTACATTTTCCCTCGTCGGCCGTGATGTGTTTTCGTTCAAGAAGATGGCGTGGATCCTGACCAAGATCTTTTACGGATCTGCCCCAATTGGATTCGAGGTGATGCACCAAATCGATCCCTTCTTTGGACCGCCCTTGATGATTATCTTCGTCACGCTCTCTAGCTTCCTTCTCATGGGATCACTCACTGGTATGCTGTCCAACAGTTTTTCGCGAGTCATGGCCCAAGCCAAGGAGGAGTACCTCTACGTGTATAGCGTGTATGTTCTGGAGGCGTCAACTAGCAACCGACTCACCCACTTCTATCCGCCATTCAATCTTTTGGCCTTTGTCATCTTCCGACCCTGGCGTCTGATCTTCCCCTCGGACAACAGAATCCGGGCCGGTCGTATCATCCTGCTGAAGATGACTCACTGGCCCTGGGTTGGTGTTATCCGCATGTATGAGATGCTCCGCAACCGGTCTATTTCGGATGGGTTTGCTGGGTTCAAGGGCCCTAAGCCCCAGAGAAATCGCCATCGTAGCTTAGCTCGGAAGCCGTCGGCATCCAGCAATGGAAAGGCTGGTGGTGGGCTTGATGCGGGCGCAGCCGCTGCCATGGAGTCGCAGCTCAGTGAGCTCAGCCGTAAGCTGGACCAACTGACTGCTGTGGTTCTGGCAATGCAAGAAAAGGAAGCCGCCGCTCCTGCGCCTGATAACACCGCATCCGCCTAAGGTCGGGTTACGGTGGTGGTCCTGGGCCCCAAGGTGTTGGAGGTGGAGCAGGTTCTCCGCATAGCTTCCCCGTTAGTGGAGTGCTGGCATTGGATCTTGAAAAGCTTCATGAGCCGAGGCGGCCCGCTGCTCTAGGATTGATACTCAATTGGATTGTGGAACAAGATGATTGAGAGGGAGGCATATTGATGGGAGCTGGAGGTAACTTTTCTCTTTCTTTTGGGATGGCATTTTTACAAGATTGACATGATGACATGACCATCATCAGCATGTGTGAGCGAGTATGATGTAATTAACGACCCCAGACTGTTGGATTGTTTTTTGATTGAATTACAATTGCAATGTGTATTGAAACGATACAGTTGTGGTTAATGTGGTGACAAACAGCGTGATTGGTGGCAGTAAGCCGAATCTGACCGTGCCGTGAGCAAGTATCCTTGGAGATGCAATGCTGTCGAGCCTATAGAGTGGTGACAGACAAAGCCGTCGATTCCCGCTGGGTTTAAAGAAGCATATCAACGGTTACCCTGGGACGCGCGAGCAGTGGAACGGGGACCTGCATGATGCAGTGGTTCCATGATGCAATGAGAAGCGTGTGAATTTGGGCGGCGGTTGAGTGAGGGTGGAAGTTCGGCCAGCGTCGGCGTGACTGCTAGTTGGAAGTTGCCAGTGAGAGCGAGTGACCTTGGCTTATCTATCGGTAATGCGGCGTGCAGATGTGTGATGGCGGGCATATATTGGGCAATTGCAGAAGACGGGCACGATTGAATCAATTGAATAACTGACCTCGGGTGCTTTAGAAGCCGAAGGCTGGGTGAACTGGGTGAAAGTGTCGTTGCATCTCGGGCCACGGAGCCGAAGCTGTGTAGCTGACCGAAGCGTTGCGGGCGTCGATTTCGGCGAGTGATGGCCATAGCCGAAGTGCTGCTAACACCGACAACGGGCCCCCCTCGCCCATGAAACGGCCAATGGCAGCTGTAGCCACTGCTGGGAGACCCTGATGATCTGGGGCCCCAGCTTGAGGGTGCTAATCCCGCTCCCAGCCGCAGTGCCCCCTCCCGCCCATGCGTCAGTGAAGGCCAGGTACCCAAGTCGCCGAGTTTGGCTGAGTCTAGTTTGAACCAAAAGCCTAATGGCACAAATGGTTCGTTGCCGTCTCTCCCCCATGATCTTCCTTCCCCACTCCCACCCCCGATCTCGGCGCTAAAAGAAAAAGTTGTCGAGAATCAGACTTGCGGAAAGACATCCCACGTCTTTTAGCCCAATGCTCTAAATTTGTATAGCTCCCCACGCCCGGCCGTCCGGGGATGGGGCCTTTTCACCGTCATTGATTTTGTTACCAAAGAAACCAAACAAAGAGAGAGAAGAAAGAAAAAAAAAAAAAAAAAGAAAGCCAGCATCTGTGCACCCCCATTTTTCTCCCCTCTCTCGACTTACTCGACTCACTGGTGCTGCGGTGACCCCCCCAAATCTAATGTGCATCGAACAATAAAAAAACACACGGCGTGCCAACCTCTCCACTCCCTGTGCCAATGACATAAACCAACCAGCGCATGCGCATTTGGAACCGTTCTGTAGGCGCATGGCTCCCACACACACACACACACACATCCCCTGGCCCCATCGATCTTGCATCATCTCACACCGGCTCCATATCAACAGCTTCGGTCTCGCTAGACTCCCCGAAGCCCTTTTCCGTAGGGCTCTGCTTTTTTTTCCACCTTGTATTTTTACCCCCCCTGCCTCCCCTGGGCTCGGGAACCACAGGCCGAGAATCGTATCATTCGTTTTTTTTTTTTTTGGGTTGCTATCTTTTACCTGATTTGAATACCCTGCCGGCTAGGAAGTGGAAAACAGCAAGTCCTGTCTTTTCATGCCTTGGACCTCGACTCCCTCTTCCTCTACCTCTTCCACTTCCACTTCCTGCTCCTCCTCTGCCACCACTCTCGCAGTCTTCGACCTGAAATACCATCCGCCCTCGTTCCTGTTATCGCCATGAAGGACTCGGGCACTTCCGCCGCTACATCTCCTGCGGATGCCGCAGCTACGACTCTCGCCCTGCAGAGTCGGGCCGGCAGTGGCAACGGCAGCAGCAGCAACAGCAGCACTACCGACAGCAGTTCCAGCTCCACCACTACCAAAACCAGCACCTGGAACACCAAGAACCTGGCCTTCCGCTTCGGTGTCGATGCTATTAGCGGCGCTTGCGCTGCCTCCATGGTCATGCCCATTATTGCCATGATTGACAGGTGCGTGTTTTTTTTGTTTGGCCATGTCGCTTCTTGTTCTCTTTTGTTTTGATTATTTTTTTTTGGAATTTTTTTTTACCCATCCTTCTGTGCCTCCTTCTCGGGATAATTTTTGGGCACATTTTCGGTGTCTAAAACCCCGAGGCCGGTGTCGGTGCCCCTCGATAACGAGCTCTGTCTGTCTGGCAAACCACACGATCAAGATTAGAGAGAAGATGAGAGGAAGAAAAAAAAAGACAACTACTTTCAAGATTGGAAATGCTAACTTGAATCTTCCAGATCCATCATGGAAAACGCCTCCGGCCGCAGCACACTCGGCGCCTCCATCGCTTCCTCTCTCCGAACCCTCCTCCTGCGACCGCACACATTCCTCTTCTCCAAGCCTACCGCCCTCATCTTCATGGTCTACGGCTCGACATACCTGACGGCCAACTCGGTCGACACGATATCGTCCACCGTCAACAACCGACCTGCGTCGTCCGTCACGGCGGGAGCCACAAAGTTCTTCGCCTCGTCTGCCACTAACATCGGCGCCGGCATCTACAAGGACCAAGTCTTTGTCCGCCTCTTTGGCCCCCCCGGCGCCGTGCCCCGTCCCGTGCCCCTCCCGTCCTACACGCTCTTCGCCCTGCGCGACTGCCTCACCATCTTCGCCTCGTTCAACGTGCCCCCCGTGCTGGGGCCGTACTTTGACTCGCGCTTCTCGGAGCAGCTCAAGGCCCGCATGTCGGGCCAATCGACGGCTCAGTTCCTGGCCCCGGCCATGGTCCAGTTCATCTCGACCCCCATACACCTGCTCGGTCTCGATCTGTACAATCGCCCCTCCGCCGAAGCTGGTGGCGCCGCTCTCACAATGCGCGACCGATGGGACATTGTGCGCCGAAACTGGGCCATCAGCTCCGCTGCGCGCATCTGCCGTATTGTGCCGGCATTTGGCTTTGGCGGTGTTGTCAACATGAAGGTCCGCCGCTCTCTCATGGAGAAGCTTGAGTGATTGATTTGATTTGATTTGACGAACAACCTCCCAACACTCCCCCACCCTCACATGTCATCCATCTCCCACCACCATCCATCTCCCTACTCCATTCGTATCGCATGATACCATTGTGTTTTGTTACTTTTAACCGTCACCAATGATAAAACCGAGAAGAACCACGAATGATCCACCCATTATGCACTCGAGGACCTGCTTGTTTCAGCAGTTCCTGGCCATGTATAGTGCTTGCATGAATATGCTTCAAAACTGCTGCGCCGCAAACCTGCATCTGCAAATCGAGCCTTGCTTTTATTATTATTATTATTATTATTTGTATTTTTTCATATATTTTTTTTTTCATTTGCCTTGCTTGTTCTTTTTCTTTCAACGTCCTTCTGGGGAGTGGAAAGAATTGGACAGCCCGGTGGTGTTATGCGCAACGAGTGATGCCATACATGTATCTGTTGTTTTTATTTTCGGGTTTCCATTTCTCATCTTTTACTCTTATGATTTATATGAGAATAAAGAAACGAATCGAGGCATCTCCTGTCATGCCATGGCTTTGGGAAGGTTTGGGGACGGTGGGTGCAACTGCATTCTAGAGTAAAAAAAAAAAGAATCATGTATCTTTAATTAGAGCTCAAAGGGTTTAGACCAATAGACACACCACAGAAGAGAGAATCAAAGCCACACAGGAATCAGAAAACAAAATAAAATGTTCAATAACTCGCTATACCATGGGGTGTTATCAAATACATAGCTATGAATCTGGATATTTTACTTGCCCGAAAACATTCGCATGCACCAATACCAATGCTAACAACGCCCAAGTCCTTCCAAATTGATCACAAAAGGTCGCTCTTATTCATATACGCATCCTATCGTAATGACATGCGCTTTCTCGTCCTCCCACGCCCCCTCTTTACTTTCCATCGCGCCCTCACATGGGACCTAGATCAATCACTTTCCTTTCTTCCGTCTTTGTACCTCGTCTCACTGTCCTCCACCTCACCTCACCTGTCTTGAGCCTCTTGTCTTCAACAACTCACTCCATTCACTCTCTGAACCAACCACCCCGCGGGATATTTAAAAACCAAAACACTTCGGCAACGGGGTAACAAGAAGGGGAGGAACAACTAAGACAGTAAGGTGAATCCATCAACCCCGTCCAGAACGCCCTGTCCAGCCCCGATCGTCCCTAAGTGAAGCAGAAGAGGAAAAAAAAAAGAGAAGAAAAAAAAAAGAGAAGAAAAAAAAAAGGTAAAGGGACAAAGAAAAGAAAAGAAGAGTTAAAGAAAAAGACTGAGCTCAGTCAGGGTAATATCGCAACTAAAGTGCTCAAATCTGAACTGCCGTTACACGACGTTTCAAATAGAGAAGAGAAAAGAAAAGAGCAGGAGACCCTCAAGCTCCCAAGTCGTAACGAACGTCTGATCCACTGAATCATGGCTCATGCATCATCCAGCTACTAAACAAGCACTAGAGAAGCATCAACTTCCCTGTGACGTATTGTAATCATCCACCCAATGGTGAGTACAAGAACAGAAAGGGGTGTGGTCCGTCACGGACCTACAAAATGCTAAATGGATGGGTGAATATAGAGAAGACGCGCTACGGCGTGTGCGGGGTAGTCGTCGGCCGGCGCGGTTCTGAGATGTCAGACGGGAATACATGTCCATCATGACCAATTAGGCTTCCTGTTTTGGTGCCGTCTTGGGGTAATCCGAGACCATGTTCCAATATACAGGGGCTGAAACACGATCGGCGTCTTGCGCACGTGCGGCACCTCAAACGATGTCCACGTACAGCAGGAGCTTCTCGTTTCGATCCAGAGCGACATCGAGATCGTGATCGCTGAGCAGGTGGGGCTTGTCTCCCGTGTGCTCGTCCTTGTAAGAGAGCTGGATCTGCTCTCCAGCGGGCAACTTGAGTCGATCCTGGATCTTGTCGTAGAGCTGCTGGAAGGAAATGTCGGTCGGTACTCGGATCGCAATCAGGTCTCCGTTGTAATACATCTTGATCTTCATGGCAGATGCAGGTTGCTGAGCATGCTGCTGCGGCTGCTGCATGCTTGGGGTGAGAGAGGCTTGTGAGGGCTGTGACAGTGATGATGTTTGTCGTGTCATGCCAGGCTGGCCTCCGCCATTCTGGCGGGCGGGTGCGGCAGACAGGCCCGAGTATCCGCCTCCATTGAGGTTATTCCGTGATGACTGCCTCGATGCGCCGTCGGCGGGGGATTCGGTCGACGAGTGCTGGGAGCCCTGAGAGAGGCGATACTCCTCGCCGTTGATGTTGGTTGGGTCTATCTCATAGTCGCCTTCCCGGGGCGCGAAGAACTGTCGCACCAGGTTGCATCGGGAAATGTAATGGGGCTGGTTGAGGAGGTTCTTAACGTAGGCATCCAAGTTATGGAGTCTGCCCTCGGTGATAGCGTCCGTTACGTAGTTCACGGGTCCGGGCATGTACGGCAGAGTGCGCTTCTGAGTGCCCGTGTTACCAGCCTCGGCAGGGAACTCGGTAAGCAGTGCAATCTGAAAGTCGTAAAAGTCTTCGTAGTATCGTGAAAGCTCCCAGTTTCGGCCATCCTCGAGGTGGGCTTCAATAACAAACCAGTACTTGTCTTCGGCAAAGCAATATCGAGGTATCCGGGCCTGCAACGGAGCGAGGAGCTGGGGGTTTGGTTTGGAGTTGTACTGGCCCTGCTGGGGCTGCTGCGAAGTTCGGGCTTGGTTGGCGTAACCTGCTGGTTGCTTGTGCAATGTTAGTACAAGTAGGGATCGACATTTCTCAAGGTGAAAAGAAGAACTTACTCCTCCGTTTCCGTTTTGGGAGCCCTGTCGAGTATGTTGCTGAACGCTCATTCGCTCCATGCCCTGCTCTAGAGCTTGCTGCTGCTGCTGCGGCTGCTGTTGCTGCTGCGGCTGCCCGGGTTGGCCAGGGGGTCCACCGCCCTCAAACTTGCCCAGCGTGATGCTGCTGTTCTTATACTCTGCAGCCATCTTCTTCCACTCTTCCACTCTGGGAACGCCAGCTCGCTTGATGGCATCGGCGGGATTCTCGATCGGCTTATCGCTGGCCATGTCTCGGATCTCGACAAACGACACGGGGATCAAACCAGGACCACCCAGTCGGCCGATGGGCTTCGCCACAAACCATTCGGGGTTCGACTGGGCTATGACAATAATAGCCTCACCGGCCTTGGCCTCGAGCTCGTCGGCCCTCTCCGCGGCAAAGTCGTACATTACAATTCCGTAGACCATTGCGCCTGATTTACCAGACTTGGACATGCGATGACTACTCATGGCGGCAATGGCAGCGGCAGCGGCCGGATTCGGTTGCACTTGTGGCTGGGGAGGTGACTGTGCCGCGGGATTGGGTGTGGGTGCCGAGGGTTGGATAGTCGACGTCTCACTGTATCCAGAATCGTGGTCGGGATTCTTTGTGGGATGTGTTGGAGGGCCGTCGGCGCTGTCTCGCTCGGTTCGGCCAAGAGCCTGGAAGAAGCTGACTGGGACGAGACCTCGAGCGTCAGGCAGGGCGGGGTTGCAAGCCTCGTACCAGTCCTGGTCGTGTTCACGCCCGATAACGTGGAAGAAGTCGCCCCTCGAGAAGCTCAGTTCTTGGGTGGATTGGGCCTCGTAATCGTAGAGCGCTCGGATGACCTGCAGGATTGTTGCTGCGTCAGTAACGGCACTGCATAGTGTTGTGTTTCTGGAACATTGGAAGTGGTGGGGAGACGACAGGAAAAAGACAAGGGGGACGCAAGCGAGACATTGGCTATTATCGCTAAGTCGTTTAGGAGGCAACCAACCTTTTTCGGGGGAACGATGGCGACAGCCGACTTTGGGGTAATGGAGACGTTGGGTCCCTTCTCCTTCTCGCCTTTGATTGAACGTCGAAGGGCCTGGAACATTCGGTTCGTGGTTAGCATGGTCTGGCCTGACATGGAGAATCGCTTCTGTTGTTGTTGGGTGCGACTGCTCTGATGCGGGCTGAGCGAAGCGGGGGATGGAGGAGAGTGCAGCATGGCGGCCTCGGCAGCAGCAGCATCCTCTGGCGAGGAAACGCTCAGCGAAGGGGAAGTCATCGTCGAGGCGCACACGCGGGAGAGGTTGAGGAGGGTTGAGGAAATGAAGCGAGATGTACGGCGAGTTTATCGGGCATCGGGGGGGCAGATCGAGCAAGGGACACGGGCAGAGCGGGCTGCGCGGGCTGTGGACAAGCAAGACCCTCGCAAGCAAACGAGAGCTCGCCTCACCAGCGTGCAAGCGGAGGAGGAGAGGCGATTACGAACCTTCATTTTGTGTAACTAGGTGCCTCCCGGGCAGTCGTGGGTCTTGAGTCTCTCGTCGTCACTCGGGGGATGGAGTTTGGAGGGAAAAAAGAGACCAGAATCGCGAGAGTAGTTTGGTTGGTGGTACTCGCGGGCCTAGCAGCGTGCTACTCGCTGTTTCTGTGGTAGGACTGGGACAGGGCGCGGGACCGGGCGCACACTCACACACGCACGCAGGCTTCAACGCAGGCTTCAACGCAGGGGGGTGTGAGGGGGGTGCCGTAGCGTCGTGGTTGTAGCGCAACACTGGTGGGCGGAGGAGGGGGTGGGGACCGCGGCCAGGGCCTGGACGGCGGCGAAGGGAAAAGTCGTTGGAAAGATTCCCTGTGCTTTGCTTTGGCGTGTGACTGATGGAACGACTGTCTTGACGGTCGGTGATTGATTGATGAGTGCAGATGTCGTAATTGCGCCTCGCCTGCTCAGTGCTTTTTCGAGGAGCGTGATTGACAAAGGCTAATCATGAGCAAATTAGTCTGCAGTTGGCTGTCGTTCGAGTCCAGGATGGGATCCTGTCGGCCTGTTGTAACGGCTCCCTCGCTTCGATTGTCTGCGTCACTGATCCAGGGCGTTGCTTCGTTGCGCAACGATTTTGGCTCTGGCTTTGGGGCCCTTGGCAACAGGATGGAGGGGTCCCGATTTTTTTTTTTTCCAATTTTTTTTTTCTCTCCCTGTGCGTCCTGGCTGGCGCTTCGTCGCGGGAGTACCTCGTTCTGCAGTCGCTGTTCAGACAGTTCCAGACTATCAGACGATGACTTCGGAAAAGGGTTGGCGCAACAATTGGCCGTCTTAATCCTTTCTTTCTTCTTTCCTTTCTCCCCTACTCCTCAGAGCTCAATCCGAGGCGCAACTCTCCCCTACCGAAATGCTTTTCGACCGTCCGTGGTAACCAGGCAGCGGGGGGGCTCAGAGGAGGGGTCGTATCGCATCCGCCAGCGGCGTCAGAGAGGGGCCGGGTGGGTTTCGTGCTCGTCGTTTGTTAGTCACCAATACCGTCGAGGATGGGAAATTGGAAGAAGGAAAGGGAAGATCAACGCCAAATTGAGGATGGACAACGAGAGTTGGGTTTACGGAGACAAGAGTTGAAAGAAGCAAAGAAAGAGGAGAGGGTGCGGGATGGAGGAGTAGGAGGAGTAGAAGGTGTGTGTGTGTGTGTGTGGTAACAGCTCTCTATGCGCTGCAGCCTACAACCCATCTTGATACAGATAGTAGATGTCAACGAGCATGTACTTCTGCAGCGTACCTCGCTGTAATGGGCGTGATGAGTGGTGGTCAGTGGTGCAATGCACGCTTCAGCTGCTCTCGGGTCGCTGCAACATGCACCATCGGTGGCTCTGTGCTCTGCTCCAGTGGTGTTAGTGACCAGGTGGGTTGCAGATCTAATAGGCCAGCTCAATTGGACCCCTTGAGCTCCTCGTCCATTCTCGGCTCAAGGCGTCATCTCGGGGTTGGCGGCTTGGAGCAGCCAACCTTGATTCAGAAAGGTTGATGTTAAGTCAAACGGATTAGAATGCTGCCCGTCCACCTACGCACGCCTCCCTTGTTGAGCTTAACTCGCCCCGATCCTTCCAGAGGCGCTTTGGGAGTGCGCCATCGGTGAGGACAATTATCGGCCACCTATCGATGCCAGGAGCCACGGCAGCACACGCTCGATGATTTCCTCTCAAGATTCCAGGTCCAGCAGGGCAACCGGCTTCTGAATTTTAGATTCCGACAGTGAAAAGACTGAATGCCCCCAGACACTCCCCGGCAAGGGGGAGGTTCCGTTGTGCCATCCAAGCCCGGGTTATGGGGGTGCGGGCAAATTATCCAGGGTTGCTGGTGGATTTTCTCAAATCCAAAATGGCCCGGCTTGATCACAACGGGCCGGCCCAAGATGGCTTACAGAGTCAACCCATCCCAGCAGGCAGAACAAAGGGATGAACGACTTGGCCTTGGGAGGGGAGACACAGAGGCACCTGCCACCTGCGCAGGGATCTATCTTGCATTCTGTAAGGGGTGCAGCCGCTTTGCATATCGACGACACGACCCCTCGCACTGGGCCGCCAGAATACGCAATTGCTGACCACGGCCCATGGGGCTAAGGGAGGGAAAAAAAAAAAAACGTTCTGGCTCCCCCACTGTCCATCCTGGCGCTGTTGCTGCCACGCCCCCCTTCATCCAAACCACGCCCCGGGCGACAACTACCTATGTACGATGATGATGATGATGCTCAAATTCCAGTTGGCTTTTGAGCTAGGAGCCTGCAGCACCTACCAAACACAAATACAAGCACACCACACAGCCACCACGACGCGCGCGGGTGGCATAGTGCTGTTGTCTGCCTCTCTCGTAGCCAACTAGCTCTCTTGGACAATGATGACAGCCCATGGCGCGGGTGGACTCGCGACCTTCAGCCCAGCCCAAGCCGCCAAGCCTAAAACCAAAAATGGGTAGCTGATCACCGGCCCTGTGAGTGGTGAGCACTAATGGGAGATGGACATGACGGTTGCGGTTGTGGGGAGGCTATAGGGCCTCGGTAGGCTGGCGATGGCCCAAACACGTTCTCGGCATTGAGCCGTGTCTTGATGCCGCGTCTTGACCACACCCTTTCCGGTTTCATCCCATCCGTGGTGGTGTAAGAGCGCCTGCTTGCCTACTTGCTTCTGTCCGGAATAAACTCATGCCGGGCCAAATGCGCCACCGCGCCATTCATGCACGCATTGAGATTATACCATCAGCAAATCTGTTTTGCACGCCTGGACTTTGGCGAACGGTGCCATTTCATTCGGCCTACCCATGGCGGCGAAACACCCGAACCTTCTTGTCTTCCCATGCTCATCTCGGGTACTGCGCGCAAGTGCCTTTTCTCTCGATCGCTTTGATCCATCCCTGGTCATGGCTCCGTGTTCTTGCGCCTGCACTGCATTCCCACCGGAAGCGTTTCCCCGTTCGACGAGGGCTCAATCTAGCGTGAAGACAATTACTCAGCGTTACTTGTCTTGGTTTACCCTGCCTCGTGGCTATGGGGCATTGGGGAGATTTTTTTTTCCCTTTGTCTCGCTCTCTCTCGTTTCCCTTTAACCCACTACGCTAGTGTTTTTGTCTGAGGCGATCCTAGGTGAGAAACCCACCCGTCCCGCTTATCGACTCTATAGCGGACTGGAGATGCCTCACTACTAACTAACACTGGAAGGGGCCTAAACAGACTCCAGCAGAGTGGCCTGCCCCAATTTTTGAATCGCGGGTGGCTCTGGGCATGATCCACCTGGGCGAGATGTTTACTTCTTCTGTAGTTGTACCTCAATGTGAGTCCTTGATGACGTCTATTTGTATCATGGAGAGTTCGCAAACACGCTGAGAACAAACCAAGTGCAATGACTGGTTGCAATCCTTGCCACAGCTGGGGTAGATCCCGAGCTAAAGGCTGTCTTGGCTATAGGCCCAACAGCTGTCACTTATTTGCTTCTCTCACAACCGCCTCGTTCATGCCATGCATGCATGCACTCTCTAGTCACCCATCTTCCCAAGCCCCCCATTCGATCCAGCCACCGATCGTCGACGCACACATGGTCCTGGCATGCGTGGCAAGCAGGGTCTAGATTTGCAGCCCGTGTCCCAAGTTCCGTGCTCTAATGGTCTTGTGATATGTGCATGCAGGAAATCAGACTCACAGGTGGCAGCTATGGGCTCCCTCTCTATTAGTCCTGCAGCCGAAACCAGCTACAAATTCGTAAAACTACAAAGCCCGTCTCCATATTTTGGCCTCGGCCCGCGGTGGGAATTTCATCTAAGACAAGGCAAGACAGAGCAGAGCAAGACAAGACACTTCTGATCCCCCAGTGACCAGGCAGGGAGACAGAAAATTCAAAACAAGTGCTAAAAAGGGCCTCCCGACACAGTGGCACGCCCTGCCAAGGCGCCGTGGACACCCAACGTTGGGCCCCTTGTGCCTCGTGGCCCAGTCCGAGGTTTGGGTGCAAAACCCGGCCTTTCGGAGGGCGCTACAGGGACCCTCGTCTCCGGTCCCGTTCCCGCTCCTCGGACGCGGTCCCAATATCCCAATGTGGCAGGTTTTGCCAATTGACAAGACTATCACCATTTCGCCACACTGAGTTTTTTTCGTTTCCTTTTTTTTTTTTTTTTTTCGTCTTCACCTATGTTGTTTGCCCCTTGCCTGTGTCTCCCCTTCCTTCTCACGTGTCGTCTCATTCATGCACCGCGCCAAGGGCTGTCCTCTTCCCGTGGTCCTTTGTCTCTTTACTTGAAACCTTTCCCCGCCATCTGTACCGTCCCCTAAATCACCAACTGGGCCCCCGCATCCTGCCACTGTTTTCAATTATGCACTGTAGTGTGACAGTGTCATTTCCGGGCAAAAAGGGGGGGAAAGAAAGTAAAAAAAAAAAAAAATTTCAAGTCTAGCTCATCGTCACGCTACAGCGTCATGACTGAAGCGCGAAGATGACAAGTCATTTCTTCATCAAAGGGGGGGAAAGCTGGGGCCGTACAATTCTGTCGACGTAGACCCTGGTCAAACAACCCTTGACTTGACTCGAGTATAATGTGTCGTATCAAGGTACACCCACCCATAAAACAGTTGGGATACCCATCTATTACATGGTCGGGCGGAGATTAATACTCTGATTTAACACTTTGATCTTAATCTGCTCGAACACGAAAACTTAGATGGTCAGCCTTGATATGCCATTGGGAGATCAATGGCCTCGGCCCATCACATCTGCGTGAACCCCTCAAGTATACATTGGGCTTGTCATTTGTCCATCTGGGTCCTCAGTGTGACGGCATCGGCTCACGCACGGCATTCGTAGTATACGGAAAAATTCATATGAATTGATGCAATACCTAGTTAGAACCTGAAACTCCAGAGATCCGCCGTCTATGTAATCTAAGTGCGCTATGAATGTCAAAAGAGTAAGACGAGGGTGGAAGGGTGTCCTCATTATCACAAGGCATCGCCTTCGACGGGACTCGGGGAGTTGGATATGTTTCCCGAGCTATTCCCATGAGGGTACCATAGCAAAATATCGCTGCCCTAGTGTCCCATATATCCAACTTTGTCCTCTCCTCCAAAATTAAACTGGGAGTCGGCTGATCCGTATCAGGTAAAACGAAAGACTGGCGTATTGGTTAGAGTAATCGGTCGGGGTCAGAATGAAGTAACTGGGGAGATCGTGTAAATGCCTGATTCATCGGAATCAAAAGTCATTCATGTGGAGACCTTAAGGCAAGCAAGAAAGGGTATCAGGTGTTGAGAAACGGTCGTGTCTACATAGATGACGGGACTGTCATCCCGACGAGAGGAGTCATAACATCATCGGGCAAAAATCGACATGGCCGACATGCGAGACACTTCAAGGTTGAGTGACAGGAGAGGAAAGGGGAGAGGACGCAAAAAGAAGGGAGATCAAATCTGGCCTTTGATGTCGACTTTTCTGAATGCATCGGATCGAGCGCCCTCAAAGAGATGGCCGGCTTTGCCGGTCAGGAACGCAATATACTCCGTCCGATCCTCCAGAAGATGTTGACCTTGGAAGTCAATGATGAACTGAGCCGCATCAGCATCGGACTCGAATCCGAGTTCCTCAGTGATGAAGCGGAGTTTAACATCCGGCTTGTATCTGTCGACAGTTAGTCATCCAAAGTTTCAATGACCAAGAGAGAGTATAATAAACTTACGCTTTGCAAATATTGCACAATGCAGCAAGCCGCTCCCGTGCGACAAACATATCCATAAGATATGCCCCCATGTTAGGGGTGTCCAGGTAAAGCTGGAAAAACTTGTGATAGTTGCCCAGCGCCAAAGATGATCGCACCTCCAAAGCATGCTTGATGGGCCTCTCCTCCTTCTCTGCTGTGGTTAGATCTGCCAAGGTGTCGTTCAATCCGGTTCGGTTGGCGGTGTGGATAAAGTAAAGGATACGATACGCCTTAAATTCGATGGGGTTTCCCTTCAGGCCCAGAGCATACAATGATCGCAGCTGGGTCTGACACTGGTTATACTCACCGATATCCCCCTTCTCCAAGGCAATGCGGGCATGAATTTCATAAACTGATACGGTGAATTCGTTCTTGATACGCTGGACAGTCAAGTCTTGGCGCATCGACTTGAACTGGTCACAGATGTACGAATAGTTGCTCTCCTTCTTCCACTTCTTCTTCAAGAGATCCAAGGTTTGGCGGAGGACATGTTCAGGTCGCACTTTGGAAGGGACTGGAGGGGCTGTGAGGCGGAGATACTTTTTCTCCAGAGTTTCACATGTGCCGACGATGGGTCCGGATGATGGCGGTGGCGGGCTAGGCGATCTAAACGCCTTGTATTCGGTTTCAAAGCGGCGTTTTCGCTTGTTGGCTTCCTTCTGGAACTTACTTGATTTCGGTAGGGGTTCGTCCATGGCAGAGCGCTTTTCAGGAGATGGATGGGTGATACGGTCTTCAAGAGAAGATCGCAAGTTAGTAGTTCGCCATGGGGTGTCATCAAAATCGGAGGATTTTCGCTTCTTTGGGTTGGACGACGTATTCACAGCCCGCTTGAGGTCTGATTCACGTTCGTGCTTGACCAGGGCTTGAGGCAAGGGCATAGTATCCCAGTTGATTGTGTACAATGTGCCGTTCTCCTTGGCAGTACCGATGGTGTTCTTAAGCTTAGCCTCGATATCTGCGCGAGATACGGACGGTTCGTCATTCTGGGGGAGAAACGATCGTTGTACATAGTTGCGGACTGATTCTGGCCATTCAACTTTTCCCTTGGCCTGCTCAGGCGCTTGGGATATACCATTCACAGGCGAAGCGGTCATTTGGGGTTGTACGGGTTGTGCTGGAGGGACGTATCCGGCATACGAGGCCGCTGGGGCGGCTCCGTACTGACCAAATCCTTGTCGAACTTGAACTGGAATAAATGCTGGAGCTGGTTGACAAGTTAGCATCGAGGCTTGTGCTGCATAGGCCTGTTGATTTGTTGACTTACTAGGCGGGTAGGCGTATGAGGCAGGAGTCGACTGCTGAACGACGCCTGGGGCTTGTTGCGTCGCTGACCAACTGGGCATCATGGCCGCGGTTTGCTGGGGATGGGAGGTTAGTTTACAAGAGTGCAAGGGGGAAATGACGATATTTGAAGCGTGGCTGGCGACAAAGGTGATGGCAGTGATGGTCCTTAGTGAGAGGAAGAGAGGCGAGTCGGAGGTATTTTCGGCCTGATGTCGTGGCGGTCAATCTCGTGACCTGAGCTCGGATATATGCATAACCCTATAACTCGATCCGCCGTAATCTCTTATCGCGATAGTGGGGCTACGCCGACGAGGGGCAGTCCAACTCTACTCAGTTGGTACGGCAGCATTTGCTTTAACTTGACCTATCACGGTCACTATTTTGAGGGGATATTTGATATTAGGGCCTGGGCCAAATTTTTCCAACCGCTTTTCTGTTATTCGTTTTCCCTCGCTGTGATCCATATCGACTGACAAAGACGGTCTTATACTTCGACCGCCACCTGCTCATTCAGGCATCCAGTGGCTGAGAGACTGCGCTACCGCGTCATCGATCCCCAGACACGCCCTCAGGTGTATGACGAATGTTTTTAAAACCCATAGACCTCACTACTGCTTTGCGGCCGTCATATCTGCCGGATGAGGTGCTCCTTTTCGTCCAGGATAACGTTGGCTTGTATGAGGGGTAAGTTGATTGGCTGTGGGGGTGAGAGGATAGGCCAAGCTCACAGCATGCTAGGAAAGAGAAGCTTCCTGATCATCAAGATGGCCAGGTGTACCTGACATCGCACCGAATATGCTACGTTGATAAACGCGAGCCGCGGAAGCACTCTGTGGCGCTTGATCTTAAAGATGTCGACCGCTATGAATTTTATGCTGGGTTTATCAAGTCATCAGCAAAGATCACGCTTATTCCAAAGCCACTCAAAAGAGCGTCGTATCGCACCCGTGTGCTATCTGATGCATCAAATTCCTCGAGAAGCGTCAATAATTCTCCAGCCAACTCAGGGGCACCATACAGACCCCCGGCTGAGCCTCCGACCGTCACTATTGCCACCTGGGTGTGCACAATATGTAGCTTTTCTAATCCCGTTCCCTCCAACTTTGACCCAACAGCTGCCAATGCCCATACTCCTCTCCCACCATGCCTAGCTTGCGGCATCAAGCCAACCCTAAGCCATGTTTTAAAAGCAGCCATCTCGAGTGCGAAAAACCGGCACGCTCCACCACCAACCACCTCAATCAACTTACCGACGTCTTTTCAACAAGCACCATCTGAACCCCAATCTATGCTAACCGATAATAGCAATCTATCTGCATCTCTGTCGGGCGAAAATGCACTTGGCAGCTCAAGCACGACAACTGCCTCTAGGGCGTCATTTCAATGTCCTCGGTGTACGTTTTCTAACCACCCTTCTCTAAACGCATGCGAGATGTGCGGCGCTTCTCTCATTTCAAGCGACGTTCCATCCTCTGTCCAACAGGAATCTATAGCAGATAGTATGAGAACCGAGTCACCTGGTCCTGTGAAGGACCAGTTCAAGCCCTCTCAAACTGGAAATGATACATTGGAAAGCATTAAGCTCTCATTTCGACGTGGTGGAGAAAAGATATTCTATGAGCGTTTAAAGGGCTCAATCACGCAACGCAAATGGCTGCTTCAAAATGCTCCCCCAGTTCCCAAGAATAACCGTATAAACGAAATGGGAGGTAACGATTCCCCCGGCAGTGCTTCGTCAGGGCGAACAAAAGGTGCAGGTATTGCTGGCTTGGAACAACTGGGTTTGAATATGAGAAAAAACAATGAGATGCTGATTGGGAGTGCATTTGAGGATCTGGAGGCTTTGATGGCTTCCGCCAAGGAAGTTATTGCTCTTGCTGAGCGATTTGCACGACAAACCAATGGACAAAACAGCGCTACAGCTGAAGAGAATGCTATATTGGCAGAATCTGCCAGCCAACTTGGCCTCATTACAACCAAAGATATTGTAGGAGGGGGCAGTTCTGAATCTCTATATTTGTCTGAATTGTCACGTAACCTGGCAGAGTTTTTAACAGATGACTCCAGAGGAGTTCTCAAGAAGGCGGGTGGCATTATTACTCTCGTCGACCTCTGGGCCATGTTTAACAGGGCTCGTGGGGGCGTCGAACTTGTCAGCCCGATGGATTTTGAAAAGGCTGCACAGCTCTGGAGCAAGCTCAAGCTTCCAGTACGTCTTCGCACGTTCCGCAGCGGCGTCATGGTTGTTCAAGGCAGTGACCGCACCGATGAGACGACGATCAAAGCCCTTCGCTCTTGGTTGCAGGATCTGCATGAATTTCCTCCTGATCGGGATGTACCCTGGGACTGGCAGCAGTTTGGCCGGGGCGTCACGGCGCAAGAGACCGCCGAGCGGTTTGGTTGGAGCCTTGGTGTTGCGGAGGAGGAACTGTTGATGGCGGAGGAACAGGGTGCGCTATGTCGTGAGGAGGGCCTTGAAGGTCTCAAATTTTGGGTCAACTACATTGATAGTGGGGATATAAAGAAGCCGAAGGCCAAAGAGAAGAAGGAGCACGACCAAATTTTGAAGGCGTTACGGCACAGTGGGTTGATCTGAACAAGGTCTTGAAATGGGAGGGAAATGCACTAGACATGCCAAGCAAAACCAATGGCGTTGGGTTGAGAGTTTGATCATTCTAATTGGTCATGAATACATATGTGCTTTAATCCCCAGACGAAACTGTTGTACAAAATTTGCCAGCGCCGGATGATGCATAAGGTGAGAAACCTCGGCAGTGAAGCGGGGCACTCATTCATTCAGTTACATCTAGTTCGTGAGAAGGTATTTTCGTCTGCCAATCCGTTCCAAAAATCTGAACGCCAGTTCCTATAACTCCATGCATCCTGTAAAATAGTGATAGTGATCTCTTTGCATTTATCGCATCATCCTTTTCAGGACCAGATTAATGCGGATCATTAACGGCCGGTGGCAATATTAAACCACAACATGAGTAGACATATGCTCCACCGCCTCCTTAATGGTGCGCAGCATTCGTTGGTTCAAGCAGAAAGGACACCGAACTGGCCGATCGTGATTAGAGACTGGCCCATCAGAGTTAATCGGCGTGAGAGTAAGTTCAGGGGCAATCTCCTGCCCAGGTGTTGTGGTGTATCGTGTGACTGAGGAGGCACGTCCTCCAGGAGTTGTCATTATGCTGGTTGGAGGGAGGCCAGCTCTCTCGGCACGGTCGCGCTCCTCACGCACGGCAGCAGCTTGTTCTTCGGCGGCTTGCTCCTCTTGTTGGAGCTGCCGGAGAGCATTTTGTAAAACCACTTCTGGATCATCGTCCGCGTACATGGGCTGATCAGGCTGAGGGGGTGGAAGTGGCGGCTCACTTGTAACCATGGGTGGAGGAGGGGGCTGCTGTGATTGATTTATTCGACGAACAATCTCATCTCGCACCAAGGCGCAGGTTTGAAGACTAGCCTCCACACCAACCACGCGAATGACATCTTCCTTGATAGCAGCCGGACTGGTGTCAGCCGCAATGACCATGAAGCGGGGAACACAGTCAGCGAGATAGTTGATGTCCTCGGCAGGATTCATCACCCCGTCAGTATGACGGCGCTGTCTTCGGACCAAAAGGCCGTACCGCTTTTTGAACCGGTGAATCCAGCCAGGAGAGAATTCAGGCGGGTTTTCGTCCTTATACCGCGGCAACTGATTGAATATAGTCTTGGCCTTTTCCCCCAGCTCCTCGTTAGTAGGTTGGCGACCAGAGGCCTGAACCTGCTGGTACCAGAGAAGAACCAATTTCTCTACATCTGGCCAGTTTCCGAAACGGAGGCGCGAACCAGAAAGCTGGGGGTTGTCGCCATCTAGGCGTGAGTACTTAGGCGACAGTGAGTGAGACACTGTGGACTGGCTGATCTGCTGGCCATACTGGGAGTAGAACCAGTCAATGCAGGCCTTATGCGATGGCCGGACAGTTTGACCATTAGCCCATCGCCGGAGCGCACGACGCTGGTCGAGAGTGAGCGAGTGCCGTTCTTTTGGCGGTACTGCGCCGAGAGGCGTTATGGGTGAGACCTGGCCGACCTGGGCTTGAGCGGCTGCGGTGACGGGGGAGAGGTCTGGGGCCGGAGCGGCGACAAGGGCCGGGTCAGTAGTGGCAGCCGACATGCCCAGGACGGCTATCTCCTTAAGAAGGTGTGGGTTCGGGATTTTGGGGGAGATGGGTGGGATCGCGGAGAAGGCTATCGTTGTATCCGAAGGGGCGTGCGAGGGTGGTGTGGGATGTTTTCGATTAAGGGAGATATGTGATGATTTTTGCGAAGGAAATTCGATGACGGGGGGAGGATAAAGCGGTGTTCCGGGTTCCTTAGCCTCACGTGATACGCACATTTCAACGCCTTCAATGCGTTTGCTGCATTCAAGACATGTTACGTAAGCACGGATATTAGACGAGCCCAGATTGCATCTGGAATAGTTGCATCTCGGGAACGCTTGTTGGCAGCCAGTAAATAATTACGCCGGCTCTTCACGATAATTCCATAAATCCATATATTCGACATGGCGTCACGGGAGCTAAGAAGAGTGGTTCCCTTGCATAATTCGCCTAGTATCGGGAATGCTTCCAAGATTCGCTTTCTTCGACAACCTCGTGAATTATTCACTTACAGAGTACTACTTTCTTTTCTTTTTTTTTTTCCCTTGCCAGGATCAGGGTTACGCACAGGCTTCCAGTGAACAAGCAACATGCACCAGATCGAATGACCAGAGCGGCTGTCCTGAATAACCCATGAGGTCGCATCCCACCCAAAACTTGTTGGTTCCAGACGAAGAACACGTCTGTGCATTATCACTGCAGGAGCCAGCCCCAATTGACGTTAGTTCTCGCGTGACGAAATTTGACCATCCCGAATGCGATGACACCCTTGACAATTCTCCATCCCTGGGGTATTCCTCCATTCATCCAACTCAATCGATGTAATGCCCACCTTGCCCTTGCTTGACCAAATGGATTTGTAGAGTTTCCAGTCTCTCTGAACATCCTCGTCCGACCGGATTTAATGGGATGATTGCCACCATGCATCAATTTCCAGTTCGAGACCCTGGCCATGCGTCCCTAGTGCTATGCACACGGCGAATTTTTGATAACAAACTGCCATTAAGGTCTCAAGGATGGCCCTAGTCTGAAGTATGTTGGTTGGTGCAAGACGTGCAGTGCCTGGTTCAAAGCGGGCTCAAAACGTTAGTCCTCGCTTCACTTCTGACCGAAGAACTGTGCATTTCACACATGAACTGATTATTTTCCCCATAAATACATTCCTTATCTTGACACAATTCCCAATAGCGCTTGATGGAAATTCTTCGTCCTCCTTCCCCAATAACAAGGCCGCATACAACAGCAGCCATGGCTTACCAAAAGACGGCACTAGTCACTGGCACCAGCAAGGGCGGTCTTGGTGACTACCTCGCTCAAGAGCTGCATCAAAGAGGGTTTCGTGTTTTTGCAACGGCCATGACGCCGTCAAAGGTTCAGCATCTCAAAGACATGGGACTCAACATTGTTCTGCTAGAAGTAACAGATTCTGAGTCTATAAAAAAAGCTGCGTCTGAGGTTAATGCCCTTGCCGGAAGCAAGCTTGACATTCTTGTTAACAATTTGGGCATCGGTGCACTCCGTCTCCGCGATATAAATCCCGTATTCCCAGGCTGATTTCCGACAGCGGACAAGGCGGCAGTGCTTGATGCAGATCTTGCCACAGCCAAAGCGGTATTTCATGTCAATATACGGGGTGTGTTGGAGGTTACGCAGGCCTTCAGTCCCATGTTGATAGCTTTCAAAGGCACGATAATCAATATTGGCTATGTGATAGCCAGAGTTCCAATTCCTTTCAATGGTATCTATAACATCAGTAAGGCTGTGCTGGAGCATCTCTCACGGTAGATGCGCGTGGAGATGTCACCATTTGATGTCAAGGTCATACATGTACGTGACTCCATTGCACGACAATCCCCCTTTGACAAGCTTACAGAAGCCAGGTCGTCACTGGGGGTATTAAAACTGACTTCTTCACACGCGGGAGAAGGTCGCCTCCCCGAGGCCTCACTTTACTCCCCAGGGCGAGAACTTCTAGGTCCATGGATATGAATACAAATGTGACCCAAATGTGACCCAAAAGGTTCATTAAATATAAAGCTGAGAAGAAAGTATCAAGTTGTGGCGCTGTGGTGCTATAGGGTAGTATGATGGCTGATTATAGTATTGGTAAATAATTCATAACCCCCCCATGCTTCAACTTACCATGCAGCCTCCGACTTTAATGAGGAAATGCTTCGTGTTACCTGTGATATATGAAATCATAGGTTTGCAAATATTGGCGTGATTAAGATAACACACACGTGTATGCACTTTATTAGAGTTTAACCTTGCAACATAGCATTTCAAGCATCACCGTCCGGCTGATGTAATGGCCAATTTCGATAAACTGACGTTTTTCTTCCTTTTACTCTGAGTTGGCTTGAAGACTGGTTGCCAATTTGTGCAATTGATGTACGCTGTGAATCAAGATTCGGTACTTGTCAGTCAACTAGCATTACACTGGCTTCATCATTGCGATATCAGGATTTTGGACTTTTTACGGATGGCTTAATGTGATATGCGATAACGAGCATTGAATTTGCGAAATAGACGCGTGGGATGAGTTCGAAGCCTCAATGGTTTGGCAGGATGTTTTCTAAATTCGGAGATGCGCTGAGAATTGGGACTGCGGCACTGCGAGACTGATTGGCCAAGAAATTTGAGAGCGCTGGCTCAAACAAAAAAATCGAAATGTTGAAATCACAGGTATCAAGTGAGAAATGCGCCGGTATGATATATGCCGCGATCGCAAACCCAGCCTTTGGTGGTATTGAATTGGACTATCCGAATCGGTGGATAGCTAGGTCTCCATGTTTGATAAACGTACACCGTGTATGCGAGATTATACAATTTCTCTTTTTGATCCCAACGCTTAGTTCTTCTTGTCCTGCTGCTCAAGGAAGTTCCTGCGTATCTGGTTAGCTGGCCGAGACTCGGCAAGAGGGTTGAATTCGCGCACTTGATGAAATCGGCCTCGTCGGAGCTGGAAGCGTTGATGGGGGGAGCGGCAGCAACATTGGGCTTGGAGGAGCCGCCGGAGGTGGCGTACTTGATACCGCCGAACATGGTGACCAACCAGCCGATGGCGAGCTGTTTTGGTCGGGTTAGTATGTGAATTGCGATGCTGCGGCGTCTGCAATTGAGAGCTACTCACGTAGTGGCCGCCGACCTGCTGACCGGCAATCTTGTAGTAGGCAGCGCCAGCCATTGTAAATATGTGGAGAGACAGAGAGTGGGCGGATTGGATTCGTGGGCGAAGGGCAATGGATGGATGTCGACGCTGCGAGGATGAGATACTTTGCCGAGCTCTGAAATTCGGAAGTGTTATGCCTGGAATTGCAGGCGAGAAGCGCTGGTTGGCCCCGGCGGCTATACTCCGGGGCCGGGAAGCCCCGGATGTTAGTGGGCGACGTCACGACGGAGGGTAAGCGCTGCGGAGCCACCCGAAAAGGTCGAAGTTCCCTCCCCTCCGGCCGCATTGAAGGATTGGGACACCAACTTTATACCAAATCACTCTCGTTTTCTGTCCCTTATATCTATATATTCAACCTTGCAATGCCTTGGTGGGGAAAATCCCAGGAGGCTAAGCCGGAGCAGCAGAAAGAGGTTGTGGCGAGCAAGCCTGTGACAGCGCTGCAAAAGTCTGCCCAAGACGATGGCTCTTTGAGTGAAAACCAGTATGTTCTGGACATGGAATATCAAATAGCGTTTACTAACTGATGCTTCCAGCGGCCCATCCACGACGGACACTAACCTTCGTTATGCTGCCTATGGATCACGAATACGCACTATTCTCCTCTCCGCCCATCGATATGTTGCATATACGTCGGACATCGGGTATGAACGCCCGACATGATTTTGGCTGCGATAACCAAGGCAAGGCTGATGAAGATGTTTGCAGAGAATCATTCCGACCAGTAGCCCACCCACACCTTGTCCGTGCAGCCTACGGTGTTTCTTGGATTTACCTGCTCGGCGATGTCTCGTATGAAGGATACAAGTCTTACTGGCGTAACCAGCGTGTTGTCAACCCTCAATTGCAGCTCACGGCCCAGCAAGAAAAGATGACTGGAATTCCAGCTGCTCCAACTGCTGGCGTGAAATCCGGTGTTGTCTCGCCACTAGAGGATTACCGCACTGTCATGGTCCAGCGTGCCATCTTCCAGAGCTTGGCTAGTATGGGTCTTCCGGCCTTTACAATTCACAGCGTGGTGAAGTACTCCGGTAAAGCAATGAAGGATATGAAGAACAAGATCATAAGAACATGGGCCCCCATTGGGCTGGGCTTGTCGGTGGTACCCTTTCTACCAGCCATGTTTGATGAACCCGTTGAGCATGCGGTCGAGTGGATCTTTCACAAGGGATTTGAGGCGTACGGGGGCAAGGAATATGTGGCACATGCAGCAGCTGGAAAGGAGAAGCAATTGTAAGAGATACTAGAGCCGGCGTTCGGGAAACATAGAAGGCGCTCAACTCTGGGAGAAAAATTGGATTTAAAAAAAACCCACATATTTGAAATATGAAATGAATGTAGCCGTTACATAGTTTTGACCAGTTTGAAGGACAAGTACGAAGCATGAGCTTGGCGTTCAGCTTCGGCTGAAGGCGGGGGTGAGGACAACCCCGCGATGGCGGTGCGTAGCTCCATGTGATAGAGCCTTGTCATGAGAACTTTCTCCCCCTGACATAATCACTTCCTGGTTTGGCTCACTCCTTTGGAATTCACGAGCGTTCGATACGCGGCCTATCCTTCTTTGCACTCGACTGTTTATTTTGTGGCGAGCACTGAGCTTCATCAGCTTCTCCGCCCAGGCTTGGTCAGGCACGGACACTTCCAGACGATTCCTCGCCGCCACTTAGGCAATCTGTCATCCGTCGCAATCACTTACGACTCTCCTCTGCCTGCAATCGCGCAACCGAATTCTTGAGAATAAAATACGGCAGAAAATATCAACATGGCGTCTTCATCGAAAAGCGACGCTCAGGACACGAGCTACATCGAAATGGATGACAAACAGGACGCCACACTGATCGGCAAGCACTGCGAATACACCTACTGCAACCAGCTTGATTTCCTTCCGTTTTTCTGCCAGTCCTGTAGAAAGACTTTCTGCCTTGATCACCGATCAGAGACGGCGCACAAATGCACAGACGCGGGAGCATGGGCTGAGCGGAAGCGACTCGCGCAGCTCGCCCAACCCTCAATCGGCCAAGGCAAGGTGCTCCGTGACAAGGTATCCCAGAAGCCCTGTGCCTCGTCAGACTGCAAGACGGTGGTGGGAACCTCGTTAACGCCAGGAGTGCACTGCCAAAGTTGCAACCGAGATTATTGCTTGAAGCACCGATTAAAGGAAGACCACGACTGCAAGAACCTGGTTCCCATAGGAGCACGCCCGGGGCAGTTTGATATCAGCCAGACGACCAAGTCGGCTTTTGAGAAACTGCGGGCGTGGGGTACGGCAAAGAAAGAGCAGGCCGGCCGAGCACTACCAAAGCCAAAGCCATCATCTGCAGCAGCCCGGCTGATTGCTGTGAACAACCTCAAGAAGTCGGCCAAGGGTGACGCCAAGGTACCGCCAGAGAAGAGAGTATACATTTACGTAGAGGCGGAGGCAGAGACCGCCAAGGCAAAGTTTCCCAAAGGAGAATTCTTTTACTCCCAAGATTGGGTCATTGGCCGGGTGCTGGACGCGGCGGCGAGGAGCCTGCAGGTGCAGAACATCAACAACCAGAGTACGAGTGAGCAGGACAAGCTCCGAGTGTTTCATGTGGAAGGTGGGAGACTTTTGGAGTTTAATGAAAAGGTTGGGACGGCGTTGCAAAGTGGGAACACTGTCGTGTTGCTGAGGGGTGTTGGCCCCCCACCTGATTTGATCGAACCTTGAGAGGTGCCATGGTGTGACGGATGCATTGTTTGGCGTTGGGGGTGATATCTGGTGCCTGCGAAATTCATGCGAGCATGTTTGAATGATGCCAGCGAAGGTGATATCTAGTTGCTAACATTTTCAATGGTTAGACAGTAATTTGCATGCTTTTCTGACAGCATGGATCCTGGCCCGATGTACGACTTGGCACACAACCTAAATTACTCTCCTATAGTCATAAAGGAAACTATATATCTTAAATCATATAACTTTAGATTTATATTTATTTATATTTTATTTTCTTCATATGCTTCCCCTATACCTCTAGGTCCCCGCTTTTCTCGTCGCTGGGTGTCAGAGAGTCAGTGGTTGTCCACTAAACGGTCACTCGCATAAACGAATAACGGCCCATGAGACGGCGCAGCTAAAGTAACCAGATCACGTGCCTTCGTGCTATCTCGCGTTCATGCCACAGCAATCACACCTCTGACGTCAAGGATGCGCGTGAGAGTGTAACTCGTCAAGTTGATGGGTTATAATGCCTCCTCTTGTGCCACGTAAGCGACTGGGAAAGTCGCCGCCTCCAGGCGAGCCACGGCCAGGGAAACGCAAGGCCAACACCACAGCACGCAAGGCAACATTGTACGATGATCTGGATGCCACTGCGACACCTCAATCGAATAATTCTAGTTCCGCCCTTCAGGGCCTCGATGGCGATGATGATTATGAAAGTTCTCTAACATCCCTTTCTGAGGAAGAGCTTGAGGATGTTGTGCCATCAAAACAGGAAAAAGAGCAAGAGTCAAGTGACGAAGAGGATATCGAATTTGAAGATGTCCAGGCGCCCGCTGCGCCGGCTCCGGATGCACCGGTACCAACTGGCGATTTGGAGTTGACACTCATCAAGGACACTCGGATATCCCTCACAAACGCATTTGATAAAAAAGGGCCTTCCAAACGTGAGCGACAGGTTCGCAATGCCACACATTGCGTCCACACCTTACTGCTTCTCTGGCACAACGCCATACGGAATTCATGGCTTTGCGATGCCGAAGTAAAAGCGACAATGATTTCTCATCTCCCACCGAAGCTGTGGGACGAGGTTGACCGCTGGGAACGGAACAGCGGCCTCATCAAGGAGCCCCCCACGAAGATGACTTCTAGTCAAGGGTTCAAGGGAAAGAAACCCACGAGCAGAAAGCCTCGAGATTGGGGAGAAGCTGCAGAGAAACTTGAAGAGGGCGCTATAGACATGAGTCATGGCGATCCTCTCTTCCGCCTTATGAAGGCACTGGCGTCTTGGTGGAAGCAAAGGTTTCGGGTCACTTCCCCTGGTCTGAGAAAATTGGGGTATATGTCTCTTGAAAGGCTCGACCGGATCACTAAAGCATACAAGGTCGAGGACCATGACCCGGAGAAATTTGGCGAACGAATCGCTGGTCTGGAAGAATTCCGCCAGTGTGCTCGTGATTGTGAAGGAAGCCGAGACGTTGGCGCTCAGCTTTTCACAGCCTTACTGAGGGGACTGGGACTCGAGGCGAGAATGGTTTCGAGCCTCCAGACCTTGGGTTTTGGTTGGAGCAAATTTGAAGACGCTGAACCCGAGAAAGAAGAAGTTGCACCAGATGGTTATTTGGCACCACAGGAGAGCAAGGATAAAGAATCGCCTAAAACGCTCGAAAAGGGGAAAGGCAAGCAAATAAAAAAGCGGCCTGTACGGGGAAAAGGGCCTCAAAAGACTAAAAAAGAAGTCAAAAACGTCATCATTAGCGACTCGGACGAATTGGAGTTGGAATACAAGGATACCGACGATGAATCGGTTGTGGAGCTGGAGGTCACCTCCAGGCCCAGGATGGCTCCAGCGAAAAAGTACGACAAGGATCTGGAATTTCCTCATTATTGGACTGAAGTCTTATCGCCAGTCACAAATAAGTATCTGCCCGTTGAAGCTTTGATCAAGAACGTGGTGGGGACCAATCGAGATCTAATTGAATGTCTAGAGCCTCGTGGGGGAAAGGCGGAGAAAGCGCGACAAATTATAGCATACATCATGGGGTATTCCCAGGACGGAACCGCAAAGGATGTGACCATAAGGTACCTAAAGCGAAACATGCTGCCTGGGCGAACCAAGGGCGTCAGGATAGCGCGGGAAAAAGTCCCGGTTTACAACCGGCACGGGAAAGTAAAACGGTATGAGCAATTCGACTGGTTCAAGACGGCAACCTCCGGATATCAACGAGGCACGAGGAAGCATCCAATTACAGAAGTGGATGAGATGGAAAACGCTACGGATTTGAAACCGGCACAACCCGAAAAGAAGGAAGTTAAAGAAGGCCAGGAGACATTGCAGTACTACAAGCAGTCCAAGGAATTTGTCCTCGAGCGACATCTAAAGCGAGAAGAGGCTCTAAAGGCTGATGCAGTGCCTGCAAAGATATTTAAAAATAAGGCAAAGGGAGGCAAGGCGCAGGAGGAAGATGTTTTCCTTCGTACTGATGTTGTTCAAGTGAAGAGTGCTGAGACATGGCACAAGCAGGGGAGAGCGCCAATGGAGGGAGAGGAGCCTCTGAAGAGGGTTCCCTACCGAGCAGCCACGCTGAACCGAAAGCGTGAGATTATGGAGGCAGAGGCAGCCACAGGAGAGAAAGTGCTACAGGGACTGTTCAGCTTTGAGCAAACAGACTGGATCATTCCGCCACCAATCAGAGATGGAATCATCCCCAAGAATGAATACGGGTATTGCCCCCCGAAAGCCCAGTCCGGGAGTCGTAGGCGCTAACGTGAACCAGGAATATCGACCTATTTGCAAAACATATGTGCCCGGAAGGTGCCGCGCATGTCCCTTATCGCGGTGCAATGCGCGTGTGTAAGAGATTACAAATTGACTACGCCGAAGCCGTTGTTGACTTTGAATTTGGTCACCGGATGGCTGTCCCTGTGATTCAGGGAGTTGTTATTGCGGAGGAGAATCTTGAAAGGGTTATGGAAGAACTTGAGAAAGACGAAGCGGAGCGAGTTCGAAAAGATGATGAGAAACGTCGAAAAACGGCGTTGGCTCAATGGAGGAGATTCCTTATGGGCATGCGCATTGCGGAACGGATTCGTCAGGAGTACGGGGAGATTGATGACAACATTTCCGTCTTTGGACATAGCAGAGGTTCAATGCTGACGAATCAACAACCCAAAGGTCATGACGAGGACATGGCTGGAGGTTTTTTGCCAGAAGGGTATGAAGAGGAAGAAGAAACTGAGAAGCCTATGCACCAAACATCGAGTTTTTTCCCGGTAGTTGACGAAGACGATGATGGAGATGATGGGCTTGTGATGGAGGATCATAGAGGATCGCAGGGTACCAAGGATACGGAGGGGGACAGGAGTGTGGAACCGGGAGCCGAAACAACACATGCAAATACGCGGGTGCCCAGAAACTCAGGGAGGCAATCAGAAAAAGGGAATACAGTAACACGCCGGTCAACAAGGAGCACGAGAGCGGTCAAAAATTTGGAGGAGTCGGATGGTGAGGATGACGCGATGCTGGATGGCTACGCTTGATCAGGCGAGGGCGGATAAGTCCAGAACCGCGTCAATGACGCGTTTGGATCGACTGCCGGATGGAATAATGTACGATTTCTATATGATTAATAATAAGGGCTGACATCCCCCTCCAATCTTGTTGGACCAAGAAGGACCGATGTTATGCAAGGCATTGTCCTTGAGGCTTTGCACTGCTTCCATAAGCATCTACCAGGAAGAATTTGTCATGGATGAGGAAGAGTCAGATTTGAAAAGTCAGCGTGACACTGGTGCTAAATGTGATCAAAAGTGTCTCATGCCATCCGTCTGTTGCATCTTGACTCGTAGGGTAAACGAATTTGTCGAGTGCGGCATCAGTTGGGATGGATGGTATGATGGCATCAGACCCTTTCCTAGTCAACGCAAGCTAGCAACGTAGTAAAAAAAAAAAAAGTGGTGAAAAAAAAATGCAAGCTGATAGACCGACTGCCACTTTGAGGTCTGAGCGGACAAGGAGAGGAAGAAGGTTTATACGGTGCAGCATGCTGTCTCTCCACGTCTTAGTTGGGGGAGAAAAGAAAAGTGTCCCCCTCACCCCGGTGAAGCCGAGCCGGATGGCGTTCGGGTCCCAGCCGGAGCTTGATGGGGATTGGCCGGCAGGCGGGTCGGGAGACACACCCTCTGGGTCGGTGGAATGGCGAGCAGCCGGATCCGCTTCCTGTGAACCGCCTGGCTGGAGCTGGCTGGGCTTTGCTTTTACTTGCTTTTTATTTTTTGTGTCTTGGAGGCGGCCACGCGCGTCATTGCCCATGCAGGAGACGATATTTGCCGGTGTTGCGACCATGGGATTCTGAGGAAGGGGAGAGACGTATCCAAGCACACCGTCCGTGTGTTGTAAGACTATGATGCAGCGCTGGGTAATCACTCGTAGCTTGAAGAACGGCTAGCGGTTTGATGAATCCATGACGCTGGGTGAGGTTTGTTTGATGGGCATCTTGGTGTGGTGTGTTGGTTGTGCGTGTTAGTGGGTGAGTGGACCGACCCGCGGCCAGACCATTTTGTAATGTGCAGTTAATTGATAGCTGGGCTTTTTTTCTTCTTTCTTTCTTTCTCATGTATTTCCTCGGACAACGCTTCGTTTGCCTTTCTGGGCTATAGTAAGCTGTCGGCACCGATTGGGTTCTGGACCTGGGTGTCAGAGGTCGGAGCTGAGAGGACAGGCCGGCGGGATGGACGGAGCCGGATTTGACTGCAGTGTTTGGTGGTCTGGGCCTATTTTATGTTATGTTGTTTCGTTTTCAATTTTACTTTACCCTCTCTCTCGGCCTTGTATCCAGATCCAGACCGTGGCAAACATGCCTCCAACCCCCACCTAAGCCTCCATTCGCCTACCCTTTGCTTCCCAATGGAGACGGACATGTGGCAGATGTTGGTGGCAGACGCTGGTGACAGCCGCCAGTCTGGCCACTCACGGCTCCGGCACACACACCCCCTTCAGCCTCAGCCAGCCAGCCTACGCCGTGGCAACGTCTCCAAAAACGGCACCCCGCAGCATACCATGGAGGGAGGTTTGACCTTGTGATGTTCAGGGTGTAACAATGGGAACTAAGGCCGAGCTCCGCGCAAACGGGAGACAAGAAAAAAAAAAAGGCAAAAACAGCTTGTATGACCACCTTTCATTTCCTTTCCTCAATCATCGCGCGCTCGTCCTCTTTCTCCTTTCCAATCCTCGGCGATCACTTCTCGGCCGACCTGTGGTTTTCGCTGCCTCAGTCGGTTCCGCTCCGTTCGCTTGTATTTCGCAGCAAACGTCCCCCCTCGAGCATCCGCGCGGCTTGGGTGTGCGGTCTGACACGCCCCTCCTCGAGAGGCGCCGTTGTCTCGCACCAGGCCAGTCGACCTGAACGGCCCGCTCATTCTTCATCGTGGTCAAGGTCCCTGGTCCCTTGTTGTCTGCTTTTTTGGCCACGTCCCCCCTCTCCAGGATATCCTGTATCTTCTTTTCCCTGTGGCTCAAGCCTCCTGTAAGCCATATTACTGCTTCAGGCCTTTTGCTGCATCGGAGCCTACAACACGAGACCACGCAGTCGCACCCGCACGCCTCTCACCCCGGGTCTAACTCGCATACACGCCCCCCCCTTCCTCTTAGCTCCCAGAGGCCAACAGATCTCGAGCATCCCTCCATAACGTTTTGATACAGACTCATATCTGACAGAAACCAAAAAAAAAAAAAAAGAAAAAAGTCAACGTTCCAGGCTCAACCGCAACCCTTTCGGATAATCCCCACTGCTGTATGTCAGGGCGGCAGACAGACGAGTAAAATCGCATCAAGTTGACAGACCGAGCCGGCGGGGCGCGGACCGAGGCTTGAGAGGTTGCCCGACGGAGTGTTATGTCTTGGTTGTCGTCCAGTACGTCGGCAGCCATCTGATTCTATCTTAGTGTCTGGTAAAGGTTTTGGTTTGCTCAGCTAAAGTAAGTCAGGGTAGCTTTGGTAGCTGGGTTAGAGAGGATTGGTCGGTGAAAAACCTAAGGTAGGTGAGGAAGGCCAAGACATGGAGGTGATGCTGGCGAGGCACGGCAATCAAGGTCGGGTCTTGTTTTTTTATTAAAAAGGCGCTACTCCTTCTTGCTTGGACGACGGCGATATCATCAACAACAACCCTCACCCACAACGAAGCCCACGTAAAGCACCCCCGCACACTTCCAAGCCTAATTAGCGATCAAAGGGCGTCGAGAATCTCTCACATCGACTATCGGAATATTGCTCTTTGTGAGGCTATCTTTTTTTTTCGCCCTCGAGCGCCGACAATATTTTCATGTAAGTGGGATATCTTTTATGCTCTCATGGGGTGGGTGAGGACGGGGACGGACATACCTGTTACTGCTGCTACCAAAGGTTGAATTTCATGTCTTGTACCAAACTGCACATGAAGAATCCATCCCTTTCAACCCAATGAATAACCGCCGGCGAGACTACTCGCGACCGGCCCCCTGTCCACAGCCAGCCGCTCTAGGCCCGCCTAGGTGCTTTCTGCCACCTGCCAGGTTGTGTTGGCCCGCCTCAGGCTGTTGTCATACACCCAGGCTGCTCATCCGCTGTGCGACAATGGGCTCCTTCCTCCTTTCCCCTGTCTGTTCTATTGTTCTATCCCCGTACTCCTGTAACCCTTCACCCTTTTGTTCACCCGCACCTTGAATCAGCGATGCGCGGGTTGGGCCCTCTTCATCTTTGTCTCATTGATTGCGGAGACGTTAGGGCTGGAAGGCTTTCAAGCATCATTCTGTGTCTTGGGTCATTAAACTTATCTGACAAGCTCTAGCATAGGAATAGCGGAAGGAGCCCGAAGACGAGCATCTAGCTGAGCATATCGACTCTGCCCAACGAGCCCGAGAGCCCGGCCCATCCATCGACCACCACTGACGCCTTGTCTGTGGCTGCAAGAGCGTCAACTTGTAAATTGGCCGGTCATTGAAGCACATCAGTCATGGATCCTAAACAGCAAACACCTGATTTCGTCTCCAGAGATGACTGCGTCCAAGCTGTAACGGCCTTATTCCCTGACATCTGCTCCAAATACCTTGAGACTGTCGCATCCCCACTGTCCTATAATGCCGAATCTGTCATCAATCGCATCATAGATTTGGAAGAGGGCGGTACACCCTACACCAGGCGTCCTCGGACTTCTACTAAAAGGAAGCGTGGTGACGACAGTGATGATGAGATAACTCAAGCTAAGCGTAAATACTGCAATCCGAATCGACCTGGAACATCCCCATGTCATGTCAAAACCATGTGAGTTCCCCCATCCCTTTGCCCCTTCCGGGTTTTGAGTCTCGGGTCACATATGCATCTCGGGAATTGTGCGCTGCACTCCTGAGGTTATTTGTTGACCCGACCTCAGAAAGGGGTAAACGTGGCTCATTTTGTTGATGAACCTTCTTTGGTGCTGACAAGCCTAGGAAAAAAATGATCACTGGGGATTTCCCTCTTGTTCGTTCCACCAGCGTACAAAAGCTTTTGTCAGAGAACCGTCAGAATCTTGCCCCGACCTATCTGGCCTTGACTAAGATTGTCAATGAAGGTTCGCAAGACGATACACATTTCAAGATGATGAAGACACGACCTTCTGCACAGTACCCGGAGTACTTACCCGAGAATATTGACGACACCATCCAAAACTGCCAGGACGAGAGCGAGAAGGAGATCCTTGAGGAGTTCCGTGCCATGCGTTTGATCCGAGACTCGATCGAAAATGAGAAGAATAAGGTCGCTGAATTGAAAGAAGCTGAGCAGAAGAACTTTGATGAAGCAAAGGCCCGAGGCGATCTGATGGAATGCGAATGTTGTTTCGTGGAGCAACCAATTAATCGTCTCGTACATTGTGACGCGGAAGTATTTCATGTGAGTCATCCCTGTTTATTCCGCTCTAGATCTGTATACTGATGCTTCTTCCCCCAGAGATTTTGTTACGACTGTGCCCGCCGAAATGCAGAGACCGTTGTCGGACTGTCTAAATATGAGTTGTCGTGCATGTCCATGGATGGCTGTGATGCTGGTTTTTCCCGAACTGAGAGAAAAAAGTTTCTCGATGAAAAACTCACAAGGGCATTGGAGCGCATTGAGCAGGAGGATGTCTTGCGTCTTGCTGGGATAGAAAACCTGGCTAGTTGTCCATTCTGTCCCTTTGCTGCTGAGTGTCCTCCTGTCGAGGTTGATCGAGAGTTTCGATGCGAAAACCCCGATTGCAAGATCATTAGCTGCCGTCTTTGCAGAACTGAAACCCACATTCCTTTGACGTGTGAGGAGGCTGTTCGTAAAAATGGGGTCCAAGCTAGACGCCAGATCGAAGAGGCCATGACCGCTGCTCTGATTCGCAAGTGTAACAAGTGTAAGTCAAATCAACCGCTGCGGTTGATACAATATTGACATTCCAATAGGCAATACTCCGTTTATCAAGGAGGCTGGCTGCAACAAGATGACATGCACTCTTCAAGGGTGCAGGAACATCCAATGTTACGTGTGCTCCCAATCTTGCGACTACTCGCACTTCAACGACCCCAAGCGGGGAGGCAAATCTGGAAACTGTCCCCTATTTGACGTCACTGAGACGAGACACGAGGACGATGTGCGAAAGGCTGAAGCAGAAGCCAAAAGGCGGATGGCTGAGCAGTATCCCGACTTAGATCCAGAGATTCTCGAAATTAGGATGTCAGACAAGGTCGCCGAGGACGATAAGCGACGACAGAAAAATGACCCCTTTGTAAACCAAGGCCAATTATATCTGGGAGGTAGGCGTGTCGCCGCGAATGCTGTTGGAGAGTTTCTTCCTGCTCCCTACATGGCTGCTCCTATCCACCCAGGTCCGATTATCAACATGGGGCAGTTGGCGCCACCCAGGGTGTATCACCCGGGCGGCTTTGTGCCAGAAATATTTGGCGACCAGGCACAAGTCCCCAGAGATCGAGGTGGCCAGAATAATGCGCCTTATGTTCAGGCCGAGCATCACAGGCAAGCGGGGGCCCCTGAAGACGCTGAAGCTCATGCACATGCCCAAATTCAGGCGGAACTGGCACAGATCCAGAACAATTTTGAGCAATTGATGCAGCAAAGGGCGCAGCAGCAAGATCAAGCTAGGAGGGATCAAATGATGCAGCACCAGCTGCTTATGCGACAACAGCAAATAGCCCAGTACCAAGCCCAACAGGCCTATCAACAAGCCCAGCAGGCTCAACTGCAAGTTCAACGACAAGCTCAACCGCAACTTCACCCCCACCACATTCCACCACACCATCAGCGACAAGCACTAGGTCCACCCGCCCTACAAGGTCAGCAGCGACAACAGTGGCACCAGGCGCAACAGCAGCGGGCTAGACATGCGGGCCACCCCCAAATACACGGGCAACCAAAACAGCCAAAGCAACATCGAGCACACAGCAATCAACACAGGAATCAGCAAAAGCAGTACCGCCATGCCAAAGTGGACAGTGACAATCGCCAACCGAAGCCCCATGATTTGCACGCCAAGAAGAGAAATGCCGCGCCACCGGCAAGAGATGGCCAGCAAGGGCAGCAAGGGCAACAGGGGCAGCAGGGGCAGCAGGGGCAGCAGCCGGTAATGGCGGAGAATCGAACTTACAACTGGCTCAATCAGTTCCATGAGATGAATCTAGGCTTTGGTCCGATGCAAGGTTTGGACCTTGGCCGCGCTATTGTTAGCAACAGTAACGATATTTTCGGGCAGAGTCACTCGCAATATCCGGCGCGAGATATGCGACGACTGCAACCTGTACAGCATATGAACCAGAACGTGGCGGTTAGGAACCAAGCTGGGCCAATTCATCATTTCCGCCAGGATCACCAGAGTGGATGGGCAAATCGAGAGGCAGCTTTTGGAGTTCGTTACGGAGCTTTGGGACAGGCACCTGCGCAGCCGCAGTAGGATGCGGAAACTCAACAAAAGGACACAGACTGTGATGATTTGAATACTGAGACGAAGAGCGAAGGGTCATGACGCTTTTGTTTGTTTTAATGTCAATGTTTAGGACTGAAGAAACAAGCAGTGGGTAGGCTGGGTGTTGGATGGGGATGTGATGTGATAGTATCGGATATTCAAGCGTTGGCGTTGTGGTCCTGACACGACTTGTACGGATTTTTTTTTTCTTCGACATGATCAAGGAGGCGTTTGTACTTTTGCTCTAGAGCGATGCCAGTTTATATTTTGGTTTGTTAATACATAATTTTCCCTCCAACGCCATGCTGTCAGATCTCATTGCATTGAAACCATAAAATGCACATGAATTTTTGAGTGTTCATTCCCCCCAAGACAAAATTGGTATATATAGAATATTATGATGTTATCGATTTTTCCCGAAACGCTCATGCCATTTCCCTTTACTTCCCGTGCTCTTCACGACGTTTCCAGCCGTAGCAGTCTTATCGGGAACAACCTCGAGCTCGACTGTCTCGCGAATGGTAGAAACAATGGCAATTCCTTGGTCAGGAGTGTCGGGGTTGGTGTGGGGTGTGAGGAGCATGAATGCGTTGGACGTGTTTTTCTGGCGGAGCGCGTATGTTTTGTCGGGTGTTTTGAGGAGGGCCGAGGTATCGGATGACTCGAGCGTGAGACTGGCAAGGCAAAAGTTAGTTTAGAGGCGAGTGACGGCTTAGATCGGGTGGGGGAAGGCAAACACGGGTGCTTGCTCAGACTCGAGGAGGCTTGCTAATTCCGGGGGCAGCTCGATGAGACGATAGCCTGTGCTGTCGGGGGCGTGGTGGATGGGGATGCCCCGGGACTGGCTCGACATGATGGATGGCGCAATTGGGGACGAATGCAGCAGCTGGAGTGGTACTGCAGCAGCAGCAAGACGGCGTCGTATATATGCGTGATGCTGATGGGATTGTTTATGTGGTGGTGGCGCGCAGCGAGGGGCACTGATCCTGGGCGAGGCCGAGATGGAGTGACGTCGTTGGACCGGCAATTGCAAATGTTGATCGGACTCGCTAGTGGCAACTCTCCCACGTGAGGGACTCGTGGGCCCCGTGGATCACTAAATTTAGCACCTATTGGCCTGGACGGGGATGTTTTACCCCTCACAGGGCTTTGAGGTTTCCGGGCCAGATGCTGATTACAGGGCTACAGGGGTTTGGCAGAGGGGGTTCATGTTCGCTGGGTGTGTTTACAGCTGGCGGGGGGATAATGCATCAGGTTGCTTTCTGCGACACACCACTGGGCACAACGCGCCAGACGCGTACAGAGGGGAGGAGAGGGGGGGAGAAGAAAGAAAAAAAAAAAAAGTCAACAGCAGCATGCTCCTGTACCAGCCACTGATACTGATGCCCTATGCTGATACTCGAGCAGCACAGCTAAACAGTGGATTTGTTAGCCAAACCCGGGCTGGTTTTAGGCTGGCGGGGACCCCCCCAGCTTTCCGCCCGCTTCCATCAGTGGGGAGAGGATAGAGAGCAGATCCCTGTTGGGCCTCGCTGCTCTGTTGTCGTTCTGACCGCTTCCAAAACAAACCAGCCTGCAGAGAGTAACCTGGGCCAACAGACCGACCGCCTTCAGTGACCCGACCGACGTATCTTCTCCCTCTTCCAAAAGGAAAAAAAAAAACTTACCGCACACCTGGAACTTGGACCACAAGATAAACATAGCGGGACAGGACGAAGAAGTTTTGTGGACGCCGCCGCCTGGTCTCTGTACATATTCCACCTTTTCCTTCATTTTCCCGGAAACCACACATTCTTTTTTTTTTCTTCAGTCCCTCGTTTTTTTCCCCCTTTTATATCTTGTTATCCTGTTTGCTTTTTCTAGCCTTTCCCTCGGCCCTGGCGCTGAAACGCAGCTGTACCGGCACGCATTGTTGTTGTTTTTTGTTGTTGTTGCTGCTGAGCGAGGGAAGCTAGGTGCGACCACCACCACCACCACCCCCAAAGGTCTGACGCGGCGAAGTTGAATGTTTACTTTGCGACGGCGGCCCACTTCCACTCTTTTGGACGCTTCGCCCTTCCCTCGCCTGTCCTCGACTTGATCCCGGACCAACTCCGCTTCTGGTATTGTGTGAATGAGAGCGTGGGCGAGAGCGGCCAGGGCTTTAATTTTTTGTTAAAATAAAAATACACAAAACCCTGCTGCTGTTGTCGCACATCTCAGACACACCTGGGTTGGGCCGAGAGACGATCCGTCCACGGCCCCCCCAGACCACCACACCGACCGCCGACGGCACCTCTCCTCTTGTCGTCCTCATCACACACACCATCCGGTCACCACCCCGATTCCTCCGGGCCGCTTCGCTGCAGGCCCATTGAACTGTGACGCCTGCCACCATGGTTCGCGTCACCGACGAGCTGGCGTTGTCGCCCGACCACGTCACGCTCTACCACGCTGCCGACCCGCTGCTCGGCCACCTCCCCATCCTCATCTTCCACGGCCCCTCGACCACGGCCAACTACACGCTCAACAGCTCCCGCGTACAGGTCCACGTCTTCACTCCGGCCGGCTTCCAGTGCTTCCCCCGCATCACCATCTCCCCCAACTCGGCCTTCTACTCCGTCGTCAACTACCTACCCCGCGAGTTCCAGGGCGATGAAGTCTACCGCGCCCTCGCTTTTGGCCTCTTCAAATATTTCACCGAGCTGCCTGATGGCGTCAAAAACTACCTCCGCCGCTGCTATCCCACCCGCAGCCGCCGGCCGGGCAGTGCACCCACGCTGTTCGGCGAGCAGCATGCGGCTGATATTGTCAAGGAGATGCTCCCCAGCGACCACACGGGCGACATAATTGAGGTTCTCCAGGATGCGCTGCAGACACAGCATGTAAGCAACGTCGATATTGACTTGGTTTTGCCCCCCGGAAGCATTGTTCCCCTCCAGCCTGCCGACTTTGAGGAGGTTCCCGACGACGAGGACGACATTCTAGACCCGACCCTCAGACAATACGGTACATACACACCCCTGGTGAAGCTCTTCGGAGACCCTGTTTTCCTGCCCACCAGTCGATTGCGACGAGCGCCTTCGAAGCCTTCGGCCTTGAACCGAAGCAAGTCTTTCACCAAGGACCAAAAGACCGAGCTGCGAATGAAATTGATGGAGCTGGTAAACACCGAAGAACGCTATGTGGCCAAGGTGAGAGAGCTCGTGACGCATGTGGCAGCCGATTTCCGCGAAAGCGCACGCGCAAGGCCAGTTGGCAGTCTCAGCCCATCCGAGGAGGAGCTGGAGAGGTTGTTTCCCCGATCAGCAGATGCAATCCTCACCATGAATTCGGGCTTTATGGAGGAGCTTCGCAAAATTATGGACGAGACAGAAGAGGATGCCACAAAAGACATGGATATCACAACACCAAACCTGCTCGGCTCCAAAGTTGGGCGCATCAAGGACCCCAGTGGTGCCTTGTCCATGGCGAGATTGTTCCTAGAGTGGTTCCCAAAGTTCACCGAGTGCTACCAGGATTATATCAAGGCCAGCCAGCATTTCCCGACTCTCCTCAACTCCTTCCTCGACCAGCAGTCCAGCTTCAGGCAACGAGTTGCACAGGCTGGCGAGCAGACAATCCGATCCATTCTCATCGAACCTGTGCAGAGACTGCCGCGATACAGCCTCCTTATTGATCAAATTGTGGGTTGCATCCCCATAACCCACCCGGCGCTCCAGCCCATGCTCAAGGCGCGTGACATTATCACCAACATTTGCTCCATGGATGACCCCTTGCCGGACAAACCTCACGTGGTTAGCCGACTCCGGAACATGGTTGAATCGTGGCCCCTAGATCTGGAGCCACAGGGCCGTCTGATATCTGCAGCAGACTTTACAGAGGTTGCACCTCCCTTCCAGGCCATGGTGAACCAGTCAGATAAGTCTGGTGTGTTTTTGCTCTTTTCCGACTGCGTGGTCATCCTGAAAAAGCTGAGCGGAAACATGACCGGGCGCGATTTGCTCCGAGAGATTGAGAAGCCCTCGGCAGCTGGGTTGCTTATCTCCATGACTAACGCTGCCGGGGGACCGGCATCATATGAGTTTGTCTTTACGGGATGGCATCAATTGGCGGATGTGCGATTTACCGAGTCCCTCGATGGATCGCTTTTCTGGATGACTTCAACCCAGGAGATGAGAGGGGCTCATCCTGGTGAGCATCGGGTTTCTCAGTCTGTTACATCTCGCTGCTTTCTTCTCCAAGAGTCCTTCGAGTCCCGTTCTGCCAAATGGGGAGAGGATGTTGTCAAGGCGCGGGTCGAGTCGCGTTTCTCGGAAACCGAACGAGAGGATCCAACTTGGACGCTACGGTCCGTTCGCATGCCAGATAGCAACATTGGGCTGCACGCCGCAGTCTTCCAAGAGGGTGCCGATCAACTGATTGAGGGCCGCAAGGAGCCTGCCCCAATTCGCATGGTGGTTGATCACGAAAAGGGAACCAAGGGAGCTCCTGTTGGCCACTATGGTGTCGAGATTGTCGTCAACTTGACGATCAAGGACGCGAACAAAGTTTCACTAATTACAGTTGGATTAAACGGTAAACAGTACCAAGATGATGTTGTGATCGAGGACTTGCTACCCACAATGTCCAGACGTGGTGAGCTTGGATGATAAGGCGTGAATTTGTGATCAAAATGCTGACGCCGTGACAGTTATTCAGCTTCTAAGTACACAACATAATGTTTTAAATCCGCAGCTGACGGCTGCTTTGGTTTCTTATTATTCAAAGACGCTTCATGGCTTGCCTCTGACTGGACGTGCCGAAAAGACGCGCTCCTTCTTGGCTACTTCCCCCGTCAAGATCTTTTCTAGTTTGTGGACCGGCTCCGGCCATGGCCCCGAGTCTTCATTAGGGGAACACAAGCATAAAAAGATACCATCAATTCATCGTAATAACAGTCAACAGTCAGTGGTCGGTTCCCTTCGTGGCAAGGACGGTGCAAACCAGGAGGATGGACGTCCTGAGAACCCTCTGGTGAGGTTGGAGCAGACCTTTACGGGCTACGTTGCCGCTTTCCAGGCCCGCAAAGGTCTCATCGTTGGTCGTACGCTCCTCAACCGCTCCAACGCCGATGAATTGTCCGTCAATGATTTGTACAACCGACTCATCGAGAGCCCCTTTGATCTTGAGGCTGCCGCTGATCTGAGCACTGAAATCATTTTTGTGGCTTTTGAAAAGTTTCTTCGCATTGCATGGACCGAACAGATTGGACCCGTCATGTCAATGCAGTCATTAAATACTCTCCAAGACCGTGTCAGCAAGCGAGTGCCGGGTGATTTTGCAGATTTTGTCAACTTTTTATTTGGCGATATGGCGCCACAGAATCGCAGGGCTTTCACTGCACTGATCAAGTTGTTGGCTGACCTTTTAGACGGATGCGGCAATGACGGTGACAGGGGCGCACTCACTCTGGCGTTTGCTGAGCTGCTCGTACATGACGGTTCTGCGCCGAACTATATTAATCTGCTTGATCGGCTGGTCGAAGATTGTGATCGCATTTTCGAGGAGCCTGGACTGAATCACAGCTTCAACCTGGACAGCACCACGTACGAATCCATCAATTCAGCGATTCGCGGTGGAAAGCCCTATACCGGTTCCGTCACCTCTAATACATCGTCGCTTCGCCGCAAATTTGGATTCGACACGCTGCTACGGCAGAATAGCAAAGATGACCGAACATCTATGTGGCGAACGCTCAGCAAGCACCGAAACCCGGCCACTGGCGAGCCTTCGAGCTTCTCAAAGGCGTCTCTCGGGCGATCGCGTTCGATTGATGACAATGCACTGCCGAAGAAGCTGAAGCGCGGAGGCTCTCGCGATCGTCCACCCATAGCAGGGGCGTTTGACGAGGTGAGGCCAGGAAGCTCAAACAGAATGCTAGAGACAATTGGCGAGCCGGATGCTGAGCCTACAACCAAGTCAGGCAGAAGGAAGCGACGCAGCTCGCTATCAGACCTGCGCAGTCTCATGACTTCAGCATCACTCGAGGATGAAGAACCGCCGCTGCAACCGTTACAGGAGACGAACCAGACGAGCGAAAAGGTCAACTCGAGTCCCAAGGCACCAATAAGCCCCAAGACACCCGCGCCGTTGAGCCCAACACCGTTGAGCCCCAAGATTCCGACACCGTCTAGAATACCAATCAGTCCTGTGGCACACAGCATGCGGGCATCTCGCATCATCCAGAAGGAGAATGTCGCAGAAGTGTTCCAGCAGCGCTCCGAGACAACCGAGCAGCCAACCAAACCAGAGTCGCCAAGCAAGGGTCACCGACATTCCAGGACGCTCTCAACAACCAACATTCCTACTCTGCGGCCTGCGCGGCCAGTCACCTCGGGGGTTGACTCACCTGCACGTCGCCAGAGCGGCAGCCCAAGCCGAATCGGCAGCCCTACAAGACCAAGCCTCGGCGCCTCAACGAGGACAGGCAGCCCTACACGTGTCGGGACCCAAAAACTCCGACTTCAATCCCCCCAGAAGCTGCGCGAACGATTGCAGACAGAGAAGCAAGCCGTCGAGGGCGTTGATGCCAACTTGCAGTCAGAGCTGTCCAAGATTGGAGAAGAGATGGCCCGCGTCAACAGCTCACGGCCCCCGGGCGCACACTCGGTCGACATGCGGCGACTCGGCGCGGCGATCCGACTACTCGAAGACCGCATCCCTACGGAAATGAAGGATGTGCAGGACAGGCACGAGGCGCTCCAGCGCGACATGGACACGACGGTCAAGGCGTCCGAGGCCAAGGTGCGAGCCATCGACCAGCTATACAAGGAAGCTGTGGCGGAGAACGAGCTGCTGTACGAAAAATTCAACGGAGAGCTGGGCAAGATTGTCAAGGCACTCAAGGGCAAGGGCAAGGATGACAAGGAGGAGCTAATGTCGAAGCTACGAGACCAGAGCGATGAGACAGCGCGCGTGAAGAAGGAGAATGCGAGATTGAAGCGCGAGATGGTCAGTCTTCGTGCAGCGCTCAAGGGTACGATGGAGTAAGGCCCTGGTCCGTGTGTAAAGGAAATATTGTCTGGTTGTTCTGTTCCTTTTATTATCACGTTTTATGGATGGCTTTCTGTTGTATATTGCGCGGCAAGCCCTGGGAATGGGGAGAGGAGTCTGGAGCACGGCCGCATGGCATGAAATTGGGCTGGGTCTGGCATCTGGTCGGTGCCCTTGGGGGGAAAGGGTGAGCGAGTTGGTATTACCCACAAGTGACTCGCTTCATATATGATGAGCCCCTAATGACATATGAGATTCAACATTTCAACGAGCTGGATGGTGCGTGGTGAAGGCTTCAGACCTGCGATGACAGGAGCAAATCTTGGTGTATGAATAATTAATACAATTTGGTATTATATTAAAAGAAGAAAAAAAAGTAACCTGGTAAAACTTTGTGGAATGCTTGCATGGGTATCATAATGCATATTATTTTTTTGTACTACGTCACTCCGATCGATGATGGATCATATACAGTTATTTGGAACGCTTAGTTGTAGGGGGAGGAGGAGGAGGAGCATCGGCCTGCTCCATCCAGCACTCAAAGAAGATGGGGCCAGCACGGACAGAGCGGATGGCTGTGGTGCTGGTGATTTTGGCTGGTCGTGGCAAGCCCAGCTTCCGGCGTTTGCGGGCTCTTGCACGGCGCTGGCGATGGCTGCGGGAGCGGCACGGGATCCAGGGTTGAGGATGCTGGCGTGAAAGTTAGTTTTTTAGCACATGCGGCGGAGAGCAGGATGACCAGGGGCGGGAGAGGGGGAGGCATGGTCAGGTCAGCTTACACCAATGGGCGCCGATTCGTCGCCGCGAAGCTCGACGGCTAGGGAAAAAGTGCTGCCCTTGGGGAGCGCGGGCTTGGACTCGGCGGCGTGGGATATGCGGCATAGTGCGCCGCGAAGGGCTTCGTTTACTTCAATCCAGTTCACGGGGCCCTCCTCTTCCGGCATGTTTTCATCGTCGTACTCTTCGTCTTCGGATTCCGTTTCCACGTCCTCTTCTTCGTCCTCTTCCCCGTCGCCATCCTCGTCTTCCTTGGGCTCTCCCTGTTCCACATCCTCTGCGGCGTCATCCTCGTCGAGGTAGTCGCCCTCGTCGTCCTCGTCGCGCGGCAGGATCTTCCCCCAGATGGGGAACGTGGTGACGTCAAAAACCCAGCGTTCCAGCACACGCAGCGTCACGGGTGCGTGCATGACGACGGCGATGCGGCGGACGGAACCCGTCTCTAGCTTGACAGCGACGGCGGAGATGGCATCGTTTATCCAGTCGCAGAGGCGCGGGTGGCGCGACTGGTGGACGAGCAGGTTGAGGGCGCGGGCGGTGAGGAAGGTGGCGGGCGGGTAGAGGGCGCGGTGGTAGAGCAGCGCATGGAGCGACAGGGTCAGGAAGGTTGTGAAGGAGGCGAGCAGGGGAGATGCGTCGGCGGCAGGGAGCTCAGGGCCTTGGATTGGAGCTTCTGTCGTCGTCGTCGTCGGTGGCGACATGGGATGGTTGCAGCTCGAATCTGACAGGCAGCAGGAAAAAGAAACGTGAACCTGCAGGTGACAGGATACTGCTGTGGGTGGTTTGCGGGCGTGACGGGTTCGCGTCGAGGGGAACACGCGGTGTCACGTGATGGCTCCGTTGCTCTGTACCCCAAAGGTTGATTTTGATTGTGTGATGTTTGCGATGACGTATGTAGCATGTAGTTATGTAAAGAGAGATGGATATGTATGTGTATGTGTATGTGTATGGATTGCATGATGCGCAAATGCCAATTGTTCAACCAGGTGCTGGTAATGGCATCGGGCACAACCTGCCAAGCATGCAGCCCCATTGGTATCCAGGCACCAAAGCACCGCCTGTGAGGCCTCACCTGCATGCTACAGCAGGACTCTTTCCTTCTAGACGAACCCCTGCTTTAGGCACTGAAGCACTGCCCCCCTCACTCCACATATAGGGCTGATGAGGTACCCGAATTCATGACGCAGCCCCTCATTCTCATCATCAACCTTTCATCCCACATCTCCATCTCCATCTGCTCCGTCGCCATTCACAATTACTCGCTCCACCAACATTCATCGATATTTCACACACACACACACACACACACACACAATGGTCGGCCCGCCCTTCAGCACGGCCGCCATCCTCGGCATCATGGCAGATGCTCTGCCTACACACGCTCCCAATGACGACTCATCCGATCTTGCCTCGTCATATGAGGCCATTGCCCTGCTCATCCACGCCTACATGGTTGCCCTCGGTTTCAAACTCCAAGGTTTTGATGAAGAAAAGAAGCTCCGTAAGCCGTCCCTCCGTCACTTCCCTGCCTTGCAATCATCTGACAAACGTGATGCAGCCGAATGCGAGGCCCTCGCCCCAAGGCTACCACCCAAGTGGAATACGGGCTTCGGCTCGCTCAGCTTCGTCTACTCCCACAAGCAGTCCGCTATGCAATTTGTAATCCGCGTCGATCGCATGGGCGGCAAGGTCGAGATTCGTGGTCTCGCCGTCGGCGATGAGAGAATCCACCGCTTCGAGATGACAGTGCGCGATGTTATCCAATCCAGCAACCTACCTATTCGCATCACCATGGATGGAGACAAGGAAGACCGCAGTGACCTCTCAATCAAGCTACGCAACGCCTTTGTCTCCGAAGTAGCCATTTCCAGTACGTTAACACCATATATCACGACCAGTCACAAGAACAAAAAGAAGAAAAAAGCTAATATGCGTTTTCAGGTATCCTCAACGAGTTCAAAATCTTGATTATCCAGAAACTCATCCCCAAGCTCCAGAGGGAAGGCTACGAGGAAACCGCCGAAGCCCAGGCCGCCGCCACCGATGAGCGGCGGGCACAGGAGGCACCGTGGCCGAACCGACCCTTCCGGTCGCCGGATCAAGGCCCTCGCATCCCCGCGCCGCTGATAAACCCACTCCCGGATATGGCTCGTCCACAACCCCAACCCGTTGGCGATTTCCCACCCCCAGGCTTCGAGGATGAATTTGAGATGAACCGCCCCCCGCCCGGCCTCGTTATGCCTGGCCGCTCTCCCTACAACATTGGCCACGATGACCTGAACCCCCCCGGTCTTGGCCCCCATGATCCCCTTCGAGGCTCCTTCATTGGTGGAGAAGGCCTGTCCCAACCTGGAGGCGGATCTGGCATGCACCCTACATTTGACGACCCTCTCTTTGGTGGCCGCGGTGGCCCGTCCGGTGGCTACGACCCCCAAGCACCACCCGGTGCGCGCTGGGATCCCCTTGGCCCCGGCGGCGGCCCTCGATTTCCCGGCCCTGGAAGCGGGCGAGGGAATTACCCCTTTGGCGGCTTTGGCGGAGGTGGAGGCGGATTCGGCGGTGGTGACATCATCTAAGTGAAGGAATGTTTACACCTTGTTTGAACTAAGGGGAGCAGTGTATGCATGTATGATATGAAGAGAAAATGCCAAAAAAGAAAGGCGGGCCTTTTGACGAGGTTATGACTAGAATGAGATTCAATGCAGTCGATTAATACATGCAAATTTTTAATTCCAATGCTTGCACTCGCATTGTGTTCGTGAATATGTATTATATTGGCAAACATCCCGATTCCTCGCAAAGAAAACAGAATATAGGATATATTAAAAAATAAAAATAAAGCACGATAGCTGCATGTACAAAGACCAGTTGTCTGTATTCTCTCATAACGTAACTACATAACATTTCGCATCTATTCGTCAAACTAAGCTAGGGAGGTACACATCAGCCCTTGGGTGCTAGCATCTATTTACTCTTTTTTTCGCCAAAAAGAAGACAGAGTATTAACAAAGGGCCAGCTGAGGGCCTTCCCTGGAGTCTTCAGTGTTTCCTTTTCTTCTTCTTCTTCTTTTATTCTTTCTTTTTCCTGCTTGGAATTTCTCTTCGTCCTAAGATTACTCTCACATCACACCTCGCCGCTGCATCAAAACTGCATCTTTCGCAGGTGTCGCATACGGGTAGACCCTATCGTCTCGGGCTGCGTCAACGGGACCCCGGTGCTCGATCCCGCAGGCCCTTCCTATTGTGCCGCCGAGTTGGCCACCTCGTTTAGCTTTGCCTTCTCATCCTCCGAGAGCATGTTGTACCAGTCTTGGAAGTTGGCCACATTCTCTCGGCCGCAGCTAACGAAGAACTCGGTGAGGTACCGTTGTGTCTCGTCATCTCGCTGTCGTTGACCGCCGCTCTCCACGAAGGACATGAGATCAGCCTTGGTGCCACCGAGGCTGAGATCAAGGGTGTCGTCCTCATCCTCCCAGCCATCATCGTCGTGGTCCTCATCCTCAAACTGAGCAGATGCAACGGCGGCCGCGGCCGCGTTGGCAGCAGCTCGAGCGCCAGATGCCGACACAAGTTCCTCAATCAGCACCTTGATAATCTTGAGTGGTGCAGGGACGATAGTATATTGGTCGGGGTCTGTTTTTTAGGCCTTCTGTTAGCTTACTATTCCTCCTGAGCATATTGGGTGCAAAGTTGACCCAGAGTCAAGTTTGCAGTTGGGATTTTACCTGGTGGTGGCAACATACTCTTCTTGGCGCGAGAGCGCGTCTTGATCAAGCCGTCGTTGTTGTTAACAATCAGGTCACCCTTAACGCTGGTCTGGGCGACTCTGGCGTCGTTGAGAGAGTACAGCTTGGATAGGGCAATGACACTACCATACTGTTAGCAGAGAAGAATGGATTCCGGTGTTTGATACTCACTTCAGTCGAATCTCGTCATATCCAGCAAAGTTAACAGAATTCTCTAGCCACTTGGCTAATACGACTTGCAGCCCGCTCTCGCCATTGATTTGAATCTGGCTCAAAAATTCTACCACATCGTGGGCACCGGAAAGAGACAGTCGTGCAAAGACAAGGATGAGAGATTGGATGAATGCGGCAGCTTGAGCGGTGGCAAGTCTGGTAGCGACGGCCTGGAGGAGCTGAGGAAGGAATGGTCCCAAGCGATCCTGGCCAGCCTTCTCGACGAGCTCAGCAGCGAGTCCTCCCACCTCAGACGCAGAGTTGTCCTCAATGGAATTGCCAAGAAGCCTGTCAATGATGTGCAGACAGACCTCCAAACCAGAACGGCCGTTACCGTCTTGCCAACCTAGGACTTGTTGGTGATCATGCTGGAGGATATACTTGACCGTCTCCGAGCCTGGTCGGAGCACCTCACCCTCGGTTGACTCCATCAGAAGGCGGTTCAGCTTGGGGAAGATTGCTGCCACGAATCCTGCTGGCAAGGGCTCCGAACCGTTTTCAACCAAGACAGCAAGCAGTTCAGTAGCAACCTAACGATCCTTAGTTAAACCTCGATATCAATCAAGTAAAATAACTTACGGTAACAAGTGGATTGTCCTCTGTCAAGTCAGCCACATCAAAAGCACCAGTCAGAGTAGGCACAATCTTGGCGCAGAGAGCAGCATATGAAGCAGGGTCTGCCAAGGCGCGGACGATGGCCTCGATAGCCTCGGTAACTAGCATTGTAACCTGGAAGTTGCTGGCACCTAGCTTTGCAAGCATAAATAGAAGATCGATTGATTGCACATCGTTGGAGAGAGAGATCCTGGTGTCTAGGCAAATGACGGCACGCAGAGCCTCCGCGAGGGTAACAAGGAGCTCATCTGCATCCTCCATCTCGGCAGGGTCCTTGCCGTTCATGTATGACTGAATAGCAGTGATGATTGGCACCTGGCGATCGTGGGTAACACGTCCGGCATTGATCAGTTCCTCAGCAGCCTTAATGCATGCCACCTGAACAACCTCGGATTCCTCGTGAGTAATCGACTGAACGACGCGATCCAAAAGGGTCAATGGAGTTTCGAAGGCACGGCTAAGAACGCCAGCAACAAGATAACCTCGAGCACGCAGAAGGGACTCATCAGCACGGTTAATGGCGAGATCAACTAGTGCCAGATAGGCGTGAGCGACGGGGTCGGGGATAGGCTTGCCCATATCCTGGAAGTCGCTTGCCAACATGACAAAGAGGTAAAGGGAGGCCTCTTGGTCCCGCCAGGATGCGCCCTCGCCAGTGAAGAGAGTTTTGGTATAACCAAAGAGCCCGTCAATAGTCTTCTGGTCAAACCACTCACCCATCTTGATCAATAAATCACCGGACGCAGTTCGAGCTGTATAGTTGGCCGTGACGGAGGTCTCCTCGGCCAAATACAGAGAGCAGTCAATGTCCCACAGTTCCTCCTCTTCTCGAGTAACGCGGGAATAAGAGACAAGCATCTTCATAATCTCCATCATCCATGGGACATCTTGGGCAGAGGCATGTGCCTTGAGCTGACCATCGAGCTCAGCCTGTACAGGAGCAGCACGGAAACACTGGTTCAAGAAATCCAGCTCCTCCAGAATGAGAAAGTCCAAGGTGTAAGGAAGACTGTCGGAGTCTTCCAATCTTCCCTGGGCGTCGTTCTTGATATAAAGTTCCTCGTAGGCAGTCTGCATCAGAGTGAGTTCCTCCCAAACGGCGCTGAAGAAGGTAGTGCTTTGAGGGAGGAGTAGGGTAGGAAAGACTCGGCGAATTCGCAACAAAGTCTTGACAACCTGGAGCTTGAGGGCAATGATGTTGTTCCAGGCATCGGATTGGTTGCCTGCGGACAGGTCGGCCTCTGGAAGTCGGCTCTTGAGAACCGTGACGAAAAAGGGGTTCCATTGCTGGAGAAGTTCTTCAGCAAAAGCCTTGACCTCCTTGCCATGGTCCTCCTTGATCATGTTCATCAATTCGAAGCATCCACGGAAGATGGAAATGGCGAGTGCTCGCAACATGGGCTTTCGGTTCTCGTTGAGGGCGACCTCGGTCAGGCCCTTTGCGATATCACGAGCCATGGAGAAGAATTGCTCTTCGCTCACGCTCTCTTCGACAAGGTCGTTGAGGACTCTCAATGCGCCGTGGAGCTGGCTATCGTTGCCAGATGAGATAATGCCGAGGACGGTAGGGAGCAGGTTAGGCCAGTTTTCGGGGAAATCATGGATAGCAATCTTGCCGACGGCGTAACTGTCGGTGACGACTTGTTAGATCAAAAGCTGATGTGTGGCGGATTCCAAGCTCTCGTTTGCATACCTAGCAGCAATCTTGACTTTGCGGTCCTCCTCAGGGCTCAGGGCAAGGTCTAGCAGAACCTGCTTCAGCTGGAGACGAGCCTCATCGGCGATGGGGATCTGGGGTTCGTTGGTGTCATCATCGGGACTCCAGTTGGACTCGATGAATAATCGAAGGGTGCTGAGGGCGGCCTGTCGAATGCTGGTGTCGACGGAAGTGTGGGAGGCAACGTTGGCGAGGGAGACGGGAAACGCAGGGTTGGTGCTGGCGCGCTTGAGGTCACTCTCGGCCTGCTGGCGGGGTGCCTGCTCGGGGAGCTGGGTGTTGGCCAGAAGCTGCACCAGCTGGTCCTCCATGTTTGCGACAGCTGTGGCTTCAGGTTATGGTGGACAAGAGAGGTGGATTGGGGGGAGGAAGGGAGGAGATTCGCGACGGGGAGGGGGGGAAGGGGGTGAAGGTGAAGGAAGATGATGGCGATGAACTTGGCGTTAGGTTGGCAATGGCGGGGAGCGGGATTGGATAGTGGGGGAGGAAACAGAAAAAAGAAGTGGGTCTGGGCCAGTCAGTGGTTGGATCTGCTACGTGCTCACTGCTGAGCGCCCAGTACGGTACCAGTGCACGGTCCAGTGAAGTTGTGCTTGTAGGCGCCTGGTTTTTGTGATGACGATGGCGGGGCAATTTTCACGTGTCGCCCTGCTACTAAGCTTGTGCACCACACGTTGTTGGTTGTGTGCGTTTTGTATTTTTTTTTTCTTTTTTTTTTTTTTTTTGAAGAATAAAGAGAAAGCAAGATGCCCATATCCAGCAACAAGGCAGAATTCACACTCAGGCGTTCCCCCCCTAGCCTCCAATGATACCTAAACCTGGCTCCCGTCCTAACTCGCCACCAGCAATCAATGCTTGTGCAAAAAAAAAAAGTGGAGGATGCCTCCTCACCTCCAGTTTTAGCTTTCCTGTCTTGGTGCCCATGCCGACGAGGCGGTGACACAAACAATTGTCCCCGTCGCATGCACTTTCTGCCTTTCGACACCAACAGGAGAATTTCCAGAAATACATACATATCCATCACGCTAAGGATCGCCCAGGTACCGACAGCCTGGTCCTCTCTGATGGGATATGGGTAAGGTAAGCTCACCTGCACCTAGGGTCCTCTGCTTTGGGACAGGCGTTTCAACCAGATGGGCCAATGCCGGTTCCAGCAATCTTCAATTATTGCATTTCAGCATGAACTCGCCGCACCCGGTGCAAATCCTGGCGCTTCTGCCGCATATGCCCTAAGAGATCAATTCGCCGCGAGCTACCTGTGTAGCCCAGCTATTGTGTCCCATGACGGGAGTCTCAAGGGAAATCATATCCCAAAGCACATGCATGCAATGCACTAGCAGGAAGCTGGCCTGCCAACGCATGAGTTCCTCATGCAGACTGAGCCCTTCAGGTTTCGGCTCACATATTCAATAATATTCAACGGCCCGTCGCGAACATCTAGCTGAGATGCGCTTGTACGTAATCATGCATCAACCATCCAAGCTACATGCGCACGTGTTTTTCCCTGGCACATACCAAAAATATAGGTGACATTGCCGTGAAGCGTCATTGGGGATAGAATTCGGGCTTGCATAGTCGTTTGTTAATAAATAAACGAGATGGAAGAGAAAAAACCTTGGCACATGAAAGCGGATTTTTTTTCTTTAATTGAGTTTGTAGCTTTGAATGGTGATTGCAGATGGTAAAAAAAAAAGAAAATGAATTCAGCAGAACAAGACCAGGTTCCTCTCTACATTACATGGTTTATTTCATTTTCTTTTGCGGGCATGCATTAAAGAGCACATCCTCGGGTAAGATCACGAACAAAAATTATTAAATAGCCAGGTCAAAAAGTACAGAGAACCAATTAGCACAGGGAAAGCGATAGTCCCACACTGCATGCATGCAATCATTCTACCGAGATGCATCATAGAAGAGGGGTTCCCTATCCATAAACACACACGGAGCTGGCCGCTGGCGTGTGAACAGCGGACACTGACCCAACTCCTTCTATTACAAATATTTCATGAAAACGAAAAAAGTCGTATGAGAATTTATCGGCAATAGCTCCAATTGATGAGGGTCTCGGACGATGGGGAGAACCGGACGTTTGGACCCAATGCAAACCGGGGTCCAAGAAAAACAACAGGCAGTACGTGCTGACACATTTGTATCACGAAATTTGACCAACATGGTAAATAATTAGCTGTCAAGCGAAGATACCGAGCTATTGACTTCATGTCAGCTTTTCTGACTATTGCAAGAGTCTAGCAAGCCACCTGCGGGCGTGCAATCGCAAGTCACATCACGAGAGCAAGAAAAAAAAAAGGAAAGCAAAAAAGCCCTAGCAGAAACTTTTGGGGGCGTTTAGGAACTCTAGAACGGCTGTGGCGCCCAAAGATGACCAAAGAAAAGGCTGAAGGACTAGCGGGATCTTTGATGTGTTGATAATGCTGCAACCCAACCTCTCGTGGGCGAAAATCGGAATAGTGCAGAACGTGGCTTAAGATGTTGGAAAGATGCTTGGGCGGGTTGACTCGATGAGATCGAGTAATAAGTACGCTCAATCTCATCTGCAGCGCGATAGAAGCGATAACCTAGCTGGGCCAGATGCAACGCTGCGTTATCAAAGTTGGGCCAAGGCGCTGATAAGGCCTCGGAGGAGGTGCTGCACCCGCCAATGGCAGGGCCGCGAATGCGCCCACACGGGGAAGCCGTCTCTCTTGCATGGGATGGTACACTGATAAGTTAGCGGCCTGCGGGTGAATCCTGGGGGAGGGCCACCCACGATGGCATACCGAGAGCCCATCTCTGGCAGCCAAGACATGCCATTACCGGGCCAGAGGTGGCAAGGTTGCCACTAGTTAGAGGCCCCCCCCCCCGGCTGACGGAGCTGGGAAACCATGATACTTACCAGCATCTGCGCGAACGAGATGACGGCTTGCAACGATACGACGTCTTGTAACGATACGACGTCCATGTCATTAAAGCCTCAGGATTCTAGGGTCCAGGTGGGGGTGCACACACCCGGATCGAATGGTTTTTTCCCTCCCGCCGCTCATCCAATGCCCGAAACGCGGGCATCTGGGACCGTGCAGAAAGCTCTCTATCTGCTTGCCCTCGGAAAACTAGCACCAGTTGGTCTACCTAGGCAACTTTAGGACCTGGGACTGGTGACATATTGCCCGATACGTACCGGCGACTCTAACACCGCCGGCGCACTCGTGGCCCATTCACACTCCCCCAATGCAGCCATGGCCTGGCTCATGGTGGCCGGCGGCGGCCCACACGCCTTGCTGCTCGGCTGGTTATCGCAAACAACCGGTCGAGATCACCGGGGTAGATAACCAATTTTGTTGATACACCGTTTACATTTGGTGGAGGCGTTCCCCAGAAGGATCCCCCGTGCATCTAGGATAAATACCGATCGCTGTCCCTCCCGACATTGGCCTCCGGATGAAACCAGCCGGGATTCCTCAAAAGCTGTGGCGCTTTACTCGACACAGTCTGTCATTTACATCCTGACGTCTCAGCGAGATTCTGGCCAACCCCCTCCTGCAGGCCCACGTCATTGACACCCCTCCCCTGGCATACAGAGGACGTTTATACACGCAACATAGCGTTTGTTGCGAGATAATATTCATTACACTTCTTTGAAGCTTCCTCTTTTTCTCTGCCTTACTCTCAAACCGCCAAAATGAGCTCTGGTGCTCGACTACGAAAGGTGATGGACAAGCTAGCCGTTGAATCAGAGCCTGGCTTGACCGCCACCCAGCTCATGGTATGAAGATGTGGCCCAGAAGAGAAGCCTTCTCGAGAAGTACTGACACCTCTCTCTAGCTCACCAACCATGATTTGAAGCCCGTCGAGAAAGAGCGTCGCCAATGGGGAGCATGGAACTTTGTCGGTTTCTGGATTGCCGATTCCTTCAACATCAACACTTGGATGATTTCGTCGTCCATGATTGTTGGTGGCCTGTCATGGTGGCAGGCGTGGATTTGCGTATGGATTGGCTACACCATCACCGGTATCTTTGTGGCCATGAACGCCCGTTTCGGTGGTATGTACCACATCGGTTTCCCTGTTGCCAATCGCTCTTCTTTTGGTATTTGGGGCAGTCTGTGGCCAGTCTTCAACCGCGCCGCTATGGGTAAGCACATATCGTCAAATTTTACCAATTTACGCATAATCTAATATCAGCTTAGCCTGTGTCTGGTATGGAGTTCAAAGTTACATTGGTGGACACTGTGTCTATCTCATGATCCGATCAATCTGGAAAGCATGGGATCGAGATCGCATTCCCAACACCTTCAGCGAAAATTCTGGAACGACCACCGCCGACTTCGTTTCCTTCTTCCTGTTCTGGCTCTGCTCTCTCCCGGCTATCTGGTTCCCAGTTCACAAGATTCGCCACCTCTTTACCGTCAAGGCCTATATCGTCCCTTGCGCTGGAATTGCTTTCCTCGCCTGGGCTGTGTCTCGTGCTGGAGGCATTGGTCCCATTGTTAAGCAAAAGAATACTATCCACGGTAGCGATCTCGGATGGGAAATCGTCAAGGGTATCATGTCCTCCATTGCCAACTTTGCCACTTTGATCGTCAACGGCAGCGACTTTTCTCGATTTGCTCGCAAGCCCAGTGACGCTGTGTGGTCTCAAATTATCACCATCCCGTTCGGTTTTGCCATTACCTCCTTCATCGGTATTATCGTCTCGTCTTCCTCGGCCGTTATCTACAACGAAGCAATCTGGGACCCTCTTGATCTTCTTGAGAAGTTTGTTGACGATGGCGGTTCAGCCCAACGCTTTGGTGTTTTCGTCATCTCTGCCGCATTCGCTCTCGCTCAGCTTGGTACCAACATTGCCGCCAACTCTGTCTCAGCCGGAACCGATATGACTGCACTTTTCCCCCGATACATCAACATCCGCCGAGGTGGATACGTCTGCGCCGCCATCGGTCTCGCCATGTGCCCTTACAAGCTCCTCACCGACAGCAACCAGTTTACCACTTATCTTTCTGCCTACAGCGTGTTCCTGAGCTCGATTGCCGGAGTTATGGTGTCAGATTACTACTTGGTCCGAAAGGGTTACCTTGAGATTAAGGAGTTGTATGATGCTCGCAGCTCTGGTCCTTACTATTACAATTACGGAGTTAACTGGCGCGGTTATGTTGCCTACATTGCTGGTATTCTCATCAACGTTGTCGGTTTTGCAGGCGCCGTCGGTACGGATGTGCCAATCGGTGCTACGTACATCTACAACCTCAACTACTTCTTTGGTTTCGGCATTGCTCTTGGCATGTACTGGATTCTATGCAAATTCTTCCCCGTCCCGGCTACAAGCGACCGATGGATGGAGATAGGCGGCGATATGGACGATGTCCGAGTGGCCTACAACTCTGATAGCCCAACATACGATGAGGAAAATGTGACCGGAAATCCCAAGGTGTCCGATGGTCTGGCGAAGCCCAACTTTTAAAAATGGTGGCGTTGGCAGTTATGAATGGATGGCAAGAACGTGTTGAAGTTATTGATTTGATTAATGATACCATTTTGATTGTCCTGATTAGGAAGTCTTTTACTACATCGCGCTACATATGTTGTGTTTTTGTCCTGCGATTGAGGTGAGCTGTATAAGCTAGAGATCATAAATGAAAGAAAGTACGACTTAAAGCGACGAATACCCAACGCCCGATAATTACAGCCATCAAGAACAGGATTTAGTAGTATTTTGCAGTGTCTTATGCTAAAGGGTGGCCTTTAAGAGTATTAAAGAAATAACTGTAGATTATCACTTCGAGGGTGGCCATCAACCCATCATACTATGGTTTCCTAATCTCGCGGTGATGCCTCCTTGGTGCTTAATTTCAGCAGCCGCATTCACCGCCCCGTTGGCTCAGTGGTAAAGCGTATCACTAGTAATGATAAGATCACTGGTTCGATTCCAGTACGGGGCAGGCTCAAGGTCCTTTGACCATCTTCTTTTTGCGTTTTTCTAAGCGAGATAAATGAGGATTCCATTTATTTTTTTGTACTTCTAAGCGAAAGAGAAGAAATGGTAGGTGTAGTTAGTAAACAAAATCGGATTCCAGATCTCTCTACTTCTCTTTAACTTTGAAGACAGTATATAAATACTAAACTTCATTCTATTAAGGCTACTATATCTGATATTCTCATTATTTCTTTCTCTACTTAATTATATGAGGATATTTCGTGTGCATTTGTGGCTGTACAACAGCTTTCTTCGCCTGTAGGACGGAAAACAAGGCAGCCAAAGTGCAGCATCCTAACCTATCAGAGACTTGCAACCATCACAGGAGGCAATAAACCCTGCCACCCCCAAGCATCAGGTGAGCCTGTGAATTGTTACCTATTTGGTATAGGTTACTTCAATATTTCATTAAGAGAAACCCCCCTTTCTTCGCACGATGGCGCAGCTGGTGAAACCAACACTGCATCCTTTCGCAACATCGATATCCACGCGCTTCAACTACGTCTAATCATCAACCATCACGATAGAACTAGAGAGAAATGGCTCGCCCAAAGAAAAACAGCGCCAGAACTGTACATGCGAAAAGAAAGGCAAAAGTGGACATTGGCAACATTATCACAACGAAACGAATAACGAAACGGTACCACCTCCACCCTCCACCTCCGAAAGAACGACGTTGCAAAACTCCTCTCGACGATCATACCGCGCCGCATTGGAATGTTCCCTTCGACCGCAATTATGAGTTTGTTGGCCGTGTACACAAGCTAGAAATGCTTCTCGAGAAAATCCCGCCAAGTGCATACAAGGATGGCTGCCAGTGGACAGTCATCGAGGGGCTGGGTGGTATTGGAAAGACTCAACTTGCTCTTGAGGCCGTCTTTCGTGTCCGAGAGCTCCACAAGGCCTGTTCGATATTCTGGGTCCACAACCTCAATGCTACCTCCTTTGAGAATTCATACTACGACGTCGGTCGACTGTTGAATGTCAAGGGAATCGATGAAGACAGCGCAGACGTCAAGTCGCTCGTCAAGACAGCTCTGAGCAAGTCCAATGAAGAATGGCTATTGGTTATCGATAATGCAGATGACACAGAGCTATTATTTGGCGGCGAAACCCAGACTTCTTGTCTGATTGAATACCTCCCTTCAAGCCACAAAGGTTCGATTGTATTTACCACACGGCACCACTTTGTTACGGCAGAACTAGACGTCAAGAACACCGATATCATTCGCGTCACGGAAATGGATAGGACTGAAGACGAAGAGCTACTAAAAAGACGGCTGCAGCCAGAGCAGATGGATAATTCTAAAAGTACGCGAGAGTTGCTTGACTTCCTGGAAAATCTACCACTTGCGATCAAGCAGGCATCCGCCTATATGAACCAGCTGGACATGACAACAACAGAATACTTAGAAATTTGTCTATCAAGCGACGCAGCTTTGATAGACTTACTGAGTAAGGGTTATGCCAATCAATATCGAGGTCGCTATGACAACATCCAGACCCCAGTTGCAACGACATGGTTTATTTCATTTGAACATATCACCCGCGATAACCCGATAGCAGCTGAATATATTCAGTTCATGTCCATACTTTCCGAGAAAGATATTACAATGTCTCTTCTACCCCGTCAGCACGATGTGGTTGTTGATAAGGAGGCTCTGGGAGTGCTTCAAGCATACGCCTTCATCACCCAGCGACGCGATCGAGCTTCATACGACATGCATAGGCTTGTCCGGCTAGTTTTTCGAAACTGGCTTGAAAAACAGCAAGACCAAGGAGTGTATAAGGCTGTGATACAGCATTTGTCACGTACATTCCGACAGCCCGTCAGCAGAAACAGACAGGTTTGGACAGGGTACCTACCACACTTGATGAGTGCATTGTCATTTAATGCAAAGTACATGGAGTTGGATATATATGATCTAATTACAGATGCCTCCCAAGGCGCTTATCGGTTGGGATATTATGATGAGGCTGCAATCCTAGACCGCAACACTGTCGAAATTTCCGAATATATGTTTGGCAAGAATGATCCTCAGACATACTTGAGCAGGAGCTGGCTAGCTAGTTCGCTGGTTGGACAAGGGCAATTTGCAGAGGCTAGTGATCTGCTTCTGCAAGAATTACTTCGCAGAAAAAACGAAGATGAAATTGACAGAGGTCATATTATGGACATGATTAACCTAATAGGCTGTCTTCAAGAGTTAGGAAAATTTAACGAGGCAGAGCACGTACAGCAAGAAGCATTGGGGCTGGGTAAGCGGATATTAGGAAAGGATGACCCTAGCATGATCATGGTTATGCATAGCATCGCGATCCGCCTGAGGAACCAAGGAAAGCTCGAGGAGGGAGGTCGCATGTTCCAACAAGTACTAAAGTTATCCAAAAAGGTCTTTGGGGATGACGACCCCAACACGTTGGGCACCATGGCAAATATAGCACAGTTGTTACAAATGCAGGGCAAGGTCAAACAAGCGGAAAAGAAAATTCGAGATGTTTTGACCTTGCAAGAAAGAATTCTTGGCGCAGATCATCCTCAAATTGCGGTGACCCAGCGCTTCCTTTCCAATGTCCGTCGCGAGCTTTCCTTGCTCGCGATGGATGCGGATGGGAATAAATCAGAGATTAGAAGAAGCGCTCGGATAGCATCGCGTCGTCTAAAAGAGGTTAAGGGGGCTGAAAATAACGCCAAGAGATAATTTTCGTAACCATAAGGGGACATAAAAGAAATCGAAAAAAGAGATAACACATTATACCTAGAGGCAAATTAATTTAGAGAACTCCATCAATCCGACTAGTATCTAAAACAATGAGCCTGGCAGGTCAATTCCAATATAAAACTAGTTCCAGGTCGATTAGCTGCTCTCGTTTTGTGCTACTTTCTCATATAGAATCCGATGAACCAAAGGACTCCTTTCATCTTTTGGGGCTCAGGCGGCAAACGAGGGCGTATTTCATCACCGACTTGGCACCGTTTCCGCAAGCCCCGTTGGCTCAGTGGTAAAGCGTATCACTAGTAGACATTCGAGATGATAAGACCACTGGTTCGATTCCAGTACGGGGCAACCAACCAACGAGACCAATTGGTCATTTACCTTTTTGACCCTTTGATGAAATACCGTATTAACTGAATGGATTCGGATTACCCCGTGGGTCTTGATCGCCATGTCAGGCCAGTAAAAGACTCTCATTAGAGCCAACAATCAGCTAGCAACTTGATCAAACGGTCCACACAGAGATCGATCACTCATTGGGTACAGTTGGTTGCTCGTAACAGGGATACAACGACCCACGGGGCAATCCGAATCCATTGAGTTAATACGGTAGTGGCGGAGATGGTAGGCAATAGTGCTACAAGGAGTGATGGGCAGGGGATGTTGAAAGAAAGATATGGATGGATCCATCTGCGATGCAAGGAGGATGTTGCCTTTTTGTCGATCAATAGGCCACTCAAATGCACTGTGACGTGAACCAACCAGGAATAATCTCACCTGTGCCAGGAATGATGGGTCGATATTGAGATGACTACAACTATTTACCATCTATTTATTACTGGGGACTTCAAAGCAGACCAAGGTATGAGGAATTATAACTCAAGTGAGTACCGATGAATATTGCGCAATTTGACCGGACAAAAATAGTTGCGTGGTGGTGGATTGCTTTATTGGTCACTTTGCTAAGGAGCATACCAGAACACACTTGAATAACAAGCATGCAAAAAAAGATAAACAACCTAGGTCTGTCGCTCTTGCCCCGTACTGGAATCGAACCAGTGATCTTATCATTACTAGTGATACGCTTTACCACTGAGCCAACGGGGCTTGCTTCGAGCTGATTTGTTGAAAGTTTGACGAAGAAAAGGAGGTATATAAAATTGTACGGAGCCCCCAGCGGTGTGGCGGGGATAGTAGAATGTGTCGCAACTGTGGGGGTTCAGTGGGAACCCACGTTTGGCAACGCCACCGTCCCAAAATGGATAATTACCTTACCCAGCGCTAAAGTAAGACAACCTAAATGCCGGCTCTGGAATGTACTAGCGACGAAAATTTGAGTGTTCCCGTGAACGTCCAACCAGGGTCAGGCCGTTTGGCTAGCAACGGTGTGTGAAGGTGGACATTAAGCTTGCGAGGGGCACGGGAGAGAGGGAGGGAGAGAGAAGGGAGGCGGTAAACGGTTGATGCTACAAAGCAAAATGTGTTTGTATTTTCCAAGGGTTTTTTCTCGCTACGCTCGCTATCTGCAACTCCAAACCATCCAATTCTAAAAAAAAACAAAGGAAACATCGCCAGTCTGGAAAAGAATTGTCAAATTATACTCCGGCCCGTGCAACTCCATTGGGATATATCCATCATTATGTTTTTTGTTGGCTCTGCCGAGCGTTGCCGTGAGCAGATTAATGAAGCAGGCCGCAAGTTTAACATCACCTCACCTCCTCTACCCCTTACTAGTCCCGGTGCCAGCCCAGAGGACGCGTGGGCCATTGGAGCCAGACCCATGCTGCCTGTTTGTCCCCATGACTAGAATTACCTCCACTAAACATTCTTTTTTTTTTCTTCTTTTGTTGAGTGACATTTCCACTATTGAGCCTGGGCTAAACTCTTTTGGTTGAAACACCTCGCACTACACCGATCTAGTCCTTGAGCTCTTGGAATCGGACTCGAACCATGGGTTCATCGTCGAGGTCAAGGAAGGTACCGGGCTCTGCTTCAGTGTCTGAGCCCGAAATGTCATCAATGTTCTTCGCTTTGGGGGTGTCATCAGCAGCGCTGGCCTTGCCCAGCCCGATGCAGCAGCAAATAACAAGCGCCACACAGCCAAGACCAACGCCGATCCAGAATGCACCCTTGTACTGCATCCTAAGATCCATTCCAGCCGCCTCAAACTTGCCCAGTGCCACAGAGACAATGGACAGGAAGAAGGCACCGGCAATGAAGATGGTAATGTAGATCAGTGCACCTGCGAGACCCTGCTGGTGGCTTGGAAGGCTGCTGGTGAAGTAGACATTGCCCACGGTCCAAAGCATGACAATGCAAGTAGCTTCACAAATCATGGCAGGGAAGCAGAAAGCCCAGAAGCTTGGGTTCTCGGGCATAACAGCAAAGAAAAGAGGGGCCAAGATCTTGCAAACAGCCGCAATGATCAACAGAATGCGGCCGGGGATGAGGTGTAGAACAAGACCTCCGAAGACGGCGAGAACGAGGCAACCACAGGCCCAGGGGGCAAACCAGACGGCCGCAATGATGGGGGTCTGTTTGAGAACGGAATTGATGCTGATCATTGTTAGTCGGGGGGTGCAATACAGTGGCGAAAAGAAATAGAGGCACTCACTAAAAGTTGGAATAAAACAGGTAGATGCCATAAACACCCCAGAGCAAGGAGAGAGCAGAAAGCATTCGCTTCATGAACCTGATCTTGAAGATGCTGGGGGGGAGGAGGGGCTGCTCTGCCACCCATCCTTCAATATAGAAAGCAGCAATTAGGAAAGAGAATCCGATGCAGAGAGGGATCGTGATACCGGGAGAGGTCCAGCCCAGCTGGCGACTCTCAGTAATGGCGAAAACGATAGAAATGATACCCGGGACGGTGGTAAAGAGACCCCACCAGTCCATCTTGATGCCTCTGGCGCGGGCTAGGGCGTAATCACGAGGGGCCGTGAGCATAGATCCAGCTGTGCCCAGGATGGTGATAATGGCACCGATCCAAAAGTACCAACCCCAGGCGAAAACTTCCCGCGACATACCTCCCATAATCATACCGATGAAGAAGAACATGGGAGACATGGCGCCGTAGAGGCTGAAAACCACGTTCTTCCGGGGGCCCGGAACATAAATCCGGCCAAGCATTGACATGCCGGATGGGAGAAAAGCGGCGGCTCCAATGCCCACCATGGCTCTGCAGCATACCAGCATCAGGAAGTTCTGGCTAAATCCACAGATAATAGACCAGAGGATGAACCAGATCATGCCACCGTGGAAGACAATGTATCCACCATACATGTCACATAATCGACCGAACGGAAGCAAAAAGGCACCAGCTGTCAACGTGACAACGCTTGCGGGCCAGGTCCGAGACTCGTCAGGGATATCCAAATATTCGACGAGGCCGCTCAGCGCAGCCTGAAATCCTCCGAGGAAAAAATCCTAACATCACGATTAGACACAGACACTCGACATCACGGGGTACCAATTATCAGGGTTGCCGTACCGCCATAGACAGACACAAAAGCATGGAAAAGACAAAGATACACTCGACCAAAGTTGACGAGAACACCTCAGGCCGTTTACGGCCCAGGCTGTCAACTTCGAATTCTTTCTTTTCTTTCGACACCATTTCGCAACGGCAGCGACAATCGCAGTGTTTACCTTTAGTCATTTTGAAGAAGACTTATGAAGAGACTTGTGAAACGGGAGTATATAGTAGATCTGACAAACGAGAATGTGATAGTAAAAAAAAAGAGAAAAAAGGAAGGGATATGAGTGGGAATGTATGAACAAATTATCTCAAGACAAAAGTCCCAGACCTGTCTTTGAGGAATTGAACTGGTGATAAGTAGTTGGAATGGATCGACGATGAAGAGAAACCGCGAGGGAAGGCACAAGGCCGAAGGGCGATGTTTGACTTGAGAAGTCAAAAGTTCCCGAGAGTCGAAAGATTGTCGAGCTGGCTCTGTGTGACCTGGATAGAAAACATAATCATTTGAGGCCGTCACGAGAAGTTTATATATTCTTGGACTCTCGAAACAAAACACTGGGCGACGAACGCAATCTCGCAACATCCCATTGCCTCCAAAGGGTCCGGCCACAAAGGGAAAGACGGGCGAAAAACAGGACGATTAACCCCGAGGTCAAGGCCTAGCGGCGATATCTACGCACGGTTTGTTTGATGTTCTACCCTTTTCGGGGGAGGGCAGCTCAAGAGTGTGGCCATCTCCACAAGAAATGACGATGTCTAGCTACAATGTGTCAGAGCCAGGAACATGGTGGGATCTCCGGAGGCTGTCAATGGGCCATGGGCCATCCGTATAGACAGGAAAGGCCATGGTTGTGCTATCGCGAAGCCCATCCATCGGCGGAACACTCGGTGGAGTCGTGTGGAGGAGGAGGAAACAAAGCTTGACCGGGGAGGAGCCATTGGAGCCCACACCCCAGAGACACACCTCCCCCCATGTCACGCTGGTGAGAAGCTTGTCGAGCTGCATCGTGGACCGTCGAGCAGATGTTAAGGGTTCAGGGACGCGGTTGGACGGGTGGCCAAGGTAAGCCGGCGGCCATTGGTGCGGCCACAACAGCTTATTTCCTCATTGGGCGCTTGTGTCGCGTCGGGACGGCACATAGATGATTAACCAGAGGTGATGAACAGGGACAAGGCTTCTTTGAGCTGGCTCTACGGCCACCATTTGCCAGCCGAATCTGAACGGTCATAGGTCCAAGACGCAGGTCCCGAAGCTTTGACTACAAGGCGTGCCGTTCCCTTTCCTGTTTCGGGCGGGGGTTGCGGCCAGCCAGAGTCGGAATTTAATCCACGACAGATCAGAATGACAAAGCGAATTTGGTGGGGTTGCAGGCCGGCGCAGGCGGTCCAGTCGGTGCTTGCACTGCTCCCGGCCGGATGTCATGGATGACGGGCAGAGTCGAAAGCGAGGCGAGCAGCGCATACGTGCGAGCGCATACGTGGTGGTGTGTCGCGGAACCTGAGGCGCTGAGGCGGTTGATTACCTACAATTTCAGTCGAGTCATGGGATCCCTCCACCACCTCAGTCCTTTTGCCTTGGCCTTGGCCTTACCCCTCGAACCCCCCCATCCCGCCGCCCTAGAAAGCTCGTCCCCCAGACAGCTCGTTCCAAACCATCAACTCTTTGATCAACCTAGCATCAGGTCCCTGACCAAAACCATGACGGCCCTGTAGCGTCCGCCCGCAGCCTTCTTGCACCGCTGCCCGCTGCTGCTGCCACTACCGTCAGACCCTTGCTTCCCCCGTCATCTTATCTGTCTGTCCCCCACGATAAGATCGCGCGCGCTGTGAGGACAGCACCCGGCGCATGCCGCCAAGCAACAGCAAACCGTGTCACAACTGCCGTCGTCGACGCCTGCGTTGTGACCGCTCATGGCCGACATGCCACAAATGCGCGGTCTCGGGGCAGGAATGCCTCGGGTATGGCAAGGTTTTCGTCTGGACACAGGCGATTGATTCGCAAGGCAATGTCAATCCGCCGCCAGTCTCCCGCAGACTGAGCGACCACCACCAGCATGGCATAGCAGGCCAGCCATCGGAACCGCTCCCGATGCGCCCTGCCACAGGTACCTCCCATTTGGTGGTGGGTGTGCCTGCTAGTGGTGGTGATGGCAGTGGTACCGCTGCCGGCATTGGTATTGTTACTGGTACTGCCCCAACTACACCAGCAGCTACCAACGATGATCAACACCACTATTTCCATGACATTCAGCAAGACTACCCGCAACACCAGGACGTCAATCGCCACCAGCCACTTTCGCCCTCCTGGCCCCTTCGTCCTGAGTCCCTGACGGACCCCCTGTTCCAGGATCTTGATCACAACTCTCGCTTCTACCTAACTCACTGTTAGTGGCGTCCCCCTCCCCAACCCTCCCCTCCCCCGTCGCTTGACCGTTGGACCCGGCACTAACACATGCATCCAGTTGCCGACCGCGTGTGCAAAGACCTTGTGGCTCGGGACACACCTGAGAGCAATCCTTTTCGCGAGCTGCTCCCTTTGACTCGCAGGCATCCTCTGCTGCTTCAGGTCCTCATTGCAACATCGGCTCTCCACTGGTCCAACATTTTTCACATCAACAACAACATCCCCGCTGGTCTCAGCGACCCCGGTGGCTATCTCTCGCTGCTTCGCTCCAAGGACCTCGTGACCCGGCAAGCTTTGATCGATGCATTGACAGCCAAGCAGAAGGCCATGAGCCACCTGCGCCAGGTGCTCGAGACACTCGACCCTGCAGGCAGCGAGGTTGCATTAGCCGCTATGCACTTCTTCATCAAGTTCGATCTCATTGACCTTGACAAGTCTGATGGTCCGAGCTGGAAGGCCCATCTTGAAGGCGCGGCGAATATCATGAGCTTGATGAGCCCCGACAGCTCCACCAATGCCGCTAGCAGGATGCTGCGGGACCGTGTCATCTCAGATTCTTTCATGTAAGTCTCAGAGGTCCTCGTGGTCGAGACCGCACCCAGAAAATCCCTCCCAGATTCGATTCACTGACTAGTCCAACTACAGCTATCACATTCTCGGTTCGACTTTAGCATCCGGAGGCATTGCAGCCCGGATCGCTCGCCACGCTTTTGAATTTCTACCCGTCCTGAGGCGGGTCGAACTAACGAGCTATCTGTCGTGTCCTCCGGAAATTTTGCAAATCATCCTGTCCGCTTCTCGGCTTGCGCAGGAGACGCCGTGGGCCGACGCTCTCGTGCCAGTTGCAGATGAGGCGCTATCCCTCATTGATGAAGCTCTTACGCTCGACATCCCCGCTTGGGCTGACCACCTCCGCCGACACGAAGTGACCGACCTTGACAGCCGGGTACACCTGGCCTCGGCGCACAGGTCTGCTGCATGCCTTTACATTTTGCAAGCACTGCCGGCCGTGCGAGCGGTGAGGCCAGTCGACACAGACGTGCTGGTTGGCGACATCCTCAGCAACCTAGCCTATATAGGCGAAGACGACCCATACTTTAAAGCCACAGTTTGGCCGACGTTCATTGCTGGCGCAGAGACGCGTGACCATGAGAAGCGAACGTGGACCATGTCAAGATTGCTGTCCATATGGGCCATCTGTCCGTGGGGCTATCTGTTCACGGCCATCGAGATGCTCAAGGCCACGTGGGCTCTGCAAGACGCCAAGTCAAGTAATCAAGACGCAAGTGGTGTGAATTGGCTGCGGGATCTGCGGGGGCTTGGATTTGAGCATTTGATTGTGTGATTTCCGGGATTAATGGGGTTAGGCTTGTGGGAAATTTGTCTTTCTGTATTTGACCCAAAATGGCGAGTTTGGTGACACGTGAGTAGAAGGGAAGCGAAAAGTTTTGTGTTTCTATACAAGATTGAGCGCCACAGCTACAGGAAGGGGGGCTGGAGAGAAGCTCTATAGCCCTTGAATGCTATTAACGCTGCTAAAGTGTTGCTGTCTGGGATTGGGCCGGGTTTACTCGACATTCCAGAGCCAACGTGTAATCACCTATCCATCTATCTAATTTACCTACTTTAGCTTCAGGTACAAATTCATACAGCCACCTGCCGGCACCACCGCAACGACTAACCTCCCGAGGCAGATTCCGTTCAAACTTGAATCAGGCTTCTATCCATGCGTTACCAGTGTTTCGGGTGGCAAGCGAATGGCCAGTAGGAGATGCAGCCGGTTTATGTGGCTTGAGCAATCGTGGCATTTTGGAAGCATAAATCAGAGTGGCGAGATTGACACAAATAATTAACAATGGACCCTGAATTATTGTCTACAGACTAATCTAGTTGCCGTGGAGCGGTTGCTGATGGCCAGAGCTTTTTCATCCTCACTCAGCCAAGTCCCAACTATCTACGCCTCCCCGAGCGTCTCGGCATCTGACAAGTGGCCGGCGGTGCGCCCTGACCTCAACTGACCTCGCGTTCATGGCTGCCAGCGGCTTAGCTTGGGGACTGCGCATGCCACGAGCTCGCCTGGCAGGCCCATCGACGTCGTGTCATAGGATGAGAGTTGTTGCTAGCATGGGAAAACCCTTGGGGCGTTTTGTTCCCCTGCACAATATTAACCGTGGCCACCACCACTAAACCACTAACCACTAACCACTACTTACTGTCACTGCCACTAACACCACCACCCCCACGGGCCGGCCAAACCCCACACACACACAACGGGAAATTCGGGAAGAAGCCCAGTGGATCTCGGCCGAGATGCACGGAAGGACCCTGTATTTTTTTTTTTTTTTCCCTTGTCTTTTAAACCATCCAGCCTACAAACAGTCCAAAACGCCCTGACCAGATTGATAGTCCGCTCACCTTACCATATACGGCTCTGCATCCGACTTCCCTAGCCTCCCCAAGGAAAAAGAACAAAGATGGTCTGCATCTCGCCACGGAGGGGTTCCGCCCAATCGGTCACCTCAGATTTTTCATCCAGCGTCGACCGGCGCGCAAGCCACAATATAATATTTTATATTCACACACACACAAGTCCCCTGCTCTTTCGTGCATCCACGCACGATTGACTTTTGCTAATCTTCTGAAACAACTCTGTTACTACTCCCTCATTCCACTCTTTTTTTTTTCTTTCTTCTTCTCTCTTGGTCCTTCCGTCCCCACATCTTTCCAGCTTTTTTTTTTTTTTCGCGAGACGATCCTGACACAGCAATTGATCGTCCGAGCTCCCCCAAACAAAAGGTCTCTCGGGAGTCTTCGTTGCCGCAGTGTACAAGCGCAGAAAAGCGCGCGCGCGCGCGCCTCCCTCCCCCCACTCAACCATACTCCATACTCCATCTCTCCCTCTGTCTCCCGTTTTAGATCTGCAACAAGTTCAGCGCAATCTCAGGAGCCAATCGCATCCCGCATCCGGGGTAAAACAAGACACCTTAAACATGCTGAAACCACCTTTGCGGCCTGTCCAGCCGAGTGTAACGCGATGATCTTTGCGGGGAAGCGTCTGTTTTTTTTCTTCTTTTTTTTTTTTCCTTTACGACAAGATTGGATAGGCTTATTTCATTTTTTTTTTCGTGGCAATCTTGATTCATTCCCTGCTTCCCCCCCCCCCTCCATCGATCCCTCGCCAAAAACAAGCAACAAAGGGTTCCTGGTAAACCACGGTTCAGGCTCCATCCCAACCCCAAGCCCACTCACCCCACAACCCGCACACTCTCCACCCTCCACAACAATGCCCACGCACGAGAATGGAGAAAATCGGCAAAAGTAAAGGTCCCAGAGGGAGTCGAACCCTCGCTGGCGGAATCAGAATCCGCAGTCATAACCGTTAGACCATGGAACCATGGAACGATGCTGCCGATCCAATCGCAATCATCTCAAGAGAGCGGCGCAGTGGTCGCGCTCTCCCCGGGCCACCACCTATCTCAATTTCTTGCACAGCCTCGTGTTTCCACGTCGTCTCAATTGATTCGGAACCTACCTTTCCTATGAAATGAAACGGGCCGGCACCATCCATTTCCTGACACAAAACAACAACCTCAGTCCAGCTGCACATGGAGGCGCCGTGAAGCAGGCCCAGGAGGCAACGTCTCTGTTTTGGACGGTAATTTTAGCAACATGCAACATTGATTCCATTTTGACTTCGTCTATATAAATTCACTTCAATCGCTATGGCACGAGTCTGTCTGGCATCAGCAACAGCTACCATCCTCCGACTCTTTTTCTACACTTGATATTCTCTTCTCTTCTCAAGCCCTGGTGGCTCTCTATACTTCGCTTCCAACGCCGGTCGTTTCTATTTTCACTATCGGGTCTACTTACCTCTTTTTTTTTTCACTTTTTCAACCTTCAAAATGCGTTATCAAATCATCTCCGCCGCTCTCATCACTGTCGTGTATGGTCATGGAGTTGTCACTTCGGTCGAGGGCGCCAATGGAGTCTCCATGCCCGGACTCTCTGGTAAACTAGAATCAAGAACTTCACTCATAAAATTACACACTGACTAATGAAATAGTCGCCGATGGAACTCCCCGTGACTGTTCCAGTAATGGCTGCGGCTCCCAAGCCGATACTTCCATTATCCGGGACCGTGAGATTGAAAGTGGTGAGGTCGGCCCTCTTGGCCGCACTCAAGGCAACGGAAACGTAGACCCTGCTGTCATGATTGCCAACTTCCTGGGACAGGGCGCCGCGCCACCAGAGAACAACGGTACTGGTGTGGGTGTTGAGGACAACATCCCGAACAACGTTGGTCAAGCCGATCGTCGCCGTGTCGTACGCCAGTCTTTCCAGCAGCACAAAGCAATGCACAGGCGCCAATTGGGCAAGGCTCTTGGTGGCCTTTTCGGCGGTGGCGGTGGAAACGACGCCAAGGGAGTCAAATCAGAGCAGCCGGAAGAAACCAGCGTGGCTGCCACTGCCGGCGAGGGAGCCACATCAGGTCTTCCAACCGCTGACGACAATGGCGTTGTCACGATCAAGTACAGACAGGTATGCAGCCTTCACTTGAGCACTGCCTTTCTAGCTAATCGATTTTCTCAGATTAACCAAGATGGTGCCGGTCCCTTGAACGCCGATATTGACGGCACCTCGGGTGGTTCAGACCCAGCAGCATTCCAGAAAGCCGAGGTTACTCAAGATGTCCCAGGAGCTATCGCCGGTCTGTCTTTGGCAACAAACACCGACTTCGATGTCAAAGTCCAGATGCCAGCCGGAATGACCTGCGACGGAAGTGTGGCAGGTGCAAACAACGTCTGCATTATGCGCGTCCGCAATGATGCCTTGGCTGGACCGTTCGGCGGCTCTGCCGCCTTCACCCAGTCTGCGGCCGCCCGTAAGCGAGCTATTGAATATCGCCTTAAGAAACGTATGGAGATCAACCGCAAGCACTAGTCGACGCAGGGCAGGCACCTAAGCGTCAGTCTGGAACCAAAGGTCACCGGAGTAGGATGGGACAGGGTCAGGGTCAGGGAGTGACAAGGGGGTCAGCTGGGTTGGGGATGATTGATCACTCGTTTGTAATCTCAACTATAGGCAGGAACTTGCAATGAATGGATCTTGTTTCAACGTGCAATGGGCTTTTGAGTGTGCTGTGCACTATTGCAGCATGTCTGTCACAGGGTTCGGCCACGTATGGACCAGGGGGTTTAACGAGTAGGAGAAGAAAATGAAACATGGAAAGGTATCAGATCCCAAGGCAAGTTAGCCAACGAATATTCAAAGCCTTGAGACATCAGCCTTGGGGAAGTCGGGGCAGGAGGCTTCCAGAATTCTCCACAGCACGACCATGATGGACCCATGAGAAAGAGACTTTGAAAATCCCAGAGAGGGAAAAAGTAAATGAAAAGAAGTACTGAGTAGATAGTAAGAATATATCCACGCATACCTCGTGAACACTATATGAGAGACGCCAGCCATAAGAGTCTTGGTCATGACAGTCGTTAAAAAAATTAACACCAGAAAAGACCTGAGCGCCGGTCCCAGATAAAGAAATGCAATAGGAAATAGGGACATGAGAGAGGAATATGATAAGGGAAGGGAAGATGCGTATATATGCTTGTTCAGAACGTGAGGATTAGGTGTAGTCTCTCTCTATGCGTATGCGTCGCAAATCAGGAAATGGGAATACGAGGCGCGACAGTGCACAAGTTAAAAGAAAAGGAAAGTCAAAGCCAGACGCGCCTTGTAGTAGTAATCCTATTACCCGAGGGCCAATAAGTTTTTCACCAACGTCGACTGCCAATAGCATTAGCTTCAGTAATTCTTTCAGATGCAAGATGCTCACCTATATGCTGAATCAAGTTTCGTTTGACGTTTCTTGGCCTTGTTAGAGCCAGATTGGCGTCGCTTGCCGTCATCTTCGGGGGATTTCGATTTGACAGAACGGCCCAGAAGCTCAGCTTCGAGAGAATCCAAACCAGAAGAAGCATTAGAAATGGATGATCTGGTAGACGAAACAGATCTGCTACGGCCCTTCTCACGCTCAGTTCGCCGCCTTCGATCTCGAGACTGGTGGAGTCTCATGTCAGATAGATCTGCGTCGCGCATGTCAAATTCCTGGGAGCGATGCCGTTTTCGACCCCTAGACCCAAATGCATCGAGTGTGTTCTCACTGGTTTCGTCCCCCCCCTGGCTTGTTTTGGTAGTGGGGAAGCGGCTCAAGGATTGTGGTCGTTTGTGGGATCGCTCCCCCGAAGATTCTTCTCGAGAATAGGGGTCATTTTCCTCTTGTTCCCCATCTGTCTCTTCGTTTTCAGGATCATCACTTCCATCTAGCTTATGATCTTCAAACGGGAGTTTAGGTAATGGGTCACCACATGGTAACTTGCCATTTCTTGCGAATGCAGGGTCAAACTCGATCAGGATCCAGTAGTCCGTTTCATGAACGGGCTTGATATATTCTTCAAGATTGTCCGGCTTAACAAATTCCGATTCAATGCACTTGGAATCCCACTTTCTTGGAAGAAGCAGCTCCTCAGAGTAATCTGCCGGTAATGGTTTTCCAACCTCGTCAGGGGGGTGGTGAGACTCTGGTTCTTTGAGCAAGAACTTCTCTTCCCACCCCACCTCATCATTCTCGGGTTCTTCATTACACTCTCCATCAGACCTCTTTGAAGTATCAGATTGGGGGTCTGTAGGGTCGTCGGTTTTTCGAGGCGTTGTTTCTGAAACCTCGCTAGCTTTCTCTACCCCATCTTCGGGTATGTCTCCATTCTTAGTTTGGGGAGGCGTTTCCGGTTTCGCAGTTTCCGCCTCCGCCGCTTTAGGATTCTGTCGGCGGTTGGTGTCATCACCCTTTTGCTCCTGTAGCCGGGAATGAGACGGTTTTTTTTTCTGGCGGTTATCACGATTCCGATTGTGGCGTTCACGTTTGCGTTTATTACGATGGTCACGAGTAGGCTCGGGAAGCTCCCGGTTACTCCGAGGTGGCTTTGGTGGGAGAGAAGGATGAGGCAGAGTTGATGTTGATATTGATGTCGATGGTGGCTTCCCTTGACGGGATGAAGCCGGTGGCCCTGATGGCGGGCGTGGAGGCGGCCCCGGAGATGGACCTGCTTTCGGTCCAGGAGGTGTGCCAAACTTCGGATGTGAAACTGGAGGTGAATAGGACGGTGGAAACGGTGACGAGTGCGAGCTGTAGGAGAAGGGAGGGTATGTAGTGCCGTAAGTGGGAGAAGTTCCGTATGGCTGAGGAGGTTGGCTAGGCGGAAGACCGTATGAGGGAGGATATGAAGGAACAGGCCCTGGCGGATGGGGAGGGTGTGGAGGGTGGGGAGGATGAGAAGGATGAGAAGGATGAGAAGGATGAGAGGGATGAGAGGGATGAGGATGAGGTGGTGGATTGTAGACGCCAGAAGGAGCTTGGGAGTGAGCCAGGGGAGGTCGTCCGCCATATGACGGCGGATACGACTGTGGTGGATAGCTTGGATATGCAGGATAGCTAGGAGTAGACGAGTGAGGAGGGTATTGTGGAGGATATGAAGGAGGGCCGGAGTACGGCGCCGGTGGCTGTCCATAGGTAGGAGGAGGACCGTAGTTATTCACATTCGGGCCCGGCGCCGGTGGAGGGGCGTACTTGGTGATGATAGGACCCTTGGACTTCTTTGATCCACCATGTTGGTCTCTGTTGTTTGACCTTCCCGTATTATTTGCGTTTCTCCAAGCAGTGAGGCCGCTGACGGGGCATGTTAAATAGAATACACAACAATAGAATGGCATGTACTTACGCGGGAGTCTCTCGTGTTGGCTCTGGGCAGGCGATGGCCCAATGTCCTGAGCCGCCGCAGTTGTAACACTGAGCTTCGTCAGGCCGAGCCCGATGGCCCGGCGGCGGGTCGGGCATATCTGCCAATAGAGACAAGAAGGACCGAAAAGATGTGGTACAACGGTCACGCCAGGTCAAGCGATTGATTTAGTATTAGGTGATTTAGGGCAGGATTAAGTCGGGCGATGATGCCTGCAGCGATCGGATCCGCTACTGTTGATGCCGAGGAAGATGACGGTGACAACTAGGACCTGAACAGCGCCACCTCCGGGGCGCTACCTCAGCCGGAAAGCCGATATAGAAACGAACCAAGCAGAAACGCGGGGATCTGGACTGTCATGTGAAATGACCGTGGCGGGTACCGTGGCAGGGCTCTGGTCGATGACCTTGGGGCAGCGAACCGAGGGCCCAGCTCACAGGCGACGGGGACAGCGCACCAGACGCGGCGCGATGAAGTCAAGGGTGCAATGGCGCAAATATCCCCCTCCTCCAAACCTGCTCTGGCGCCGTCAGCAAGGCCGCATCCAGGATCACTGCGGGATGGGGCCCCGTGTGAGATACGGGATGCCACGGCAGTAAGATCTGGCTGCAACTTTGCTGGTGTGGCATGAAATGTTCATGTGCTGGTGGTGGTGGTGGTCGCAGCGCGCTCGCTACCGTACCTCGTTAGGGGACAGCATCGCGTTGTGGGAATGCACGGACCATCGATATTCCACATAAGCTTTCCTTGATAAATGCCATCCAACGCCGCCCAAGGGCAGCAGCTTCCAATGCAACCGTATTTTACCGAGCCTTAACCAGTCATCAAGATAGGATTTGTGTTTGAGAATAAACGTTCAACCTTCCATCTAAAACTTTGCCGTGAGTTGAATCGTTCCACGGTTGACTGGACTGACGACGCTACAGGGCCAGTTTTTGTGGCTGTCCCAGTTAGTCGCTCAGACAACCTAGTTAAAGAACAGAGCCAACCAAGATCCCAATAATGGCTATAGTTTCTGGTCGCTCCATGACGAGTCTCAACACCAGCTTGCGCGTTTCGAAAAATCAAATATGACAATAAAATAGGCTGACGCTTACATTAGTAGAAGGGCAAACTAATGTACCAACTATTAGCTTTACTGAAATAAAGACACTAGCTGCGTTGAGCATAAAGTAACGATGGTCTCGCTCAAGGTTGATTTCACTGGCTTAGAGAAATTAGCGGGTGTTAGACCGCTACATAATTTCACCCAGGACTGCTCGCGCAGTATCAGTGAACCCAGCTTGGGTACCAGTCAGGGACATGACCGTTCCTGTTTCAATTTGAAGAGCAAGCCGAGGTCTTCCATAGTTTTCTCTGACTGGGGAGCTCTTTCATAAAAAAGAATGCCTGCGGCCCACATAAACCTTTTTTTTTTTCGTGAAACGGAAGCTATTTAAAACACATAAAGTCTCCTCGCCAGCAAAAGAATGCTCGTCTTCAGTTTACAGGTGGCTAGTGATGACGTCTTACACGCCTGACTTACCCTAAACCCATTGCCATGTGAACATTGTCGGTAGTATTAATATCCGCATTAATTGTGATGGTTGAAATTGGTAGAGAAAAAATATTAAAATAAAAAAGATGCTCTCTTGTATGGCGAGATGCTCTAGCAGATCATACCTCCCGTGATTTTGATACTTACCCCTTAATATACCTCCAGTGCATCTATATGTTGAGACGAATGCGTAGAGACATCATGACCAGCCATATTTGATGAACTAAATCTAAAAGTAAACAGGACATATCTAATAAAAAACAATCGGCTATATCCACCTCGTTTGCCAAGTCGAAAATTTTGTTACTGCAAACCCTCACATGCACTGCTCATCATGTTTAATATCTCGAGATCGCTCATGTCTCTGATGCTGATGCAAATCTTGACTAGCGCAGGGACCACTGCAAGGTCGGACGTGACGGTGGGGTTACAGCAGCCAAAAGCCATCACCAATCTGCCAGCATCCATGTAAAAACTCGACCCGGGGACGGGCAATATCTCCGCCGAGCTGTTGCCGCCGCTGTAGCCTCTCACTAATCCAGGAGCCAACAAATCTATTCAACGGCCACCGCCGTGCCGTCCTCACTCGTCATCACAGCCGTTGTCACGAGACTCCCCCAAGCACTCTCCGGCCGTCGCATCCTGTTCCTCAATCCGACGCTTCTCTGCTTCTCGCCCTGTCGCACGTCCGTCCACCCTCCCCTGCCATCCAGGCCCCGCGCCCATGTGAAGCGACTTGTCGTCGATCATGTTGATACAACCACCGAGAACCCCCCAAGACAGCATACTCGCCAGGAGACGAATTCGCCGCGGCCAGCCTTAATGACGCCGGCGCATGACCCTGCGGCCCTCGATTCCTCCTATCTGCACATCTAGATCTTCCCCTTGGCCATTCTAGCCATCACCCGCCACCTATTCCATCATGCCCGGGCTGCCAGGTAAGCCGGCGAATGATATACCCAGCCTTCAGCTCAACGCCTTGCGCGGGGGACTAACGCGGCTTCTTCCTCTATCCTGCAGCTTCCGTCGACTTGGACGAGTGCATCTCGCGCCTATACAAGAAAGAGCTCCTCGCCGAGTCCGTCATCGAGGCCGTCTGCGCCAAGACCAAGGAGCTGCTCATGCGAGAGAGCAATGTTGTCCACGTCCGCGCACCCATCACCGTAGTGGGAGATATCCATGGCCAATTCTTCGACCTCATTGAGATTTTCCGAATCGGCGGCTACTGCCCAGATACAAACTACCTCTTCCTCGGTAACCACCACCGTCCAGCTTGGCGAAAGCGGCGTGGCTGACGAAACTCTAGGCGACTATGTCGACCGTGGCATGTTCAGCGTCGAGACCATCTCGCTTTTGGTGTGTCTGAAGCTACGCTACCCCAACCGCGTGCACTTGATTCGAGGTAACCACGAATCCCGCGGCGTTACGCAGTCATATGGTTTCTATACCGAGTGTTCACGAAAGTACGGAAACGCAAATGTATGGCATTACTTCACCGACATGTTCGATTTCTTGACCTTGAGCGTCGTGATCAATGACCAGATCTTCTGTGTCCATGGAGGTACGTGCTAGCCAATCTCCAATATTCCAGCAGAACGGAACTGACTTTATGTACTCCTAGGCTTGTCGCCCTCGATTCACTCCATCGATCAGATCAAAATCATTGATCGTTTCCGCGAGATCCCCCACGAGGGCCCCATGGCTGACCTCGTCTGGTCCGACCCCGATCCCGACCGCGACGAGTTTTCCCTCTCACCACGTGGGGCGGGGTACACCTTTGGCGCCCAGGTGGTTAAGAAGTTCCTTGCCGTCAACAACATGTCACACATTCTCCGCGCCCACCAGCTCTGCCAAGAGGGCTTTCAGGTCCTCTACGATGATCGACTCAGCACAGTTTGGAGCGCACCGAATTACTGCTACCGCTGTGGCAACATGGCCAGCGTCCTCGAAGTCAGCGATACCGGCGAGAGATTCTTCAATGTCTTTGCTGCTGCGCCCGAAAACGATGTGCATAAGGACTTGCAGCCGGGAGGTGAGAAGTCTGCGGATGGTAATGCTCTCCCAGACTACTTCCTTTGAGCCTTGGGACCTGTTATATATATATATGTGTGTGTGTGTTTTTAAACCGCGCCTGTGCCCTACGCTTGGTGCAGGCTTCATGATAACGTCAACTACGTGATACCATATTCTCAAGTATGAAGATACGATGGAGCTGGCAGAAATAGATCACTGGTGGTTTGTTACATAGCGTAATAGAACTTGATGCTGAATAGCGGACATTCGTGGTGAATTTTAAGGATGGTATGAGTGACGATGTACTCTTATGTAAGGGTAGAACGTATGGTAGTTGTATATAGTTGGTGTAATGCTCGATTCTGCGAATCAAGCAAGACGTAAAAAAAAAAAAAAGGATCTGCCTCCTCTTATCCAATCCAAGTTGATGGTTTAATTTTGTTTGTGAGTTTTCTGCTTTTGCTATTTTCCCCCACTCCAAGGTAGGTATCTCGTATCTCGTAACGTGTGAGTTTCCTCTTCGTTTGGATTGACTTCTAACCGGGGCTCGAATAACACATTGTGTTGTTAAAGGCAGTTTACCAGTCCTTGGCGATATCGAAGCTCCACTCAAAGCTGAGATGCGTCTTCTTGTCATCGTCGACGAACGAGGAGGTAGCGTTGTAGTGGCCACGGGCAAGCATGCCGCTGGGAGCCTCTTCCTCTTGGACTATTTAGGAGGGGATTGGTTAGCTTGCGACTGGGCAGAATGAGAAATGGGTCATTGGCAACTTACACTTCTTGGTGTAGGTTGGCTGTTTGTCGGTGTTGGGAGCGTAACTACCCTATATCCAATGTGTTAGATTTATCGTGAACCAGTGGATTTGGCGGTTGGTGGGATAGCATACAATCATCTCAGAGTCCTTGGAGACCCTGATGCCCTTGCGCTTGACAACCTGGACGTAGTGCAGACCGCTAAGAATCTCGTGTTGGACCTTGAATTTGGCAGCCATTGTGAACTTGACACCCTCCTTGATGGTAAAGGGCTTATCCTTGAGGGTCGACTCGCTACCACGGGCCGAGAGGTCGATTGTTACGGGCTCGCGTCCGGGCGACTCCATGGTTAAGGAGAGGATGATGCAGACACGCGTGTCGCTGGGGTCGGACAAATCCTTGCCGCCACCGAGACCGAGGGACTCCTTGTATCGCTGGAGGGACTCATCGCCTTCGTCTAGAAGCCAGATGAAAATTTGGCGTTAGTTACGATGCTTGTGGCGGTGATTCTTGTGTGGGTTAGGGGATGGCGAAGATGGCGGGGTTGCATGTGCGAGATGGAGGGGCATCAATGCGGTGTGTGGTTTTGGGGATTCAAGGACGAATTAGACTTCCTTGGCAATTAAGAAAGCTGTATGGAAGATGACGGTGTAGAATACGGTGGTGGGAAGCTCGAGGAGCTCAAGCATGACCCAAACATGTGCAGAACAGTGTCACGGGGAGTCGAGACCCGCCTCTTTGACAAGGCGGAGGGGGAGGACCGGCCCGCTCATGGGTGACAGGACAGAGCTTCAAAACAAGCCAGGTATACCGTCTAAAAAAGAGGATTACATACCCATCTTCTGGTAATCGGCGAGACTCTGCTTGGGCTGGGAGAGCTTGTAGCCCTGAGTCTCCTCAGGCATGGTGTCATCATCGTGGGAGGCCATTGTGGTAATGTGAAAGGCGGGGTGGAGTCTAGAGCAGAGTCGAGGAGAGCGAGAATGGAACAAGAGGCGAGTGTAGGAAGCGCGAGCGCAGGAAGCAGAATAAGAATGGATGAGCGAGAAGCGCAGGTATCAGAGCTCGATGGAGAAAGGAGCAAAAGCAAAGGAGGAATGGGAAGAGAGGAGAGTGGAGGAGGGGCCAAGGAGCTTGGAGGGGAGCTCTGGTGGAGGAGGGGCCAAGGTTGTTGCTGTTGCGGTGACGGCGACGATGGAGGGGCTACGGCGGTGTTGCTAGTCGCCGGGGACCCTCTATAGCCTCTGAGGCGGTCGACGGCGGAGAAGGTCGGTGGCAGGTCGCCGGTGGGTCGCAGGTCGATTTCGGGCTATGATTGGGCCTGGGGCCAGATGAATACGGGCGAGACACCAGTAACTTGGCTTTGGCCAGCAGGTCTCTGCGAGATGCCATGCCATGCCCTGGTTTGTTTATCACTGAGGAGGGGAAAGCAGCTCCTGGCTGGTGGGTTGTGTGGCTGTGGCTGACTCCGTGTTGCAGAATCTTCTGGTGGTCAAGCATGTCATTTTGCAGCCATGGTGTTGGCCTTGTCTGGCAGGGAGCCTATGTACAGGAGGCGACTGGCTGCAGAGCGTGCGAGTGGTTTCAAGAGCGGCGTGAGCCAGACACCGCCAAAGTAGAGCTGAGCTTACTTTGGGGCCTCGCGCAACGGGGTCAGGTTTCAGACATGGGGAGGTAGCAGACGCGTGAAGCAGCCGCAAGGGAGGTTTGGTCGTAGCCGAGCAGCACCTAACGCAAGGAGGACCAGGAACCAAGAGACGGTTCCTGTCTCAGCCCGGTTTGCGATTCTTGCTCGAGTTTGATCTTCCTGCCATCCCGATGCGTAAATCTTGAAAAAAAAAAAAAAAAAAAAAAAGTGTAGCTTCTGTCATCGGGGTTGGAGCATCGAGGGGGGCACCACAGTCAGCACATACCTGTGGTGAGATGGATGGACCCTCTCGCATCGGGCACCGGTGGGGGAGCGATCTCGATGGCCATTCTCCAGCGCCAAACGCCAAGGCACTTTGCAAGGAGAACTTTTTGCTCGAGAAAAAGCTGACTGTGGGTGTTGCATGGCATGGGCTCAATGAATAATGCCCAAATGCAAGCCTGACGAGATCTTGTGGGCGACTGGAAACCGGGGGACGACTAGGACGAGCTTTTTGTATGTCTGGTCGAGTCGACAGCCCTTACGGATGGACTAAAAAAAACATGGCACACGGCAGACACGATGGCAGATTGAAATATGGAAACCTAATGATAGATTAATAGATAAAATGCGGATGGATAAATATGAAGCTAATTAAAAATAATATGATCATGCTAGATTGATTTTTATTAATTCATAATTACCATCGATCCAATTTACTATAAATTGATTTTGCACATGGGTAAATTGGGCGGAGAAATCTGCAGCGTGTGCCGTGCATGTGTTCCATCATCGGCCTGGCTCTCAAGATGTTCGGCATAGGCCGGAAAGTTGGTAGAGTTTGCATCAGTTGCCTGATAGGACTTGAATGGGGGCCACTGCCCGATAAGTGACTTGTAACCTTGTCATTCGTCGAGATGGGCGGCAGTAGGGCTGTGCGACAGGCTATTGGAGGTCTAGGACATACCAACAGGAGGAGATGGCGCGCACCGGGTTCGTCTCGTCTCGCCCTCCCGTGGGATGGCGCGGAACCCATGCTTTCTTCCCCGCGTTATCGGGGGTTGCGAACCAGGCAGCTCAGCGCGCCATGAGCGAGCACCTAGTTTCCGTCAGCCTGTTGGGGCTGTCGGTGCCTCGTGCGTTCTCGAGGGTAGCCCAGCTTGCGGCGCGGGAAAGGCGGTTCCAGGGGTCTCCGGGAAATGGACAGTGCCGTTTGGGATGCTGGGCTTGACCATGATACGGCATGGGAACGGCACTACTGCCCGCGTGTGCGAGAGGGCGAGTGTGTGTGGATGCGGATGAATGGTCTCCACACCCCTGATCAGCGCGTGCACTGCTGTCAATGTTGCAGTGCAAAGGACTTTTTTCTGGCCGTCCCAAAGACAAATCGGGCGAGCGATGCTGTAGAAGGATGGAGCCCCCCCTCGTCACGTTACGTAGAGGGAGTACGTACGAGCAATGCGTACCAAGAGTTTAGCAAACCTCGTCTAGAGACAAAAAGGGTGGATAAAAAAGCCTTCTTCGGCGTGCCCCGACGACCAATGCATCTGGAGCTTCAGCTACGGTGCAATACAAACAAGCGGCACGTGTTTTTGCACAGCAGCTGGTGTTTGTTCCCCGGCGCTTCCAAAGTGTCAGCCGGACGCGAAAGTCTGAACGCGTCCAAAAGGGGAATTTGGCCAAGGCATAAGAGGGTACATGATTTTCCCAACAAAGCCATGCGGTGCAAACAGGTACCACTATATCTCGCAGCAGGCCACTCAAACTGCTGCAGCACCCTGCCAACACCCTGCAGCACCCTACGCTAGCCAACCTAGACCAGTCTCGTCTCTACCAACTTACGTAGAAAGAACACCAGAACCCGCCCAACAGGGCCACCCGCTAGACTCCTCAGGTCGGCGCTACCTTGCACGCTATTCCGCCTGGAGCACCTAATTTGCGCGACTCGATCCCCATCCCCGTCCACATCCCATCCTGGTCCCCTGTACTGTACCCGTCCCCGTACAGATTCTTCGACGACCCTCAACCCGTCGCGATCCTTTTTTGCCCTCATCTCGTTGGCCTCAATTTTTTTCCCTTCTTCTCCATCCCCTCCTTCTGCTGCATTCGCGACCTGGCCTGGAGCACGATCCCTGCCGGCCCTCACCTTTTCGGATCACTCTCTCGTCCAAGTCAACATCGCTTCTTGCATGCATTGAGCCCTGTCTGGACACGGTACGTCCCTCTTGCGAGCGTTGGCGCTGTCTGCCTTCCAACTTTGTCCCGCGCCGATCGCCCCCTCGGCCTCAACATACAAATCGCTGACGCGCTGCCTTGAATCCTTTGCAGACTTGGCCTGAATCGCTTCTACATACACGCGCCGGTGTATTTCGCCGTTTTTCGCATCGGCTGCCGACTCCGCGTCTATTTTCAACTCTACCTACACCAATTCGACTGATCGCGCCGCGGTCAGTACACATAATTGGACAGGATGGCACCCAAGTCGGAGCGCAAGCTGCCTGCTAAGCACAACCCCCTCATGATCGCGGACATTCCAGATTGTATACCCGCCCACCCGCTTTTACGCGATTCCAAATGCTGACCAGTTTTACAGACGCGGATCTTGTCGCGCGCCGGCGCTTGGGACAGACCAAGCTGACGCCTAAGATGGTCGGCACCGGCGAGGCCGACCAGGCGAGCCTCGGCGTATTCGACTACGCACACCTGCGCGCTCCCCTGCCCAAGGGCATCGTCTCCGGCATCTTCAAGTCCAGCCCCAACAGCTACTTCTTGATGCGCCGCAGCTTCGACGGCTACGTCTCCGCGACTGGCATGTTTAAAGCCACGTTTCCCTACGCCGAAGCCGCCGACGAGGAGGCAGAGCGCAAGTACATCAAGTCACTTGTAACTACCAGCCCAGAAGAGACTGCCGGAAACATTTGGATCCCCCCGGAGCAGGCTCTTGTTCTGGCTGAGGAGTATCAGGTCACCCCCTGGATCCGAGCCCTTCTCGATTCAGCGAAGATTTCTATTACGAACACTCCCGATTCTCCTCATAAGAACATCGCTGCCCCCCCTAAGTTTGACGTGAATAAGGCCCAAACTTCTTTGGCTCCTCCTACTCCTTCCGCTATCCCACGACGCTCTCGTCGATCCGCTAGCCCTACCAAGAGCACTACAAGACGGGCACCGGCATCTCCGAGAAAGCGAAGCACACGGGCGGCTAAGGCTGAAGCAGCTGAGGCCATTGTTGAGAATCCGGAGCAGCTCAATGGCGAGATAAAGCCTGAGGATGTTGTCATGAAGTCGACTGAGTTTGATCCCGCGCTTGTTCTTGAACCCAGAGCAGAGGACCCTAAGATAAATGTTCACATTGAAGAGGATATTGTTAAAGATGCCGACGGCGTGACAACCAAGCGCACTGTTGCTGAGGTCGAAGTTCCCTTCACCGCCGGCCAGCCCCCAAGCGCTGAGGAGATTGCTGCGATGATTGCTGCTGCCAAGCACGACGTTCAGAAGCAAAAGGAGGAGGAAGCTGAGCCCCAACACGCCGAACTGCAAGAGGGTGAGGAGTCAGAGCTCAGACAGGATGAAGCCCCTGCGTCGGCCAAGAAGAGCAAGCGCAAGGCTGCTGACATTTCCAAGGGCGACAAGCCAAAGCCTGCTCAGGGGGAGAGTGAAAAGAAGCAAGGAGAACAGGCCAAGGAGGAACAGAAGCCGGAGGAGGAGCAGCCCGAAGATGAACAACCCGAGGAAGAACAGCCTCGAGCAAAGAAGGTTAAGACCGAAGCCGAGCTGCGGAAACAAAAGGTGAAGAGCCGGGCATTGTTCGGACTGGGAGCTACCGTCGCTGTTGGGTGAGTCTATTCAACTTGTCATGGGTTTTTTTTTGTGTGATTCAACTAACACCGAGTAGCGCTATTGTCCCCTGGCTCATGAACTTCATTTAAGAAAATGTCACGTCACGTCATTGCCGAACACGGGATTTTTCAGGAGATATGGGAATTGCCCCAACGACATAGGCTGAGACGGGAAGGCGGTTGGATTCGGCGCGGTTTTTGTTTTGGTTTCGTTTATTTTTTTATTTTTTCTCGTTGTGTTTTTTTTTAAGTCGATATCACCCCTTTGTCTTTGGGATTGCGGACGAGCTGCAACCCGCGCAGACAGAACCCTTTTACCTCATCTTCCCCAAAGCATTACACCCTTTATTACTTTATTATCTTCCTTTTCATGGACTTTGCACATACCCCCACTCACTTGGACACCGCTTCCGCCGTATTGGCTGGCGACTTCAGGCCCTTTTTCTTGATTGTTTGTGAAGATGGAGAGAGATTTAGCTCGGGAAAGACGAGAGATGAAGACAAGGGGACGGGACGCGGAGAGGCGAATGGAGCATTGTAATGATCACCTATCGAAGCCATACATTAAGAAAATAAAAGAATAATATAAAAAACACATACCCATTTTGGCCAACAACCGATGTTAGTGACTGTAAAATCTCGTCTTGAGGGGTGGGATTACCGGACTGCCGAGGGTTTCACAACACGAACTTGCTGGATCCCTGTAAATCCAGGGCACATCGGCAGCCCTTGCTCCAAATCCTGGCGCCTTGACCTGCTATAAGCCGGCCATTACAGAGGCAGGGTTCCATGGGTGCGCTCTCCACCCCCGCGCTGGCCATTGCCAAAACAGGACCTTACTGAGAGACTGGCAAGCAGGTGACCAAAACAAACTCGGCGCCTCTCAGCTATGTATATCAAAAAGACCAGCCATCAATGAGCGAAAGAGGGTGCGTAAATGATACGGAAATGAATGGAAATGTGACATTCAGATAAGCAAGAATTTACTTTGTAAATGTCATTTATTTCTCATGAATCTTTCCTGCAGCTGCCTGCCTGCTGCATTGCATTGGGAGCGCTGTGTGGCCTGCCTTTGCTCGTGGGGCGTGGCGCTTCCCCCGCACACGTCTCAGCGCCCTCGGTGTCATCGCCAAACCACGACTCGACTCGGCAGCCCGGGCTACGAGCGGCAATGGCCGGCTCTTTCGGGTAACAATTCCCCCACATGTCTCACGATCCCCAATCTCTCATAGGGCTAGCTAGCCGTTGACTTATTTGCCATCTTGTCTCAAACGTTGTGACGTCTTTTTCTTGTATATCCCTTTGAGGTGCTCGGTGCAGAGCATTGAGCCTTGACGGACACTACAAACTGCAGCTCGTTCTCACGTCTCATTTGCCTTGCACTTGCATTGTTATTATCTATATCCTCTTAATCAGCCATAATGAGGGCTCCTGCACGCTTCGGGAGCTTGGTGCTCCGCCGCGGTTTCGCCAGCACACCAAGGAGGCTGGATAATTATGCCTTTGTTGGTTTGGGCCAAATGGTAAGCTTGAGCTGGGCCTTTGTCTATGTTCCTGAGATGATTGCAGAAGCGCTGATGTAGCTGCCATTTAGGGCTACCAAATGGCCAAGAACCTGCAATCCAAGCTCAATGCTTCAGACAAAGTTTCTATTTTTGACATCAATGGCCAAGCAATGAAGGGCCTGGAGACAGAGATGCAGGCTGCGAGTGGTGGGGCCAAGGTTGAGCTGGCCGCAAGTGCATTTGACGCTTCAAAGGATGCTGTAAGTGAAATCTAACATATTGATTTGTAAAAACATGGCTTGATGGACATGTGGGAAGGGTGGCTGTCTTATGCCACTTGCCATCAGTCGTACTTCATTCATTTTGCTGAACCAAAATCAACTCACACCAAAATTTAGGACACTGTTATCACTGTCCTCCCAGAGCCCCAGCACGTTCAGGGTGTTTACAAATCCATCATCACCGAGTCACTACCTAAGAAGGACCGCCTTTTCATCGACTGCTCAACTATTGACCCTTCTACCTCACGACAGGTTGCTGGTACTGTATCCGCCGCCGACCAAGGCACTTTCGTTGATGCCCCCATGTCTGGCGGTGTTGTTGGTGCTACCGCTGGAACCCTGACTTTTATGCTGGGCGCTGACCCATCACTTGTTCCCCGCCTTGAGGCCATCTTGCTTCGCATGGGCAAAAAGGTGCTCCACTGCGGTGACCAGGGCGCCGGTCTGTCAGCAAAGCTGGCTAACAACTACCTTTTGGCTCTCAACAACATTGCGACTGCTGAGGCCATGAACTTGGGAATGAAGTGGGGATTGGACCCAAAGAAGCTTGCGGGCGTCATCAACGTGAGCACCGGCAAGTGCTGGCCGAGCGAGGTTAACAACCCCGTCGCCGGCGTGGTGGAGACAGCGCCGGCCAACCGCGACTACAGCGGCGGCTTCGGCATTTCGTTAATGAAGAAGGATTTGAAGTTGGCCATGCTGGCAGCTGAGGAGGCGGGCGCACGCATGGAGCTTGCAAAGCCGGCTTTTGCCGTATACGAGCAAGCCGAGAAGGAGGACAAGTGCCGTGGACGAGACTTTTCGGTTGTGTATCGATATATCGGAGGAAAAGAACAGTAGAAAGCATTTAATGTCAATATATATATAGATCTGAAGATACACTGGCGCAAAGCTCTGTGCTGTTTCACTGTGTCGAACTGGAAATAATGATAGCATGATTGTGAGATTATAATGCATTATCAAAATTATGCTAATACTGCATCCGATTTCGGGCAATATTGCACGTCCAAAATTCTTACTTGACAATCTGAATTTGTTTGAATTAGTTAGTGAAAATATTCACTTCGTCAATATGCAACGCCTAAAACAAATGCTTTTGCTGTTCGTTATTGAGTAGCACCACTTCCAGCCTTCAATGGTGGCAGACCAGCCGCAGCCAAATCGGCATCAATTTCCTCCAGGTGATCCAGAAAATGCGCCTTGACATCGTCCCATTGGGTTGGAGAACTTGGGTGCAGAGATTTGGCGCCTTCTCCATGCATCGCCCACTTGGTCAAGAACATTGGGACGCTAATGTGGAACATGAAGGCCATGGTGTCTTCGCAGATCCGCTCTGGCTTCAGTTCCTTGGTTGTCGCATCATTCCACGTCTCATACGTCTCTCCATGTGGCATATAGCTTGCCTCATAGCTGAGGCCACCAGCCTCAAGGACGTGGCTGCTACCACCATACCGGCCGTAGATCAACCCCATGATTTCGGTGCTCATGTTGCGATGGTAATACGGTGGCCGAAATGTGTTTGATGTGGTGATCCATTTGGGGGTAAACACCAAAAAGTCTGTCAGGGAGACGCCAGGAGTCTTCGACTTGGCCGTCAGAACGCAGTAGATTGTTGGGTCCGCCTGATCTTTTTCCACGTTGGTCATATTTACAAACTTTTCGATAGCATATTTATATGGCACGAGATTCCCGTGCCAAGCGACAACATCAAATGGGGTGTGCTTCTGCTGGCATAGCTGCATAGTGCCCGCTACTTTGTAAACAATGTCCCAGCCAGACTCGTCAATGTCGAAGCTGGCAACGGGCGACTCGAAATCTCTGGGGAGAGCCATGCCGTTGGAGCCTACAGGACCGAGCTCTGGAAGGTCATAATGAGAACCGAAAATTTCCTGGATGTATCCGCGAACTGGGCCATCTGGGAGTAGCACTCGGAATCGAATGCCTGCTTGGATCACGACGAGCTCGCCTGGCCGCACCATCATCCACCCGAGCTCTGTCTGGATATTGAGGCGCCCTTCCTGTGGGAGAATGAGAAGATCTCCATCGTTGTTTGAAAAGGCACGATTGACCATGGACGCATTGGCAGTATAAATGTGAATGGCAAGACCCTCTCTTAATGTTGGATCACCTTGTCCTGCAATGGTTCTGATCCCCTCCACAAAGTCGGTTCCGTGTCCGCTCTGTGAACAATCGCACTGGTTCATCAGAGGGAACGGATCCCAGGCTTCTTGAGAGGCAACGTATTGGACATTTTTGTTTGCCGTGGAGAAGCACGCTTCAATCTAGTACGTGTAAGCCATGGCAAGATCGATTGGGCGATAAGAAACTTACATGGGGATTCTTATCTGAAGGAGAGACGCTGCCATGCGCCACTGAGGGGCGAATACGGTACATCCAAGTGTGTTGAATCATCTGCCGTGGGGCGATGAAGGACGAGCCATTCAGCTGTTCTGAATACAAGTCATACTTGACCTTTTGCGGGGCGTTTCTTCCCCTGGGAAGCACGTTGGGAATAGCCTCAGAACAGAACCTATTCCCGAAGCCCGCTTGATAGCGGTAGGGGTCTGTGGGTGAAGGTGCCGTGGTATAGGCACTGGCAGCAGTGGCGCCCATCATAGTTGCTTAGCCTTGCTTATATGAGAGAGAGTGTGGATGGCTCGGGAGAATGGAATAGCTTGGTGAGTTGAAGGTGTATTACTGGCAATAAAATGTCTACTATTTCAGCACACTGTCCGGCAATGTAGACAAGGATTGCGGCAAGCCTAGGTATGACGGAATGATGATGGGGACGTTATCGTTGGTGGGTGGTATCTTATCGGCGTGCCAGTGGGCGCATCATTGCCGGATTAGCGTCACTTCTAAGACATTATTCGGCCGGCAAATGCAACGCCGCAGTGTTGCCGGCGATAACTGCTAGGTGCATAATGTGTGGCTTGCGGTTGTGCGTGTACTTGATCCCGCGAGTTGTGCGACTTCAAGCTCGCCAGACAAGGCCCCCCCCCCAATAGCGGGTGGGCTGAATGAAGCCGGCAAGTGTGTAATACATGGAGCACAATTCGTTACCAACAACTCCCGACGTGCAACCCCGCCATATTCGGACTAATAGATGCCTTTTCTGAGTATTTCATGCTTCAAGGGGCCGTCCCCGACCATTTGACAAAGAAAACGAGCTGGTGCCGTCTTAGTACAACACGCCGATCTCTGGGTATTTCAGCCGACCCGCATTAGCGATACTAGACACACTGGGCGGTGACCAATACATTGAACTGTTGCTATTCGCTTTCTCTGAGGATTAAATCCTTTGCACATCATATCGGCATGGCCCTTGTCCAGCTTTTGGCGGGACCGACAGGGCTCGCCCTTCTCGCTCTCTCCGTCATCCTATTCATCGCGAAGCTTGCTATTTCCAAGCGGAGAGGTAACAACCTTCCTCTGCCGCCAGGACCTCCAGGTGAACCTATTCTTGGACACCTTCGAATAGTTCCAGCAGACAACCCCGAGTTTGCATATATGAAATGGTCAAAGGAGTACTCCTCCGACATCCTCTCTTTCAAAATCTTGAACCAAAATGTCATCGTCCTCAACTCGGTGCGCACAGCTATCGACCTGCTGGATAAGCGAGGTGCCAACTATTGCGACCGGCCTCGCTTTGTTCTCTTCGAGGTGATGGGATGGGGCAAAACTCTCACGTTTTTGCGATGGGGAGCTTCTTTCCGCATGCATCGCAAGATCCTGCAGAAGAGTTTCCAGAAGAGCAACATCACCCAATACAGGCCCCTTCAAGAACGTGAAATGCGGATTATGCTAAAGGGAATTGCTGAGAAGCCTGCTGAATGGGAGACGATCATGCGGCGGTTTGCGACTGCGATTGTGCTAGGAATTGGCTTTGGCATCAAGATCGACAAGGATACCGATCCATTTATCCAAATGGCTATCGACGCGAGCTATGCACTTGGACATGGTGGCGCACCGGCAGGGACGCCCGTTGACTTTTTCCCTTTTCTCAAGTCATTGCCATCTTGGTTCCATGATAGGTCGCTTCGCTTTGCAAGAGATTGGAAATGGGCCATCTTGAACATCCACGACAAGCCATATGAAGCAGTTGTTGCCTCTGATGAGAAAGTTCAATGTCTCATCAACACCCTGCTTGACCAACGTCAAGACCAAATGGAGAAGGGCATCGTGCCGGATCTATCAGTAGATGACATCAAGGGTGCGGCAGGGGCAGTGTACGCTGCAGGTCAAGACACGACGTGGAGCACATTGATTGTATTTGTCTTGAACATGACGTTGCACCCGGATGTGCAGGAGAAAGCGCAAAAGATCATTGATGAAGTTATTGGGCGAGATAGGCTGCCTACATTTGAGGATCGTCCTAAACTTCGGTATATTGACTACATTGTGCAAGAGACTCTACGCTGGTGTCCAGTATCACCCGTTGGTGTCCCTCATCGGTCATTGCAGGATGACGTCTACGATGGCTACTTTATCCCGGCAGGCTCTATGGTGTATGCCAATGCTCGTGCAATGACTCGAGATCCGAGAGTCTATTCTGATCCCGAAAACTTCAACCCGGATAGATACATCCCGGTCGAAGAAGGCGGGAAAGGCGAGCCGTTTCCTAACGGTCAATTTGGATTTGGAAGAAGGATATGTGTTGGCAAGCACCTTGCAGAAGCTAGTGTTTGGATTGTAATTTCGGCAATGTTGAGTACAATGAAGATTGAAAGAGCAAGAGATGCGGATGGAAATGAGATTATTCCTAAAGTCGAGTTGACAAACGGACTCACAAGCCACCCAAAGCAGTTCCCATGTTGCATGGGCCCAAGGGATGGAAAGAGCGTGGAGGTTATTATGGGGGCAGAAATTTGATGATAGGTGAACCAAGTTAATAAAAAATTCAAGAACTATCCCAAATAGCTACAAGCATGTTTATTTTCCTTGTCCCCTTTTAATTTGTAATATGTGCTAGTGCGTGAGAAGGTACACTGGTGCAGTAGCGAAGACGGTAAAAAAGAAATATCAGATACCTTAACCATCTCACTGCTCAGATTCCCTTTCCTCACGCTTTATTCTCCATCTAGGAGCTACGTTCATTGCGATATACATCAAAGGTAAGAGACAGATACAAATAGCGCCGAGTAGCACGTAGCTCCACCCGTATCCAAGCTTGTTTGTCATTCGGTCAATAACAGAGACCAAAATGGCGGCAAGGCAGCATCGAACGAGATTTGTCTGTAGATTGTAAGCATAGTGGAACAGCGTGCTTGGCGTTTTAATAGCTTACACATGCTGTGGCAGCTGAGCTACGCTTTTGAAGAACATCAACGTTAAGTGTCATTGTTGTGTTTAGTATCGAAATGGATGTCCATCCCACTAAATCATCCAAAATTAGATAGGGGACGTTAGTTTGTGGAAATGACTTACAAACAACTTGGAGGACAAGAGGTGCTGCCATTGGAGTTCCTGTTTCAATGCACCAACCCCATCCCACAAGAGCCATTACAAAGATGACCAAATGTATAGGCATAGTCCGTAGCCGGGCCCGCTCTTTTGGAAAGTCTTGTAAAGAGCAATTTTCAGTCAAGCTCTTCTTTATCCTCTTATAGTCCCAATCCAGGAGTTTCCCAGTAAAGGTACTACCGACAATCATGCCGAGCCCGGTAGGCAAGTATGACAGACCAAGAGCCGTCTCTGATAGCCAAGGATATACGTCCGCAAAGGCGGAAGATATTGTAGACGTTACAGTGTAATTTACAGCATAAACGATCCCTGTGAATATTAGTGTGATGAGAATATCTGGCAAAGTGAAGATTGGGAAAGGGTTGATAGAGGTCTTTTGGCATGTAGAGTCTGCCTTAGAACGTCCCTTAATCTTTGAGCCAACAAGAGGAATAATGGCTCTGTGGATTCCAGACATAGAAATGGAGCCATTTCCAGCAATATTTCGAAGGGTCTCGGGCAAGAATCTGAATCTGGTGAGTCGTTGGATGCATCAGGTCGTCAAGGGTTACATACAACAGTATCAGAAAGAAGCATACAACTGCCATTATGACAAGGAACCAAAATATGGATCTCCACCCCAAGTTTTGAGACAAGGTACCACCAATTGCAGGTCCAATGCAAGGGGCCAGCTTGAATTAGTTAGCATCATTCACTCGCAGAACATAGGATGGGAAAGAACCATTGGACCGATGTTGAAGAAACCAACAAATCCTCCCCGTTCCTTGGGCTCGGAAATATCACCGCAAACACCCATGCCTAATAGGTTAGGTAAACTTACAATCAAAGAATTCGGGAACACATACCCAAAGCAATTGTGCTCGCACATCCGCCAGCTTGTAGACATCGGAGTACCAGCAATAACCAGTAAGCACTCACAGGGCACAACACCAGTCCGATACAGGAACCTATCAAGATGAAGAGACATATTAAAAATATAGGCCTTCTGCCATAGCGATCGGACAAGGGGCCCCAAAGCATTGGGGCTGGCGTGAAGGTCTGGTCAGCAAACGTATTTGAAAATCGCAACCAGCGGACAAGTACCCACAAATTCCCTGAAATAAAAGATATACCGTGACCGACTGGTTGAGGGCTTCTACTGATACCCCAAACTCAACGCTTAGAGTTGGAATTGCTGGAAAATAGATGTTTGCCGGCAGAGGGCTATAAAGCCCTGCTATTGCAACCATGGCCACAATAATCCATTTTTCGCTTTTGGTATAAATACTGTACGGCGCATTGAGCTGGCCTGGTCTGTTGAACCAGCTTGCGAAAGAACCATTCTAGGAGACGGTTGTCAGATGTTGATATACCGTCCTTGGAAAAGCTCGATTGGCGGGTTGGTGGGATCACAGTTGGAACAACCAATTGATGCACTAGGAGCAAAAATACAGATGAATCGAATATGGAACAAGCTACGACTCTCAAGCCACCTTCTCTTTCTCGGCAACTCACTGCTGAGACCCATACAATTCTAGGCCGGCAATAACTGGGAAATACATCCAACGAAGCGTTGCCAGAGTGCATAATTGCCATGCAGTCCGGCATTGTTGGCTTATCTTTGCGCTGAGGCCACCATGGTGCCGACACACGTACCATGATAAGCCACTGTTGGCATACTTGCCGGGACCTGTCGCCATATTGCCGGTTTGATCCACACCTGGCTATCAGTCGGTTTCTCCTTGGGCCCTTGGCACTTCCAGGAGGATGATGCGCATAGACTAGGATCGGAAATAGGCTAAGAGGGATGTGGGTCTAATCACGACGACTAACTGAGTAGATTGTGGGAAAGTGGAATGCCTGTCATGTCAGCCGTATCTGAAACGGAGATAGCTTAGATAGCGATCCAATGCAATGGCAGATAATGATAATGCATTGAAATATTGGCCGCATCCTTCCCCAGACCGGCTGTGGGGTCGAGGCATTGGAGATCCAGTTTGGGACCATCTTGCTTTTTTGCGCTTTGCTAATTGATCACACTGCAGCCCAAGAAGGAAACCGAGCAACAAGGGACAATGTCAAATCCAAACACCATGGAGAAGGGGTCGATGCTCAGCGAGGCGAAGGGCGAACCGCCCAGAAGCTCAGGAGACAACGATACATCGCAAGGTCAGGTCAACGAATTGACGGGATGGCGACGGCTGCTTTTCAAGATGACAACTTTTGGTCGTGTCGAACTCAGAGGAATTCAACCTATTCCCATTGAGGAGCGAACAGACACACAAACCATCAATGTTTTTACAATTTGGTGGTGCATGAATGCGAACTTGCTCCCGTACATTTCCTCCCCAAGGATAACATATTGACCAATCCTGGAAGCTAATAGTTTTTTTTTCTTTCTCGTTAGGATTACTTTCGGTATGCTAGGCCCTGTGTATGGACTGGGGCTTCGAGATTGTTCGTTGGTTATCCTCTTTTTCACTCTGCTCACCACCTTACTCCCTGCCTACTTGTCAACCATGGGGCCCAAGACGGGACTGCGGCAAATGATTCAGGCTCGGTTCAGTTTTGGTCGTTATCTTGTTGCGGTTCCAGTCATTCTTAACCTCGCAACGCTCACGGGATTTTGTGTCATCATGGCTGTTATCGGAGGCCAATGCCTCTCCGCTGTTGCAGATGGGAACCTCAGCCCCACGGTTGGAATCGTTATTGTCGCCCTCCTGAGTCTAGTCATCTCCTTCAGCGGCTTCAAGGTACTTCATTTGTATGAGCGCTGGGCATGGATTCCCGCAATAATCGCCATCATAATCGCAACTGGAGTTGGTGGAAACCATTTGCACGAACAGGCACCTGTCGAACCAGCAACTGCGTCCAGCGTCCTCTCATTCGCCATGATTGTAGCTAGTTATATGATTCCTTGGGCATGCCTTGCAAGCGACTTTACGACATACCTGGTGCCCACCGTTTCGAGTAAGCGCATCTTCCTTTACGCCTATGTAGGGCTGGCCCTCCCTACCATCCTGCTTATGATCCTGGGTGCCGCGATTGCCGGAGCCGTCTCTTCTGTTCCTGCCTGGGAAGAAGGATACGATAAAAATCTTGTTGGTGGTGCCATAGCAGGAATGCTGAAACCGGTTGGTGGATTTGGAAAATTTGTGGTTGTCGTCCTGTCATTCAGTCTTCTCGGAAATATGGCAGCGACATCGTACTCCATCACTCTGAACTTCCAACTGCTGATTCCCCAGCTCATCAAGGTTCCACGATACGTCTTCGCTATTATTCTAACCATCATTGTCATTCCTGTATCTATTCGAGCTGCCACGGAGTTTTTCGCCAGCCTTGAGAACTTTGTTGCCTTGATTGGGTATTGGGCATCGGCCTTTCTTGGTGTTGTATTGGCTGAGCACTTTGTTTTCCGCAAAGGAGACTCAGAATCTTACAACATTGACGCCTGGAACGATGCGAAACAGCTACCTATTGGTGTGGCCGCATTGGCTGCAAGCATCCTTTGTTTTGGTCTTGTAGTTCCTAGCATGGCTCAAGTTTGGTATACCGGCCCTATTGCGGAGAAAACAGGCGACATCGGCTTCGAGCTAGCTTTTGTGGTATCGGGACTATTATATGTGCCTTTGAGAGCTTTGGAGAAACGATTTGCTGGACGTTGATCTTATTGTTGATTTCTTTTGTGCTTGACTTGGATATAATTGGGGTTGGGGGGCTATAACATAATAATTGCCATATAGTAAATTCTGGCTCACTAATGCGATTGAGGTTTGAGGATTTTTCATATCAGCTAAAAAAGAAATCATGTAGAAAAATTTAGTGAATGTTTTATTTCCGTAACTATTACCAGGCCCAACCCTTCTTGAAGTTGTCCACTGCATCGGCCTCAGAGACCACATCTGCATATTTAGCATTCAAGTCAAACAAGTTAGAGTTGTGAATTGAATCACTTCTATCGCCACAAGCAGATCCAACGACCTGAAGAGAAAATTTAGAACATGTCCATGAAGACGACTTATCGGCACTTACCATGGGCCTGAAGCCATATTGTAAGGCGTCTAATGTGGTTGCTCTCACACATCCGCTTGTGCTCACTCCACAAATGACCACTGTATCCACTCCTTTTACTGTAAGAGCTGTCTGAAGAGTGGTTCCAAAAAACCCGCTAGGATACTTCTTCTTGAAGACTGTTTCGCCTTCGCGTGGAACTAGACCTTCCATACACTCATCTAGCCCGCGAGTGTCGTCTTTGTGCCATACATCCAATGTTTTTGCTTTCAGCCAAAACAACCCGGCATCAGCCATGTTAGGTTCAGTAAACTCGACTGCGGTCCAATATACGGGAATGCCATGTTCTCTAGCTGTTGCCAGAAGGTTCTTCATCACATCAGGCGATTTTGCGGATGGCTCGTGGCTAGTGATATCTAATGGCGAACCTGGAGTCCAATAGGCCTTGCACACGTCAATCAAGAGAAGTGCAGGGCGTTTGCCCCAACCCATGACTGTCCCATAGCCGGAAGATGCGTAGGAGTCCGATTGTGGATGCGAGTTGAAATCCATTTTTCTTTGTTTTGGGTTGCGATGATTATAGCGTGTATTGGTCGTTTTCGGAAGTAATAATTGTCGTCGGCTTGAAAACAACTCGCTCGTGGCCTGGTAGCATTTTGAAGTATCTCAGTTCCCAAGCTCCAATCTACCAATGCTTACGGCAGGCAATTGCCCAAAGGTCGGCAATCCTCCGGCAGCCAATGCATTAGCGGGGTTGCACCGAATCCGGCAATGCGCGGCACACAGCAACGCGAAGATGAGGCACCTCGATAAGCCAACGTATATTCCTCCACTTCATTTATTCCAATGCAGAAAAAATTGACATGAACTTTTTCAGTCTATGGCAGTAAATTGACGCCAGATCATTGACGACCAAAATGCCTCACGAGGGTCGAAAGGTCTGGCAGCCGTTGCACCCAGAAATTCGGGAAAAGCTCGACCCCGAATATGTTTCCTTTCACGACGAGTACATGCAATATGTACAACCGGATGATTTGAAGATATGGGATGGTACGGCGCGAACGGAGCCATCGCTTCCACCTGGTGGGCTGCCTCCACTGTCTGTTGGAAACACAAAGGAATTTCGCGTGGGCAAGTTCCAAGTGAGGGCATACACCCCATCTGGAGACAGCGAAGAGGCCGGATGGCCTGTTTTCATCTGGTTCCATGGTGGAGGATGGGCAATTGGCGGATTAGACGATAATAAAGATTTCGTCACTTTTATTTGCCAAGGTTGGTCATTATGAGAAAACAATGCCGCAGAATGTTGATAGCAACCAGAGGCGAAATGTGTCGTTATTACCGTCGACTATCGCCTGGCGCCAGAGAATCCATTCCCTGCCGCTGTCGAGGACGCTGCTGATGCGGTTCGATGGGTTTCATCAAACCCGCTGGAGCTGGGTTCCATTGACATTTCTAAAATCGCCATTGGTGGTACCTCTGCGGGTGCTACCCTTGCAATAGTCGCATCGCTATCGGCTCTCGATGCCTCTATCTGTCTACCATCTGCGGTACCATCACTAAAAAACTCTGTGGTTTTCCCTATTGTTTCTTTGCTTCTCATTGTACCAGTCATTGACAACACAGCAACGTCCGAGGGGATTTGGGCGCGGAACGCGTTAACGGCTCCTTGGTTAACCCCGGCAAGAATGGAGTGGTATAGAAAGCTCTATTTCACCGAGGCCAAAGACAGAAGTCAGTGGGATGCAAGCCCAAGCTTTGCCCCCAGCGTATTATTGTCAAAATTACCGAACACTTGGATGGCCATATCGGAACAAGACATTCTTGCCCCAGAAGCAGAACTCTTCGGCCAACAATTGAAAGAGCTCGGGGTCGAAGTAGAGTTGGTTAGCGTAGAGGGTGGCACACACTCCATCCTATCACTTTGCGGCAAAATAGCACGAGGGAGAAAGATGGTAGAGGAGGCAGCTGAGCAACTTAAAAAGGCTTTCCGTCACTAATTGGAGCTTGGATTTATTAAATAGTCTAAATAGTTTAACCCCCAAATCCTGTCATTCCCCAATTTCCCATAAGATCATAATGAAATCCTCCGTGAAGAAATGCATCCAGCTCAGCATTGAACAAATCATCTGGCAGAACTCCTGGAACTGCATTTTCGAGCCGTGGAAAACTACTGTTTTCCGAAGGGAAAGAATGCAGTAGCTCCCCAAATATCCCTTCAGTCACAGTGAAATTCAATTCTCCCGAAGCAGCACCGCGTCGTTGATCTATTGTCTGGCCGACAGCCAATGCTGGTTGGCTATCGAGATGGCGAACCGTAACGTTCTCTGGCTGAGCTTGTTGCGAGGGAGTTGGCGCAGTATGCTCACTGGCCATACTAACTTCAGTCGGAGTTGCAATTTGCTGTAACCCTCTCTGCCATTTAGAACTGGTTGGCCAAGCTACGTGCAATTCATCGAGAACCTCGAGCGCCCTCCGGGTCATTCCTTCTGCTTTATTAGCTAGGTCAGGACACAAGGCAGGGTTGCGCCACAAGTATGTCGCCAAAGACCCGCTAATATAGACACAGAAGACAAGTATCTGGGGGAAGCCTTCATCGGGGGCTCGCATGGAGACGAAGGCCTCGATCTGCTCATACAACTTCAAGACATTGGCGAATAAATCCTGTGATGTCCTTTCCCAGAATCCCGCTGGAGCTTGGGCACATACATCCTCAGGACTGCCCGCGCCCGATGTAGACCCTGGACTCGATGATGAATTTGTCAATGATGAGAGCATGTTTTCCAGATATATACAACGAATTACAATGTTGCTTAGTCTCAAAACCATTGTGATGGAAAGGTACGCGAGATGGAGTGACTCTGATTTCCAGCCCCTTAGATTCCATATTGAAAATGTATGTCGAGGAGGTATGCTTTCCTCCCATTTTTGCAGGTCCAATAGTGTTCTTTGATGACTGCTTGTAGGGTCCCATGGGGGGATCTTGCTCAGGCTGATGCCAGTACGGCCAGCACTGCGAGCAACCATTCCCCAAAGGCCATGTGCTTGAACAAGAGTAGCAAACAAACACCTCGTCGGTGAATGGATTAACTGGGAATTTTCAATGCCAGGCGGTGTCCCAGCCAAGGCGGCACGGTCTACAGGAACTGTGCCAAATGCGAAATCAGCCTCGCTACATGGTAGGAGCGTTGTGATATCTTCTAAAGGGAAAGGAGCAGGTGTCTTGTAGCCTGAATGGAGGTTCTCTTGGCTTTGAATCATCCAGAACACTCGCCTGGCGCTTTCTGAACGTATTACCTGCTCCGTGGGACAATCCCTGTCAAGGAAATATGACTCCTCACAATGTAGCTTTAACAGAGCAGCCATCCGTACAGCTACGCCCATATCCATGCTGGATTTGTCTTTGTCGCCATTGCCCCATTGGCTAATTGCGAGCAAGAAGAAGGCCTGAATGCGTTCAAGCGATGGCCTGTACATCTCAGTGGGCACCACGGCCTTTGCAATGTCGAGGAAATAATCGGTCGCGCGCCGGGAATTTCCATAGCGCTTCGCCAGTGAGGGGGTGAATCTCGCAGAGATGGACAGAATACAGGTCAAAAGGAATCTGTTGATGGACGCAGGGCGATTGATTAAATCTTCTAAAAATATGGCTTTAGGTATAAACCCCAGCTGAAAGTAAGAGGTGACAAAGATGCGACACCCCTCGATAATTTCGTCCCAAGGAGGCAAAACATCTTCAATCTCGAAAGCCGGTGCAGGCATCAAAACCCGGCGGATGCTGGGGGTCGTATCCGGCGATGGACCCCGAGGCCGGCCGACCGGGGGAGTCACGGGGACATGGCTGAGCGGCATCTGGTCCGGAGACGCAGGCGGTTGACTAACATCCCGAGACGGGCTTTGATCTGCATTGTGAATCTGTCGGCGCCGGAATAATCGGTCCACGTCCTTTTCGCCGCGCCGTGGGAAGTAACACTGGGACGCTATCTGAGGGCCGGCAAGATGGCAAGCTTCGCAGGGAGCGTTGGATGACAGGTGACTGCACTTAGACCGCAGGCGCCGGCACCGTCGGCAGGCAACCGGATTCCGGCGCTTTGCCGCTGCTGAGACGGCCGGCTGGGTCCTGATGGTCTCAGTGTTGCCGCTATCAGCATCCAGGTTGCCGTTGTTTTCAATCGACCCGTGTGAGCTGGACGAGGGTCTCATAATGGAGTAATCAAGGCACTGGATATTGCCAAGATTATTCAAAGGTTGGGCACGGCACGACACGGCAATTTTGCCAGAAAAAGAGAGCTGGTGGTACCTCACAGGTTGTCGGCATCGTCATGGTGTTGATAAGTCAAGTGGGGCTCAGACAAGGAACCGGCATCTTGCGGCAGACTGATAAGACATCTTCACCAACCATTAGGGAGCTGCTGAGTAATGTTAGTTAGCATCAAAGCGCTATGGCGCTTGTATTTCCTGAAGATAGTCGTTGGTTCGAACATCAGAGTGCTCTAGCGCTCTCCCAGGTTATTCCCGAGCGGGTATCTTACTCGTCTCGAAGCAATAATTAGGGTGTCAGCCACTAAGATTCATGGTTTGAAGGATCAAGTGCATGCGAGATGGATATATCTAGACCCAAGGCAATTCTACGTATACTCGCAACTATCAGTCGCCTATCATAATGTTTTTTATATTAATAATTGAGAATTCCGAATCATGGATATTTTGAGCCGTTGGCTAGCAATGCTCAATATTGGAAAACTCCAATGGTAATTCTGGTCTAAAAACTACGTAACAATCTTCAAATCCCTATATGCCAAAATCCTCTCTTTCTGGCGGATATTGGTTGTGCAGAGAGACCCTCAAACTTGGCGAGCTATCTCCTCGATATCTGTATCACGCCTCACACCATCTACCGCTGTATGGTTCCGTCCACCAATAGGCTCATTGCATTCTGGGCATCTGGCTTCCTCCATTGGCATTCCACAGTTGTTAATCGTAAATGGGTGTCCATTGCGGCATCTATACCAATGCCCTGTTCCCCTAAGCTCCTCTGTCGAAGCCAGATAGACTTGTCGCAGCTCCTCGGGTGTAACTTCATGATATACATGACCGTTTAATGCAGACTCTACATTCTCCAATTCTTCTTTTAATATCGATGTTGACGGGTACTTGTCGATGAGTGCACGAGCCTGGTTGGTGTGAAGTAGGCCTCGCTGTTTGAGATGTTCTGCGACTGCCATGGAGTTCCCACCGACAAACTCTTGCGGCATGAGAGGAGGAAACGCTAATGATCCGAAGGATATCCAAAAGTAACATATTTTGGCGTAGAATAGATGCCCTTGTGTTTCTTCTAATGCATGCTTGGTGTCGCTGGCTAGCTGGATAAAGCTTTCGCATTCAACAATATGAGCCGACAAGTCAATCTTGACCTCTGTCTCAGTCGGCACAAATTCTTTGCGTCGAACAGCCAAGAAATCTTCAATAATGGTCATGTCGCATTTTATCAACAAAGAAGCGGCAAGAAGCGATCCTTTGACTTGGATAGTGGAATCCTCATCGTATCGAAACTCTTTGCTCATTCCGCGCCTAAGATTTGCGTACTTGACGAGATCTGCGACTCGCTGGAATGGTTGTTCTTCTTTCTCCACACTTCTTCCATATTGTAGGACCCTGTTTCGGAACTTTTTGAAGCCCTTGTGTCTCTTGTTGCATGTAATGGCACGTATGGCTGTGTTGAGCTGCAGTTGGTGTGATCCAGAATCAGTGACTTTGGCGGGTGGTAAAACCAAGGGAGCCTGGGGCATGTTTGCGAGATTTTCTGTCTCTTCTATGAGTTGTCCCGCGAGGAATAGATACTCAGTTTGCGACCAAGTGATAAACTTCTTTGTAGCCTCATCGAGCATCGCACGGCGGACAGCCCGTCCATACCTAGAAACATTTCTCAACGAACCTCGACAAGTAGGGCAGGTTTTGACTCCAATGTTGTCCATGGAAAACGGCTCTGAACTGAGAATTTCCTTTGGGAGGCCATTCTCATCCAATTTATAATGTGTTGACATATCCATGCCGCCATCCATGGAAGAAACAGTTAGGAAATGTCGACAGTCGGGGAAAATGCAAGGATCTTCGTTCAGATCGATCTCATGGTATTCTTTCATTTCCAAGAAATCTACGCAAATAGATTTGATGTCCTGAGATGCGCATTGTTGGCAATACGCTGAACTTGGACAGGGTTCTCCGCAGACCGAGGGACCTGCAGTTCTGTTAGCCAAAGAAATGTTTGCTATGGAGCATGTTGGCAACTTACATTGATGCTTGCACTCTAGCAGTTCTTCGCATCTTCTAGAGCATGGCACCCAATCGCAAGGTGCAGCACAGGGCATCGTGCATTTTGAATGAGGGCAACTGGATTCGCATGAACTGGCAGCACACGGAGCACACGGCTCGTGGCAAGGTTTGTTGCACTTGGAATGACTGCAGCGCACTTCACATGGTTGCTTACAGGGTTGACACGATGTTCCATCATGGCAATTCTGAATGCAACTGTGAGGGCAAGTAGAGTACTTTCGGCCGCACGGCTGCTGGCAAATACCATGATTTTGGTCTGTAACTTGACCATCTTTTCGAGTATTACACTTGAAGCAGAGGCTCTTGCATGCATGGCCACATGGAAGATTGTGATCACACTGAGCTCTGCATCTGTATTCAGAGGTTTCAATATCCACATAGCAAGCAACATTTACGGTATGCTTGCAGCCTGGGACTGTCTTACTAACCTTCCTGGTACATCGGATTGAGCTTGGGTTTTGGGCTTCCCAGCATCGGGCCGACGAGATTTGATGGCCACACGATAGTACAAGGTTGATGCCTTTTAGAAGCACTTGGCACCGCTCCTGACAAGGGTCTCCGCATCGAAGAGGGCAGGCATGGTCACAGCCTTGCTTTAAGCGGGGACAATCCTCGAGGCATTTGACAGCACGATGCAGAACATCAGAGTGACACCTCCCGGTGCAAGGGTGACCGCATCGAAGCCGCTTCTCGCAGGGCATATTGCATCCACTCTCGGGTGAGAATTGAAGAAAATGGTCTGGTTTGTAAACCGAGATTGGAATGTGTGGGTGACGAGGACACTGGAGCTCGAGGCTGGGGCCAAAATTGTCGTCCTTTTCAAGCATTCGCAGTACTTGAGACCACATGAGAACCCCCGAGTAGGTCCTCGAATTACCGATTATATACATCCCATGCTGTGCTCGCGACAATAGCACATTGATTCGATTAGGCGTTCGAAGGAAGCCGCATTGCTGTTCTGGATTGCTTCGAACGAGAGATATGACAATAACTTTGGCTTCTTCTCCTTGAAAGTTGTCAACGGTTGCGACTCTGATGCTCTTAAGAAGTGTCGTTTTAGCCGTTGTCGGTCCTGCAGGTTTGCGCGGGGTTTCATTATCGGCCTCGATCGCTTGAAGATCTTCTTGGTCTCGCTCATTTAGACAGATCTCAAACATGGATTCCATACGACGACGAAGTCGGTGGAGCTGGCCTAGGTATGGAGTAATTACTGCAATATCCCCCTGGGAATATATGCCCTGTCTTGAGAGATGTGAGACCAAGGCGACAGTCATCTCAATTTCGAAGTCGTTAGAACGGGAAGTGTTCAAAGAATCGTTTCCTGCTGAAGAGGCTTCAGGTTCCTCATGGTGAAACCAAAATAGTCTTTTCTTCATTCCCACCACTCCAGGATAGCCCTCAACTTTTCCCGCATCCTGTAGAGATGGGTAAAGAGTTGATCGGATGAGGTTTGCTATTGAAGGGTGCATTCGTCTTTGTGTCTCCAAAACGCTGTAAGGAACTCGCATATTTTCATCAGTCCGTGACTGCACAAGCCTTTCGAACAATGAAACATCCAAAGAGTACTGTTCGCCTCGTGGATTCGTGCTTTGTAGTTCGTAGTTTTGTATCTGCGGTCGCAGCTGAAGGTGATCACCGATCAAAATACAGTGCTCCAAGGAAGGGAGGAGAGCAGTCAGAATGTGCGCCTCCTGGACTTCTCCAGCCTCTTCGCACAACATGACTTTTGAATGTAATTTCCGAAGAACACCCAAATTTCTTGCAAGACCTGTAGTCGTAACGCCTATGACATGAGCTTGCTCCAGACATCGAAGGTCCACATCCCCACGAATCATCTCTCGTTGCTTAAATGCTTGGCAGTATTCCCCATGAACCTCGGTAAGTTGTGAGATGATCGGATCGCGAATTTCCTTGAGCCAGCTTTTGTAAATGAGACTTCTCTCATTCTGATTCATCGCCCACGCAGAAACTTGCTGCAGTGTAGTAAGCTGTCTAAGTTGAGTTCCGACAGGTCCGCTCCGAATCCACCTATCAAAAATCTGCTCTGGTTTGTAGATCACCTTCTGCCAATCATCTTCATCATTTTCGAAAAGCTCACCATGGTGGTCAGGGTGCTCTGTCTTCAAAAATGCTTTGACGGTATTCCACGAGTCCAAAACCTTGAGCTGATCGATCAATTCATTTCCTTCACGAACGAAGTCGCGGACTGCCCCTTCTGCGTGGTAAATTCCCGAGCTCTCTGACTTTGTTCGGTTATAAGTTTTTGCAATGTCCCGGAGGTTCAAACCCTGAAGCTTATCTGACTTGGATCGAGAACCTATTCGAATAATCCTTTTTATTCCATCATCTAGCAGGTGCTCAAGGAGTTGATCCAATGCATGGTTTGTGTAGCAGACACACAGTATGGGCCCCAGCCTGGCGCTGTCTCGGTTCTCCAAAAGCACTCGGATGATCTTTTCTCCAGTATAGCTTTTTCCTGTTCCCGGGGGGCCTTGAATAAGAGCAAACTCCCTTGACAAGGTATTCAAGAGTGCAGCTGATTGTGTCGGGTCGAGTTCTGTTTTTGATGCTAGAGTATTTGGGCCAGGGGGCATCCTAGGATTTATTTCAAGGTTACTCTTGTTCCGATCCAGGCATTTTGAACTGAAAACAAAACCTGGCTTCCTTGAATATTGAGGTGGGTTGATGTCAAGCTTGGCTGAGTCATCGTCTGGAGCTAAGATGTGAGCAAATGGTATATTTGGTCTTTCAGACATTTGTTGCAAAGCCGTCAGGGTATGTTGGAACGAAGGCAAAAGAACTCCAGGAAACTCAATTAAGTATCGCCGCCGGTTCTTCCCCAAATTTTGATACCAGCGAAGAATTTTGGATACTTCGTATCGACCTGCATCCACAGGTTGAAGCCTGACAAAGAGATAGTGTTCATCCTCACAAAGTGTTAGAGGGGCCTCTTTTCCCTCAGCACTTGACGAATCTTGGGCATTCTTGGGAAATTTCGGGGGCTTTTCATCATTTTTACTCCTCATGGTAGAGTCTGAAACGGTGAAGAATAGTGTGGTGCCGGTAACGTCGATAACACAAACAAGTGCCCCAGACTGAAGTTTTTTTGACCTTTCCCACCAGTCTCTTCGATTCTGTGTGTTCAATCCCCTGACAGAAAGGGGCTGTTGGCACTGTATTGTGATCTCCATTCCATCCCTGTTGTCAAACGTCACGTTTATGACGGTGGGGAAATCATAGGTGTTTGTGCGAAGGCTATCCTTGGAACGACGCGGCTGTTGTTCACTCCGAGATCTAATTTGTTCCATTTTCTCACGAACAGCGTCTCGAAGTTGCCCAACAGTGTCCTCTCTGATAAGACGGAACTCTCTGTCTAGGCGTCCTCGAATCCCCTGGACGTGCCATTGAGACGAGTCTGTTGTCGGCAAGTATTCTCCTCTCAGCGACATAATTTCCTCGTAGGTGGGCATGATCTTGATTTTTGAGATCTTTGTGTGGTCATTGTTGTGGCGTGGTCCATCAGCGGACAGGTGGCCTGGTAGGTCTCTCCTTAAAACGAAGGATTCTCTGGACACGGACACTTCGGTCACATTTTCAAGGTCCATAATGGTTTCGCCTACCTCCAAACGCTGTTTTATATACTCCATGTACTTTGATGCTTGGAGGTGAGAAAACTCCTCTTCTGGAAGCGGCTTTTCTTTGAGAACATCCGACAAGCCTGAAACCATCTTGACAAAGTCAGGCTGGATGATGGTTGTGGTGTTGCAATCGAGAATCTTTGAGAATACGGCTAAAGACAGCTCTACCACTTGCAACCGAAACATAGTTGGCTCGGACGGTGTTGGTGGAGATCGAACCAAGCGCGTAACATAGCCAAATATCCTCGTCATGCGACTTCCTCCAACTCCAACCAAGAAGTTGAAGATGGTAGCGGCTTGTGTCTCCAAAACAGCTGAATCCACAATTCTAGGGTGAGTCACGAGAGAAAACAGTCTTTTCATCTCTGTCTCCCACAGGGATACCAAAGCCAGCCTATCGCGAGCTGCTGGTATGTGGTCGTCGACGACGGTTCTGACAAAATGTAGACCGGGGTCTGTCGCAAGAGTCTTGACTGTCTCTTGAGCAGAGCCCAAATCTCCATCCATTATATCAAGCCCAAGTTGGAAGAATCGAACAATTGTGCTTTGAAGAGGCTTGGAGAACGAACCGCGGGTACACATTCGTTTCCATTCGACTAGCTTCCCTTCGCGAGGCTTAGGCGTAAGTTCGGGGCTATTGGGGCCGGTTCGTATGACGTAGGTTCTCTCATTTTTATTAGAATCATGAGAATATCTGCATCGTTCTCCGAACTTGCAGGTTCCCTGACGCTGGAAGTGGAAGCAGATCCGGGAGGATGCATTCGAAATCTCTGGGCCGGGCCTAGTCCTTCTACGAGCTTGTTAGCGTAATAAAAGTATATTACCAGACAAATATCGCTTACTCGTTCCTTCTCATCATTTTTTCAGTCGATTTACTCCTAGGCGTCTTCTTGAGATGGGATGAAACCGAAATGGTTGGTTGCAGGTTCAAAATCAGGTGAGTGATAGGGAGACAGAAAAACGCAACATGCGGGGATTCAGTTGGGCTTTAAAAAAAAAAAAAGGGAATTAAGGCATCTAGGACTTTCAAGAATTCATAAGCACTAGGCAGCACAGTTTTTACCACAGGGTGACATGTCAAATCCTCGCTGTTGGCTGAAAAAGTCCGTGGTAGGCCTCCGACAAAAAGCCTCTCGGAGGGCCCCCATTGAGGCCGGGCTCGCCCAACGGGCGGTTGATCTAGACAAATTCAACAAGCCACCAGTGTCCAAAATATAATTTTTAACCTTTATTCAATTTATTAACGTGGTGATACCTAGGGCCAGGAACAAAGAGGGCGGTCGCTGAGAATGTTGTTTACATAGGTGGGTTCATAGTATATTAATACTAATAACGCTCTTCAGGACCTTTAAGCCCAAATATCAATATGGTAGACTAAATTCTGTATTTCATTTCTTCCTTTAATTTGATTTATCGATTTAATTTTTCTATATTTTGGGCAGAAATGAATGACTAATAGGCAACTGCACTTAATTAAGGACCAGAACCAAGAAGTAAAATAAGCATCCAAGCATTGGCAACAACTATCACTCGACCTTTTGTCCAAAATTGGGTGTCTAGTACGTGATGGATATTCTTCGAACTTCTTCCGATTCGATTTCGGCATGTGTGACATGATGAGCAGCTTCGGTTGTCGGAATTGACGACAAGACCCATTGCGCAGCCGAACTTCTTTGACCTTGATACTAACGCGTCCTTCAAAAATCACTGAAGCGTCGGTTTTTGAGGTTATCAAATATTTTATTCTACGAGTCTAGACTATAAATCAAGAAGGATGCTGACACATGACGCTTTATGGTATATCTGGCATCACGCCTAATTCTTTTGTTCCCTCCATCGTGAAAAACATTAAGCTGTATTCATAACTCGATATATTTCAAATATGTTCACTTATCAGACGCTCTCTGCCCGAACGCCTTCGTTTGATGACCCTCCTGACTTCTCTGACTCCTTTGCTGCGGGGGTGACGTTTCCGCCTCCACTCATTCTTGGGAAAAACAGCCCTGGGTGGAAGACCGTCAAGAGAGTCGATGTGATGAGAACGAGAGCTCCATCGAGCACCAAAAAGCTAGGCTCGTCTTGCATAATATTGTTGCCCCAGCCACCAGCCATCTCTGCGATTCTGCATGTGCAATTGTTAGCTATCTGCAAGCAATTAGCCCAGTAGATGGTACTAACCGATAAATGCAACGGGTGAGGATGCTAGCGTATGCAACCGTCACGGCAGTGCTAAAAGTACGAAATTTCTTGTCGTTCCAGACTTGCAACGCCGCATGGTCGGCCTCGGGACTCTGGAGATATTTCTTCACGCGTACGTAGTAGTCTGTTCCCATGACGCCGAAAAGGAGCAAGACAACAACTTGAAGCGCTACGCCGGCGATGATGGTACGGTTTCCATTTTGAGCTGCCTTTTCATTGTTTCGGCTCGCACCTGCAGCGATGCCACCGCCAATTGCCTGGATGACGAGACAAGTCAAGTCCGCCGGTAAGAAGAATCTTGGATACCAAGGGGCAGGAATTCGAGACAGCTCCGGGTTGAGCGCGAGGGCAACGTGCTTGAGCGTGAGATAGATGGCGGCACAGATAAAGGTTGGAGCTATAATGATGCAGCAAATTTGGATCTGAAAACCGCTCTTGTCCCAAACGTTGTGGTGCATGATGCCGCGACCGACGTAGCCTAAACAAAGCACAAATTAACTTCACATCCTAGGTTCAATAATCACCAGCTTCAAGGCATGGTGATTCAAACACAGAAAAAAAACGGTTGTACCTAGGCATTCAAGCATCACGCCCACCGACACGGCAGCGCAAAATGTCCATGTTCGCTTCCATATTCCCAATCCCAAAGACGCGATCAGCAACAGGCCAAAAGCAATGGCAAAAAAGATGCTAGAGCCGAGATTGGGCACATAACCCAGGACAGTAGCGCTGACAGGACAGAGCTCCGAAACCTCGTGGCAGTCGTCGAAACCCTCGGGTCGACGGACGAGTAGGTGCAGCATCGCGTGAGAACGGCCGACTGTTCTCTGATAAAAAAGGGTTTGTTGATGTTGAAGGAGCAAATGTGAGAGAAAACGAGTCAGCGCTGTGCGGAAATTATATCACCTTTACTGATGATAATTCCCGTAAATGGTAATATAAATAGTCGACACCAGCTCTTCCTGGAATGGTGTAGTTTCAAGGTGCTCAAGTCCGACTCCGATGGCCGGGTTTCGCTGCGAGGCCTTATGTCGCTGACACAGAGAAAAGCCGGGTAAACAGGCGTGTGAAAAATATTTTAGAATGAAGAATGCACTTTCGTTTTCATGAATAGGCTAGGTTGAGAAAAAAAACTTCATCGCACCACCAGCATACAGGTCCATGATGACAAGACCGGACTTCGGGCTGTTTATTATTGGAGGCAGTGATCTGAATGGCCGGTAGCCGATGGGACGGTCGATCTTGATCCCGCCTCCCCACACGAATGATTTACTAGCTCGGATTCTTATTGAGCTAAGACTTGCTCGCATTCGAATCCGAGCTTGAACCCGCGGGTTAGCACTTTAGATAATCACAGTCCCAGTCACCGTCAGTCATCTGACCACTCCCAAATGGGAACGAAAGTTTACCTTCTAGTGACTTTTTTTTTGCTCATTAACTCTCCAAGATCGCTAGCGGCCGTCGATCATACTCTTGACCCATTCATGACTTCATGGACTTTGGCCGGGAGATCCTCCCCGCATACCTAAATCTCACGTAAGGATCCTGATCCAAGCTGGATTCAGAAACGGTCGGTCGCCTCGCGAGACTGCACTAGAGAGAGAGAAAGAGGGAAAAGCGCACATTGATCAAAAAAGCAATATGCGGAAATAAATTACTGCATAATTTATAGCGCTATAAATGGGTTTGAAACAAACTTGTGTAGGATTTGTGCACTGGGGCAGCAGAGCAAGGACCGTGTTGTTGAGACAGAGGCTGAACCTGAAGCGCCCACACGCATGGCACTCGAACCCTGACCAGGAACCAGAGTCTGTGCGTTCGGCGCTAAAAGTGTGGTCAGAAGTGGGATTCGGGCAAACTTGAATAGCTCTGATATTGGTGCCTCATAAATTGTTGATAGGGGACGAAAGTGCCACGTGAAAGCAATATAATCACAAAGCAGTGTCTTCGCCTCGCCGTTAGGTACAGTACCCCCGACTGATCCGAACATTCTCTTCACCCAAGCACGATTCGAGCTGCCTGCCTCTCGTTTTCTGCAACCTACCCGAAGGAATGTATCCATTGAATTCTCTGTAAGCTTCATTTTTGCTTGCGAGTCATTGTCAAAATTGCTTTCAATTTTTTCGTGTTTATATCCCTGCTCTATAAAGACGGCATAGTAAATAGTGAAAATAGAAATAGCAAATCTTCTATTGGGCCAGATCAGTTCTAGGTCGTATTAGTTGCGAAGAACCAACATTGGAGAGCAACAAGGGATCTTCGGTCAATCCTCAACGTGAGCAATGAAATATGTTGATCACCAAAATGTCTTGTCATTGGTATATATTTGGTCTTCATGGGCTTTTCCATGGAATTATAATGTCTATCACTGTCAGGCCTTGACCAGTCTATCAGCTTCGCCGTCATCATCACTATCTGTTTCTTCCTCTTCGTCGTCCTCCTCCTCTTCATCGTCATCTTCTTCCTCTGATGATTCCTCTTCTTCACTCTCTTCCTCGGTCTCCTCACTCTCTTCTTCTTCCTCTGCTAGCCAATCATCCAAAGTCTTGGCACCAACACCGTCTCCGTTACCATTAGTCTTACTTGGAACAGGAGCAGATTTTGCCGCATCATCCAGCCTTTGGCTAGCTGGGAGGGAGCTTTTTTCCACATCATATCGGGATACTGATCCCTCCGGTTCACGAAGTCGAGGATTAGGTTGGTGCCCTTCCTGAACCCAATCAGGAAGAGGCTCATATCCTTGGATACCGTGGATGCCTCCACCTCCAGCAAGCACCAGAGTGGCGGATCCAAGGATGAAACCTTTTCGAGACTCGGATGGGCTTGGCGCCTGAGGTGCGGGCTTCTCAGCGAGCAGCATCAGGGTTGCCAGCTGAGGCACCGCCAACAGAGAACGATACATTCTCGCCCGGTCTCGCAGATCAAACGAGACATCATACCTTACCAAAAGGAGAACGTATTCCCATAGTCTTACAATGGGATGTGTGTCCGTCTCCATCGGTGGGTCTTCTTCCGCCTCCCTCTCTTGCTCTGATTCGCTCTTGCGGTTAATGTGGTGAAGATAGACCTTGGCTGCAAGAAGCAAAATTTGCTGCTTTGCCACTGCAGACTCGCTTGTGAAATCCTTGAGGAGGATTCGCAGGACATCTGGGGCAATGTTGTCCTCCCCCTTTAAACCCGAAAACTCACCCACCAACCAGATGATGGTCGCTCGTGCCTGAGGGTCTGTCGCTGAATCCAGGTTCTTCGCTAGCCGCACTACAGTTCCAACATGACCCTGGGCGTCCTGCTGTATGAGATGGCGAATCACTGTCAGAGACTCAGCAGCAAGAGTCCCATCCAAGCTTGTAATTTGACCAAGCAGGAGTTTCAGGCAACGAGGTGCTGTGCTAGCATCGGCTTGCGCGCAACGGCCGATAGCACGAACAGACTCGCGTACCAACGCTTTGTTAGTCCCTTGAGAGAAGTGCTCCAGCTCCTTTAAGATCAGGCTTTTGATGTGGATAGGGCTGTGGGGAAAGATGATGGTCAAAATTTCCAACTTGAGCTCCCATACCGGCGCAGGGTCGGTTGCTCGTACAAGGAAGTGAGTAGCATGCCTGACAAAATCTGCTGGCCGGAGAAGGCAAACCGAAACGATGTTGAATAGAGCAATCTGTTGAATATCCTGGGCTCCTCGAAGAAGGGCAATCAGAGGACCAATGGCGTGTTTGACATACTCGGGTGTGCCAATATCAATGTAGCAGCGAGTGACAGCAACTACAACACCGGCATTGCGACTCTGCAGCAAAGGTTTTATGCCGTTCAGGAGCAAGGCTAGGTCTTGATCTAGCCCGTTTGATCGCGTGCTTTTGCTCACACTTCGTGATTCCCCATAAAAATCATCCACATCAACGTTTTTAGGCTGCTCAATAGGCTCCTCTTCCACTTCCTGAGCCGCCCGAGGGAAGCATTTTCGTGCATAATATGTCATCAATCGCAGGGTGGCCAGCTGGCTCCACTCGTCCATGTCCACAATTTGCTTGATCAAAGTCCGGTAGTGTTTATGGACAAGGTCTATCCTTTCGGGGCATATTTCCAACAGCGCTGAAATCGCCGCTCCAGCCACAAAGTACTGCTTGTCGCCCAGGAGCGTTGAGAGGTAGTCAATCAGTTGGGGTGCCTGGCTTGGATCCAGTCGGTGACACTTGGGGAGGGCAAGGGCTGCGGCCTTTCGCACGTAAGGGCTCATGTCGGCAACGCCCTTCTTGATTGCCAGCGATACAATCTGGCTAATGACAGGCACGCGAATACCTGACATGGTCTTGAGGGCAAGGGCTCGGACTTGGGGGTTCGTATCGGATAGGGACTTCTGGATGGTATTGATGGAGAGGAGAGCGAGGTCAGGCTCCTGTTCGGCATGGTGTATGAGGTAGATGTAGACCAGTTTCTTGATCTCGAGGTTCGGCGAGGCGACATTCTTGACGACGTTGGAGAAGAAGGGCAAGGTCTTGTGATTTCGGTACATCATCTGCAAAGCGGCCCCGTCGTTAGCAACCAAAATGCCACCCAGGACAGATCCAAACACACAGCAATAACGCGCCGCAGGCCCTCGAGCACCTCGCGCTCGTTGCGACTATCCAGCAGCTTCCTCATCTGATTCCTGTCGAGGGGCCGGCTGCTCGTTCGCACCACACCGCGGGTAGCTTGCGCGGCATCGAGAGTGAGTTCCCTAGCTAGCGGGATCGGTCAGGTTGGCAACGACAGACGGCAGGGCGAGGTGACGTACCAGTCTCCATGAGACTCGAGATCCTCGCTATCGACTCCATGACGGCGGTTGAGGCTGTGAAGAGCGCAGCTACAGCTTCTGGAGGCGGTTGCAGCTCGCAGCTCGATGCGCGGTCGGGGTGGAAGTCGGGGTGAGTGGTTGGAATGACGTTGTGTGGCCTAGTGCCATGCCGTGGTGGAGGGGCGTGACAATTTAGTGGGGGGGACGTCTGCTACTATCGCAACGGCGAATCGCGCAAACCCCTGCTGGCGATCGAACAAGAGAAGACGGGTATAGGGCCAAAAAGGAGCAAGAGGTTTCATGAGCCTAATCACTATCATAATTTGGCTACAAAATATCAACACCATTTGCCAACATCCGTACCTCCCACCTACTTTAAAAGCTCATGCGGGCAGCTACCACATTCACGGTGGCTTCCCATCAAGCTCCACGGCTACCCTAGACCATTCAACTTTCGAGGCATTATGACATTACAACCGACCGTTCTCTCACCAGCAACCCCCTCTGAGATCCTTTCATACATTATATCTTCTCAATGCTACCCTACAACTCTAATTGTGGGGTGCTCGAGAGATGAGTTTCTGGGTGCTCTTGTAGAGGACATTATGTATCAGCTCTCTCTCCAAGATGAACAACCGTCAGAAGTTTTGGATCAAAATGACCAAGACACGCAACCATATTCTCAGCTCCTCAAGGCACCTCTGTACCAAACTGCCATCTCTCGACACATCCGAATACTTTTTACGCCAACAGTCACACACCTCCGCTCCTATCTCTCTGTCTTTTCCCCGAAGGATTCCCGCCTTCCCCCGCCTCCGGATTATGTTCCAGACAACCAAGAACCACCAGCGCTGCTAGTTTACGGCCTGCTCGCCGTGCACCGTGACGCGAGTGAGTGGTCGGCTCAAGGTATTGGGAATTCAACCGCATTGCTAGTTGATTGCGCGGTACGGAACAACTTTAGACCAATCATTATCGAGCCTCGAGGAGGACATGAAGACTTAGAACATTTGGGTGGTGAGATGGTTCCGCTTCTGAATGGGACGGCAAGAAAGGATGATGGGTCCTGGAGCGGGCGGACCGTGAGTATACAGCAAGTGTTAGGCCGGTGGTTTCAGTTTCAGATTCAGATTCAAGGATGGGATAGCAGAGAGCAAGTTGACGCTCGGCAGGAGCATTCACCTCCCGTTCAATAGTACAGTATGATTATTTTTGAATTGACCAAATTGTAAAAATGCCAATATGTATTATCCAGAGTTCAAGGTCGTCGCGTCGTCATTACTCATTCTATGCAGAACTCCACCAACAGAAAGCTTCTACAAGTCATCATAGCAACACCCAACAACGCCAGGTCCATGTGGTATATCAACCAAAAATCCCTCCCACAGACGTAAAGCAAGAAAATTCCAAGACACTGTTATCGTCAAATTCAGCTCCAGCTTACGCAATGGCCTGCTCCATTTCCTTAATATAGAGCTTGATATGCGCCTCCATCTTTTGGTACTCTTCGTAAGCGGCATGAACTTCATTCTCAATGTTTTCTTTGAGATCTTGCATCTGAATACTGCATGTTAGTATTGCGCTCACTAGATTCGTAGAATCAATAGACTTGCCTTCTTTTCAGTTTGCTCGATTCTCACACGACGAACGTCCATGTCCCTGCCCTTCTCTGCACGCTCCTGCTTGAGCTTGTCATGCAGCACTTTGAGCTCATGCATCTTCTCATTGGCGTCCTGGGCCTTGAGGTTGCTTTGTTCGCGGAGATTCTCCGTTCGTTCCAGACATTTTTGTAGCTGGCGTTTCAGCATGTTTTCGACTCGCTCCACCTCGAGTGCATTGTTTTTGCGCTCCGAGAGCTGATCACGTTGCTTGGCATTGCGAGCCATTTCTTCTTCCTCCTTGGCTAACTCTGCAGCAATGTCATCAAGAGTCTTAATGCACGAGGCGACATCTGTGGATACGACAGAGAAGGAGTCTGTTGATGTTTGAAGTGCTCGGGCCCGCCGATCCAGGGCATCAATATGCGATTTGTCATTGCTCAGAATCTCCCGGAGCTCCGTTAGGTTGTCTTGGAGGGCGGAGGGGCTCTGAAGCACGTATGGCCGCAGCTTGGTGCTCTCCTGCTTCAGAGTAATCTTGTCTTGCGTCTTCTGCTCGAGAAGGGTAGTGAGTTCGCCCTTTTTTTGTTTTGCCTCTTCTAGCCGTGCTGCAGCTTTTTCTTGGTTTTTTCGGAGCTCCAGAAGCTGTCGTTTTAGTTCCTCGTTGCGCATCGACTTTTCGCGGACCTGGACTTCCATTGCCTTGCGGTTGCGTCGCATTGCGTCCAGCCTGGCTTCGTTGTCCTGGTTCTCGGTATAGAGTGTCTCGATGCGCGTCTTGGTGGACTCCGATTTGTTGTAGTGCTCATCGATGACACTGGTCTGGGACTCGCGGAATCGGACAAAGTTGATGAGATAACTGAAGATCTTAACGAGACGCTCATACGACGGCTTGTACAGGTCGTTAAAGCTAAAGTCGGTAATACCGCACTCAAACAACAGCCTGCGCAGCGATACGTAAAAGCCCATTAGGTTGCGTGTATCGGAGGGAATGACATCTGAGAATTCGCCACAGACATCCTCGGCAGCAGCGCGCATGGCCGGCTCGACCGTTTCCCTTGTCGCATTGAGCAGGAGCTCGGCGAACCATTCGAAAATCTGTTGGACGTGGGCTGGGTTGGGCTTTTGAAGATCCGCAACGGTAAAGTTGATGCCGATATCAGTGATGCAGCCGACAATTTCGCGGTCAGGGAGGCGCATGAAGGCATCAGCCTCTTCCTCCTTCTTGCGCGAGCGAGACTGCTGCTGCTGAGGAGGGATTATGCTCATTCGTGGATTGTACGACATTGTAGCGGTGCTCTGGCTGTATCGTTAGATCTTTCATGCATGGGGTGTGCCTCCCTAGTCGTTGTTCCCGATGTCGCGAATTGCTTGTGAAAGTGGGCTGGCTGTAAACACTCAAACGTGTTGCTGTGGAAACTTGTGTATCTCGTGCATCACGTGACGTCAAACGCCGTCCATATGGCATGGGAACCCTTGAGTAACGAGCTTAAGACAAGTCTTAAAGACTGGACGAATTAGGTTCAATCAAGCCACTAAAGCATGCATTATTAATTCTTAGTATTACAATGATTTCTGCAAGTCGCCTCTTACCGAGCCGTTGAGCAGAACCTTCTCGATGCCGACATTCAACACACGACAGGCCAGGCATAATACACAGCCAACGCTCCATGTGCCAGCACAATATGCGGTGCAAATGCAAATCCTTAGTTCGCATCAAAAGGAATACCATGGCATGGAACATCTGTAACAACCTGTGTTATGTCGTGGGACGCACATACACGTGTACAATGCCAGCGCTCCAGGGATCATGAGTGTTATGTCGGACACGGACTTGTTGGCGGCACTTAGGATGATCCAGATAATCCCAGGGACTGGGTGTCTTATTCTCTGACGCCCGGTGCCAACCCTAGCATAATAGCCATGGCTTGTTATTATGGCATAATGTAGCACTCTTTTTAAGACACTCGGGAACGCCGCCCAAGTGGTTGTCAGGCTAGATTAGAGACACGGGAATGCACTGTCAATCTTCAGCAGCTGATGGGTTTGTCTCGGCCGTAATCAGCCACATGTTTCCGTCAAAAGCCCCATCATCCTCGATGTAATTGCTCATTTCATGGGGAATGGCGATTGACGAGTCCGATTGGTGACTCGCATCAAACTCAATCTTGCTGCATCGTCAGTTACGCCCACATTGTTATTTCTCACTCCGACTGGCCCGCTGCGATCTGTCCGCCGTCTTGCATGGAAATCCCTCTCTTGCAGATGCAAGGTTCTATCTGTAGGCTGTGTGTGTTGTGTTCGTATTGTGCCCCAGCATACATCATTATCGCTCGGCCCTGGAGATGCAGATGAATGGGTGTGGTAGTCTAACAGGGAACTATCATCATGGCCTGATAGGTTGTCTAATCGAGGGAACACACAGACTTTGACGCCGGCTGTAGCTCCAGCTTGGATCCCCTTGACAGAAACACTCTGAGGGTTAGACTACTGCAGCAGCTTAGGAATTTATTATCCACGTGGCTGCTCACCCAACCCGCTCGATCTAGCCCGATGAATCAATCGTCTCAAGTACGGACGACGCCTCACTCATAGCCCCCCCCCCCTGACTGGGGGCGGTTAATTCTCAAACAAAAGCAAAACCATCTCACGTCCCTGACACTTTCCGATGCTATAGGCCAGGGCCGATTAATTGCCCGCGGTCATGGGTGTTGAAACAACGCAATCCATTGGCCTGTCTAAGCCCTAAAAAAAGATGTCCCAACTTGAAACAAATAGATGGCAAGCCTTGCTTCTTGGAATCTCTAGGGCAGGGTTAATGAAGCAGACACAAGTTGGAGCAAAAGGGGGCAGTTGATATTCTGCTGGCACCGACTCGCCAAGCCTGCGGCTGCAAAAGAATCGCTTAAATGCAGGAGGGGCAACGGCTTGGTAACAGGCCTAGGGGGCAAGCAAGTAAACCGTTGACGGTCATACCCGGGTTTTACGGAGGAGACAGGAGTTGGGATGGACGCAACGCAACTCCATGTTGCAAGTTGCAAGGAGATGCTGGCTTCAAGAGATATGGGCCCTCCACGGTCCACGATTTTTTCCCACCTGCATGAGCTGACATGCATGTCCGCTGAGCTGCGGCTTTCCTCAATAGATTCTGCCGTTGCGTACAGTGCATTCTATCCATGGCAGAATGGCACGATGCAGCATTAAAATTCTATCAATAGCAGTCCAGATCATCTCGGAGGATCCATGGCTACCCCGCCCCAAATTGTGTCTCCTCGCTGACTGGTGCTCTCCCAGGCCTGGTGGGACACACTGTATCTTGTTTCGAAGCGAGCACTTTAAGCCATGTGCGGCCAAGGAATCATGGGCTTAGCTGTTGATTGGAAGAAGTGGAACATAGGGCGGAAAGAGGTGGCCGATTCTGTCGAGCCGGATCCCGAGCCGTAACCGAGAAAGGCACATTCAGGCATTGGTTTCGGCTCACAGGTTCAACACAGGTTCGGCAGTGTGGGAGCAACATGAACCTCACCTCCAGGACAACCACCAGTTGGGGGAAGTCGAAAGGTGTCCAACCTCCGATCCGCCGCCAAAGCTTACCTCCTCCCGAGTCGGGGGCAGTACTGCCACAGTAACAACTCTGTTTGAGGACGGACGTGCCATGGGTCAAGGGCTGCGGGCCATGCATGACAGCTCGATTGTGCGACAGCTCGTGGCGTCGCCTGTTCCACTTTTCCTGTGCTTTCTCACCATGACCGCAGAAATCACATAGGCGCAAACTGCGCAAGCAGGTGCAGGACAGGTTGCCCCTGCATAGAGAGAGAGGCTAACGTTACTGCTAAGGGTTGAGAACTGCTTAATGAGCCGGCTAGTGGGTGATCTTTTTGGCTGGCCCAGCCCTGTTTTATGACGTCCTGGCTGGGATCGCCAGAGAATCAGGACGAACATGGCTGCTCAACGGTTGCAAGGCCATGCGTATGACGACACCAGTGTGGTCGGCATACTTGATTGCAAGACAAGAGAAGGGAAGAAAAAAAGCTAGCGCGGGCACATTACCTTGAAAGGCTCGCGTACCCCGGTGTCACGTTATACCCAGGTTTGCTGCCGGCTTTGCTGGCTGGTCTCCTCTTCAGAGCCTTACCGCTCTTGGGTGGATAACTTACCCTGGCATCGTTAGTCGCTTGGTGGTCTGCGATGGTACCTGCGGTGTCGTGTAGCTGTCTGTCCGACGTCGAGCGTGGTGAGACTGTCCAGCATGACACGACACCGACTGATGGCCGCTCGGCGGCTTTCGCGCGGAGACGAGATGGCGGTCGAGTCCCGGGTAAGCGTAATGGAACAGTCGGATGGCAGCTCAATTCTGGCGAGCGCGTGGTCGAATACGAAGACAAAGGCCCAAAGGTGGCCAAGCGACCCAGTTAAAAAAAAAAATCATCGGGCGGGTCCCCAGGTACACGGGGCTTGCCTTGCCAGGTTGCCAGGATGGCAGCGATACGAAGCATCAAGCAGGGGACGGGCGCAAGATGCGATGAGCTTCATGCGAGGTACCATGTACTGGTACCTGCGATGCAGGGCGGGGCGGTGGCTCAGAGGTACGGATACACTTGCTGCGTCGAGCGACACGAGGGTTGGTATGTTAGCTCCGCTGCCTTACGTGCGTTGGGTTTGCACATTCGCGTGATTACTGCGTTGATGATGGTGCTGGCGGCAGCGGACTAAGGCAGTGATTGAGTCGCGATTCTAGGTGCTTGCTTTGGCGGGGGGAAATGGCTGATAGATCTCTGCCAACCAAACCAGTTTCGAGGAGCAGCAGCTCAGACAGGCTGAAGACCAGGCCAAACGCGGGTTGGTGCGAGTGGCTGCCAGAGATCTGAATCAGGGTGGAAGAACTACAGCACCCGTTCCCCGTCATCCATCATGATCTGTCAGCGCGCTGCCCTTGGGGGGACCGAGCGAAACGCCATGTGTTGCGTCGTCGCCCGGTCCAGACGGGCAGAATGAGGAGGCTCCAGGGCAGACATGTGTCAGAGGCGCAGCGTTGGGAGTGACGAGGCTTTCATGCTATGCTGGAATCGGAGTGCCGTGACTCGACGGAGAACAAGCGAGCCATGTAGTTTGGTAAAACAGCAGGAGTTAGCGGACATCATCATGGGACACTCAGTCCCTCAAGTGTGGCTGAGAAGTGGCGAGAAATCGGTGAGGCGATCATCCACTTATGAGCGTCCAGCATGGAACAGCCAAGACCCCGTGGCCATCCCAAGGGCGGGAGATGGTGGGGGATGGTGGTAGTTGGGCAGTGTGGGAGGTCTGGTGTCGCAAACGAGTCGCTGTTTCATCATAGACCGTCGCTCATTAGCAGGTCAATATGGTGTCCTCCAGGTTTGCCTACTGAGGCTTTGGCCAATGTTGGCCTCGCTCTGCCTGCAAGCCTGAGCGTTTTGGGAGCCGCCCCCCTACAAGTTGGGATGAACGGTCGCGACGGTATAGCGACGATGAAACTATAGCTGAGGGGTCATGATCGCCAACGGCACCACCCGGAATGTGAGATCCGTCCACGAGCACCTACGAGAAGCGCAGTCGAGTGGCACAGCATTGGCAGATAGTACATGGCGACGTCAGTTGTGGTGGTGCCTTGACTTGGTCCATGACGAAAGCAAGTCACTGCAAGGTTTGGATACGAGGAGGAACAACCTCAGCAATCCTCGGTTTGCAGCGGGGTTATGCTTAATCTGGGTTGTCATTCTCGTACCTGGCGGAGAGCACAGTAGCTTGGGTCGTCATGCGCAGCGAATCGGTACCAAGGTGGGTGAGCACATTGGTCGTTCGTTTAAGACAGAGCATGGCTCTAGAATTACCATCACAGCTGACCCGAGACTGTCGGGGTAAGCACCTAAGTGAGAAGAATCCACGACATACCTGGTGCTCAGCAAAGTTTCTTTCGTGGGTCAACAAGGAGAATTTATCAGGACAATGGATTCTGATAAAAATAAATCCTGACTATTGTCTGTGTTATCTGGCCTCAGATTTACATGGAGTGTTTTGTTTTCCTTTTCCCTCACATCTATTTCTTAGGCTCTGTTATTTGCGTCGATCATGGTGGGCTATGTTTGCCCGCCTGGCAAGCTATGGTTTGCGGAGAACAACGCCGCGTCAGGCCTGGCTTGGTGCAGGGGCCAAAGCCGGTGGCGGGTGCATCGAAAATAGAATGCCAAAGCCTGGTCTCCCGCCGCTGGACCGCGCCGCCGTGGCTAGCTGCTAGAGGGGCGAATACGTATATGGGGGAGTATTCTTAGAAGAGGGAACCGGCACAGCAGGCTAAGGCTGGATGAGTATAGCTGGGTCATGGGCAATATAGAAGGTTATGGGAAGAGGAGTCGGTGACGGGAATACTAGCCGGCCAGCAGCCAAGCATCTATCATGGCGGCTTGAGCGGGAGGTAGCATCATTGAACCCACCAACTCCAAGGCGCTACGGCCATGAGAAAGGCGGCATAAGAGAACACTCCAAGAGAGGGGTTAAAGAGGTCGGAAGTCGTGGATCCCGTGTCCCGTGGTTGGTGCCCATGAGAAGATCGGTGCAGTCCACCAGATCCACTGTAGGGAGCGATGAGAGTGGTCATTGCGGTTGTGTGCCGGCTTGCGAATGACGACGTACAAAGTAATTAACACGCTCAAGTAATTTATCCTGCAGATCTGGTTGGTCTGGCGCGTCTATTGACGAGAGTACGATGAACTGTTGCTAATCTCCCTGCCCCCCAGTAATTCCACTCTTTCCTGGAATCTTCATCTCTCTTGTCCTGCGCTCTCTCGGTGGAGGCCTACGTTGGACAGGGTTGTAAATGGCCGCAAGTAAGCAAGCAAATCATCCTACCGTGTGTCCTGACTCTTTTGCTTCTGCCAGACTTGGGGCGGCATCATCATGGTCCCACATGGTGAGAGACCGGTTCGCTTCACGGCGCGTCGCGGGACGTGACAGTGACAGACGCGTAGAGTAGCGTCGGTCAGAGTAGCGGGGAAATGTAGGCGGCTGTGAGCTGTGGAGACATTGGCTTCGCAAAGCACAGGTAATGGATGGCTGGCAACTGTCGTGGTTTGCGAATGATACCGTTGTGGTTTGATATGAGCACCAGCACCCTCATCATCCTGCGCACACTTCTGTCACCTTTTTGAGACAGAGGGAGAACCTAGAACGGATTTAACCTCATCGGAGAACAGCGACAACAAACGGATTGCTGTGTGGCCCTTCCTCAAGCCTAAAACTTCCCATTGACGAGCTTGGACGGCGGCCCACAGCGCGTGCCCGCTCCATCGCCCAACCTACTCCATCAGTGTGGACGGAGGGCTTGAGCACTGTCCCGCCGTCTCCTAGCGGCCCCTCCCTCTCCATGTTCAGTGCAATGGACGGATTCAATGGGGCCCAACGAGAGGTGGAATTGAAAAAAGTGCCAAAAGAAAGGTCCCCAAGCCCAGCAAAGTACCGGTACTAGTGGCCCCCAGAGACCCCTTACCTCTGCCGGGTGGCACCGTACCGCTACTTGATGGCCGGTACCTCCAGCGGTTGTGGTGGACCGCCGGACCAGACCCACAGAAAGGGCACGAAAGGGACAGGACCCTGGCCAGCGCCACCCCCCACCACTGAACGGGAGAGGAAAAATTCTGGGGCAGGTTTTTTTTTCCCTCTTCCCTCCCCCAGGGTCTGCGAAACTACCAAGGCAAAAGCAAAAAGCAAAAATGACGAAAATCCACTGGCCATCCCAGCACCCAGGGAGCACCCGAGGGCGCCCACAGCGCCTGCTGAGCACAACGCTTGGGCCTGCCTCTGTATGTACCGAAGCCCTGAGGCCTGGGGGGCAGCTGGAAGCATCACCCGCCTCCGTCCCCCGTTCCCCGTTCCCCGTCCCCCGTGGCTGTCTGTCCCACCTCACGCTGCCATGCCCTGTCTTGTGCCTGTTACCCTGGCCAACTGGATGTTTCTTCTGCTTTGCTAGCCCTCCTTTTGGACGGGACCCCTGCTTCGATTCACTGCTTGCCGCATTCCCTTGTGCTGCTGTGGTGAGAAAAAAATTTGTCTCAACACACCCCCCTGGAGACAATCTACACACCTGCCCTCGCCCACGCCGACCTGCTGCACTTTCTACATTTACCACACAGGTCCCGCCACGCACGCACGCCTCTGTTCCACGCCTGCGTACTTACATCGCACCCTTCCCATACTTACATACATACATACATACATACAACTAGTCCCTCACTTTTTCTCATTTTGTTTCTGGTTCTGCGTCTGCTTCACACCAGTCGGAACAGTTTTTGCTACGCGACTTCTTTCGTTCCTCCTGCCCCTCTGTCTGGTCGTCGCTCTTTTAACTGTCCATCAACCTCATTGCAACGACTCGAGAGCCCTGGTCCGCCACTCGCTCTCCCACGACCCGGACTCTATGACCAGCTTGGTTCGATCGCCCCTACAAGACCACAATGCTTCCGCACGCCTTGCGTAATTCCGACAACAATCACGTCTCGGCGATCCGACCGGCAGCTCGCAACTAGTTCGCTAAACTGGTGAGGCTCACCCGGAACCATGGCCATTTGGCTATTCCGGCGCCGGAGCGGCCGTAAGCGCCCTCGGAGTGGTGCAACCCACTCCGACGCCGAGGGAGGCCCGCCGTCTTCTCCAGATGGTGGCAGAGCCGCTTCTAAGAAGAAGCGACGGACCGAACCTCCACGGCCGCTCCATCCTACGCGAACCTATAGCTTCGAGCCGGGACAGCAGGACGCCCTCCGCCTGGACCGAGAACGCGCAGCCCTACGAAAGCGCAATCGAAATGAGCAGAGGAATATGACGCCTGACCAAGGCGACGGCACCGGTGCCGCGTGGGATCGTACACCCACATTACAGAAAACCAAAAACTCAAGGAGGAGAGATAGGAAAGAGAGAAGAGAAAGAGAGGCTAAGATCAAGGCCATGGTTGATTTTGATCCGGTGCGCCCTGCTGCCGAGCAATGGACTTCAGGGCGCCCGATGAAGAAGGATAGTCAGAAAGCAGGCAACATAGGCTTTGGGAGGCAGAGGTCGAATCGTAACTCAGACGTTTCGTTGCCTTCAGCTGGTTCGATACACTCGAGTCTCTCAACCGACTCCGAGTTTGTCTCCTATACTGTGTCTGCGCTGGATGCACTTGCGCCTCGACCAACCCTTCGTTACACTCGTGGCCATCGATCGTCTCCCCCGCCTCAAATAGGCCCACTTCAGCCTGTGTCGCAGAAGCGAAGGCTGGTGGATAATGAGCCTATCCCTGAAGCCACCATGAGGGCGCATAAACGAATTGATTCACTCGCTGACAACCTCGATGCCAGCGACCTCAGGGAGCTGATGGAGAGGGACAAGCGACGGCGAGAAAAGAAGAAGCAGAAGGAAAGAGCACGGATGGAACGCCGACTAGCCAAGCGAGCCGAAGAGCAAAAGGCTGAAGAGATCGAGTCAAGAAAAACAGGTACTCCACCACCTGAAAACCTCGAACGTGGTGTCATGGGCCGTGAGCTCGTCGGTCTGGGCATTGAGCCAGCATCAGCTGTAGTCACATCCTCTAGACAGAGGGACTCTAGCGAATCCGAACGCGTGGGCGATGCCGATGACGAGCTCGAGGATGACTGCCATAAGAAACCGCTCGTGACATTCCACTCTACAGACGAGGTGGATGAGAAACCTGTCCTGATTGAGCCTGCACCAATCGAGGAATTAAAGCCTTCCTATGAGCTGAAGCCGGCCGAGGAGCAACCTGTTCCGATGGAGATTGATACCCCTCACGAGGGCTCTGTCATCACAAGACCTTCAGAGGACCACCCCTCATCGCTTTATAGCACTAGACTGGCTGGAATTCTTCGATCCGTGAAGTCTCGTTCGAAATCGACCCTGCGGTCGGATCGAGACAAGATGGTTTCACCTCCTCCTCACACGATCCACGAAGAGTCTCGTCGAAACTCTGCAGATTCTGGCTCAAGCGCCAAGTCCTCTCGCTGGTCAATTCGAAGACTATTTAGATTTGGCAGTCGACGTCGTCGTAACTCTAATAAAGATAACAGCAACGACACAAACACTCCAGACTTTGCTAACACCTCTCGCGAAGAGATGCAGGCTGTTGCTGCTGCTGTTCGAGCCAAAGCCCAGGCCCAAGCTCAAGCTCTGGCCAGACTTGATGGCGACGATTACCCCGTCTACCTATCGCGTAAACCCAGTTCTGGTGTGCCAAAACGAACACGCTCTCGCTTCCGAGAAGACCTTCCGGAGCTGCCGATCTCGCCGCCAGCATCACCTGAACCTGTACCACCCATACCCATCGTCGCAGAGGAAGTGGCTTTGGAAGCCGAAGAAGCCGAACCTGAGCACCACTCTATTGACATTCCACGCCGCACTCCTTCGGCTGCGGAGCGGGCATATGCTTCCCCGTCTCCCGAAACCCAGCTCTCCACCTCACTGGCATCTATCGACTCTGAGGCATCTTGGCTATCCGGAAACAGGGATGCCCGTCGATTGGCAATGCGCAATAGCCTTCGCCGTGCTAACCGCCAAGCCCAGGGAATCTCGGAGACCCCCACTCGAAACAGTACTGAAGAAATTATCGAGGATGAATATCTAATGAAGCTTACTCCCCGCCGAACTCCTAGCAAGAAGGAGACCGGTCGTCTGCGGGAGATGGCTCGTCCGAGCAGTGATGAGGAAGACCTCGGTCAGGTCTCGGATCTGAAATGGGGAACTGTTGGCACTCATCCTCAAATCGTCCAAGCGATGATGTTGAAGAGTCAGGAAGGCCTGCTCGATATCGAATCCGATAGCGAGGCTTCTCCCATCTCCCCTGTCTCACAGTCCTCGGAGGTGGCCGACCTTCAGCGTGCTACTAGCGTGAACCTTGGCAAGGGTCATGTTCGCAACTTCAGTGCTGGGAGTGCCAAGTTGCTCGAGCTCAGCCCTCGACTATCTGGCGATCACAAAGCAAGCTCGGAGAAGCGAAACAGCAACCCCATGGTCCTGTGACGGGACTTGAACTACTAACGTGTCCAGCTTGAATGAAGAGTTTCCTATCGCAAAACGGCCGTCGACCGTTCCGACAACCACGCTCATTACTTTCCTAACTGTCTACACTGACCAAAGTCACTCGTTTATATAACCCTTTTCCTTGCCACAGACAGAAAAGGAGCGGTTCCTGAATGGAAAACTCCACCAAAAAACACTTGGAAAATCCCACAAACAGGGAAACTCTTCATTCAGCACATTCACTACTAGTTTTTGAAACCCCGTCACTACCGTGATTTGCTGTCGTCCTCCTTGTTGAACCATACACTCTTCGCTTGATGCATGAGTACGACAACGATGACGATACCCCTCTTCAGTTTTGCTTGACTTTTCTTTTCGCGATTACATATATTGCATACCTTGATACCCAGCGTCGAACGCTAGTTATTGGAGTCTATTGGGACTCAACACTCATGATTCATACACATCAAGAGGGAGCCCATGCTCTTGCACCTTACAAAGACCTGCCCCGTTCCCACGAAAGAACGAGTTCACTCTTTGAGGTCTTCAGTATACATTTATAATCCCCCATTTTTAACGGGGCAACTTTATTGCTTTTTTGGCGACCTCGGAGCTGATGGTAGGGAAAATGCGATTGATTTAATTTTTGGAGCTTGGGCCTGAGTTTTTTTTGATGAGGCAGCTGCGGATATACACATGGAGCCGAGCCCCGGCGTTCTAGGGGTGTGGCGGCTGAAGGAAACCGATTTGATCAATAGAGTGGACTTGTTTTGAAAACAAGCAGGGAGCGCAAACCTGAGCCGAGAGGAGATGCTGAGATATGTTGGAAGTGTTAAACCTACAACAGAATAGTGTTGTATTTGTTCAGATGTTGTACAATGAGGTAGACAAGGCTCAATGGAAATTCAAGATGAAATAATTTGAAAAATGATCTAAGACCTTATCAGTGGTGAGAATGTTGTAGATGATTGAGTTAGTGCGTTGCCACTTTGCACGCGAGATACGATGCCGTGGGTGAACCCCACGCGCGCCCTTGCAAACCATGTGGTGTTCCTGGCATGCCGGGAGCTAAATTAGTGGCCGGTCCAGAAACCTCTAGGACTGCGTCAACTCGCTCGCTTACATTGTAAGATGAATGTGGCTGTTGAGTTTGGAACTTGGCTGGTATGGGGATAACCAGTTCCATCAAGAAGCTGTGGAAGTTACAGGAAGAGGATCCACAGCTTGGCAATCCCCATGAGAAACGTGGGAAAGGGGTGGAAGATGAAACTTGGCGTTTGCCAAAGTGGCGTGGCGACCGTTTTTTTGGTTTGTTTTGGGAATGGTAGGTCAGATAGCAATAAGTTGTGCAGCCCAAACATGCTATCTACTTTAACCCGCATTCCTTTGGCGTTGGTCATTTGCTCATGTGACCTGGCAGACATGGGTCCGGATGGGCCATGACGAATATCTAAGCGCAGAGGCTAAGTTAGCCCCAGCGCTAGAATGTTCACATATGTACGGACTGCGTAGCATCTTTTGTTTGGGTGAAGCAATCGGCCCCAGCTGATACTATTGTCGTTTCCGCGATTCCGTTTCTGAGAGGGAGAAATAACCCTGCTCAGCCGCTCCCTAGCCTTGGCCTAACTGCTCGCTGCTGAAACCATTTTGCTAACGGTGGTCTCCCATCGGAATCTAAACCCAGATCAGCGTTGCCGTGCACCAGTGTCGGCAAGCTTTGATCAGCGTCTGTCTGTGTGCTCGTAATGGAGCAGCTCCGAGGAGGTCTCTCGGCATTTGCATGTTCAACTGCCGCTGTGTTATCCATCGGATTACCTGTTGCGATTTTTGGCGGGGGGGGGGGGGGGGGGGGGGGGGGGGTTTCAATTTCTTTTCTTCAATTTTTTTTAATTTTTTTTTTTTTTTTTTTTTTTTAGTAATTATTATTATTATTATTTCTTAATTAGCTTATGTAATACGAAACTGAAATTAGAGAATGTGCTTTGGTTACGATTATGTCGAAACTCTAATCGTATAATGCTCGATTCATCTGGCCAATGAGGTTGCTGGAGCTCACTGACTCGTCTTTGTAGAGTCAGAATCCCAGAGTCAGAATTCAGGCCACGAGTATCTTGGGGGGTTTTAGCTGGAAGCTAATTCTCCCTCGGTGAACCAGCTGTCTTCTCTTCTTCATTGGCATGTTACGTAGGTGCAAGGCCCGGCTTTGGTGGCTTGACGGTGTAGCCTCAGGTGTGTAGAGTCTAGGCAAGAACAGGCCAGTAAGTTGATGGGTTCAGACGTCAGAGTTCGGAATGTCCTCATTAGGTAAAGAGGTGAGCAGGTAAGACCCAAAGAGCACTAGGCACGGCAGTTGCAACGCTGAGATTCTTCAGGTGAAGCAAGGATTTAGATTGCAACGTGGTGTCTCCCGCTGGGAACTAACGGCGACAGCTGCCAGAGGCCTGCCAGTGAGCGGCCGGCCTTGCGGAAGCAAACCCGGAACGTGTCGCGGTGCGTCAATGTCAAAGCTGAAATGAAGATCTGCGTGTGACCTCGCAAGAGGGATATTCTTTTGGGAGTTCTGGAGCCAGGCTTGACATGCACGTTTTGATACGTTTGAAACAGTTTCCGGTAGGCGAGGGCAGAGCGTACAGCAGCATCATTGATTGTCTGGATAGTTGGGCAGTCGACTCATGAATCATGTCCAACAACACACAGATACACACCAGAGCTCCGTGCTTGGTTTGCGAATGCGGTTTAGGCGGCAGGCCGGAAACTAACAGAACCTTGTCTAGAAAGGGGGTTCACTCGAATAGCCCGCGATGGCGGCTCGCGCCCTTCAGGTAGTAGGGCGCGTCTGTGGTGTGGTGGTTCTCTTCATCTGCCGCGTCGTATTCCGCGATGGCCTCGCAGTAGACGCTCGCTTAATCGTCAGAGCATGGCATGGCAGCCAGTGATGTTCTGCATGTGTCATGGGCTTTCAGGTGGCTTCGCCATGGTGTTGGCGCCACCAACTAGAACAAAAAGCAAGGCACAGACGGACTAGAGGACGGGCTAGGGGATGGAGTATGGGGGATGGGGGATGGGGGATGGGATCCAGACCACGAGGATCATAGGGATCCTCGCACGATGTTTCCCTGGTTCAATGGGCTAGATATCACACGGACGCCATCTCCATCTGTGCTTGCAGGCGGATGGCGAGAGTGATTGGAGATTGAGGTTCTAACGCCAAGAAACAGAATCCCCGGGGGCTTCCGCGGCACGTTAGCACGCCTTGAATGGTTCGTGGCTAGCGACGGCGCTAAAGACGTTCGGTGCTACGCGTGCCTCGCCACCAGCCGCCTCAACGGTTGTTTGATGATGGATAACCGAAGGTGTTCGGACTGACTTGCCTCAGCCTTCCCCAGCGTTGACTAACGCCATGCCGGGAGCATGGTCGACAGGGGCGCATTGTCGGACCGGGGTACCTTGGTCACTGCCACGCCCTCCATCCCCGCTAGATGCGTTTGACACCCATGACAACCTCAAACATGCCAAATTAACAGATGACTAAGGCCGGCACAGGTCTGGATTTGCACTAGGATCATGTTTTAACCCCGCTGTCCCGTCATCGTCCCCAATGGTTTTAATCCCATGTCCGGACATGATTACTCTGTTCAGCATTCAGACGCCAACACAATGGACCACTTCCCAATCATTATACACACCGGCGACAAGGGTATTGATCGCAAAACCCGGAGCCAGATCAAGGCCCATGCCATGGTCACCCATCTGCGCCAGAAGGCCAAGTCTCAGGAAGCCAAACGCAATTGTCTAGCCAAGGGTGCTGCTCCTCCGCCGCCTCTGGTTGAGCAGGTGCTTCCTTTCAGAACCATCCAGTTCAACCCCAAGCAGCCCAAGAAGACAAAGCGTGATTCTTCCACCACGCGCGCCAGGCAGCGCAGGTCCAAGAAGTCGACCTCGCCCCCGGCGAGCAGCGAGGTTGAAGAGATTGCTCCAAGCAAAAAACAGCAACAACAAAAACAACAGCCGCCATGCTGCAACAACAGCAGCAACAACAACAACAGCACATCGCCCCCGTCCAGCTTTACCGACATCACAGGCTTCTGCGGGAGCTATCCTTTCGACGGCATGGCTCCAGACCTGTCTCGGGAAATAGGCAGCGCCTTTCGAAGCCGTAAGAAATGCACCCGCTTAAACGTTACCAAAACGAAAGCAAGGAAAGAAAGGGAAAATATTTGCTAACAATTTCAATCACGTAGACCTCAACTGCCACGGAATCGATGCATCCAGCATCCAGCTTCCCATCCATCCCATTTTCACGGGCTACATGGCCAAGCACTTCTTCACCAGCAAGGCTGCCTTCTTCGCCATTAGCCTCAAGGCCCTGCTTTTCCACGCCGTTGAAAACGGCAACCCCGAAGACCGCTGGATCACCCAGCGAAACCTGTATTTCCTACGAGGACAGGCTCTCCAAGAAATCAACAAGGAGATTTTGGCTTCAGACTCGGTCCAGGACACGACCATTACTGCAACCGTCTGTTTGGAAATGTTTGAGGTACCTACTCCAACTACACCACCCTTCTTCACCTGTGCCTCGGCTCCCGCAAGAACCCCTCCATTGACCACATCTGCAGAACGCTATAGGCTCCAGCCAAGGTCCAGTACACCTTCGCGGCTTACATCAGATGCTTTGCAGGAGAGTCCCAGCGTCTCCCACATTTTCGCCAGCTACCGCATGGTAAGTGCTTCTTTAACCTTTTGTCTTATTCAGACTTAAGAGACTAGTCAGAACTAACATGGGCGCTAAAAGTTTGGATTCCATCGACGCCATCCTTCGCGATTGCCCACGCCTGCTCACCCCTGATGCTCCCATCCCGTATCTGCGAGAAGAGTATCCCGGTTCTCCCAATGCGCCTACCCCTTCGCCTCTGTGGCGCAATTCGCCCATGTGCGTTGTCAGCAGCGTAGCGCCCTTCGCGCCAGATACAATCCCAGAGGACCTCTCGCAGCTCATCTTTGACGCCTTCTCTTTGGTGGAACTGTTCCGAACTGAGATAGAGATGAACGACGGCAGCGCTTCGCCAATTGATCATGATGTGCTCACAATGGCAAAGGACGAGATTTACCAGCGCCTCGGGGCATTCCCGTGCAGCGAACTAAATACCAAACAAGGCAGGGTGACAGAAGCCTGTAGAGTGGCGGCTTGGATCCACTGGCGAGCGGTGGCAGGAAGAATTCCTCACCGTTTGGATGCTTCCAACGAAATCGACGGTGTATATTTGTGGCAGATTCTCCGTGAGACTCATCTCATTGACTGGATGGACATGCCTTATGTCTATCTATGGGTGTATGTCTTTTTATCATTTCTGCGTTGCCGTGATGGCCGCTAACGTGACTTTAGGCTCATTACTGGTGCTGCTTCCTTGCGGCCAATTGTCGAAATCGACGATTGCCCTTCACTATCCGGCACAAAAATGAGCTTCTTCTACTCGAGACTGTGCCAGTTCATGTTGACTGTGGGCCTGAGATGGTGGGACGATTTCGGACGTGAGTAATTTCATATCTGCATCCACATGTATCCTGCTTTGCTAACATTGCACTAATAGGTGTATTGGATAACTTCTGCTGGCTCCAATCCGAGCTGCGCCGAGAACTATATCAATATCCTGTTTGGTAAAAGGCGTTTGCTCAGAAAGAACCTCGGGGTATACCTGCATTACAATTTTGTTTGTCACAATCATTTTTTAGCGAAGCACATCAGATCCTCATCAAGGTGGCCAGGGACGGACTGCATGTAAAGATATCCCGTAATGTAATTTAATAAAAAAGCATAAAAAGAACAATCAACAAGCGAGTTTCTAGCCGAAGTGAAGTATGGGCTTGAGACTCATCTCGTCCCACAACTTTGATTATTTTGTCCCGCGATATGCTTTTTTGAATTGCAACGGTGGTCTCTGCCTCCATGTATGCTGGTATCGCACAGCATTAATTGTTACTATGGATGAGACACCGGCGTGGAGCACAAGGAAATCAGGGACTTCTCAATTCCAAACAACCGTCACCCGGGGACCAAGTTGGCCTGGCCCGATCTCGGCCGAAACGTGACCGCGACGCAAGACAACATGCAGGGTAGATAGATAATAATAAATGGGATGAAAGAGTGTTTGGCGGCACTGGATCAATAATCAAATATGCGTGGTGCTCAGAACTTGAATATGGCTGGAATGAAGGCTGGAATTCTTTTTTTTCGTCTTCTTCTTTTCCCTGGTTATACACCATCTGCATTTAACATGAATTATCGTGACATCACTTGTTCGATTAAAAAAAAAAAAAAAAAAAAGCTACTTGAGTCAGTGGACAGCTTCGAGTGCTTCCAGTCTGTGCGCTAGTGGCGAAGACTCAAGGCTGAACTTACGGCGGTTTCATGATTTTTCGTTCTAGAAGCCGCGCCCTGTGAAGCGTGGAAAGACCCAAAAAAAATTCTGTGGCGCAGGAGGCGACGCACGAGTGTTTTCTTTATGCAGGAGCTGATTCTCACCTTGAAAAGCTCACCAGAACGCCGTACAGATGATAAAAGTTTATTCTCCCCTTTTTACACTTGTGCCTGGCCGACAAGAGTCCTTGCTGCATTAGGGAGGTAGCGAGGGATGTGGAATTGATGTGCAAGAAAAAAACCCCAAAAAAAGAAAAACGACGCTGGTGAAACGGGCTCGCGGGGAATCCGGGGACTTTTGCCCGGAGGATTCTTAGCTGCCTGCAGTGGGCTGTGCATTTACCACAGCGCATGTTAGGCTCGCTGGGCTAAAACTCAGCCTTGCATTTCAATGCTAGGGGACAAGAGACCTAGACGGCTGGGGAACGGTTTCATCGCCATGTCTCCCTCGGAAGGCATTTTGAGCTTCCATTTCAAGCAAGTTGATTAATTGTTGACTGCCTACGAGAGACACATTTATATCGTCGGGCGTTCGCGAGTATTCATATTGACAATGCAGCCAAGCTTCTGACACTCGCTGCACCTGACACTCATTCATCATGCGTTTCGTCCATTCCCTCATTGTTTCCGCCGCTTTGGTAGCGTGCCAAGCCAACAACTCCAAGTCCTTTGCCGGTTCCAGCAACTACTTCCTTCACACCATCAACGCTGGTGAACAGGAACAATATATCAAAACGCTCTCAGAATGGGGTGCGAGCGTTCTCCGACTCTGGGGTAGGTAAAATCGCTTAGATGTTAATATGACCTGTCTAACAGCCTCCCCCAGTCACCGGAGCCGCCGGAGGCTGTGAAAAGGGCAGCCTGACCACCAAGCTGCCTCAGTACGAGGAAGAGATTGGCACTTACAAGACTGAAGTATTGGAGGCTCTGGATGTCACTCTTTCCCTGCTTCACAAGCATGGCCTTAAGGCCATTATCTCTCCCCACGATGCCGGAAAGTTGAACGCCAACAATGGCTGCGATGCTTACTGCAAAAAGTACGGCACCTCGGACGGTTTCTACAACAGCGACCAAGCTGCGACCGACTACGATGCTCGCCTGACCTCGATTCTCAACCACAAGTCTGCTAAGTTTGGAGGAAAAGCCTGGAAGGAATTGAGCGAAGTCATTTTCGCTTTCGACATCCAGAATGAGCCCATGATTGCCTCTGTCTCCCTTCTCCAGTCGAATGACCCCAAACACTGGCTGGCTAACCGAGCAGCGGTCCTCAGAGGCCTCCTTGGTCCTGAGTCGTCCATCAGAGTTGCCACGGGAGGAATAGGGGGCAGCCAATACTGCTGTGACCACGAGTACAATGTCATTTCCGCGGCCTTGGATGCCCAGGATATTGACATTATCAGTGTTCATGGATACATGAGCACGACCAAGGACTGGGGGTATTTCATCCCAAAATTGGCCCAGCAGGCAGATGCTAAGGGTAAGAAATTGATGGTTGAGGAATGGGGAGTCGATACTTCCTACCAGGATAGCTTTGACACCCAGGTTCAACTGTTCAACGAAAACGGTATCCCTTGGGTAAGCGATATGTCCTTTCCAACTCGTGACGCCATAAATGTTGACCACGGCCCAAATTTTAGCTCTACTGGCAATTCATTCCTGGTTACGATCAGACACAGTCAGAGTCCTGCAGCGGCCCTTGCTGCAACGTCCAGAACCCTGCCTTTGATGGGTTCGAAATCGGCCTTAACAGCGCAAAGGGCGACATCAAAGCGGCCCTGCAAGCAGCTAACAACGCACACTCCCTGCAGGACTGGACCGGTTACCCGTGATTTAGTGGGATATATATAAAAAAAACTAGCCGCAGGGTGCATGCCAGATTCTGTACCGCCACTGGGCTTGTTTTCCTGTTCGCTTCAACTTTTTTGTATTATATTCATAAAACTTTCTGACCCGCATTTGCAACTATGCTCAGACTGATTCGCCCCGATTTTGCAGGATCGCGCAATTGTGGTAAATGATATCTTGTACTTCCACCCCCCCACCCCCCTCTTTTTGCCAAGGCTCTACTCGTAGTTTCGATTTCAGATGTCAGTAGCTTCCTTCAATCCACACCAGATCTTCGCAGCTTAAACAGACCCGCGGAGGCTCACCGGTGGCCTGAGCTAGTGGGCGATAGAGCTGTCATCCAAAAGGGGCTAGTCACGGTTCTGGATTGAGATAGCCTTGCGAGGTCTAGGAAGTTTCAGATTGAACCACCACCCTTGGTGCACGTCAGATGCTTTGGATGACATGACCCTAGTATCGGGTTAATCCCATGTCCCACCAAGTTAATTAGTTTAATTGCATGTTTTATCGGAGACCTCGGTCATCATCCACATTTCTTTGCCCCATTTCTTGTTAGGCAGCGGGAAGCAATAGCCGCCGCTCTGACCTGATCTATGACCCATTTACGAGCCCAAGTGGTCAGTCCGGTATTTTAGAAAAGTTTTCTTTACCGATCCAACATGCTGCATGGAATATGAAATGCGTTCATCTCCATTTGCGGGCCGAATCTCAAATCCGACATGCCCCTCTTGCACCTCGGGGGATGGGATCAAGCTCTGCCAGGCTTGCTCCACGAGCATTGTTATTGAAGGGTTGGACCCCTTACTTTTCTGTGAAGTTTCAGTTGAATAAACGTATTATGTGCCTCGGCGATGGTTGAAGACTAGGCATCAAGAATCCAGCAGGCCTCGGCACAGCTTGCATTGTATCCACAATCTGTACTAACTGAGATGGCATCAAGTCTTGACTAAGGATGGTACTTTTACTTACTTCTTATGTAATTTATTGATTTTTACATAATTTATTTACGATTTAAACTTTTTCACCCTTTTTTACATTATGGAGACGAATTGGTGACGTCTCTCGTGAACAAATGGCCGATAACATGAAACGAACAAGGGCAGTCTCCGAGTGCAACGTCACATGTTTCCAAGGCGGATTAGTGATTATAACAGTTATATTCAGAACATCTCTAGTCACACATGTTTAATTGTATGGTAGGAAATGTACTTGAGAAACAAAACTGGGTGCTTATTGTGTAATGGGAAATACTCACCCGTTTCTTTGCACCCATGGCCGTGATGCTGTCGGCTGGTCGCACCAACTTTCTGTGACACACCGATTCCTTGCTTTACAAGGCCATTTCCTAGGGAAACCTCAGTGCCTCGAGGCAAATCACTGCTCCATTCAAAGGTGTGGCTGAGCTTGGAGTGTCAGAACGTGAGGAAGAGAATGGCGACCAGCATACTTTCAACAATGCAGACGATTATGAGGACGGAAGTTTTGGAGGCAATGTTTTATTTGAATGAAAGATATTGGGAGCAATCTTCGCTGGATGAGATACCCTACAGGAGTACACTGGATAGAATGTGTGGGGATGATACGAATTGCTTTGGCGTAAATGAAGATTCTATCTCTCAAATCATGTAGAGCTCAAATTTATGCTCGAAGATAGGATTGTAGTGGTCATGTCAGTACAAACAAGCAAGGAGGTGAGGGCTGTGAAAGTGGGTGTTAAAATTTTACCACAAGATAACTTAGGAAGAGCTGCGGCTTAATATATCTTTTGCTATCTTTAATTTCCCTCATCCAGTGTGGGACACGTCGATTTAAATTTGGTAATTAGGTTAATAGTTGCATGGGACAGAAAATTCATGAAGTTGGTCGCTATTGGCGGGTTTCGTGATGTGGCATTTCCTCTACTTAATTTTTAGGCGATCGAGATAATAAAATTAGTTTGGCTTCTGGCCAAGGTCTTTTGGACTGCCCATGACCAACTCTAAGAGTTTTCGCATTGCCGTGTTATCCCCATTCAAAGGGCCTATAAGTTCAGTGACAACATTGGTATATAAATATATACTATTTACAGTGCTCGTTTTTATTATGAAGTATTCTATTTATTTCATAGCTTAGAATTGATTCGGCTTTTACGACAGAGCAACATATTTCAATCTCACCTATTGCTTCCCCATAACCATGAGCTTGATCAGGGCGACACTGTATTTTCAAACGGTAATAATCTAGAAAGTAGATATAACTCCTAAGGGTCAAATAAATTCACAGTCATACACAAATATATACTTCCATGACAGATTAAAGGCGGGTTTTCGCCTTTAACTTGCCTATCTATGTTTGGCGTTAGTCCATCGTTCGTCCGTTGACTGTTTACAAAACCATTCTCCGTGAAGTAATCACCAAGTACAGTCAATTTTAGGAGTATTGATCAGAGATTAAAGCATGAACCACAGGGAAAGTTATCCTTTCCAAAACGGTTGCTAAAGAACATTATGCTTACTGTTTAGAACCCAACACTACGGAGGAGCTTGCCAGACAATAGGTAAGGAACTAGAAAAATGTGAAAATACGAGGGAAAAAGTAAACAAGTCCAAAATTAGATCGTGAATTACATTAATTGGTTCATTCATTCATTTATTGACATCACTTCCCTCTTGCTATGAGACTGAGAAAGATATTGATGCTGTGTGAATGTATTTCACTGGCTTCATTGCCATGTCTTGCCTTACCAAAAAAAAATCAAGAGGGCCAAGTGAGATTATGCTATTAATATGCACTGGGTTTAACACGATTCATGAATATGAAATCACAGTCAATTGTCAATGGATCCAGCCCCGAGGCCAAAATTGTACACAGATATCGTAATACACATCCCACTTCTTAACGGAAAGTTGCTCCGAATTTATTATACAGCTCTCTATTTCTTGGCATAGGACTTAATCAACTCCAACAAGGCGGGAGGGTTGGCTCCGACAACCTCGTCAACCTTGCTGCCGTTCTCGTAGAGCAAAAAGGTGGGCATGGCCCGGATTTGGAGCTCTTGGGCGAGATCATTCAAGTGATCAACGTCAAACTTGACAAACTCAACAGTCTCGCTAAATACGGGCTCATCAGATAGCCTAGCATGAGAGGTTAATAATTTAGGCGTAACTGTCATAGTCAGGAATCTCACTTTTCCAGGACGGGTGAGATGGCCTTGCAAGGTCCACACCAATCGGCGAAGCAGTCGACCAAGACTGGCTTGCTAGAGCTTGCAATGAGATCCTTGAACTCCTTGGTCCTGCGTGAGTTATAATTAGCTCAATTGAAGTCCCAGATAGCCTCTCTGCGGCCAAGGTCACCCACGATTCAATGTTCTTGACGGCCAGGTTTCGGGCCGTGGTGTGGAAAGGCCGTGACACCAGGGAGCGAGAGGCAGCAGCTCCCGAGCGGGCGACGGAGGAAAATAGGCGCGAGTACGAAGCCATGGTGCGTAGTTTCTTGGATGGTGGTGCAGAAATGAACCAAAGGCGAGCTGTTCTGACGCTGGTTTTGCTCAGTTGCGAAGCTTGGCTACTACCTGCTCAGTAAAAGAGTGGCTTGATTTGTCACCACTGTGGGCCAATCAGCTTTCGTCATTTTCACCAAATGTGAACATGAAGGCCACATCTGGAGCATCACAGAATTTTAACAAGATGCTAACATGTAGTACAATTACGACTTGGTTTCCCATCAATACCGACATATTAGAATTCCATCTAAATATTGGTTGACTTTGCGCTTGATTCATATCACTTGCCATGACGTCATCGCCCAATGCCCCTCTAGCCTGGGAGCTGCTCAGACGTGAAGGTGTATGGTCAGTTGAGTGCAGGCAAAATTCGCAAACCCATAAATCAATTCGAGGATTAGTACTTGTACAATATTAAATCATCTTTATTGTACATGTCTTTGAATAAGCGTTGAAGTCGCAAGCATTCGCTTACACTATTTATCATGTTATAGCCACCTCTAACAATTGCATGGGGTTCAAGATACTTACAAAATACTTACAGCTAAGCTGGGGAATTCTGCTAGCAGCGACTATATAAAACCTCATATAGTTTCTATACAAGATACCATTTATATCAGCTATAACTTCGAATAATCTAGAGAAGCATGCTCAACTGCATTATACAGGTGGCGTCTATAGGGTATGGAAGCGAGTTGGACGATATTGTCGGATGGTGAAGGCAGTTAACATCTTCGACTTGACCTGGAATACTGTGTTAATTTGCGTGGATTTATAAGTGGCTTTGGTATTTGCCGTAGCATAGGCCTAAAAATAAGGTCCACTCGATCCTGGCGATCGATTGATGGAACAGCTATGCGAATGTGCGGGGATTGAATGCCCATTCCTCCGGCGCTACACCAATCCCCTGTTGACCGCTAAATAGTACACACTATATTTTTTACTACTTGAACGATATTTACGGTTGGACGAGAACCCAAGGCGCTTATTCTTAGATGCCTGGTATCTTGCACCGGCAGATGATGCCGAGCTGCTCGGACTAGATGACACCCAATCTGGAAAATGACCTGCCAATCTTGCAAGGCAGCGCTACGAATGATACGGTTATAACCAGGCATTGATATGTGAACAAAGCTGAGACAATAAGTGGAGGAAGGAAAGATTGCGCCATACAAATTGAACTGTGAGATTTATTCCATAGAGATATTTGAGCCCGATTTCGGGCGTTCATCCCCGCGTGGGGATATCGGCCACAGTCGGTTCACCACGTTCAGTTAGACTCCGGCTACTACTTCCGTGCTGGCAAGTGGAGACCCCAGTCCGGAGGCGGAGGTGTTATGATAACCACCATCACCGCCATTGGGTGTATATTTAGTTAGACCTGCTCTTCACTGACAAATAAACATTTCCAATCGGAAGCTAAGCGACATAGTTTCAAAGATCATTTTTTTTCTTATTGTCTATAGACATAGTTCAATCGCAATGTCCAACACTATTGTCGTGGTCGGGTAAGAATTAATCCCCCAGCATCGCTCTGATCACCGCTAATTGTTTCCCAACAGCGCTGGCGTCTCTGGGTTGACGTCGGCTTTGCTGTTGTCCAAGAACAAGGCTAATGTAATTACCGTAGTAGCCAAGCATATGCCTGGTGATTATGATGTGGAATATGCGTCGCCATTCGCCGGTGCTAACATTGTGCCGTAAGTGATAATGGAGGATATGAAATGGCAAACCGCTAACAGTGTCGGTAGCATGGCCACGGAGGCCAACAAACGATGGGAGTCTCGAACTTGGTTGGAATTGAAGAGACTCACTGAGGAGGTCCCAGAAGCAGGCATCCATTTCCAAAGTGCGTCAGCCCCCAGGAATTCATGATTATTGCTCACCGTGCATTCTAGAGTGTCACATTCAGAGACGCAATGTGGATGTGGAGCAATCCGGAGGCTCCAACTTCCCTGATGCGGCCTTCAGCCCATCGCCGTGGTACAAGGAGATCTTTGACGACTTCCGCGAGCAACACAGCAGTGAGGTGACGCGCGGATACGATTCGGGCTGCGAGTACACGGGTGTGTGCATCAACACGGCAATTTATCTGCCTTGGTTGGTCGGTCAGTGCCTCAAGAACGGCGTCGTCGTCAAGCGTGCCATCCTGTCCGACATTAGCGAGGCCAAGAGCCTCAGTCACACGGGCAAGCCAGCCAATATTATTATCAACGCGACAGGATTAGGTTCCCTCAAGCTCGGCGGCGTCAATGACACGACTATGGCGCCGGCACGAGGGCAGGTTGTCGTGGTCCGCAACGAGAGCACCCCCATGCTCATCTGCTCCGGCACCTCCGACGGCCGCGGCGAGGAAATGTACCTGATGCAAAGAGCAGCTGGAGGTGGCACGATCCTGGGCGGGACTTACCAGATAAACAGCTGGGAATCTCAGCCGGATCCTAACATTGCTACCCGTATCATGCAGCGTATTGTTACAGCCCGACCCGAGATTGCCAACGGTAAGGGCGTCGCCGGGCTTAGCGTCATCCGCCACGCCGTCGGCCTACGACCTTGGCGAAAGGACGGCGTTAGGCTAGAAGAGGAGCGCTTAGACAATGACACTTGGATTGTGCATAACTATGGTCATTCGGGCTGGGGATACCAAGGGTCATACGGTTGTGCGGAGCGGGTGGTGGAGCTCGTTGAAAAGGTCGCTGCGGGAACCAAGTCAAAGCTATGATTTACTTATTGCAGCTACTTGTCAATCATGAAATAGCGTTGTTAATAGCCGTTTGACTATCACGATTATACTGAAATAGCGAATTCTATTTCAGGTCTAATCTTTTCCAATACGTTGGAGGTACAGGGAACGAACTCTGTTTTTGGGCACAGTTCTGAAGTTCGAAATTTGAACGCATTTTCGTAAAGTGCATCACTTATGGTTCGTTTTAGGCTTATCTAATAAACTGTAGAGCTAATTATTCTGGACTTGATGGTTTGTCTTTACCCACTTCTAGAGTCTGGCCCTTGCTCCATATCATGTCGCCGGACACTTTTCGGACTTGGGTTTATTTTCGGACAGATATATAGAGAAAGAAGACTTGAAACAGGTATCATGGTACTCAGATAGCCCCCGAGGCTGGGGCAAATATTGAATGGCTTCCAAGAAAAAAAACAAACCTGCAGTCAACACAACATTTGGAAGGACAGTCTTCTATTTCTAGATCGATTGTTGAGTATGCATATACTCATCCGGAGTAATCAGCTCGGAATCTCCATGACTTTTTTTCTGAGCATACTGGCTTTTATAGCCCCATATAGATCTAACGTATGGAAAACTGAGTTTGAACTGCTCTCTAAGAAGGCCTGCCGGTGATGATACTGAATCGACCGAGTGAATTTCTCCCGACCTAGCTGCAAGAAAAATCAGGAAAGTGAATAAATAAATTAGCCTAATCTTTATTATTCAATTTGAAGTATAAATAACCTTTTGTCTTATTTTATTTAACTTATACTTTAGGCTCTTGAATCATTAGGGATCTATCTAGGTGCAAAACTTTAGCAAGTTTATCCAAGACATTTTAGGTGAAGAAGACACTGACAAGGACGCTGTTGGCGAAGACGGTGCTGGCAAAAATCACGAAGGTGGAGAAGTGGGCGCTGTGAAAGACATCCAAGATTGATTCTAGTCATGGAGTAATTGTGTGATAGTAATAAGAAATTAGAGATGGTTGTAGTTATGAACTTGAGCTTGGATTTCTAGGGGGAGTTTTAGCATAATGATGGGTAGATTGTGGGAGCGCGGTCTGGGTTTACATATTATTCTCTCCTCTAAGATACTTCACAGGTAAAGATGATTACAATTCGGGGTTAAACGAATCCATTATTTCCCTTGTATGACGAACTATTTGGTAATCTTTGGGCTTTCTTGTGAATCTGAAGTGGTAAAGTTAACAGCCAAGTCTCCTTTAAGCTTACATGCAAAGTTTTCCTGACTCTCCTCTAGAAGGACTTTCGTTCTCTGTAACATTGTGAAATAACCAGGGTTTGCAGCTATAAAAAATCTAGAAAGACTGACTTTTGAAATAATGCTAGGCATCTTGCTGAGCATTTAGTGTCTGTACTCTTAATGATAGAGTGTTTGCGTAGGGGTGTATGTGCAAGGAGGTGCCTTTCTATTTCCTGATTTCTTTCTAAAATCTTAACAAAATTACCTTTCATTTTGTTTATTCTTTTTCTTATTTATCGGGGAGTCGTAATTTTTTACAATCATCGCTATGCAAGCACCTATCGACTTGTCTCTTCCATTTTGGGTCTGAACGAGCAGACCGAATGGCCTGATGTTCTCCCACCCCCCCAAACCTTCTCGCTTGCCACTTTTCTCTCTGCTTCCATCAAATATAACTCTTCATGATCCTCAATTGTGTGGGTCATATTTTATTATTGGGGGTAATATTGAGTAGTTGGTTGAAAGGTCGCTAAGTCTAAGGGATGATTCATTTACTACGGTCTATCGTTAAATCATGAAATGACATTGTTTCTCTCCATTTCCACAATTTTAAACCTGGCCGTATTGTGTATTCTCACTTTCCGATCACTCCCCTTCTCACCTTGGTTCGTAGATGAGAAATAAGCTAGCGACTGAACATATGGCACACCCTCGCAGAATGAGAACCAAGAAAATAATAACAGAAGAATGAATACAATATAATATCACATTAATTATTTATGGTTATTCTTTATTTTATTATAGCCTTTCTGAGTGTCGCATTGAGGGAAGCTTGCCTATCGTGCCATTGACCTGTGAGCGACGTTGAAAGCGGTCGGGGTTATGCAACTTGCGGGGCTGCAAGGAAGCTTCCCCTAGCTCCACGTCTCCGGTACTTGGCCACGCGAGGCTTCGCACCATCAACCAGTGGGCGCAACACAATGCCACAATCCGCGATGCCCATCCACACTCAGGCGATTCGCTTCGTCTCTGACGTCGCCAATGGCCGGCACGCGCTGTCCGTCCTGATCCCTACGGCCTTGTGGCTGGTGGACGCAGTGCTCTGCGGCCTAGTTATTTGGAAGATTCCCTGTAAGCCCATTCTGGCCAGTCCTCGAGCCCCCAGCCTAGGCAGCACAACTAATCTATGATGTGCATAGATACCGAAATCGACTGGGTCGCGTACATGGAGCAGGTCGCGCAGTTTGTCTCGGGCGAACGAGACTACACCAAGATGGAGGGCGGTACCGGACCCCTTGTCTACCCGGCCGCGCATCTTTACACTTATACGGGATTGTACTACATTACGGACGAGGGCAAGAATATCCTCCTGGCACAACAGCTCTTTGCTGTCTTATACATGGCAACGTTGGCACTTGTCATGCTATGCTATTGGAAAGCCAAGGTAGGCCCTCAGATCCAGCGACGCAAAGACAAGACTGACAGTGGTTTTGGTTCATTAGGTCCCGCCGTACATTTTCCCTCTCCTCGTCCTCTCGAAGCGACTACACAGCATCTTCGTTCTGCGGTGTTTCAATGATTGCTTTGCCATCTTCTTTTTCTGGCTGGCCATATACTTTTTCCAGAGAAGGTACTGGACTTTTGGAAGTTTTGTATACACCTGGGGTTTAGGGATCAAGATGTCGCTGCTATTGGTACTTCCCGCAGTGGGTGTCATTCTCTTCCTGGGTCGAGGCTTTAGTGGTGCTCTTCGGCTGGCTTGGCTCATGGCACAAGTCCAATTTGCCATAGCGATTCCATTCCTGTCCAATAATCCCCGCGGCTACCTAGGGCGGGCATTCGAATTGTCTCGCCAGTTCAAATTCGAATGGACTGTCAACTGGCGCATGTTAGGCGAGGAATTGTTTCTCAGCAAGTCCTTTGCTCTTCTTCTGCTCGCCTTCCACGCTACAGTGCTCCTCATCTTCATTGTCGCTAGATGGCTCCAGCCCGCCAATCGACCGCTGTCTGCCATGATCCCCTCATTCTTGCAATTCAAATCACCCTTCACACAATCAGAAGAAATGCGGATTTCGCATTACGTCGACCCTCAGTACGTCATGACCACAATGCTGTCTGCAAATGTCGTCGGTTTGTTGTTTGCGCGTTCGCTCCACTATCAATTTTATGCATATCTCGCGTGGGCGACACCATATCTCCTCTGGCGGGCTACACGCAACCCGCTTGTCGTGTTTCCTCTGTGGGTTGCCCAGGAATGGGCCTGGAATGTTTTCCCAAGCACCGACAGCAGCTCATCTGTTGTCGTGAATGTTATGCTCATCACGGTCGTCTTGGCGTATTTGGGGACGGATGAATCGAGTGGGCCTCAGCCACAGGCCAAGGGTGTGAAGGCTAAAACCAAATAAAGAAAGGGTAGACGCAATACAAATTTATTCCTCATCTTCAGAGTCTGTGGGAGGCATCTTGCCAACGTTTGAATCATCTTCCGAGTCGCTGAGATTGTATGCGTTCTTGGAGAATTCTTTGGGCCTGGAAGAGCGAGCGTTAACCGTTGCTGGTCCCGTCATGTTTGATATGCGGTGCCAAATATTCTCACCAGTAGGACTGCTTGCGCCAGAGCTTCTCGTCGCGCACAATATTCACAATTTCCCCCATGGCCCGAGTGTCGTTCTTGACGTCTGCGTATATGTCGGCCAAGACAAAGCCACCTCGCTTAATCCAAATGGTGTTGCGGAATCGCTGCGCGAGTTCTAAGACAATGGGCTTTGTACTGGGAAGCTCGCATGCGAACAGATTGTTGCCCTCGGGTTTGATGACGCGAACAACAGACTGGTTAGGCTCGAGAGCATCTGGCGGAGTGATGGACTCCTCGGCCGCAGCAAGAACATTACGCTTAGGTCTACCCATGTTGATGTTGCCAGCTGCAGTCACTCCGCGTTCAGGCTCTGCTGTCGCGATTGCTAATTTTTTTTTTGTTGGTGTCGTCGTGGGGTTGTAAAACATGGAGGGGTAGCCACCGATAGATGCAATGGAGTGGTTAGCGAAATGCAGCCAATCACGCCGCAGAGATAATTAGAGGCTACCCGGATTATCGCTAATGCCATAAATAGATGGCGTTGTGGGTTTGGCGCGGAATTGCTGTATCTGGACCCCCCGACTGGCCTATCAGCTCAGTGCCTCACCGTCGCAGCAGCAATTAGTCAAGAGATTTGGCCGAGAGCTCAACGCCACTCGGGATAATGTTTGTTATCTGGGTTCTAGAGTCTCGGCTACTACCCTAGCCAAGCGGCTCAGCTTGAAACGCCATGCCATGGCTTTGGTAAACGGGAGGCTAGCCTAGGCTCCGGACCCTCCTACCGTGGGAACCCCGTTCCGCCTTGTCAGCTCAAAGGCCCGAATCGACAACCAACCTCGCTCGCCATGGCTACATGCTACGCATTCTAACCAGTGGCGGCTCGCCGTCTGGTCACGCCGGGCCGACAAGTTTTCTCGGTGTATCCTGGCTTGTTCGGCAGGCTTGTCCAGACTGGGGCTGGTATGGAATATGGACGGGCGCTGTTCACTTACAAGAAACGACTGATGGCGGAAGCCAGACGCGACCGGATAAATTGGCTACAGTGATAGCTGGCCCCAGGCCCGTATTTGGCTGCATCTCGACCCAGTTTTTACCGCCTGGTCCGTTGCTTAACTACGAGCTGGAGAGCTATCGTCGTGGCTCATATGATATTTGGCTGCTACCACATAACACCATCCCGTTGCGGGGTCTCGACTGAGTATGGCTATTCGTAAGCGCAAACGCTGGCCGTGGTAGTTGTCCCTGGGTGCTTCAGGTGTTCTAAGGACCCCTGGCCGCTTGTCCTCTTTAACCAGCTCCTTGGCTGTCGCCGTGAAACGTCTCTTTTTCTTGCCACATCCGTTGACAAATCGTCATCATGGAGTCTGTAATGCTTCAAAGTTTTGTTCAAGTACAGCCCTCCAAGCCCGAGTCGCCTTCAGAGGAGCTCTACCGTCCTCTGACGGCCCCGGCCCGGGCGGTACCCAGGACGTACCCCGGGGCTCCTCAACCGGAGTCCATTGACTACCATCGCATGTCCAGTTATCCGACTGCTAGATCAGGGGCCACAACTCCCGTTGGTGAGGCTGACCTGGAGATGAGTCGGGCACCCAGTCCAGTTACATCTGCGGAAGTGATGCCTACTGTTTGGGAACCCTATATGAATCGTTTTCGGCTCTTGTCTGCCTGTCTTGCGAGTGTGGGGATGGCCCTTAGCGACAGTGCAGCGGGTGCCTTGATCCCGTACATGGAAAAGTATGTCAAGCTTGTGGATACAGCTCGTTGGGCCTTTCTAACCGACTTTCAGATACTACGATATTGGCTATGGAGTTGTGTCTCTCATCTTCGTTGGCCAGGCTCTCGGCTTTGCAATCTCCGCCATTGCCCTCGATCCTTTACGCGCGAAACTCGGCCGAGCCAAGGTTCTTGGATTGGCGCAAGGCATGATGGCATTGGCTTTCATTGCTCATGCTACCGGCGCGCCATTCCCCATCGTTGTATGCGCCTTCTTCTTTGTTGGCTTCAGCAGCGGCGTCAACGTTGCCATCTCCAACCATTTCTGTGGCGGTTTGCAAAACGGGACGTTCATGCTTGGACTGCTGCATGGCATGTTCGGACTTGGTGGTACGGCTGGCCCTCTTATAGCCACTAGTATTGTTGTGAGTGCAGGGGCGTCCTGGACACGATACTATATAATCACCTTGGGCATTGGCGTCTGCACTCTCGTTCTTGGCATGTGGTCTTTCTGGAAGTATGAGAAAGATTTGTCCCCTATTGCCCGGGCTAGGGAGAGTGCACCTGGCCAGTCGGTTCTGCATTCCATGGCTGGGGTCATCCAGTTGCGTGTCGTCCTGCTCGGTGCCATCTTCATCTTCTGCTATCAAGGTGCCGAGGTTTCAATTTCGGGCTGGGTCATCTCGTTCCTAATCACTACCCGTGATGGCGACCCGGCACGCGTCGGCTACGTTACTGCTGGTTTCTGGGCAGGCATCACACTGGGTCGACTCCTGCTTTCCGGCCCGGCGCAACGCATCGGCGAGAAGAAGTTTGTATACGCTCTAACAACTGGTGCTCTCATCTTTCAAGTCTTGGTGTGGTGGGTGCCAAATATTGTTGGCGAAGCTGTCGCCTTGGCAATCGTGGGTTTGCTGCTTGGGCCGATTTATCCCTGCGCAGCGGCCGTCTTTATGCGCGGCATGACACGGGAAGAGGCACTGAGCGGCGTGGCCACCATCAGTGCATGTGGCAGCATGGGCGGTGCAGTTGCGCCATTTGTCACTGGATTGCTTGCACAGGCCATAGGCACGTGGGTATTGCATCCTATTGTTATTTTCTTGTTCATTGCCATGCTTGGATGCTGGTATTGTATCCCAGCCGAGAACAAGAGGACAGAGTGAGACACAAACGAAAAGTCGACACTGAAAACCAGAAACCATATGCTTGATATGCAGTATTGAAATGAATCAAGGAGTCAACGGAAGGCCGAAATGAGTTAACAGAAAATGACAAGATTAACACAAGATACCAAGACAAAGGCAAAAGGGAAGGCAAATATTGATGGAGTTCTAAGGGTCTAAGTTCTTAAAGCTATCGTTTTTGTTTCTATGATAACGAATTTTCTAAAATAAAATAAAAATTCTAAGTGAATCTAAAGTCAAAGACTGTCTGTTCTTGTCTATCATCCAATCCAATAACAGTCGTTTGGTGACTGCAAATAATAGACACTGCCCCTTTTACTTCTATATTCCTAATAATTAGACTCAAACTTTCTAAGCATGATTTTGTTCAAGTTGAAACTCGTTAGATGCGGCCGCGGGCAGCATCTTTAACAGAGAGAGTTCCGGCAGCGATGTCCTTGCAAGTCTGCAGGATGCTGGACCAGTCCCGAAATGTGACGAAAGGGACCTTTTCGTTTTCGCACCATGTGACAAGATCTTTGGGCTACGTTAGTAATGACGCTCTTTTCCCAGTGTTATATACACAGGTTTGGGGTCATGGACTCACCCTTGTCGGCCTTTGCAAAGAGCAGGTCTGTCTCTTTGGCAGCAGAGAGATCGGAAACACCGTCGCCAGCGTAGAACATGGTAGGTCGGTTGGGGAGAGAAGAGTACTTGCGGATCTCGATGGACTTGTCGTGGCCGTGGATGCTATGACGCAATTAGCTCTATGTTCGAGTCATGAGCCATGAGCCATTATGGCTTGACTCACCTGTCGTCGTGGAAGGTAATCGTCCAGCCTCCCTTTTCGTTGATGCTCTTGCCCTCCCGGGGAGCCACGTTGTTGCTGACAATCTGAATGTCCCAGCCAGGTCCGAGAAGGGTGTCGAGCAAGGCGCGAATGACAGGCTCCATGCCGCCGCTTAGAATGACAATGGGGACGTTGTTCTCTTGGGCCCAATCGTAAAACTCCTTGAAGCCGGGGTCGAGCTTGATGTTCTTGAGGAGGATGTCGATGCACTCGTTGAAGGGGGTGTTGATGGAGTCGAGCATCTCAACAAAGGAGTCACCGAAACCCATGCGACCGTAAAGGACCTCCTGGTTCAGCTTCTTGCGGCGCTCGGGGCCGAAGCCCAGGTTGTCGATCATGAAATCATTGGAATCGGCGGTGGTAACGGTGCCGTCGAAGTCAGTGAAGAAGATGAAGCTCGGGTTGGTCTTGAGCGCGGGGGTGTCTGCGTTGAGGGAACCCATGATGACTGTTGCTTGACCCTGGACTTTTACTCTGCCAAAGATACTCTAACTCTTCTATAATGAGAATGGATGTCTATGTCTGTTATTACACACTGAAGGAAAGGAAGGATTTGGTCGGATCTTACAAGGCTTGGAGAAAACGGCTACCAGCGGACGAAAAAAAAGTTGAGGATGGAATATTCACAACAAGGTGGGGGAGGGGTAATTCTTGAGCGGTGATGAACATGCGACCGGACTACGCAGAAACAGACACACCGAGCAGACAAGCAGTTGGGATCGTCAATTGATAAGCACCAGTGTTTATTGAACCAAGCAGCCGCATTAGCAGAAAAGAACGCATAATACACCATCGATCGGGCCTTGGCCTGGCTTCCCTTAGGTCCCCTTCAGCGCCCATTCCGTCATTGGAGTGCCAAGTTGGGAGGTTTGGATTGGACCGCCCATGGTGGTGGAGCGAGAACCCCTCCACACCACGCCAATAGATGCCGCACAGCGCGCCAACGCCCCGCCGCAGCTCACTGCCGCAACCCCTGTAGCTGTCCTGGAACCCGCCCCAACGTCAAGGCGGTGACCGAAACTGCCAGGCCCCAACGGCAGAAAATGCGCCAGTTCCCGACAACGGCCGCAAACGGGCTCGGACCACGAGTCGCAATTATCGTCATTCTTGAAGTCAACTAAGCGCCAAAAGCCGACGGCAACACAACGCCAGCGCCCGCCATTCGGTTTCAGCAATGCAGCCGATTGCTCGCCCGGTGGCCCGGCTTGTCCTGGGTCACGCCAGGCTGGGACTTGACCGGGCTGCGTGGCACGGCAAGGCCTTGGGACGTGGCCCGGCCCTCGCCATGAGTTCATCCATTTGTGCGCGATGCAGCATGCAGGCCATTGGGGGCCGTGTGCGGTTATATTCGACGCAAATACCACCCAAGGACCCAGGTGCAGCATCTGCATCGTCGCCGGGGAGCCAAACAGACCGCAGGACCGAAGCCGAGCCGATCGATCAGTTCTATGCCAAAATCACCAAAGCCGAAGATGTAAAGACCGATGAGATAAAATCAGATAGCGCAAAAACCGACGAGCCAAAAGTGGACAGTCTCAAGGCCCAAAGCATCCGCCATGACAAGGACAACAATCACGAGCTGCCTTCGTGGGCCGAGGATCGCCGAACTCTGTTGACGCAAAAGTTCAGCGGCATAATGGACAAGTTTCAGACCCGTGCTCTCCACGCCTCGCAGGCTCTGAACGACATCACTGGATACACCGGGATTGAGAAGATCAAGAAGCAAAACGCCCTGCTGGAGGATGCGTTGGCTGAGGCCCATGAGCGCGTCCGAACCTGCCGCCAGGCATACAAGACATCCAACACCAAACGAGCCGTCACGCAGCGAGAAGTCACCACCCTGTTGGCCCGCAAGGACTCCTGGTCGCCCCTCGATCTCGAAAGATTCACCGAGCTGTATCGAACGGACCACGTGCTTGAGAGCGAGGTTGCTGCCTCGCAAGAGGCCCTCACGGAGGCCGAGGCCGAGGAGCAAAATCTAAACCAGCGACTCAACGCGGGCATTCTGAGGCGGTACCATGAAGAGCAAATCTGGAGTGATCGCATCCGCAGGGCAAGTACTTGGGGCACGTGGGGCCTGATGGGCATGAACTTTGTGCTCTTTGTCATTCTGCAATTTGTTGCAGAACCTTGGAAGCGAAGAAAGCTTGTCAAGGGCGTCGTTGCAGAGGAGAAGACGATCCTGGAGGAAGTCCGAAGCCAGCTCGAAGCTCTCAGACTAGCTGTCGAGAAGCGGGACACGGTCGTTGTGGCTGAAGAACCCATTGCGGATGCTGTCAACGCGAGAGTAGAAGCCGTAGCGCAAGCGGTTGAAGGTCCTGCGCAGCCCCAAATCACTTCTGCGCCTGTCCATATTGATACTGTGGTGGAGGCTCCTGTCGAAGAGTCTATTGCTTCAGAAGTGTCATGGCAAAAGACGTTGAAAGACGCGGGCATCGACCTTCATAAATGGCGAGCCATGGCCGAGGACCTGGCCAGCGACCGACGCATAGACTTGCGCATGAGGGACGCCTCACTTTTAGCACTCCAGGGTGCCCTTGCTGGAGCAGCATTGACAGGAAGCATTGCGTTGCTTGTGGTGCGAAGATCTTGAAGCCCCAAATATTCAGATATAGAGCACTCGCCCCACATTGTATAACTGTACCATTTACCATCACCTGTACATTAATAGCTTACAGCTTTCTCATATTAAGACATCGCTAAGCTACGTGTCAGTTCTTAGAGGTTTAATTTTTAGCAATAGATGGCTGTTGCTTGTTCAATATAAATGGCTAAGCAAATAGCATCAAACCCCACCTCACGAACCTGTGAATGTCACCGAGCCTCACCCCACCAGTCCGACGACTTGTCAGTAATAGCCACCAATCGGGATATTGCAGTATGCATGACCACTGAGACCACCGATTATCAGCTGGTAGGGCTGAAGGCTAGATTGGGGCGGCGATAGGATTGTGATGGGAGTTTTGGGGAACGGTATCAACGGCTTTTTTCGGCCCTGTGGATGCGGTGTTTGAGGGAGCATGAGGGCATGACGGAGCTCCTCACATGGGTAGCATAGTGTAAGGCGACAAAGTCAAGGCGTTGAACGTCATGCTTGATCAGCGCCAGTGTTGAAACCGAGGTCAGATGGTTACGGGAATGGGTGATCCTACGGTCCGGTGGAGGAGCGGTCTGACCCGGCTCGTCGCTGGTGGTGGTGTTGATGGACTCCTAATTGAGCAAGGGGCGCAAGGTCGAGAGTGGTGGCGTAGTCATCGGGTTATCAGTAGTCTAATGAGCAGCGCCTCGTATCTAAACTAAGGAGGGCCCTTCTTCACGTGCCAAAGAGGAAGAAAAAAAAACCGTTGACTACGAAAAGAAAAAATTGCTTTGTCTCTGCTTGTGGACGGGAGGGTTTGTGCAGCCTTGAACGTTTGTGCTGGTATGACGATGCGGAATGCTGGGAGGGGGCGAGCAGTCTGTGAATGTGGCGGTGGAGCCGGGGGGAATCTGCGGAGCAGGGAGCAAAATGTGGATTTAGATGGGGGTTTTATTGTGAATACGACGATTTTTGTCATCTTCTTTGGCGGTGACAAGGCTTTCAGGGTTCGTTGTCGAGTCCTGTTGCGTGGAGGTGGACCACTGGTAGGGGAGTCGTGCATATCACGCTCGTTTCAAGCAGAGTGGAGGGAGGCAAAGACGAAGTGAAAGTCCTACGTCCTAGGACTAGACGTGCAAGGTTCGGCCTAACACGGAGGTGCCTGGATTATAAGAGATCGACACACTGTATTCAGGCCTTTTGGGTGGGCATGGCCACACTGGCAGAGCTGGGGTGTGGAATCATGGTATTTCTGACCATGTTGATATGGCTCCCTCCTTCGTTTGGCTGATCCATTTTGCAGTTAATTTAGTTGTTGTATCATGAGTGTTTTAGGACAATGTGCGACATGCGTAGGCTATCCTAGGCCATCAATCGCCACCATCTGTGCGTCTTGTCATGTAAACGCCTCCAATCTGGAAGCTTCCTTGTCGAACTCATGCTTTGCCCTGGCATTGGCCTCGGCATATACGTGGGCGCTTCCAAATTGATTGGGGGTCGTAGGCTGTGCTTTATTTGTAAAGGTGAAGTGCTGAGGATGCATCGCGCTGGATGCATGTTTAGGCTCTGGTGACATCTGGCCGTCTCAGCTCCATTCAGCTCCGCTCAGTTGCGACGGTCGTGACCTCCCCATGACACTAGGTCGGTCGGATGGGAATATCCGAGAGGGTCTTTGTACATAACTGCAGTCGGGCATGTACCCGAGGCACAAGGGGAAATGAGAAGTTGCATATCATGTATCCTTGAGAATAGAGATGGCATATCATTGGGCTACCAGTTTGGGATGCCAAGTACTTGCGAGCTACGAACATAGGTGGTTGATGGGGCGGATGATTATTCTGTGAGTGCCCAACTCCCTGGAGCACGCACCATCTGCACGTGGAGAGCAGGTACCGACAGGACAGTACACCAACATCTGGAAGTACCTGGCAGCCCCCAGGTGCTGCGCCGGCCAGCTGCGTGAAGCTTTTCTGGGGCTCGAAATTGCCTAGGACTTGGCTCTCGGAGACGAGTGCCAGAGTGGCAACAAGAGAGGCAGGCGAATTCCCAACAGCGTCCTGGGGGCATTGCGACGGCTTCCAAATCTCGAGGCCTTGCGGTTGCGTATCTTGGAGGGAAGTACTTGCAGCCTGGGAATAAGGAGGGGAAATCAAAGACATCTGGTCCATGCTTTTTGTATTTTTTGTGTGCATTGGGCTGGGGCATTGGGCTCTCTGGGGGGCGGGACGTGAAGGCAAGGCCGGCTTACACTGCCTTGGAGGGCGACAACCGCTAACACCACCCACTAATTGGTGACGACAGAGCTTAGCTTAGCTTTTTGCTGCCACCACCTACACCGGATGCACAACAGAAAAAAACCCCGCCACAGGGCCCAAAAGCCTCCCGCCATCTACCCCCCCTCCAGGCTCAGGCTCCCCTTCCAGGCTTCTCTGTCCCCCCAAACAGGCCCCAAACAGTGACCGAAAGAGGGACCCAACCTCCATTTCATCCATCCCATCCCATCCAACACTGACGACATCTTTCTCCCACCACACCACCTCTGGTCCCTCTCCTCCCTCCTGCCAGACGCCAGCTGCCGGCTTCGCCACCTCATCGGCCATCTCGTCTCCGGCAACTCGTCCTCCCGCAACCTGCACTTGCTTTTTGCCCGCTTGTGCCCCTCGTTGCGCATCTCTCGACAAGGCTTCACGGCCCCCCCTCCCCCCCTCTCTTTCTCCTCCTCCTGACCCGACACCCAACCGCCCTAAACAAAGGCGCCCCGTCGTGTCGTTTGCCCTCGTTGACCCCGGCCCGAGCTGTCGGCTACATCCTCTCTCCTCTCCTCCTCTCTTCGTCCTGCGCGAACGAATCGCGCCAACCCCGCCGCCATGAACGATGAGGAGGCAATCCAGAACATCTACAAGAAGATCGAGCGGGAGAAGGCCCTCATCAATGCCGCCAATGCTATGAGGGCCCAGACCAACAACGAGGCTGTCCGCTCCCGCCTCGACTCTCAGATGCGCGAGGGTCGCCGCAACCTCCAGTTCTTCGAGGAGAAGCTGCGCGACATCCAGATGCGCCGCGTTAGCCAGGGTGTTGACGGCATGTCCCTGGGTGGCTCTGGCGATGGTCCAGATGGCCCTTCCCCCCCACCAAAAGACTCTTCAGGAGATCGAGGCTCCTACGGCTCTGGACAGCTTGGCGATCTGCAACCTCCCCGTCATCCTTATGCTTCTCCCGGCCCTAACACCGCTCTCTCCAAGCCCCGACCCAACTTTACCAAGCTAGGTTTGTCACCAGATACAACTTCCAAACTCGGGAGTAACAAGCCATGTCTCAGGACAAGAGCTAACCGAGCATATTAGATTTGATCAAATATGATACGCCTCACCTTGGCCCCCGCATTCAGCTCATGCTCTCTCAGATCAAGTTCAAGCTCAATGTCGAGGAACAGTACCTCAAGGGTATTGAAAAAATGGTCCAACTCTACGGCATGGAAGGTGATCGAAAGAGCAAAGCCGACGCCGCTGCTCGTAAAGTTGAGAGCAAGCAGAAGATCGTTCTCTTGAAGCAGGCATTGAAGAGATACGAAGAACTGCACATCGATGTAGACACTGCAGATGCCCAAGACGGTGAGCTGATCACGAGCCTCCCCCCGATGTCCATGGCAGGGCCATACTAACAAGCCATCAAGATGACTCTATCAACAGCCCTAACTTGAGAAAACCTCTGAGCGGACAGCTCTCTATTCGAGTTGTTGCTGTCAAGGATGTTGACCACGCCACAACTGGCAGGTTCGCTCGAGGCCCCGAGACATTTGTCGCCGTGAAAGTTGAGGATACCGTCATGGCACGCACGAGGGCGTCCCGCAACGATCGCTGGGAAGCAGAATATCACAACATCGAAGTCGACAAGGCGAACGAGATTGAACTGACAGTTTACGACAAGCCAGCCGAGCACCCCATGCCCATTGGACTGCTCTGGGTCAGCATATCCGACATTGTTGAGGAAATGCGTCGTAAAAGGATTGAAGCCGAGATGAACAGTTCCGGCTGGGTTTCTGCCGACAGAATGGGCGGCTCTGCTGGCGCAGGCGGTGCTCCAGGCCAGTTCCCCATGAGCCCGTCCTCTGGCTCTTTTGGTGCAACCCCAGCATCTCCCACCCAGCAAGGCCAGGGACAAGGAGCCTATGGAGTACCGGGCCCTACACCACAGGTCAACACGGGCCCTATTGATGGATGGTTCAACCTTGAGCCCACTGGCCAGATCCAGCTTCAAATGAGCTTTGTCAAGACTAACAAGGATCGACGCCCCGTCGATTTGGGTCTCGGCCGAAAAGGTGCCGTTCGTCAGCGCAAAGAAGAGGTTCACGAGATGTATGGCCACAAGTTTGTCCAGCACCAGTTTTACAACATTATGCGTTGCGCTCTCTGTGGAGATTTCCTCAAGTACTCGGCTGGAATGCAGTGTGAGGACTGCAAGTACACCTGCCATACCAAATGTTATTCTTCTGTTGTCACCAAGTGTATCAGTAAGAGTAACGCGGAAACGGACCCAGACGAGGAGAAGATCAACCACCGCATCCCCCACAGATTCCAGCCTTACTCCAACGTCACTGCCAATTGGTGCTGTCACTGTGGTTATATTCTGCCATTTGGCAAGAAGAATTGCAGGAAGTGCTCAGGTCAATACAATTCTCCCGCTCATTTTTGTTCATTTCTGCTAACAAATAACAGAATGTGGCCTCACTTCTCACGCCCAGTGTGTGCATTTGGTCCCTGACTTCTGTGGTATGTCTATGGCTGTGGCCAACCAGATCCTGGATGGCATCAGAACCCAAAAACAGAGACAAGCCAAGGTTTCGTCTTCTCTTAGCGACAAGACTCTTCGACCTGGCAAGATGAGCCCGACTGAAAGCGCCCATTCTGGAACCCCCTCATACTCGAGCACGAACCCCTCAGCCTATGGCCAACAGCCCATGTCTCCAGATGCTGCGGAGGCGGCCAAGGCCACTTACAACCAACCGGCACAGCAGAGACCTTACCCCGATCGCTCCTCGTCAAGCTCAACAGCTGCGGCGGCAGCCTCTGCGGCCATGTCTGGAATGCCTCAACCTCAGCGACAGCAGTCCGATTATTCCCAGTACAGTGGGGGTGGCGGATACGATAGACCTCAGGATGACCCATATGCGCAAGGCGGACAGTATGGCGCTCAGCAGCAGCAGCAGCAGCGAAAGTACAACCCTGCCGATTACGCCAATGTCAACCCAGGATATGCTCAACAGCCTCAAGCCCAGGCTCAGAGACCAGCACAACAACAGCAGCAGCAGCAGCCTCAACAGCCCCCACCACAACAGGCGCTTCCCCCGCTGCCACACCAGCAGCAGCCGGCGCAACAGCCTGCCTATCAGCAACAGCCGCAATCTCCTGTGTCCAAGACTCCTGTTCCAGAGAGCCAGCCCATGGCTCCTCACCAGGTCGCTGGACCCGGATCCCAGCGTAAGGCGCTACCGTTGGCCACTGACCCTGGAACTGGCCAGCGAATCGGCCTGGACCACTTCAACTTCTTGGCTGTTTTGGGTAAGGGTAACTTCGGAAAGGTCATGTTGGCTGAAACAAAGCGATCGAGGAAGTTGTATGCCATCAAGGTTTTGAAGAAGGAATTTATTATCGAGAACGACGAAGTCGAGAGCATCCGATCCGAGAAGCGAGTGTTCTTGATTGCCAACCGAGAACGCCACCCTTTCCTCACCAATCTGCACGCCTGTTTCCAAACCGAGACTCGCGTCTACTTCGTCATGGAGTATATTAGTGGTGGTGATCTGATGCTGCACATTCAGCGAGGCCAGTTTGGAACTAAGCGAGCTCAGTAAGTTGAAGCGCTTCCATTGAGCTATCAGTCGTGAGCTAACAAAGCACCAGGTTCTACGCCGCAGAAGTCTGCTTGGCTCTCAAATACTTCCACGAGAACGGCGTTGTCTACCGTGACTTGAAGCTTGACAACATCATGCTGACGCTAGATGGTCACATCAAGATTGCCGATTACGGTCTGTGTAAGGAGGATATGTGGTATGGATCAACCACCAGCACTTTCTGTGGTACCCCCGAATTTATGGCTCCCGAGGTAAGTGTCTTGCAGTAAATCCGTTGCTTTTTACATGAATTGTGGCTGACTGTTGTCAGATTCTGCTTGATAAGAAATACGGACGCGCTGTCGATTGGTGGGCTTTTGGTGTTTTGATCTACCAGATGCTTCTTCAACAATCTCCTTTCCGAGGTGAGGATGAAGACGAAATCTACGACGCTATTCTCGCCGATGAGCCTCTGTACCCTATTCACATGCCCCGCGACTCGGTGTCAATTCTACAGAAGCTCCTCACGCGTGAGCCTGATCAGCGATTGGGAAGCGGACCCACAGATGCTCAGGAGGTGATGAGCCAGCCCTTCTTCCGAAACATCAACTGGGACGACATCTATCACAAGAGAGTGCAACCTCCGTTCCTGCCTACTATTAAGAGCGCAACAGATACCAGCAACTTCGATTCAGAGTTCACCAGCGTCACCCCGGTGCTCACTCCTGTCCAGTCCGGTAAGTTCCCTTTTCGCTTCTCCAAGAGCAATAATCTTGTTGCTAATACGTTTACGCAGTCTTGTCACAAGCCATGCAGGAAGAATTCCGGGGCTTCTCTTATACTGCCGATTTTGACTAAGCGGATCGAACTTTGCATGAGATTGATGAAGCTTTATTTTATTTTATTTTATTTTTGCATTTCTATGAGACAATGAAGGCGCCGCGGTGGGGGATTTGTCTTGCCTATCGGATACCCAGGAGCGATGATGATGGTTAGACGGCCGGACACCGCGGTCTAGTCAATGTTGATGCAGCGAACCATGATGTGGGCGTGCCTCCGCGGAAACGCCGTTATGCCGTTCGCTTCCCTTGTTTGGTTGTATCAATTGTTTTTGTGGCTATTAAGCAGCGTTTTGAAGAAAATATGTATGGTGCCGGCCTTCTTGGTAGAGAACCAGTTTGGCGGAACGAGGTCTGGGGAGAGGATGTCTGCTTAATAGAAGTCAAGATAATAATTTTTGTTGGAAACAAGTTTTTGGTCTTGACACTTGTTTTGTGACGTCTCACGCTTGGATATACTATTCGGTGTGACGATGAAAGTGATGAGCGGGGCTCCTAACTTGGCACATCTGATAATAGAACACGGGCCCTCGTTTGGCTAGTATAATTCATTTCTCATTTTCCCTTTGTTTTTCTAGTTGCTTTCTAGTATTTAAGGTATGTTCTAATTACTCATTTCCCTGGCTTATTGGCTATACTCCTTCTGCAGCAACTTGGCGATTGTATTCAACCTGTCACCAATGTTAGTTTTCCCAGTTGCACTCGAAGGTTCGGGAGAAGACGAAGGAGAAAGAAACTTACTGAATGTTGCTAGTTCCCTCATAAATGGCGCCAATCTTGCTGTCACGGAAGTACTTCTCGGCCAGGCCCTCGCGCACGAAACCCATACCGCCCATCCACTCGACAGCCAGTCCACTCACGCGGCCAGCAACCTGGGAGGCATAGAGCTTGGCCATGGCAGCGTCCTTGACAAAGTCCTCGCCGGCTTCCTTCTTTCGGGCGGCGTTGAAGACGAGGGCGCGGGCAGCGGCGATCTCAGTGTAGGACTGAGCAATCTGGTGCTGCATACCCTGGAACTCACCGACGAGCTGGCCGAACTGGCGGCGGTCGTTCCACACGTAGCGCACGGCGTTCTCGAAGGCGCCCAGGGCCAGACCAGTCATCTGAGCGGCAATGCCGATGCGGCCCTCGTTGAGGATGGAGATGGCGTATTTGTAGCCCTGGCCACGCACACCGAGAAGGTTCTCCTTGGGGATCTTGACATCGTCAAAGTTGATGACACAGGTGCTGCTGGCGCGGATGCCAAGCTTCTTCTCCTTCTTGGCAATGGAGAAACCGGGGGTGTCCTTGTCGACGATAAAGGCCGAGATACCCTTGTAGCCCTTGCTGGGGTCGAGGTTGGCAAAGACGATGAAGATGTCCGACTCCATCGAGTTGGTGATCCACATCTTGCTGCCGTTAATGGTGAATCCGTCTTCCGTCTCGGTGGCCTTGGTGGCCATGGCGAAGGCATCGGAGCCGGAAACGGGCTCGGAGAGACAGAATGATCCAACGCTGCCGGTGGCGAGGCGGGGGAGGTACTTCTGCTTGAGGGGCTCGGAGCCGTGAGTGAGAATGGCAGTGTTGCAGAGTGTGTTGTGAACGTCGACGAGCACCGACACGCTGGGGTCGGCGCGGGCGAGCTCCTCGATGGCGATGATGGCGGAAGTGAAGTTCATGCCGGCGCCGCCGTACTCCTCGGGGATCTCAATGCCCATGAGACCCTGCTCAAAGAGCTGCTCGACAACGGTGGGGTCCATGGCCTCGGCCTCGTCCATGTCGCGAGCCTTGGGGAGAATGACTTCGCTGGCAAACTTGCTGACGGCTTCGGCCATGGCGGCCTCGACCTCGCTGAGGTGGGAGATGGGCGTGGGGGGGATGTCGGTGATGTCGAGGCTGTCATTGCGGCGGGGGAGGGTGGTGGAGAGGGAGCGGACGGCCGTGTTTGAGCTATGCGATGGGTCAGCAATTGGCTGCGCACCTCAATTGAAGCCAAATGGGTTGCTGGTGAGACTAAAAAGCAAGGCCCAATGGGGAGAGCTGCTTACATGGTCGTTCTCGAGACTGCCCGCGGCAGAATTCTTGTGGTGGTGGTGGTGGTGGCGAGGCGCTGGGGAAGAGCGCGCCCCCCCCTCAGGGCAGGTCGCAGGGCCCGGGCAATGGACGACGACATGGCTGAAGCTGCAAAGCTTGTTGGATGTGGAGGGAGGAGGAGGAGGAAGTGAGAGGGACAGGCGACGAGCCGAAGAGGGTAAAAAGGGACAGAGAAGGGATGCAATGCAGGTGGTGATCACAAGCCAGAGAGACCGAATGCGGAAGTGCCACACGGCGTTTTATACGGGCGTCAGACCAGCGATACAAAAAGGGAGACACCACCACAACAGCCCCGGCACAGGAACAGCTGATCAACTAACTCTGGCATTGACGGCAAAGTGAGAAAGCCACGCACCCACCTCCAATGGCCGTCCGGTGTGCAGATAACCGGCAACAAGGTCTTCGATCTGAGTTCTCTCGGCCTAGTAACGGGTCGCAGCCGAGGATAACCTCCGCCCTAGCGACCTTCACCCGCGGTACCTAAAGCAGAATGCGGGGCGTGCCATGGACAAGCTCCAGGCCCCTTCTGGGGAGGGGAGTGGGGTGATCCGGGGATTAACCGAGTGACGTCAGGCCCACATTTATTTTCTTGCATGTGAAGTGCCGTGCAGACAAACCAAAAAATTAAAAATTGCGGAGGACGGCGAAACGTTGCCTCCGAAGGGAAACGCACTTTCGTATCACGTGACCCAATTGGACAGCGCGGGCATCGAGATTTTGGCATCTCATGATGGGAGGAGCTTCAGTTGGAGCGAGAGAGCGACTTTGAGATCGGCCAGGCACCACCTCACCGCCGCACACAGCCGTCCAATCCGACCCGTCCGACCTCTCCGGAACCAGATTGCCCACCATGGTCGGCTCCATCCTCCGCCAATTCTTCTCCCCGGCGACTCGGCGCCCAATCGTCGCCGCCGCCGCCGCCGCAACAGCAACCTCGACGATGACGACGATGCCCCGAATCGCAGCCGCCGCCCTCCCCTCGTTCCGCACCTTCAGCACCACTCCCGCCCGCTCCGCAACCCTCAACCAGGTGCTGCGCGGCATCCGAAAGGGCAAGCGCGCGCGCCACGCCGTCTCGCCCGCCCTGGCCAACACCCACTGCCCGGCGCTCAAGGGCGTGTGCCTGCGAGTCGGTGTCGTGCGACCCAAGAAGCCCAACTCTGGCGAGCGAAAGACTGCCCGTGTCAAGCTCTCGTCCGGCGCCGTCGTCACCGCCTACATCCCCGGCGAGGGCCACAACATTCAGCAGCACAGCGTCGTCTTGGTGCGTGGCGGACGTGCCCAGGATTGTCCCGGTGTGCGATACCACCTTGTCCGAGGAGCTCTCGATCTTGTATGTCCCATTATTAATTTCCAGCTCATATACCCCCCCCCCCCCCCTTTAAGCATTGGCTGGTGTAATTGGACAGTATTTTTTAGCAGTTGCGTGCTAACATGGTCAAATTCAGGGCGGTGTTGCGACCAGAACAACTAGCAGGAGTAAATACGGCACCAAAAAGCCCAAGAAGGCTACCGTTGGTTAGAGGGACATTATAGAATAGAAGACGACTGATTTCGCGAAATAGTTAACATGTCAGGGGATGAATCAAGGGGAACGATCAACATGAGATACACTACAGGCCACAAGCCATGTACCTATACTGTACAACATTGAAGCATATTGGAACAACTCAAAACATCTGTGTCATAGATCCCGAAAAAAGAAAGAACCGGTTGATTCATATACATCTACATAATCAAAGTTGTTCAAAGTGTCTCAAACCTAGACGCCTTTTTGATTTCTGAAGTTGCCACCGCAAACAGCTTTGCCGTATCCCGCCTCCATGATCCCCATCAAAAGGTGGTCCAAAATAAAAGGGAAGTCATCTACCATGCATTACAACCAAGTTTATGTTAAAACATACATCAGAGCAGAAAACTCATTCACGAATAATCTAGGTCTGCTCCTCATAGCCTGCAGGCTTGTCAATGTTGTTGATGTCGTAGTATCGGGAGGTGCCTGCATATTGTTAGAAATTGGCCAATGGTACCAGGGATGCCATCAGATTGCTTACAAGAGTAGCCCTTCCAATCAAAGTTCTCCTTGGGATCGCAGTGGCAACGCAGATCCAGGCGCTTCTGCTCTCCAGTGGGGCAGTGAGTAAAGGGAACATGGTAGTAGGCGATGTCGTTGAAGAAATGGATCTGCTCCTTCTTGAGGAGAAGACCTGCAGCGATCGAGTGAACAGGCGCATCACCCCATCGCTCGTAGAAGAAACCACCGTCCTTGTCAAGAGACTCAAAGTAGTCAATGTACGGCTTGCTGCGGAGCCACTCAAGACTACCAACCTCGAAGTTGGACCACTGTTGCAGGGTTAGTCAAGAAAGAATCGTCACCACAATGGGGAAACACTTACGAAATGACACTTGTTGTAGGTCTCGCCACCATCGTCACTGAGGAAGCCCATCGAGTTGTCTTCCGAAATGTGTTCGGGGTGGTTCTTGATGAACTTCTTGGTGCTGTCCCAAAGAGTGGGGATGGTGTCAATGTATTCGTACAGACTGAGAACGAAGCTGTACTTCTTGTTGTTCTCATGCATGACACGGAAGGGGTCGTAGTGGATGTCGCAGAAGAGCTTGATTGAGGGCTCCACACGCCAGTAGTACTCGTAGTTCATCATCAGAGGTTGACGGAAAAAGAAACCAGACTCGAATCGGCACATGTGGCGGTAGCTGATAGAGTCGCCGTAGATGATCTTCCTTGCCTTCATGTCCTCACGAACCTTCTTGGCGCGGTCCTGGTCAATCCATTCGGGGAAGGACCAGTGCTCCTCAGGGATCAAACCATAGTGAGTCTTGCCGGACACGAGCGAGGAGGTGACCTTCTTGAAGGTGTCATCGAAAGGCTGGTCGTTGAGGAAGACCCAGTCATAGTTGTATCGGCGGTTGAATCGATCCTCGACCTGACGAATGGACTCGGCAATCTCCCAAACGTCGCTGTTTCGCGCAAGAGTAACAAAGGTAGCGTTCATTCGGGGTCCTGGGGCAGTGCTGTCCAAGGTCCAGCCGGGGTCGTTGGGGGTCATGGCCATGGGGTAGTCGCCAGTCTTAGAGTCAGGGACCGTCTTGGAATCGGGAACCGTCTTCTGGATAGGGGTCTCATCCTTGAGAAGCTCCTCGTCGGAATCAGAAGCTTTGGGACGCTGCTCTTGGGGGAAAGCGGGCGCCTTGCTGCCACCGGTAGATTCACCTGGGACCCCAATATCGCCGGGGCCGCCTGGGAAGGATGGGTTGACCTTTCCAGTACCCTGAGATCCGCTGCCAGGGATGGAGACGGTTTCGTACTTGGAATGGGAGACGAAGTAGAAGATTGTGAGCGCCTGTCGAGTTGATAATTAGCAAATAGAGGTGGCGTGCCAGATTGGGAGGCTGATCGACGTACGAACAACGCAAAAGCGATGTAGCGCACGTAGCGCGCATTGCCGGTAGCCATGATGGGCGAAAACTACTCAAGGCAGTCCCTCGAGGCGGAAAAGAGTGGTTGAATGGCCTTGGTTGTGATGATGTTTGTCGCCAGCTGCAGGGCGAACTAGCTGGTTAATACGTAGCCACAAGGATTTGGGCCGGGTGGCTCCTAAGCCGTTGGTGTCGTGTTCTAGGCTGGTCTCTAACAACAGACCATGGTCTGACAGACAAGCCACTGCCAGAAAAAGAATCGTCGATGTGAAGCCACACGACGAGGGCAGCTGCAAACAGGGGAGGAAAGAAAGAAGTATGAAGAAAAAAACGAAACAAAGTTGGACAGCAAAGATAGAAGAAGACAGGACCCAGGCCTAGATTTTTTGGGAGTGCTACCAGGCCCGTGATCGTCGACATGGGGTACAAGAAGAGAGCAAGCGCCTGTGGGAGGGTCAAGACGCAGGTACTTCCGGCTCCAGTGTACTTGAGACGTGGGAAACCTTACTTGGCCAATGTGGCCCGCCCGCCACAGATTTAGTGGTGTACAACCCAGAAATCGAGGCCCTGCGGCCGCCAACAAGTATCCTTCAACGGTTGGTACTTGTATCAGGGGGTAGATATCGAAAAATGCCGTCACTGCCACCTCTCGTTGCAACAGATCTGGCATCTCATCCTCTAGCTTTCTGTGGCATGTTTCTATCTAAGACATACCGTACGTGTACCAGGGAGGGACGGTGTATCTACGGCCAGTCTTCCAGCGCCAACTCTGATAAAAGGGGAAACGACGCTTTGAGACCTCCCGAGCACTGAGCGCAAACGCTACAAACCTACACCGGAGTTGGAAAAGAAAGGAAAAAAAACTTTGCTGTTAATATGAACTGTGCTTCGTATTGCGACACAATGGTTGCCCTCCCACCTTGTCGCTCACTTATCAAAGGCTGGCCAGCGGATCGTCTAGCACCCAGCGCTAATGGAATGATTGGCCCACTACTGTGCCAGGCTTCTGCAGAGATCCTGGCTCTGGAAGGGATTTAGAACCCAATTTCAGGGCTATGCGTACGGGTTTACGGGGCCGCCATGCCTGTTGGTTTACAGTGCCCTCGCGCCGGGGACGCCTGAGACGGACGGCTCTTGGCTCCCGAGGGTCGTCTCGTATTCCAATGTATTGTACCCCTTTCCAGATTATCCGTTCCCCCTACCAAAGGAACCTTGCAGGGCAGAGCTTTTTTTAACCCTCCTCTTCCTGTTAATTGCTATCGTCGCCATCCCTTCCTCACCTCGATTTTTTTTGCGTGCTGCTGGGCGACAGGGGCTATTGGGGGGTGGACTCCATATACGTTGCGCTCGTAGGCTAGTTTTCGGAATTTGCGGCTCCAAGGTGCCCAGGTTGTTACTCAGTGCTTACGACGCCTTTTCCACGTACGTATGTGCAACTTTAGGGGCATGAAATATGTAAACAGAGACCACCGTGTACCCAGTTTGAGATAGGCAGGGAACGAGCCGACTCGTTTAAGGGCGCCATATCCCCCCAGCCTCCACCAACGAACCCTTAATTGGCCTACCCATCAACATTGATGTAGCTCCGGACTCTCCGTAAGCGCAAATTTCAGCGCCATCACAGGCATGAACACTTGTTCTGCACGTCACATTAGCTTACGTCTTGCGGGATACGGAGCGCATGTATTTCGTAGACCGCTTCCGCCTGCATCTGCCCTCGTCAGGGACGGCATTTGAAACACGCGCGTTACCCTCATCATTTTTTTCTTTCGAGCCACCTGTGTGCCAATTGATGCACACCTGCACTTCATTGGTTAAATCGGTCGTGTAAGTCATGTTGCTGTGCTACAACCAAACAAAGGACGTGGGCCAGGCCATGACAGCCCAGCCGTTTGGAGAGATTACTCCAAAAATAAGGCAGCAAGAGCTGCTCAGTTCCACTACTTGTCTCTGAAATTGAATCCTAACCTACAAAGTCTCATTATTTCTAATAATGTGCCACTCTTTTGTCTCATTAAGTGATATTCGTGCATTTGGCAACAATGCCCAATGGCCGAATTGGACGAATTGGGCATCTTGTCCAGTCCTTTAGCCCTAAGGGGCGACAGGTCATTCTGACACAGTAGCAGCAGGCTGAGTTATGGCTGGCTAGGTAAACTGGCCAAGTCCATCCTCGCCCACGCGTGATCACGTGACATGGTTTTCAGCTTGGTGATTTTGCTCCGGAAGCGGAATTTCGAAATTCCCAACATGTGGGGAGGCGAGTTGGAGAATCTCGCTGGCTCCTCGTCGCATCACTCGCTCAGGTTTGGAACAGAGCTTCCTTAAGCACCTGTTGCAGCGCGCCTCTTTCGATCTGCTCTTTTCTGGATTTATCGACGCCCCGAGCGACCTGCCCGAGCATCGCGAACCGCTTGACCACACCCTGGCCAGCTCCCCGCATCTTGTGCAAGGTTGGCTTTGCCCCCCCCGACATCTTGAGTCCTATTTGGAAGACATCATGATCGATTTGTGCGCCTTGGTCGACCCTACGAACATTACCTTCTCTTAGTGGTGAGTGGTTTCTTCGCTTGGGTCTCGGCCTTTTTCTGGTTTCTTCATGCTCTGGAACCTCCGCACTCTTGCGACTGGACACGCACTTGAAGATGGAAGACAAGAATGGTGATGGAGTCTGGGCTGGAACTGGCAACAACGACAATATTGCTACGACATGATTCCCCACGATGCGAACAACAGCGATTGCCTACAACGTACAAAATAAAAGGAGTTTATACATTTAGCAAGGGTCCACTGTTCAGCTGAAACTGAGCGCGTAACGCCAACGATGCTCAGGATGCACGCGCCGCCTTGCAACGCGGCAATTCGCCTTGTCATTTTTCCCCAAAAAATTGTGCCCAGATTGTTGGGCTTTAAATCAGTCCATGAGGTGGCTATCTCATTCAGATTTCCAGCTTAGTCGAAACCTCACGAACCCTCCTCGCTGGTAGTAACAACTGGGGCATCGTGGCATTGGTCTTCGAGCGGGGTTTCAGAGCCTAACCATTCGCTTACTTGTATGGCGCCAACAAGGACTTACTAGACTAACCATCCTCTTAGTACAACTCAATCCTCAATCCTTCCAGGTCGAAACCTCGACAAAATGTCGTTTTTCGGCTTCGATGCTTCGGGCCGCCATAACACGGCGGCCCCTGGCTTCTCCCAGACCCACGATCCCTTTGCTGGTCTCTCAGGCAGGGATGGTGACGATGATGCTCTCGAATTCGAGGATACCTATGACGGCCTTGGCGATCAGCTCGATGAAACCGATGATGTCTTCAACGACGACACTTTTGGTGGAACCACCTCTGGCGGCGCCAACCCTGGCAAGGACTTTGACTTCTTTGGTCAGACAGCCAAGGTTGCCAATGCCATCGAGGAGGAGCACCTTCGATACCATCGCCAGCAACCTACCGCCAAACCCGCCGCTCCTGCTCAGGCGGCCGTTTCGAACATGCAATCGTACTATCCAAGCCAACCTACACAGCGACCTGTTCGAACTGGTTATGAAAAGTACAAGGACCCTGAGCCGATGCCCGATCTGAACGTCGATAGGAGTATCTGGGGCATGGCACCCAAGCAGCCCACGCCCTCTGCGCAACACTCGCAGCCTGCACAGCCATCCCCTGCCCCCCAGATCATTCACCCTGCCAGTCGCAAGATAATGAGCTTGGAGGAGGTCGAAGCTGCCATGCGCGCACAGCCAAAGAAACCAACACCTCAACCACCTATGGCCGAACTCTATGCTCAGTCTGGGGGATATCCAACCCCTCAGCAGCAGTACGCGCAGCCTCAGGGACACGGACATCCAGTGACGATTCTGCAACGACCTCAGAGTGGCCAGCCAAAATCGACCCCCCCTGTTCAAGGACTCCACGCGCCCCCTCCTCAACAGCAGCAACAAGCACACGTGCAGCCAACTCAAATCCTGCAAAACCCCAACCGCCTTTCTGGTGATGGTACCGGAGTGGGAGCCTCTGGTCACCAGGCCAAGCGCTCCCAGGGCGCCATGGCCAGCCTGGCTCAGTTGCAGCAACATCCTCAGATGATGCAAATGTCTGAAGAAGAGAAGGCCGCCTTTTTGGACCAGGAGACAAAGAGAGCTAAGCGAAACCACAAGATTTGGCTGCTCTCAAAGGACAATGGCTTGATGACGCCCCAGGACAAGAATTTCATTACCCGAATTCAGCTTCAACAACTCGTTGCGGCCACTGGCAATCCGGTCGATGGTTCAGACGCCTCGATTGCCGAGGATTTCTACTACCAGGTGTACAGTCACATCAGGGCCGGCCAGCGCCAGAACCCTAGCCAGCCGCTCAGCAACTTTGCCCAGACTTATCTCTACCAGACTGGTAGCCGACAGGGTGGAATGCGGCGCCACGGCCGTCCCGCCGAGAATCACTTCCAGCGCATGGAACAGCAGGTCCAACGGGCCGTAGAGGCTGCCAAGAACAAGCCCAAGAACCCCCAGCTTGTCATTGCTGGCAGCCTGGGAAAGATTTCTTTCAGTAACGCCAAGACACCCAAGCCTCTGCTCAACATCAAGCGTACCGAGAGTGAGACGCACCGGCCTAACATTGACAAGAAGGGCGGCCTGGATCGCAAGACAATTCTCCGCAATGTTGAAAAGGTCTACCAGACTCTGATGCGAATCGAGGACCACGTCCGCCTCCTACCCCCTCCCATCACCAACCCAGGCGATGAAGAGCTGCAGAACAAGCACAAGGAGTGGGCTACCATTCTTGAGACATACAACGCCAAGCTATGGCACGAGCTCAAGGTCCATGAGCCTATTGGTGCTACTGTCCCTCACCCCTTTATCGCTTTCCTGTCTTGCGCCAAGGGTGAGAGGGCCATTCCTCGAATTTTCCCCCATCTCTCCTTTGAGCAGCGCACCACTATCCTGACCATGATTATCTACCACCTCGACCAACTTGATGTCGTGCAAGGAGCAGCTATTACCCCTGGTGAGACTACAACGCTCAACTCTAGGATGCGGGAGAAGATCGAGCTCTTCATCTCTACCGTTATGCCATCACTGATGCAATATTTCAATGACACTGGATTGGATATTGTTGACGGCGTGCTCAACCTCATTGCTACTAAGCTCAATGTCGATCTTATTGCTAGAACAAGAATCGGTGTTTCCATGTTGACTCTCATTCTCAGCCGCGCTGTGCTCCTGAAGCAGACTGGCGCCGGTACCCCTGAACAATGGGAGAAATGGTATGTTGTCTTGGATCCTACAGCATTCTTGGCGTTAATTGTGCTAACATTGTCCTCAGGGATAACACTTTTGAAATTCTATTTGCTAGACTTGAGCCATCGCTGCCTTACATTTTCCCCGGCAGCGTCAACACTGGAGAAGACGTCTACGTCTGGCAACTTCTTGCTGCCATGGGTGTTAGTGCAACTCACGACCAGCAGACTCGGCTGGTCCTCGCTGTCAAGGATCGCGTCCTTGACACTGTCTCGCTCTCCAAGACACTCCCCCCTACTATGGCGGCTGAGCGCCTGGGCAGCGTCAACCTCTTTATGCGTTCTATCGGCTTGGATGTCGAACTACTTCAGTAGACGGGACTTGTTGACACGTTTAATGCTACCTTTGGGAAGGAAATGGGGTTCCTGGGCTATTTGGGCTGGCATGTTTGGGCACTTGGGGTCAACAATTGAAGCGTTTTTGGTGCACATGGAGAAAGTGGCTTTTGTGGGCAGAGGATACCATGGGACATCATCATGCCTCGTCATGCCGGGTGTACTATATTCCAAGGGCGACGTTTGTCGAGTGCTTCACACGCATTTCTTGTACCGGCATCACGGAACCTGTCGGTCGATATTGGGCGCGCGGTAGGCAGCTTTGCTACCCTTCAGGCGGGAATGAACATTACTAGCATTGGACTAGTAATAAAATTTGTGTTTGATGCAATATGTTTAGATATGTTTATTAATATAAAAAAAGCATGTATTGTAGTTTCAAGATTTTTGCTCTACTAGGCACATGACCTCCTAGGTTTAACTCTGATTTCAACATCAATAATGAAGTAGTATTACTAGAAAGCCACGAATAAGAGGTAGTCTGTGTATAAGCTTACCAGGAGGTCCTCCCTTCCTCCGATACCACTTACCAAGGCAATAGTCGATTCTTCCTCAAGGTGTAATACCCCATTCGAACTAATTTACTGTGATTCATTGAACCTAATGAGCCAACGCAAAGTCGCAATTTGTGTTGCAAACTCAAACTCTCCAAAGTTGATTTGGCAAGCCATGGCCATTACATGTTGTTTGGCAGCAGCATAATGCATCGGTTAGTGCCTAGGGTACTCGATAAACTATAGTTCAGGTTCTACTCGCGCTGTTTTTTTTTTTTCAATTGATGTTGACATTGACATTGATATTGATATTGATATTGTGCTATCTCGCACATGCCTCCTCTTTCACTTGGTCTACTTTTCCCCATGTACGCCGAGCCATGCAATCCCATTTTGATAACTCATGAACAGAACCATTCCTTCCCTCCATTTCTATATATGTGTTTATTTTCTTTTAGGTAAACAGGGGCAACCTTGACTCAGATTCGTCATTAGTGTTAGGAGCTCGCCCCTCGACGGCCTCCTCTTCGAGCAACGCCGGCTGCGGCCCCGCCTCGAGGTCGAAGCTTTGGTCTGCGAGCCTCGTCCGCTGCTGGGTCGGGTTGGGCCGGCTGTACGGGAGCGGGCTGGATAGGCACGGGCTCCTCTTTAACTTCGGGTTCGGGATCAGGTCTTTCGATGCCGCTTACGGCCTCTAGTAACTGCTTTTCAGTCCAGCGGACACCAAAGTGAGCGACCGAATCCTCGAGCGGGTGCTCAGTCTCGGCTTCCTTGTCCTTCTGGCCGTCTTCCTCGGAACGAAGAAACAGACTCTCGTTATAAACCTCCCATGCAGCCTCTTCGTTCTCGTCTGTGTAGCGCATGGTCCGCCAATGCTCGGTCTGAACAGCGCGGAGACGATCGGCCATGGTCTCAGTGGTGACTCCATCGCCATCGCCCGTCGCCTTGACAGTCATGTGGATTGCGCGAGCAGGGCCGGTGCTGGGGGCCGGGCCAGCTTCCTTGGAGGCCGAGGCGGCAGCTTGGCGCTCGAGCTGGACGGCGGCGTCAATATGATGTAGCTGTGGGCGGAGATGTACGAGGTCAGAGACGGGAGTAAGATGGAGATCCTCTGGGGAAGGTGTACGTGTTAGCTTCACGTCCAATGTGGGAGCGGGCAAGGTCAAGACTTACTGCCCTGGAAAACGCCAACCATGTGCTGCACTTCTCGGTATTCAGGATACTGGCCACCAAGTGTCTGTGTGCGAAGAACCTTGTCCTGCCTCACAGCCTCGCCCCAGTCCAAGTCCTCCTCCTCCTCTTCGGCCTTTTTGCGGCCAGGACCTCGCTGAACAGTACCGAATCCAAACCCACCAGCGAGGCCATGGCTACCGCCGCTCTTGGCCGCCATGGAGGTGTGCAGGGTGCGTCCCCACTTGAGACCTTTCTCGCGGTCGTAGGCGACGCTGTGGTCGAGAGGCACGTCTACCTCGACCATGCCAGAGGTGGCCTTGATGCGCATCTCGGTTGGGGGCGGTCGCGGGGCGTCATCGGTGCGATTTGGGTGCTGGAGGACTAGTAGACGGCGGCCGAGAGGAAGAGAAGGGTTGAGAAAGACTTGGTAGGTCGAGATGACTGGGTCATCGTCATCGTCGATCGAGGTGGGCTTCAAGTTGGGGTCGATGTCTGCGTCGAGGTCCATTGGAGCCGCGGGGGCGGGTTGGTCGAGAGGATCCATGGCAAGCGAGACTTTAGTGATTATGTGTGTGTCGCTTCTTCTCTGTGCAAAATTCAAGGCTTAGCCAAGACGCTTCTCGTTTCCAAGCTCGTGGTGGCAGGCTGGGAACACAGCTTGCGACCAAGGATGCTGCGTCTAGGCCTGGAAAGGCGAGGGCAGTGTAAAGGTTTCAGATAAACCTTTGATCAGTAAACTCCCACTCTGAACTGTTCTTGCGCCTAGGCGACCAGCACAACGAGCAATGGTGCTGTAGTTGTCGACTTGAAATTATGACTGAGGAGGGGCTCACTGGAGAAATTTCCCAATCGCCCATTCACATAAGGCCCAAAAAAGCTTAGTGTCTGCCTGGTTTTATCTTATCGCGCCGTCCCCCACCAAGCTGTTTTAGACTGGAACGTCAATCTCAAGAACCCTTTTAATTGACGTTTTCTATTGTCGATTCTTAATTATAAGCAAGTTATCTCAAGATCAGCAGGCTGTCAGAACTCATTGGATTTTCTGAAATTCTAAATATTCTGCAAGGGTGTGATAAACATGATACAAACCAGACAGCGGTTCAATTAAGCCGTCAGACGTATGTAGTTTTGGTGCTCACACTGGTCCATGGCATTAGTGAAGTTAAACCTCCAAATTCACTCTTCTAACATTCAAATGCACATCAGCAGCAAGCTGAGCAATGTTAACCGCATTAGCACTAAGAAAACCCGGTCATCAAATAAATCTCCTGCCAGCATTTTCGCACAAGCACACCTCAATTCGAGTCCCTAGTGTACCAGCGAAACGCTTCAAAGCTCTCCTACTTAGGTCACTGTTGGTCAAAGACCACCATATCATTGTAACAGAACAGTCCAACGAATATTTGCAATGGCGGGGGCAAGAAATACATCCACACATACACATGACTGAATCTCTTGGTTGAAGATGCTTCCATTCCGAGACCTATATACTCCATTTTACATTTTCAGGATACGATTTATGCATGTAAATCAGAGCCTGGAACTTTTCCTGCTTCGCAATCGAGTTAGAAACTCAATCATCACCATACCATTGACACCATTTTATATCGCAAATGCGTAATCAAAAAGAGAGAGAAAAAGACCATTTGCTGGGTTGCCCGTAAATCCGATCTATTTTCACCAAGGCGCTTATCTGTTCTTGCCACGATCTCGTCGTCCTCCTTCCAGCACCTTGAGCCTCTTTTGGAATCTGTCTCCAATCTCGACCCTGCCGCTTCCTCTGGGTCCATCCGTTGTGTCGATTCCACGCTTTCGGCTCTTCTCGAGCATGGCCCGCACGCCGCTCTGGGGCCCCTTCTTCTTGGTCAAGCGATCGATGCGGTCGACACCCTCGCCCAGGTTGTGCCACTCCTCGCCGCCAAACATCATGCGGCTGTTGCGGCCAGATTGTTTCGCCTTCTGGGCGCGATCCTTCTTGCTCTCCTTGGGGAGACGGGTAAAGTTCATCTCCTCGTATTCGCGGCGTTCGTCTTCCTCCTTGCGCTCGGATGCAGTCTTCATCTTACGGCCTCCCTGGACAATAGTTGTACCAATGCTGGGCTCCGCCAGGGGCGCTGCCGAAAGTTCTGACTGAACGAACTCCTCCATGGTGTGTGACTTGTTGGGTCGGCGGTCGCGCTTCTCACGCCGCTCACCTGCGTCCATGACTTGACGGTCGCGCTTTGGTGGGCGGTAGACGTCTGAGGCTCCGGCTTCACCCTTTGCTGGCTTCGCAGTGACGTCGTCGATTAGAGTGCTAAAGTTGGGGGCGGCAGAACGCTTGCCGGGCTGCCGTGAGACTTCGTCCTCGTCGCTCTCCTCCTCAGATTCGTCTTCGTCAGAACCAGAACCTGAATCCTCTTCCTCCTCCTTAGAAGCCAGCTCTTTGGCCTTTCGCTCGCGTTCGGCATCGTCTGCAGTGCGGAGGAATCGGTCGATAGAAAATCGCAACTTCTCTTCGAGAGGTCGTGCGCCCCTCTCGAGGTAGAGACGCAGCTCGACAAGCTTCGATCGTACCGACTGATCTAGCTTTGATCCCCCATCCTCTGTGTTTTTTGAGTCTGTCTTAGAGTTCCTGAGCTTCAGAAGAATCAGAAAGACAAGATTTTGTAGGTAAGAGAGTAACAGCTCGTTCTTGACGTCGAGGAGGGAAATGCCATCCTTCTGGTGTTCAATGGCGGCGATCTTGGGGGTGACCTCGAGGGCGGAGGAAAGCGACTGCGTCAGCGAGGTCAGCAGCGCCGGTAATGTTGTTGGAGCCGCCATCTTGGTCGGTCGTGGCCGAATTTGCGGATGATGGAAATGTCGTCCAGGTCGAAATCAAAAAGTTTCCACTGGAGTTGAACTTTTTAGCGGGGCCGGTTCAACTAGTCCCCACAAATGCATGCCTGGTTTGTCCAGCCACATAACCACGCCACACCTGTGGTTGGCCACCTACCCTATACTTCAATGCCGACTGACGATGTTAGCAACCAAACAACCTCAAGTTATTCATTCCTTCTTACCTATATAAATTCCTTCATCAAATTTCTTAATCCAAGCAAAGGGGGGTGTTTATTAATTCATCATAAGCACTTAATCCTTACAGCCAAAGCCTAAGGAGGCATCCGAAGCGGTCACGTTGAACAAATTCGTTGTAAATCACTACGCGATGAAACGGAAGTAGCAACTATACTACCTAGGCTATTATATGAACATCCACTCCTATCATTCATTATAATCAGAACTGCTATCATCAACCCCATCATCCTCATCATCCTCATCATCCTCACCATCATCCTCATCATCCTCATCATCCTCACCATCCTCACCATCATCCTCACCATCCTCACCATCATCCTCATCATCGTCCCCATTGCTATCATCGTCGTCATCAGTCTCATCTTCATCTCCATTACCTTCGTCATCGCTTCCCTCGTCACCCTCATAATCGCTTTGAGCCTCGTGGTCATACTCATCATCGCTATTCTCAGAAACATCTCCATAGTTCTCCTGTTCCCATGCGTGAGAATACCCAAAAACATCATCGTCAGGTTCTGAGTCAACCTGGCCCAATTCAGAACCGGGGACGCTGGATTCTTGCACAGAATGACTATCGGATTCGCCACTCGACTCATTCAATATATTGCTCTGATTCATGTCTGAACCTGATAAATCGTGGCGGTCATCGTTGTCACCAGACTCGCTGGATGAGGAAGCGCTCTCATTGTGGCTCTCATTGCCACTGTCTTCATTCTCCATGTGTGTAGAATATCTACTGCTATCTGAAAGACCATAAGTTTGTGGGATGCCCGAATTCTCTTCAATCTCATCGAGTATTTGAGAAGTAACTGGATTTGCAGATGAAGAGCTATCACTGTCCGAAACACTTTCTTCTGGATCGCTTTTATTAGAGGAGAAGTCAGAATGGTTGACATCATAATTGTATCCGCCCTCAGCCTCAGAGTCTTCAGAATCCTGATGACCATCGTTGAAACTGATATCTGAGACAGCATTTTCTGACCCGTTATCAGACCTGATAGATTCGGGGTACTCCGCGACTTGTTGACTTTGATTCGCAGGTGAAGCAGTTTCGGAATCGCCATCCCCTGGAATTGGTGGATCGTGCTCGGACAGAACATCGTCATGTGGAGGACTGGAGGGGCGTGAATCTTCTTTCATGACCTCTGTGGCAATCGCGGCACCAGCGACACCGCCAACAGCAGCACCAACCAGTCCAGCTGCGAGTGGATTCACACCATTTCCCCCGGCTTCTTGAGGTTGGGGCCTTGCTGAATAACCTGAAGTTCCAGGGGCAGAACTGGGTGGTTGCTGATGCGGAGTCGAGGCAGGCGTTGCTGGAGGCTTGGAAATTTCCTTGGAATCGGTTGGTGGGTGCACTGGGGTTTTGGTGGGTTCCGCTGATGGTGGTTTGCTTGGCTTCGTGGTCGGATCCGACGGCGGTGCCTCCTTTTGTAAGTCTTTCTCGGATTTTTCGGTGGGTTCGGTTGATGCCTTTTCTGGCGTTATTCCTGGCTCAGTCTTTGAAGATGTAGACCCTGGCGCCCCTGATAAGGAATTTGAGGAGAGACCAGCCTCGGTTTCAGAATAAGTAGGAGATGGCTCAGTTTTGCTGTCACTGCCTTGAGGGGGAGGAGATTCCGTTTTAGTTACGGATTTTTTGAGATGGGAGGTCAGCGACAGGCTGGTCCGGTCCGGCCAAGGCATCGGGGTTGGTTGCTGAATCAGTATATTGGGGGATACTGTCAACGTTAGGTGACTTCTCGACTTCGGAATCTGAAGAGCTGGAACCATGGGGTTTTTTGAACGTTTCGATCTCTTTCTTTTCATCTTCAGAAACTGAAGAGCTGGAATCATGGGGATTTTTAGCCCTTTTCCTTTTTTCGTTTTCGGAATCTGAAGAAGAATCGTTGGAGTATTTCCATGACCTCTCCCGGTGTGGCTTTTGGCCCTTGCTTCCTCTAGAGAAAGAAAAGCCAAAATCAGTAGAGCTGGATTTCTGCCTCGCCCCTCCTCCTTTAGAAATCGAAAAACCTCCCGAGCTATGAGAATTCTTGGGCTTGCTTTGTGCCATACTGGATTTGTCGCCTGACATGGAAGCATGTCCGGATGTAGCTTTGTTGGACTTTGCCTTCGTCTCCGATTTTTTACTCCCCAGGCTCTTTGACTTAGCGTCTGATTTTGTGTTTTTTGAGTGTAAAGCACTGTGTACACTTTTAACAAGAGCTTCCTTGGACTTTTTGTTTTGGGAAGTCGTATGCTTCGGAGGTGCACTAATTGCTGGGCCAGCCATCAGAGGTTGACCATGGGATGGCCTGCCGGATGAGGCAAAAATTGCCTCGACGAAATTAGAAGATGTCTTTGAAATGACTACATCCCTATTTTTTGAGGTCGACTTTTCCCCTGACTCTAACATGCATAGGATGTCCTGCTTCTTGGAACTAGTACGGGATGAAAATGATTTATCCTCTTTTAACAGAGTCTCAAGCGCCAAGGGAGCTCGCGACGACTTGATCAAACTCTTATTTTTGGCCCTTCGGCTGTAATCAAAAAGAGACGGCATCTGAGATGAGCTATCAAAGGGAATAGGGTCATGTCGGCCCCAGTTGCTGGTATACAGTTGTGACTCTGAGCAAGTATGTTTCGTATGGAGGCCGCTTGAATTTGAAGGATATAGTGATTCGCTCAAACTGGAAGCCTCGAGTGAAGCATTAATATCATCTCTGGACTGTTTGGATACAGGTTTATTTCCTGAATTTTGGCCCGACGAGATCATAACAGTTTGTGACTCCGCCGTGCTCTCCATCAACGTGGCGAGTCGCAGATCAGTAGAGACGGTTAATTCACCATGTGAAACGACCGATGTTGACTCTGCACGGAAAACGGATGTCTTTTCTGAATGATCTATGTTTTTGGCTGGCGCCGAGTTGGCTTCTGTTGCTGGCTGCACCAAGAGTGGAGATGGGTGAGCAGCGAGGGGATTTGGTGGGCTTGCAGCTTTGACAGTATGGCGGCTCCCGCGTTTCTCTTTTCGTGCAATGGCGCTGGGGTTTTCTACCGCGTTGATACTTTGGTCAACAGATTCGGCGTCCTTGTCCTTACTACTTCGAATTCTCTTCAAGCGAAGAGATTTGGATGAAGATCGATCTGATGGGTTTGACTCCACTGATTGGATAATTTTGCTGGAGAGACCAGAGTCAGCTCTGATCGAATCATTGCTCGAAGAGGTCCTCTTTCCCCTGGAAGATGAATTCATGGTTTTTTGATTAAGTTCCTTAGTTGTATTTGGCAGTGTTGGTGGGATTTGAGCGACTGAGCGGATGGCAGCGGATGACAACAACGATTCATGATCCATTGAATGAGTAGGCAGAGCTGGGACGTATGCGATACCAAATTTCCCGACTATTTTGGAATCAATCTCCGCTGCTCTTTCACGGATAGAAGTCCATCCTTTGATGACATGGAGGTGGTCTATGTAAAAGACCTTTCGTTCCTCTCGTAGCCATGCCCATGCTTCTTTGGCATTGGGAACTTGAGGGATAAATATGATCTCCAACGGAGCTGAAGGTTTCCTGAAGGGTGTGCGAAGCTGAGGAGAGCCTACGGCGAACCCTTCTGTTCCTGCTTGGAAGACTTGGGGATAGCTATCTTCCTGTGTGGTCTGCTTCAACCAACCTGGCCCCGAAGAAGGAGCTGGTGCAAAAGACCAAAAGTTGAAGTTTTCTGGGACAACCAACTCAAGACAGTCCAGACAGAGCTTGTTTGTCTCCAAGACACTGAATCGACCATCGGAGATTGATTCGTGAAAGAAACCCAGGCGACTGGGATATCTACCAGAATCATTATCAACTCGGTATTTTGGGAAGTGGCCACAATTGAGTCCGAGCCCTTGAAGTTTGCTGGCCACAAATTCTGCAGAGCCTCGAAGAAGGACAGTGGCCTGAGTTTGACTTGGGGAACGAGATGATTGAGTGGAAGCTGCTGGAAAACTGCCGAGTTGCAGACTGGGTTGGTGCTGAACAGCCATTGTAACATATGACTTTGTGCTGAAAGAAAGGTAGGAGACAGCGGATATGAACTGCACCTATTATATGGCTACTCGTATTTGAATTAATTTCCCGATTATGTCACTATAGAGGGAGCAGATATGGATTTTGCTGTCCAGCCTCATATACATGGTCGAAGCCTCGACCTTCGTATTCCATCCTTGCCGGCGGCACAATTCAACGGCCTAAACCTAAATGATCAGCTGAAACTAAAATGAATATGCATTCTTGAGACATCAAAGCGCGTCTCTCAGCCTGGCCATGGATTATTGTGCATCTCTGGTCGAGTTGTGGTGGCGGTATAGAGTACATTGGAGACAAGTACCTGTCTCAGCCCCCAAATGCCTGCTTTTAAGTTGTGTGAGTGGGTCTATTTACTGCTTACGATGCATGCGAGACCTTGTGGCTGTACACATGCAACCATGTTAGTTTGGGGGCTTGAAAAGTACGGCCGACAAACCGCCCAGAGCCTCGTTATCGAAGTTAGGCTCTGTGGCCAGGTACCCCATGTACGCCCGCCAAGCTACTATGCGGTTGTGGAAAACTTTAGACATGTTGCAATACAGAAATAAAAGCAGCATTCGTGTTTTCGTTATTGTTACGGCAAGCCTTGTATTACTTCAATACCCAAATCCACTCAGCTGGTTGCTACCTCAACTATCATTTGAGATTACAATCCACCTTCAGTTATGGGTCTCATCTATAGGAGAATGAGCCAGGCAACCTTATTTTCATCAATGCCAACTTTGAACACATCCCTGAATTCTCGTCTGAGTCAGCAGCTCCTCAGCCCTGAACTTGGTAGAGGTTCTCCAACCGACGAGGACTTTGACCGAGCAGAGGAGCTTATGGAAGAGTACCGGGTTGAAACGGACAGCCGAAGAACAGGAGATTACAGCATCAAAGAGGCAAACCCTGTGCTTGCAAAAGTAGCAAAGGGTTATGTCGAAAATGCAACTCCAGGCTTGGTCCAGGCCTTGCTTGAATACGACGCCGATGTCTCTTTTACGCGTCACAAAAGCACCAATATCTTCAAGAAAATGGCCGGCAAAGATCAAGTTGATGTGCCAAACGATGTCCTTGATCAAGCAACTCGCAATTGCTCGAGCGAAATTGTGTATGTCCTAGCTCAGAAGGCCGATGAAAGATCTCTGAATCAGGCACTCCCTGCTGCAGTCGTCATGAATGATTCAGTAAAGGCCTCTATTTTGCTTGCGAGTGGAGCTGATGCATCGGGGCTTTGTGTGCTGTTCCTCGACGCAGTTAATTCTGGGTCTGATGACATAGTCGAAAGTCTTCTCAAGGAAACCAGGGGCGCGTGCCAAACATGTCGCAACAAGGGACTTGTACGTGCAGCAGGCCTAGGGCACTCCCACAAGGTTGAAATGCTTCTCAGTAAGGGCGCATCGCCAATTTACGATAATGGAGCTGCACTTCTAGAAGCTATCCGAAATGGAAAAGAGGAGATTGCAATTACCATTGCTGGCAGCCAAGAAATGAGATCTCGAGCTGAAATTCTGGACATTGCTATTCAAGAAGCATACAATCGAGAACAATACCTGCTCCTAGCGGAGTGTCTGCAAGCAGGAGCTAAGGGACCAGCCACTGAAAGAACACTCATAATGGCCGTGGAGAGGCAGCAAACATCTCTAATTGACATTTTTGGTCAATATGGCGCATCTACGACACAAAGCGGGGGGAGAGCCCTCGACAGCGCTATTGAAAGTGGCCAATGCGACATGGTTAAAACCATTCTGCAAAGCAGACCGCCACGATCAATGCTTGCTGCATCGATTCTGAAAGCAGTTAAGTTGCCTGACCCTCAGACTGCCTATCAAATGGTAAGCCTTCTCATCGAGGCCGGTCTTCATGGAGATGGCACCAGTGAGATGTTAGTTCATGTGCTCAACAAGTCCAAAATGCCCGGGCATGATCACTCTCAACAGGGGCTACTTCAGTTACTTCTTACTAGAGGAGGAGCAGATGTGAATATTAGAGGCGGAGAGCCGATATGTCAAGCTATAGCCAAGGGACAAATCGATATGCTCTCTTTATTGCTCCGTTATCGCCCTTCTGTCGCCTCTCTCAGCGCAGCTTTGATATCTGCCATGAATTTGGACAGTTCCATCCAGAGACAAAAAGTTGTCCAAATTATTCTAAACACCGGATCGTCTGGACTTCCAGATGATATAGTCCGCCAGGATCAGTTGACACAGGTTGCAATGTCTGCCGCTGCAAAGCGGCTGCTGCAAGAGGACTTGAAAATTTTGGTCGGCATGGCGCCATCCAGAGCTGCTTACTTCGCAGGATTTGCAGCTGCAACCTCGAATGGACAAAGTTGGCTCACAAATGATGGGCTTCTAGTTGTCCAGCTCTTACTTGATGGCGGAGTTTCAGGTGTGGCCGTTGATGATGCCTTCTGTCAAGCAGCTAGGCTCTATCATCAAGATGGCTTTCTACTGCTTGCAGAGTATGTCAGTGACTCAGCCTTTGACAAAGCTTTGGCTGGTATCGTTTGTCACTCAAATGACTGGCTTTCTCCGGATAATCTGTGGCTTTTTGAGCATCTTGTGGAATGCCAATTGGAGAAAGATTGCAAAGGCGAGTCTCTAAATCTGGCCCTTGTCGTGGCATTGCGGGCTTCAAAAAACGGCTATGACTCGGCGACTGTTATTGACCACCTTCTCAGCGAGGTTGTTCAGGCTAATGTTAACCACAATGAAGGCGAGGCCCTCAAGGTTGCCATTCGAGCTGGAGATATGACACTATTGAAGAAGTTAATCGCATGCGGTGCGACCAAGATGACCATGACGGAGGCTTTTATCACAGCCATCACGGCACCTTTAGAAGAGCAGCAGGTGCTAGATGCCTTGGACGCACTTTTCAGCCCAGAAAATGGCACTGAAGCCACGTGTGATGTCAAAAGACCGCTCAAAACAGGTATCCCACCTATTGCTGCATGCATATCGGCGCACCCCCAGTCTAATAGGCTGGTAGAACGTCTTGCATCGTTGGGGTGTGATTTGGAGGCCAAGTTCTTGTGTACCGTATGCAGGGAGGAAGATATTGGACAAGAATACGTCAACTTGATCATGTGGGCTTTGTGCTCTCATGAATTCAACATTACTTCCACAGTGATTTCGGCGTTAATGAGCACTGGAGGTAAGAAATGAACCACCTTTTTCGGTGTTTATCAAGAGAAATACTTACTAGAGAGTAGCCGACGTAAACTTCATCACCCCGAGATCAAAGACAAGCCCGTTGATCATAGCTGCAAAAAATGGAAGAAGTGACATTATTGCAGTCCTCATCAAGGCTAATGCAAGCACACTGAACCGTGACTGTTTCGATAGGTCGGCCTTGTTCTATGCCTCACGAGTAGGAGATTTGAGTTCTGTTAAGAAGCTTATTGCTGCAAAATCTAAGAGAAACGATGGAAGTCTTCATGAGGCAGCTAGAAATCTACAGCATGAGGTGGTTGCGACCCTAATCGAAGCTAAACACGACGCAGACTTCAGCAGCCGAAGACACAGCGGAAGAACTGCGTTGCAGGAACTAGCGTCCCAATGCAGCGGTGCTGGGGACATCGTCAGGCTCGAACAAACCATCTCAGCCCTAGAAAAGGGGAAATGTAACTTTTGGGCTAAATGCGAAGGCAAGAATGCATTGTTTTTAGCTCTTGAAAACCCCCAGCCTATTATGGTTGTCACGGCTCTGCTTGACTCGATGTGGGAATCTTTGAGCTCAGAAAAGAACACATTTACTGAGTTAGATCCCCTGACAGGAAACCAGTTCGTCTTTTCACCGACAATGTACATTGTCAAGGAGCGGTCCAAGGGCGATTTTGTGTATCGCGCGAAGCTTTTAGACATGTTGCGCCAAGCAAAATGCGAGGACCGCTATTATGTCGAATTCCCCGCCGGCGACTTTAAATCTCTTCAGCCCCCAGATGCAGTGGGAATGCCAAAGACGATAGCCGAAGACGATAAAAAACGTCGCGCCGAAGAGGAGAAGCGCAGAGCTCGAAAGCTTGAACATGATGAAAAGTTGCGCTGGGGAAGGGAGGAAATGGAGCAGAAGGCTGAACTTGACAGATTGAAGCACTCGCAAAAGCTCAGTCAGGCGGCCGAGCAGGCAGAAGTGGTTAAACAGCAGCAACAGGCACTGGAGCAGAAGCGTGAGGCTGCAGAGACGAAGCGCCGAAGCCGAAAATCAGGGTAAAATTACCAGGGAAAGTCACAGCTGTTTATTCGTGTGTGACCCTCATTTTATAGTTTCTATTTATATTTAATACATAATTAAAAATTGCCACGAGACAATTGGGTCACTTCCTCAAGAGCTGAAATGAGAGAAAACTATGTATTGTGGTGTCGTTGCCCACGGCGCTAAAATGCTTTGGTACGATAAGTATAGTGAGGCGACGACGTGGAGGATGTAGACAGATAATATTTTTTGTAAAGGCAAGTAGAGTAATGTAAGAGAATGAACTGGGTACCTCACCGTAGGATTTTTCTTCATTATACCTTGGGTCTACTTGTCATATCGGCCGTCGCGAATATCCGCCAAAAAGCTCTGATCTTTTGGACTGAGATCCTTGAATTTGAACCCCTTCTATATTAATCGTACAAGGTCATTGTATTCTTCCTCAATAAACTTTCTGTCCTCGGGATGAAGGTTATATTTAAGGAATACTTGTAACTTGTATTCGATGAGTTTCAGCTTCTGCATAATCAGGAGGTTGGTGGCATCAGTCTTATTGTTTATACAATAGAATAGCCTATTTTTATCAAGCTTTAATCAGAAGCTAGTATATAGACCGAGTAGCAATCGCTTATAGAGAGTGCTATTGGCATATCTCTTAGCGGACAGGTAGCTAGGGTCATAGAGAATATATTATTAGAAAGACATTATACATAAGGATATAAAAATATATATTAGAATTTACTATCTTGGCGGGAAGAAGCTATATTAAATACAACTATCTAAGTTTTTATAAGGGCATTAAGGTTATACTATATAGAGGATTAAGTTAATTGTTTCTTAGTCGGGCAAATCATCAAAGACTATCAAAGTTATTAAACACTATTTATATTGCCACCTGTATGGCCTAGCTCCTAGGAGAAATTCTAGTTGAGCGCCCCTACTACTTGTATTTAAACTAGAAATAAATGCCTCGGGTCTTGTGATTCGTGAACGCAATAATCTCTTCCATGGTACGTTGGATTGCTTAATTTAGCTACACAAAAGTCATGTCAACATTAGGATGGAGATATTTTAAATAAATTAGGATAGAAAACCTAGTCAAAGAATAAACAAAGGGACAATTGGATTGATCCGGCTGAAACAGGTGCCACTACATCCACAACTAAAGATCCAATGCAATCTATCGTCCTTCATTTTCCCATCTCCTTCACTAGCTCATCTAACATCAGTTTCGTGTCAGCTGTATCGCGATGATTCTCTCCGAGGACCTTCATCTGGCTCTCTAAAGTTGCCTCAAACATCTTTCTGGCCTCTGAGCGCTTCCCCGTCAGTCTGTAATTCAGCGCGAGGCTACATGCTGTCCGGAAAGTAGCCGGGTTGTTGGGCTCAAGAAGCTCCAATTGCTTGTTGAGAACACGCCGCATCTCATCAGCAGCTGGGTCTAGTTGTCCCAGCTTTTGAACCAGAAGAGACATGTTGTGGCGTGTTATCAGGGTCTCTGGATGGTCCAGCCCCAATAAGTCACGCTGTGCCGGATACACGAATCGGAATGCGCTCTCTGCCTTTTCTAGTTGGCCCTGCCTGCAATACATTCCGGCTAGGCTGCTCATTATTTTGAGATAGAATGCACCGAGATGATGATCTGGCGTTTCAGAACCTTTTTGAGCGCTGAGAATATTCAATGCTAAATTATAAAGTTTTTCAGCCTTTTGATATTCGCCTTCAGCATCATGGGCTAGCGCCAGATTATACTGGTAATGCGCCTTTTTCAGATAATTGGAGTTGCTGTCATTATCTGACCACTTCAAAAGGCGTTCGTATAGTTCAATGGCATTGTTTGAGCCGCCTTTGCCAGAATGGGTGAGTTGCATCGCAGCCAAGTCGCTGGCCTGGCGAGCCGTTGCGCGGCTTTTCCAATTCGCGTCAGATTCTTCAAGCACTTTGAACTGATCATTTGCTTTGACCAATTGCATTCCAGAGGATCCTTTTGTGTTCTCTCGAGTCGCTTTTGAATCCAACTCCTTTGCTTCCTTTATCGCTTCATTTATCTTTTTGGTCCAACTAGCTTTGTCGTCCGAATCAACCTCGCTGTCACGTAGCGAGAGTGACTTCTTGAGCAATTTCACAGTCTTGGAGTACTGAGATGTGCGTTTGTAGTATTGAGAAACTTTGAACATCAACGTGGACATGTGTCTCTTGGCCTGAGACGAAACTGGTTTGAATTTGAGCACAGCCAATGCGCAAGGCAGCAGAGGTTCACTCGTGGCATCAGTGAACTTCTTGAGCATCAAGGATAAAACAACTTCCTCGCTGGACACTCTCTCTTCCTTGTGTTCCTTGAGCCAGACTCGAGCCCAGTCTCGGAAAAGAGAGGTGACAGTAAACCAGAGGCCATCTGTTGATGGCTCAACGAGCCCGTATTTTTCCAAGATTGGGATTTCTTCCCAAATCTCAGACCTTTCGAAGAATTCTGCCGGTATACACTGGACTTCCAAACTGCAGATCCGTAACATTAACTCTGACGTGCTCGAGTGCTTCTCTGTCAGCAGCTGATAAAGCAATGCCCAAACTATAGGCACCTTTGATTTTGTTTTGTTTTCTGTCTCGTATTCTTCAATTTTCTTCAAGTACCGTTCTCGATCGCAATCTTTACCGGCGTTTTCGATGTAGGCAGGTACCAAAACCATAGCACCAGCCGAGTTCTTCAGTTTCTTGGAGACGTTTTTGACCCATTTCTTTTTTCCTTGTTCCTTGGTTGTTCTCCCAAGGAGAAGGAGTGAAGCATCCTCATCGCTGAGAGGATTCACCTTGATCATGTACTTGGTATTTTCAGAGACCATTTGCGCTGCCAGTTGCTTGTGTCGAGTAGTTATCAGGATCCTGGCACTGAAACTGTTGGGTAAATACTCGAGCAGTGATTTTCCCTGATACATGGTGTTGTTTGGCATCAAATCATCCTGATTTTCTAGCCCATCAAGTACCATCAGCCAATGGCCTGAAGAATCTTGCTTCAGATATTGATAGACCCTTTCAACAACACCGGCGGATTCTCCACCATCTCGGTAAAGGCGGTGCGCTTCAGCGATGCGTTTGTATGACAGCTCAAACTGTTCTACACTGTTTGCGTTCACCCAGAACACTTTAGCTTGGGGATGGCTCTCGTAAAACAAGTGGGCATATTCGACGGCTATGTGCGTCTTTCTAAGACATGGTCAGACTAATATTCGATTAACTCAAACATCAACAATTCAAACGTACCCAGCACCGGAATCTCCATACAGGGCTACGCTTGCCGTTTTACGAAAACCGGATTCGATTGTCTGTAATACTCCGTCACGGTTGGCAAAATTGGCCTCTCTGGCAATAGGTGCAGAAGAGTTCGGGATATGACTTCGTTTGCGAGGCCGCGTTTTAGGGTCGTCTAAACAAGATGTCAGATAATGATTCAAAATTTATTGATAGCTATTTCAATCAAAAATGTAATGAAAAAAAAATGAAATTAAAAAAGACGGTGTCAAAACCCCCTCTCATACACAGCAGTACGCGATCCAAACCCAAATGGCATCTGGGTTGTGCCGTTTCCATATCCAAGGAGCCTTGGGGTTGCCTTACTCAACTCGGGTTCATTGACCCTTGATTTGATTTCCTCGACCATCTTTTTGATCTGATGCTGCACAGCCAGATAATTATCATCATCAGCGTTCTCAAATTTGTTCATGCCGAAGTGGTCCAAGGACAGGCCCTCCTTCTGGTGACCTGGCAATGTACCAGCTGTTTCATTCACTACGAATTTCTAAGAAAGGATTAATGTCAGTCATGTTTCGCTTAATCTCAATCATGGCCAATCTTACTTTTACCATCTTCTTATGAACTATTGCCCCAGCATCGGTTGCCATTCGTTCATAGAAGCAGAATAGCTTTGGTGGGGGGTTGGCAGTGCCGACTCTCCGAGTAAAATGAGCCACCGTGTTCACAAGCAAATCGTTATCTTGAGCCATGGTGTGCATAATGTTGTCTTGTATCTGCACTCCAGTCTTGACAATGGCTTCATAAATCTGACCTTGTGTTGAAAGCCCACCATCTTCGGATACGCCATATAATGGCGTGCCCAAGAAGATTGTCCCACTGATAGCATTGGCTACACCGGGATAATCAGGATTACCCGTGGCCAGTAAATAGACCTAGAGCAAGGCGGTGAGAATTCCGCCATCTCTCGTTTCAACTTAGATAATGTCCTTACCTGTTGCATAACCAAGCCACCAAAGCAGTGCCCAATGAATATGATTGGTCGGTTCGCGCAGTTCTATTGTTCCAGAATTAACATCAAATCCAGACAAAGAGTCCACCAAAATACAATGCAATATGCGCACCTGTCTCTTTTGTTCAAGTCGGTTTAAAAGGGAAGTGGCAACGCCATCTAGTGTTTGCTTCGAGGCATTTTCTCCGAACCACACTGAATGGTAGCCAAAGGCCATGATTCGTGTGCTGGGGCATGCTGAAGGGAGCATTGTCTCATCACTGAGCCAATTCACCTTGGTAACAGGGTGAATCCATGTCTTCAATGGGTCAACCCCTATTCCATGAACAGCAATAATGCTGTTGCGAGTGTCAGTACTGTATTGAATAACTTCATGTAGGGGCCTTTTAATTTGTATTTACTCGAGCTCAATATCATCTTCTGGATGACTATACAGCACTTTGAGACCCAGACTTTGTGGTGAAATCACCTCGCTCCTTGGACCCGGCGGCTTCGACTCGACCTTTGCATCTGGGGTTGGCTCTGCTTGCTTCTTTGCCTCCATTTCGATCTTAGAGGTGATTTTTTCAGCTTTGTTTCCGGAATTCTCCATCTTGCTTTATTGGCTTAAGAAAGAAAGAAAAACTCGAGGCACAGTGGAAAGTGGAGTGGTGTGTACGGATTGCAAATGCATCATGTCCATGCCCTTTTTTATAGATATTACCATCTACGATGGTAGATAGCCTGTCTTGCGCCTGGCTACAAAATTTATCAGCTATTGGACCGAGTCCTTTGCAACTACACGGTTGGGTAGGGGGGGTGGGCTCCAATCTCATTCGTGGATTGCTTTGACCGGTTGACGCAGCTGGGCTGAATAGTTCATTTGTGATTCATCAAAAAGCTAATTCAGCCACATGCAGCTTCAAAAACTGGGGGCTAGTTTTGGAACATTTCATGCAGGCTACATGCCAATAGTCTCGACATGAGCTTGTGGCAAAGCAAGGCTGTGGACTAGTGCGATTACCTTACATGCCACCCGGCCATTGTGGTCACATTTCTGCCTTGTCAAACCAACGGGCTGAGTAATTGTCGCGAAAGGGAACATCATTACATAGATGGCGCTTCAGCTCAGATGCAAGTCCCCGTGGTTTAGTTCTTTCAAACCAAATTTCTGTCATATTGATCCACACCAAGACATTCAACGAGCTACATCAGCCCTGAATCATACAGCCTAATCCGCCAAGCATGGGTCTCGATGTTTTCAGAAACAAAATCCCTCATCTCAACAACATGGATGAAGCATTCGCCGAGGTACCTCTGGCAAAGGAGAATGAGTTGATTGCGCTTGGTCGTGCGATCCCTGGGCAACCACACCGCCCACTAGCCGACCAGGCTGGCGTGTTGGATTTTCTTCGGGCGGAGCTATCTACTAAGGAACTGAAAGAAATCTACGGGATGTTATTTTTGACGTCTAAACGCGAAAATATCAGCCCTTTGCATCATCAGAAGGTCAAGTACCGCGAGATCTGCATCACTGAGCGCCCGGGTCTCCATCTTTTGTGGTATTATGAGCGCATCTACATTAAGCCAATGCCGAAGTGCCTCTTCAGCTATGACTTCTGGAAGATCTTCATTCAACAATCAAACGACCGCGACTTGATTCTCGAGGCAAACGGGTTCATGCGGACCTATTCGCGACTCATTGCTCATGAGTCAGACTTTGACCTGGCCATAGAACTAAGGCTGCTTCCCAATAATGTCACTTGGGACAAATGGTGTCATTTCATCAAAGAATTTGAGACATTGGGTTACAGACATGTTGCGCCACGTTATCATTACGGCGAAATCCGGCTGACGCGTCTCAACTTTTGGACCACATTGCTTTACGGTTCGAGCTACGCCCAGGTGCATCACAACTACGCCATTTACTTTTCCCGATTTGGAGCACCTTACATATTTGTTTTTGGCGCAATCACGGTACTTTTGACTGCTCTACAGACCGGCCTAGCTACGGACCCCAATGGGGGTATCTATCGCGAGATGGCTGTCAACTTTGTGCCTGTCACCCTCGTGTTGACTTTGATTGGGCTGTGCTTCTTACCCTTGCTCTTCGTCTTCTTCCAGTTCAAAGAACTTTTTACTTTTTATTTTAAAAATCAAAAGCTTGAGTAATAGCAATTAGTTCTTTGCAATAGGCATCGATGAACAAATGAGAACGAGTCTAACCAATAATGGATTCTTTAAGAGCGAAGACAGTGTGAAGTAAGAGAGCAAGCACATATTTCAGATAAACTACTTCCATCGTAAAACAAAGTACCAAACCTGATTGAATAGTGAGCGCATTTAGATTTACCAATCATGTAAATTACAAACTTGATTACATCTCAGCAGCTAGTGATAAGCTCATTCAATCGCACCCAGAAGCCACGAATCAAGCCCAGCTAGTCTATTTTAGCCCCCAACCAAAACGTCTCGGCCCTTAAATGCATCTTAATGCAAACCTTATCAAAGAACATCGAGTGCTTGTACCTGTCACGTCCATAGCCCCCAAACTGCCTGCCAGCCCTGTGGGATCGGCGTTCGGCCGCAAGCCACAGCAGCATTTTCAGTCAAACAGTCTGGGAAAAGTGGTCACATGCTGTTAGCCACAGCTTGATCATACAAGGCTACCAATGAAATCACCCCAGAGCACACCACTCTAGCTTTCAGATGCACATGCAGTCATTACTTAGCTTAGATGTCTTATTGAATGTGAGACAGGCCCATCCTCTGTCCCTGTCCCTGTTTTGGGCCTCAGACATTCTCTCAAGCGCCTATTCGCCCGATCGTAGAAATTTGCATAGCATACTTCACATCTGCCTTAAGGGCACTTCTGTCCTTGGCTTACACAGCCCTCCCCCCGAGCCGAGACTGAAATTGTCTCTCATGTTGCAATTCGACGGTGAGACCAGAATGTGCATCATCTCACCGGTCCAGCGGGCTTGGCATGAAAAGCCTCGTTGATTGCATATTGAATAATTCAATTTATTTTTATCCAGTTTCGTTACTCTTTGGGTGCATAAGCAACTAGGACAATGAAACTGGAGGGGCCCCGGTCATCTTCCACAGCCTCCTTTTAGCAACCCCCAGTGACGAAATTTCGCTTCTCCAAGGCAGCGCGAACTTGGCCAGACATCATGCTCAATATTTTAATCACAAAACTAAGTTGCTTTCTCATAGTCTTTGCTATTGTCAAGCCGCCGGGTCAATTCTCGGTTCGCCTGTTCTACCTCGGTTAATGTGGGCCTAACTCTACGAGACGGCAAAGACTGTCTAGTTGTGTAGGATCGTTTATATAACGCCGTAAATTGGGATTTTTCTCTATTATAGATATCAAATTAAATTAAAATTATATTTTCCTGTGCCAAAACGAACGTCATCAACATGTCTGAATCCGCCCCTACTAAAACATCGCCTCCCGCGACACCTCACTTTTTGAAGCTATCATTCCCAGCAGATCGTGTCGTCCTCGTCCGTATGGATCGTCCAACTGCACTCAATGCACTCTCCACAGAGGCTTTAGGGGAAATAGATGCTGTATTGGATTGGTATGACGCCGAGCCTTCACTTTTTGCCTTGGTTTTCACAGGAACGGGGCGTGCATTCACGGCTGGAGCGGATCTCAAAGAATGGCGTCGTTCGCTTGACGGAAATAACAAGGAACGTTTTGGTGAACGAAACGGCGTCCCCCCATTTACGCGCCGGAAAGGCAAGAAACCCATTATAGCCGCGGTTAATGGATTCGCATTTGGTGGCGGAACCGAATTTATCGTGAACTGTGATTTGGTAGTAGCAGCCGACACTGCCGTTTTCGCCTTACCAGAAGTCACCATAGGATTCGCGCCTACTGGTGGTGTGTTGACAAGATTAGTTCATACCGTTGGCATGCAAGCGGCCTGTGAGATTGTTCTTACAGGACGAAAGATTTCGGCACAAGAAATGCATGCCTGGGGGCTGGTCAACAAAGTGGTTTCCCAAGACAAGGTTGTTGAAGAAGCACTGCAGTATGCCAAGCTCATCGCAGCCAACAGCCCCGACGGCGTTGTGTGTGCGCGAGCCGGGTTGCGTCAGGCATGGGAGACGGCCGACGCGGAGAAGGCATCGGATGATTGGCTAAAGCATTATTTCACGAAACTAGAAAAGGGAGAAAATATCCGCGAAGGCATGTCTTCATTTATTGAGAAAAGAAAACCAGTTTGGAAAGAAAGTAAATTGTAGTTATCTTAGACTTTTTGACGTTGCATTGCGGATAATTGGCTTTCACTCTATATTCCAAACGGAAATCGCGGAAAAATTAAGGCGTTGTGAGAAGTAACTGGATTGCGCCAATCGGGCAGGGCAATGTGACAAGCAGGTTTCAACTCCAAAGTTTTTACAACGTAATCTCAAAAGGGTTGTTTAATTTTCTTTCCTAGGCAACCAAGCATATACACTGCTTCCTAAGCTGTCAATACTATCAGCATAGTGACAGTTCTGAAACGGCTTGTAAATGTTCTCTCCTAAACTGTGTCTTTCAAGCGACTTTCCAGGTGATAAGAGAGAATCAACTGACTTGCGAAACCTTGTTTGGACTCCCCACATCAACCTCGGCCTTCCGTAGCGGGCCCGCCGAGGCTTATGTTTACAGCTTTACGGATTGCTCGCTCGCCATACATTGTTCTCATTGAAAGTGTCAGTCTAATTGTAGAAATATAAACGGCCAATCTGCTGCAATAATCGCCAACAGTCATATAACCATTCCCTTCTGCAATGTCTCAATCAGATCTCGACCACTTTCTCTCGATTCCTTGGTGTGCTTCACTGCTGGAAGATCCACAAACCGTACCTGTACTCAGAGAGGGAAAGTACACCAGTGACCAGTTCTTCAACGAGGTCCTCCAAGGTGAAGACGCCATTCGATTTCATCTACGTTTTTATAAACGACCATCGGAAAATTCCAATGTTTCCAACCCAATCCAAAAACTATTCGTCCTTGTTGATATTGGACCCAAATTGAGCGGGTGGCCTGGCGTGACCCATGGTGGATTTATCTCAACCCTCTTTGATAATGTCGGGGGTTGGTTAGTCCAACACAATGTGGGAGAGAACATTCGTCAGAAAAGGCTATCAAAAGGAAGTGGGATGCTCACAGCAAAATTGGAGGTTACATATTTGAAACCTGTGATGGTAAATCAAATCGTGTTGTTGACCTCGACGATAAAGGCCGTGAAAGGGAAAAAAATCAGTATCAGCATGTCGTTAGAGGATAAGTCACGAACCATGTTATGTCGAGGCAGTATGTTGGCAGTTATTGTTGATCATAGTAGTCGGATGTAGCATTCATGGCATAGATTAAGGCTTTCACGAACAAAATCAAAAGATTGCATTACCAGGGAGTTCCTTGGACGGGTGTCGGGGGTGCACGAGTGAGTCTATAAAGACTTTTCCGAGCCGATCTGATGATTACATATGGTTCTTCTTGGAATCAAATATATCTTTGGCCTTACAAAGTCCTTCCATTTTCTTTGTACTTATGATTGCTTTGTTTAGAGCAACAAGTCTTTGCATTGCAATTTCACAAAGCACGCTGCAAGACAGCATACCCTACACTTCATATGTTACAGCAATGATATTAAACATGCCACCTCTCTTTCTTAGGCCCCGAAGGCCACGGCAACAACGCTGCCTTGAACACCAGCTGCTCCACAGCGCACTCAGCAAACGCGGTCACCCCGCGACCCAAAGGTCCCGCGGACGGGCCTGGGCACAACACACTGTCCCAGCGAAAGCCACACAATTGCTAAGATAACAGATAATATCATGATTGATTTGATTTGGATCCTACACGGTTTTGGCCACGTTATCATCGCGGCTATGCCCGGTTAGGCAGGGCTCCACTAACAGCTAGAGGACCTCAGCAGAATGCTGGGTCAACCCTACTTTACCCTTTCTATTAAAGAAAAGGCTATCTGTTGTAGAAAAATCCCTTCCTTTATATTATAATCTCTATTTATATTGCTTTAGTTGGCTTTATTAATAGTAGTTTCCTTCTTGCTTTATATATAATAGGTACTTGTTATCATGACCCATGCAGGTACAGGGCGGAGAAGGATAAGGGACCTACTTTAATATGTGATGGATTACTAATAAAGATAGACTTACCCTAGAGGGATCATGACGGAAGGGATTATAATGATCTAGATTATAGTAATCTAGATTATAATGATCTAAGGTAGAGTGATCCTAGATAAGTATATAGATAGATTGGTTCTAGACTGTAAGGGATAGTGCTAATTAGCATTTAATATAATTTAATTACCTTAATCTATAATTAATTATTATTAAATATAATATTATATAAACTTTTATATTACTTTAAAGTATTTAATATATTTAATTTTTTTATTAATATAAATTATATTAATTTTAATTGGTTTATTATAATTAGAAATTAATTAGATTATTATACATTAAAAGCTCTTATTTAAAAAGTTACTTATATTACTTTTAAGTAATAATCTCTACTATTAATAATATATCTACCCCTTACTAAAACCAAGCAACTCCTTAAAGAAGTAATAATAATAATAAACTTATTTATAGTACTCTACTAAGTACTATTAAAATAGTAATTAAAATTTAGCAAATGTATATTACTATTATAGCTTTTAGAGCTTAGATATAAGAATAAAGTACTTAAATTACTATAATTATACCTATATCTACTATAAATAATTAAGACCTTAGAAAAATCCTTAAATCCCTAATATTAATACTATTTCTAGGAAAAGCAAATAATATAATATCTTTTTTTACCTAAATAAAAGGATATTTTTAATATTATCCAATCTATTTAAGTATTAAAGAAGTAAAGATATACTATACTAGAGTACTTTTATAAGGAGATATAGGAATTTAGTTTAAATTAATTATAAGAGACTATTTTAAGAATAAGAAGAATAAATATAATTAATAAACCTAAAATATCTTTAAAGATTAGGATAATTTTAAATAAGTATTAAAGGATAACTTTAGAACTATTAATAAAGAAAGAGAAGCTATAATAAAACTTAAATAGCTTTAATAGATAAAATCTTATTTAAAATACTTAATAGAGTTTAAATACCTTATATTTAAACTTAAATAAGAAAGTAAAGCCCTTATAAAAGCCTTTTATTAAGGACTAAAGAATAAAGTTAAAGATAAGATTTATAAGGCAAATAGACCTAAAGAACTTTATAAATACTAAACTATAGCTATTAAGATTAATTAGTAATAGTTTAAAAGATATAAGGAAAAATAAAAGGAGAAAGAAAAAATAACTAAATATAATTTATATAACCCCTATAAGTTTAAAACTAATAAGAAATTATTTAAAAAACTATAGAATTATAATACTTCTTATAAGATATACTTAAGATCTATAGAATTAAGAGCTACCTAAAGAGATTTTATAAGCTTTATGTATTATAATTACAAAGAACTAGATTATATTATAAGATACTATAATAAATCTAAGAAGAATTAATATATATTAAAAGGTAAGAAATATATATAAATAATTAATTAGTCTAGGACTATAGCTATAATTTAATTAGAATATAACCTTATTAGAAAAGGTATTACCTTACTTAATAATTAATTATATTAAACTTTAAGAGATATTAAAGAAGTATATTAAATCCAAAAAACCTTTAACAATTAAGAACAAAAACTAACCAAATATAATATAAAAAGAAGGATTAGCTATAATTATACTATTAGATAAATAATATAGAAACTAATACCTAAAACCAAAATAATTTAAATAATTAAATAAATTTTTATAATAATATATAAAGGAAGGTAATATACCTAAGAAATTATATTAAATAAACCCCTAACCTTTAGAAATTATAATAATAATTATATAGTATACTTAATTTATAAGTATATATAGTAAAATAAAATAAATTAAGAAAAAGGAATACTATATCTTAATATAAAAGATATATAATAAGCTATTAAATTAGGACTTAAGTTTAAAGAAAAAAATATAATTTTATATCCTTATAAGAATTACCTTAATTACTTAGAGTATTAGTAAAAATAAGAAATAATAGCTATTAGAGTAGAAGATTATAATAAACCCTATATATATACTATAGAGAAAAAAGAAGAAGTAATTAACTCTAAAAATAAGCTTTTAAAATAAATTAAATAAGAATAAAGAATTATATATATTTAAGTTAATATATACTTTACTTAATAAATTAAAGTAAAATAAAATAAATTAAATAATTCTATAAGTAAATTTAAAAAAGAAAGTAAAGTATATATTTTTATTTTAGCCTTAATAATAAGAAAAGCCCTAAGAGGCAAATATAAAGTACTTAATCTAAGACTAATTAATAATCTAAAAATGCTTATAGGATATTAATACTATTATAAAATATCCTAAATTAACTATTATAAATACTAATATAAGCACTATAAGAAAACTAAGGTAATTAATAATTATTTTCTTATAAGGCCTATTAAGCTAGCTATAGAAAACCTAATAGTATAATAATAATATAAAAATTATTAATATACTATATAAAATAAATATAAATTAGGATTTATACTTTTAAAAGAATATAAGGAAATAATACCTAAAAAATACATTTAAAATCCTAAATATAAATATAATTATAAATATAAAGAATATTTAATATACTTATAATATAAAGTCAAGATATAGTATAAAGAATAATAGTTAAAAAACTAGGACTATTAATTAGTATAGAGTACTAGGACAATAAAGTAAAGCTATTAAAAGAATAGTTAAATAAAGCTCTATATATAATAAGAAGCTATAAAGAAAAGAATAAGCTAGTAATTAAAGTATAAGTTAAAGGACAATAGCTTAATATATTAGTAGACTGTAGAGTAGAAGTAAATTATATTCATTTAAAGGTAATAAATAAGTTAAAGTTACTATAAAAAGAGAAAAGGGACCTCTATATAATAATAAACTTAGAGAATATCCTATTTAAGTATAATAATAAATAAATTATATAAAAAATTAATTACCTTAAAGTATTTATTAAAAGAAAAAACTAAGGAATTAATCTTAATATTTTATTAATAAAAGAATATAATATTACTTTAGGATACCTATAATTATAAATATTAAACCCTTAAATTAACTAAATGTGGGTAAGTCTCGGGGTTAAGGATAACACATTTAAGGTCACAAATATAGCAGCTGCTACTGTAGGGTCTATTACTTTGAATGATAATTAATTATTTTATCTACTAAGCTAAAGAGAGCCCCTTTTAGTATTGTTGTGAGTAGGTCATATAATGCCTTTAATCTTACTTCCTGCCGCCTTTATACTAGGCACCCAGCCAGTGCCTTAAGCCTTAATAATTATAATCCCTTTATAATAAATTTAATATTTCAATACTAGAACTTCTTTTCTTTTATATAGAGGGATTATAGTTATTTAAAATAAAAATTAATATTCCTTCCTCTATTAGTTATTTTAATTCCTTTTCTTTCTTCTTTCTTAATCTCTTATAATCTATCCTTCTATCTAAATAATTATCTTATTATTATTAATAAATTATTTAAGTACTTAATTTAATAATATCTTTATAAGTATATTAATAATATTATTCTCTCTATTAATCCATCTAACCTTATATAGCTTATATTATTTATATAATTATTATAAAGCTATAATATTAATTATTAGCCTTTTCTCTTTTATTATTTTTAGCTTAATAAGACATTTATAGAGAGAGTATAAATTAGTATATATAATAGTTAAAATGCAAGGAAGTTTTAGTTGGTTAATTATTTAATTAAGGGTAATTATAATTATATAGGTAATATTAATTCCAGTGACTATACTATATATTTTTAATACTAGGATATTATAAGTAATTCTTTAGTATTTTATTAAGTTAAAGTGGATAATATTTCCCTTTATTATAAAGGTTTTATTGGTAAGTTATTTATTTATAAGAATAATAATAAATCCTAGTTATAATAATAGGTTAGTATTATTTATAAATAAACTATTAATAAATATAAATAGCTTTAATATAGGTAAGGCAATTAAAGTAAATATAAGTCCTCGATCAAGATTCTCCTTTTACTATTTAAGTTAATAGTTTAATGCCTTAATATAGCTTACATCAAGCTCTTAGTATTATATAGTAATTAATAAATTAAAATATACCTCTAATTAATAAATTAATATAATATATATACCTCTTACTTATTACTTAATATACTATTACTTTATTATATTTAAATCTTTAGTATTAATTGTTATTATTTTCTTATCTTATCTCTTTTATTAAATAGTAATATTATTTATTTCTATTAATATTATAATTACTTTATTAAAGGTAAGTGGGTTATTCTTTATTAGTCTTTCTTTTAGCTTAGCTTTAAAAAAAGCTTTAAGGAGTTCTTTTTCTTTCTTTTATAAGAATGCCTTATTAAATGCTTTAATTATATTATTAGTCTATATTTTAACTATACTAAATGCTAGGTTTCCATTTAAGAATATTAATAAATATAGATTAAAGATTAATAGTATTATTTAGAGCTTTTCTCTATAATATTTATTATATATTACCTATTAGTGCATTCTAGCTTCTAGGATTTTATAGAGTAATATAATAACCTTTTATAATTATATTAGGGGGATAGTAATATTTAATACTTTTAGGTATATATACTAAGATAATTTAATTTAACTTTATCTATAATTATATATATACTTATATAATATTATATAGTTATAAAAAGATACCTTAGTTATTTAATAATAGTATTAAAGCTAGAATAAGTTATTAATTATATCTCTAAATAGTTAGTAATTATATAAGAATTACTTCTTTTCCTTTATTAGCATATTCTTATATTATAAAATATAATTTCTTATATAATATATTTATTATTTTTCCTTTAATCTTATTAATAATTTATAATTTAAAAATATAAATATTATTATAGGTATTCTTATTAAAAGGGATAAATTTAAATATACCTTATTAGATTAGGCCTTTAATCTCTTTTATTATTAACTTTTTAAACAACTAGCCTAGGGTAGTAATAATCCTCTCTTTATAAAGCTTAATTATAAATTCTAAGTTAACTTTCTCTTTTATTAAGATAAATACTTTATTATATTTAATCTTATATTTAAACTATTATATAAAGTTTATAGCTTTAAGTATTATTAGATTCTTATAAGATTAATCTCTTCTTCTTTTTTAAATTATAGGAGTAAGATTAGGTTTAATAGGGTTCTTTCTTAATTAATCCCTTTTATACTTTTATATTAGCTCTAGGGTAAGAGTATATTTAATAGATTCTTTTTAGAATTACTCTCTTCTTTATCTTTATATTAGTAAAGGTAATATAAATATATTATTAGATTCTTTTAAGCTTATTATTTCCTATAATAATTCCTCTCTTCTCTTATTTTAGGGGACCTTCTCTTTATTAAAGTCTTTATAGAATAGTTTAATAATAGTTAATTGAAAGCTAATAGGTCCTTATTCTCCCTTAATTATGTATATTTTACTATTAATAGTAATAAGTATATATAGTTTAATTTATCCTTCTTTCTCTTGCTATACTTAAACTTGTGATTGTAGCAAGAGGTTTAGAATGGCTAATATATCGGGACTATTTCTAGATACTAGTACTTCTTTAACTTAATACTTATTATAGATTCAATAGACTTTTTTAATTACTTTATAGATAGCCTTAGTTTATTAAATTATTCCTAATAATAGGGTTAACTCCTTAGTTATTTATAGATATAACTTAAAGATAAGTAGTATAGGTATAAGCCTATTAAGGCTAATAATATTATTTATAGCTTTAACTATTACTTATAATGCTTTATTATACTTTATTAATAGTTCTTTAATATAAATAATCTTATAAGTATATTAAAGTAGTTTATAATATTATTTAATTTTATTAATTAAGTTATATACCTCTATAAGTACCTTATTAATTAAGATACTTATAATTTAAGCCTCTTAATAAAACTCTCTTAATACAAAGTTCTTTCTAGTATTTATAATAATTTAATTAAGTAATTCTTAATAAATATCAATCTAATATAATTTAAGGGCTCTTTATATTACTTTTATTAAGATATTAAGGAGAAATTAAATAATATTAAATATAGTTACTAAGTTAATTATATAAAGTATTAGTTTACTTTTTAAATATATAATATTTATAATAACTTTATAATTAAAGTTATAATTATTATAAAGAGTAAATTTAAACCTTATTAGCTACCCTATATAAAGCTAGTAATATTTATAAACTTTAATAAGCTTTTTAATTATTTCTCTTTTAATAGAATAACTTAATTAAATTAATAGTTTATAAAGTCAATTAATTAATAAATAATCAAATTAATAATATAATTATTATAGTTTATTATTAATTAAATTACTCTAGGCTAATAATTCCTTAATCTTAAGTAGCATTTAAGGATACTCCTATCTTTAAATAATAAGCACTTTAATACTTTCTTATTTAAGGTAGTTCTTAATATTATTAAAGATAATATTAAGATTATTTATATCTTAAAGGAATAATAGAAAGGGTATATTAATAGGGAGAATATAGAATAATATAATACTAAAGGGTATTAATACCTCTACTATTCCTATTAACTTAATTAATATTTTACCTTTAAAAATAATTAAAGCTTTTCTAATAGTTTTAATATTTAATTTAATAAAGGGACTTATTATATATTATAATATAATAAACTAGTTATAGCCTCCTATAGAGAAGTTTATTGCTTTAATATCCAGGAGGATACTATAAAAAGTAGTTAAAGAATAATGCCCTTTTAAGGAGAACTATAATACTAGCTCCTTTAAGGTCACTAATACTTCCTTATAAAAGGGATTATACTTTATTATTTAATAGAGTATAGCTTAATTAGTAAATTTAATTATAATAAGTAAGATATTATTCTTTTTAATTCTACTTATAAAGAATATTTAATAGATATTATTATTACTCCCTTAATATTACTTATTATCTCCTTGGTTATTATTTTGCCTTCTTAGTAAGTATTTACTATAAGCATTCTTATTCCCATTATTACAAAGATTTATACCTTTAAATTAAGCTAAAAAGGTATAATATACTTTATTATTAAGATAGCTTGCTTTATACTTTATATATACCTTTTACCTCTCTTTATTAGTATATTTATTTAATTAATATCCTAGCTTTTAATATATATAGTACTTCTTTCTAAAAGATATTAATTATTAGCCTTGCCTATAGTAGCTATCCTTAGATTAGTGGCAATTTTGTTAGGATTGGCCTCTTCTTTATCTTTGGTATTCTCAGTTAACCTAGTATTATTCTCTTTTATCTTTAGTTTAGATCTTATTTAATAATTCCTTTTTAATAAATATTATTTTTATTACTATTTTAAGTTATTAATATACTCTTTTATAAATTAAAGTAAAGTTAAAGATATATAGCTTACATTCTTTAATACTTTTATATACTTAAATAATTTAGTTCCTAAGCTTTATATTAAGGTCTTTTACTTTAAGTAATACTCCTTAAATCTTTTTTAGTATTTCTATTAAGATTTCTAAGACCTTATTTCTTAGCTTACTAGGGTTCTACTTAATTATATTATAGAGAGTAATTATTTGCTATTTAGCTAGAATCTTTTATTATATTTCTTTTAACTTAAATTACTCTTTTATTTTTATATATATCTTATTAAAGAAAAATATAAAATAATACTTATATATATTTATAAGGTAATAATTATATACTTAGTCTTTAAGTATAAATAAGAATATATTAGTAAAGTAGAGTTTTAAGATTCCTACTTTAAAATAAAGATTATAAAATATTTATAGCTTAATATTTAATATATTATATTTATTACTATTATACTTTATATCCTTTATATATATCTTAGTAAGGTTTATAAGATATCTTATAATTAAGATTATACTTAAAATAATTAATATATTATATAGTAATATGCTTATTTATTATTCTTATTAAGGAGTATTTTTTTAAGGTAATATTTTAAACTGGAGTAGTTTCTTATCCTTAAGTTCTAGTTTTCCCTTTATAAATAATAGGTCTTTATCCTCTTATATTTTATTTCCTATAATCTCTTTAAGAAATCTTTTATTCTTATAAAGTTTATTTAATATTAGGTAATTCTTATAATATTTAGTGATCTCTTTAAGGCTTTAATAGTAGAATTTATTTTTCTTTATTATAATAGTAATATTGTTAATTATATTCTTTTAATCCTTTTTAATATATATCCTATTATTAATAAGGTAGTTATAGAGTTATTTTAGTCTTATTAAGGTTACCTTCTCTAGGAATTCCTTTAGATTCTCTTTAAAGTATATTATTAAGTAATTATAAAGTTTTTATCCTTAGATTTTCTTTATTTTATATAGTATTATAAAGTATATAATTACTATATTAATATTACTTATTTAATATTCTTTGCAATTTATTATATAATATAATCCCTATACTTTACAATTAATAAATACTTATAAGTATAATAGGATTAATAGTATCTTAAAGTATTATTAATTAGTCTTTTTATATATTTTATATATAAACTCCTTATATTCCTCTTATTTATTAATTAGTATTTCTTCTTAGCCTTTATTTACTATTATAAGGGTTATTTTTAAAGTAATAATACCTAGAAAGAGATATCTTAATCCTAGGCTTTTCTTTAGGTTATTAGCTTTCTCTTAGTCTCAATAAACACCCTTATAAATATTGAAAGGGCTAATTAAAAGGATCTTTTATATAGTAAATACAGGAAAGTTATTACTACCTTAGTAAAGTCTCTTTTAGTAAAGTATCTCAGCATTTAGATTATAATATTATTTTAGTTAATATAGAGAGCTTTTTATTTATTAAGGTGATTCTTAGTAAGAACTTAGCTTAATACCTTATCAGTTAATACCTTACTAATCTATGGTATTTTATAGTTTAAGCAATTAGCTAATTATTAATTAGTATAGGTAAGTCTTAGAGTTAGGGATGATATATTTAAGGTTATAAATATAGTAGCTACTGCTGTAGGGTCTATTGCTTTGAATGATGATTGATTATTCTATTTACTAAGTTAAAGAGAGTCCCTTTTAGTGTTATTATAAGTAGGTCATATAATGCCCTTGATCTTGCTTCCTGCTGCCTTTACACTAGGCACCTAGTCGGTGCCTTAGGCCTTGATGACTGTAATCCCTTTGTGATGAATTCAATGTTCCAATACTAAAGGACTAGCTAAATAATATTTCTTAATAAAAATAATATCCTAAAAGAAGATGGAAATAACTTATATAATAAGGAAATAAGATCTTAAACTTTTACTAATAAGAATAGTAAAATAAAAGTTAAAGAAGATAGACTTATAGTAAGTATTCTACTAAAAGGAATAAAATACAAATATTAAGGTAATATATAATATATTAAGAAAATAATAATATACTTAAAGTAATAATTTAAATAGCTTAATAAATACCTTAAAAATAAAAAGAAATACTAAGAAAAGGAAGAATAACTTAAGAATATACTGTAACGGTCTAGTCCTGCAGTCAATAGGAATAGCAGATTCTCATCAATAAAGGGATAAGGTTCTATTATTTCCGTGGCCAAACAAGGCATAACGGAGTCTTATAAGCTAGGGGATGAGGGACAAAGGTTGCCTTATCAGCTAGCAGATAAGATTCCGCTATAAATGCCATTGGTTTATGTTGTAGGATGGATCAGGCACATTAGGTCTAAGCAATATAAAAGATAACACAAGAGTAATATTACATTTAGTAATAGGTCAATTAAAGAGATCAATTAAAGGTAACCAAATTGTATTGAAAGCTAAGTTGGGCCCTAATAGCTGCAACTCCTAGAGGTCTAATATACGGGTTGGTCTATTAGGGCTCTGCGGAGCCTTGGATAGAGTTACCCTAAAGAGCAACGGTTTTATAGGAGCGCGGCGCTCCTTGCGGGGCAGCGCTCCAAGGTTTTATTGGTAGGTTAAGCCCAACTGTCATGAGTAAAAGTGGGCCTTCCGGGCTTCTGCCGGCGGCTTCGCTGGTCAAGTTGACCCAGGTCGTAACATATACTATTATAATATTAAATATATAAGAAATTATTTGTAAAAGAACTAGAAATAGAATTACTAGTGCATAGAATATAAGATTATAAAATCGATTTAAAGGATAGAGTAAATACCTACTTCTTCCCTATTTACTAACTTAATAAAAATAAACTTAATATAATAAAAGAATATATTGAAAATATATTAAAGAAAGAATATATTAAAGTATTAATATTTAAAGTAGGATATCTAGTTATATTTATTTTAAAGAAAAATAGGAAATTACAATTAGTTATAGATTATTAATAGCTTAATAAGATAATTATAAAAGATAGAATACTATTATTTTTTATTAGTAAAATAAAGGATAGATTCTTTAGTAAGAAAATCTTTATAGCACTTAATCTTAAGGGAGCCTATAACCTAATTTATATTAAGAAAAAATATAAATAGAAAACTACATTTAAAATAAAATTTAAATTATTTAAATATTTAATTATACCTTTTAAATTAATAAATATACTTATATTATTCTAATAAATAATAAATTATATTTTATAAAAATACCTTAATATATTTATTATTTGCTACCTAAATAATATCCTTATCTTCTTAGATAATAAAGAAGAATATATAGAATATATCTATAAGGTTCTTAAAATACTTAAAAAAGTAAACCTACTAATTAAACCAAAGAAAAGTAAGTTTTATATTATAAAAATTAAATTTTTAGAATATATTATTTCCTATAATAAGATATATATAGACCCTAAGAAAATTATAGTAATTAAAGATTAGCCTAGACTAAAAAATCTAAAAGATATACAATCTTTCCTAGGATTTATAAATTACTATAGAAAGTTTATTAAAGACTTTAATAAGATAATAATACCCTTAATTAAATTAAATAAAAAAAGAAAATCTTTAAATAGGAAATAAAAGGAAAAATATAATAAGCCTTCAATAAAATCCAAGATATTATACTATTAAAACCAATATTAATTATATTTAACCCTATAAAACCTATTAAACTAGAAACTAATTCCTTAAACTTTACACTAGAAGTATAAATTAGATAAAGAGATAATTAAGGAAGACTATACCTAGTAGTATTCTACTTATATAAATTATATAAAGTAGAACTAAACTATTTAATTTATAATAAAGAATTCCTTACTATAATTAATACCTTTAAAGAATTTTAATACTACCTCTTAAAAAGCCTCTATAAGGTTATAGTCTATACTAATTATAAGAATATCTCTTACTTTATAATTATATAATAATTAAATAAAAGATAATTTAAATATATAAAATACCTATTAAAATTTAACTATAAAATAATATATAAAAAGGGAATAGAAAATAATAAAGCTAATATAATAAGCTAAAAAAGTAATTTTAATATAAAAAAAACTAAAATTAATAAATAATTATTTAAAAAAATAAAAAAAAAATATTTTAAATAAGTATTACTAAAGTTACTTAAATAAACCACTAAAAAGGTTATTATAAGAATATAAAGAGAGAATATACCTTATAACCAAGAATTATAAAAACTACTAAACCTAAAAGAACCTACTTTTAACAAATAAATACATAATATAAAACCAAAGAAAATTTAAAAGAAATAGATTAATGGGAAATAAGTAATACTTAAAGAAAAAGAGATCTATATAATATAGTATTTTAAAAGAGCTATAGGCACAAGATATAATAATATAAAAGCACTTATAGTATATATTAGTTAATACCTAATAGGAAAAGACCTTTTACAATATATAAAAAGGGAATTTCTTATAAACCCTTCTAATAAGAAATTAGCAAATACTATAAGCTATCAAATAAAATAAAAAAATAACCTACTACTTAAAATCTAATAATACTAAGAATAAATACCCTTAGAAAAAAGAATAGAATACCTATAAGTATTAGAATACTTATAAAATAATCTAATCTAAGATATATATAAATACTTATTATATGGATATTAAGAAATTAATAAAATACTTGAAAGAATTAAGTAAGATTACTCTTAATTATATAAAAAAGAAAATTATAGAATATATTGGGAAATATATTATATATAAATAAATAAAGTTATTATAATATAAACTATATAGACTATTATAGCCTCTACTAATAGTATAATAATTATAGGAATTAATTACTATAAATTTTATTATAAAATTATTATTATTAATTAATTTAGTAATAAGAAAAGATTATAATAGTATTCTAGTAGTAGTGAATAGATTTATAAAATTTATATATTATATACTATATTATAAAGTAATTAATAAAGAATAATTTATATTTCTTATATTTAGATATATAATTAATATATATAGATTACCTATAGAAATCATTTTAAATAAAGAATAACTATTTACATTAAGTTTTTAGTAAAGCCTAATAAACTTAATAGGCCTAAATCATAAACTAATAATTACTTTTAGACTATAAGTAAATAGATAAATAGAATAAATTAATTAAATCCTTAAATAGTATTTATAATACTATATTAACTATGAATAAATTAATTGGGTTGAGAAGTTATTAATTGCTTAATTAGTATATAATATATTACTCTATAATAGTATATAAACTATACTTGCCTATATAAATTTTAAATTTATTTTTAATATATATTAAATTAAAATTAATAGATAGTTAAATGCTAATATAATCCTTAAAGTAGATAGACTTAAATAATTATATATAAAAATAAAAATAAAATTAGAATAAATATAAAATAAAATGAAATAATATTATAATAGGAAAAAGATAAAGGGATTATCTTTTTTGGAGGGAGATATAGTTTTGCTTAATATAAAAAATATTAATATAATATAATAAAATAAAAAAATGGATTATAAATTTATTGGATTGTATAAGGTAAAAATAAAGATTTTAGAAAATAATTATAGACTTAATCTATTACCCTATATAAAAATATACTTTATATTCTATATCTTATTATTAGAATTAGTAGAAGATATAATTATAGTAAAAATAGGACCTTGATATGAACTATAAGTTAAACTAATAGAAGGCAAATTCACAATAGAAAAAATCACTAATATACAAAAAAACCTAGAAACTTAGAAAATAGAGTTTAAAGTTAAATAGAAAGGATATAATGAAATATAGGACTTATAGGAACTGTGAGATAACCTTATACATTATTTAAAGAAGTTAGAGGAATTCCTTAAGAAATAATATTAAATTAGGCGGTGAAATTAAGATTAAAAGAAGGAATCTTACCCTTAAAATTACCTAATAAATTAATACTAGATATTTTAATATTTAAACTTAATAACTTTAAATTAGTATTCTTTATAGTACCTAAATATTATATATTATTAATCACCTAATCCTTATATGCATTTAAGGCAGGAAGAATAGATTCATTTATACTATCCTTTTTATTAACCTTAGCTAAATCATAATAAAGAGTCTTAGATTGTTTACACTTAATATTCTTATAGATTTTATAGATCTACAATAAATAAAAAATTATAGCTAATATTACTTATTATATCTTATCTATCTTCTCTTAAAGATACTTAACCTTATTACTAGCTTATTCTTTGTTTACTTTTAACTTCTTAAATAATTTTACTAATATATATATTATATAAATAAGAGTTAGTAAGACTAATAAAAATATTATAAGGAAATAATTATATATATATAAAAACTATTAATACCCTATTATAAGAATAATTAATCTTTATATATTTACTATAATACTTTTTATCCTTAAGGAGCTTGTACTTTAAATCTTCCTTAAAATAATAAGTATATAATATCTTAGCCTTAAAATTGTCTAATATAATGGCTTTAATTAAAGCAGTTCTTTTATAAGCCTTCTTATTAGATATTGCATTAGCTAAGGAATAAAGTAAAATAATTATAAGTCTAAGTTATAATATATTAAGAGAAATTATACTAAGGCCAATAAATATAGTCTTAGGATAAGTACTAATAGAGGAGGAATATTATATTATAACCCATATAGGTATAAGGCAAAGAAGGATAAGAGACCCACTTTAACATATAATAGACTACTAATAGAAATAGACCTACTTTAAAGGGATTATAATAAAAGGGATTATAATAATCCAAATTATAATAATCTGGATTATAATAATCTAAAGTAGAGTAATCTTAAATAAGTATATAGATAGATTGGTTTTAGACTATAAGGGATAGTGCTAATTAGCTTTTAATATAATTTAATTATCTTAATCTATAATTAACTATTACTAAATATAATACCATATAAACTCTTATATTGCTCTAAAGTACTTAATATACTTAACTTCTTTGCTAATATAAACTATATCAACTCTAATTAGTTTACTATAGTTAGGAATTGACTAGACTGTTATACTTATAATATCTCTATTTACTATAGAGATACCTTATATTTATATCTTCTATATACTATTCTTTCCTAATATAAGTTTTATTTATTAATAGATTACTTCTTTAGTTATTAAAGGTTAAGTGCTAATCTAGCTTTAATAGGTTTTTTTATATTCCTTTTTAATTATTTATTTATTTTTATCCCTTTAAGCCCTAGGGTCTATATTTATTTTATAAATATAATAGCTAATTTAATCTTATTATATATATTAAGAAGTTTTTATATATTTCTATATACTTTAAGTACCTTTTATTATAAATCTTAATATGATTTATAGTATAGTAGTATATATTTAATAATCTATTTTAATTTATTATATAAGTAATAAGGGGTTTTAACTTTTAATATTCTTTTTAAATATAGGAAATTATAAAGATTAATCTTCTTAATATATAATTATACTAAAAGTATTAATTATATTTTAGTAAGATCTTTATATAGTAAGAGGACTTTTAGTATTAGGCTTTATATATATTAATATATTAATCTTCCTTTAATATTAAATTCTTAGTTAGCCTCCTATTAATATTTTACTTCTTATTATACCTATATTTTAATTATTATTTTAAATATATAAAGGCTAGGTAAGATTTTAGCCTTTAGGCTAAAACCCTCCTTCCTCTATCTAGTAGCTTCTTTAGCTATTATATTCACTTATTTATTACTATAAATATCTTTATAGGCTAATACCTATTTAATCTCTATTTTATAGCTATTTTTATATATCTAGTCTATTACTTTAATAATATATTAAAGGATATATACCCTAGATCTATATTTAGGTATTACTATAAAGCAGATTATTACCTAATTATCTACATATATTATAAGCTTATTTCTTTTACTACCTTTTTCCTATATTAACTATACTATTTATAAGGCTAAAACAATACCTTAAAGCTCTACTATATAGACTATTAATATTTTATTATTTCCTATATATTACTATACTATAACTCTATTAATAATATAGACTACAACTATACCTATTTTACCTTTAATATTACTACTATCTATATATATATATATAATATCTAGGATTCTTAGGCTTTAATTATGGCTTTTATATGCTAACTCTTTATTAGTTTTAATAAAGGTCTTTAGACCTTTCTACTATAAGGGTGCTATAAAGGAGAGCAATAGCTTAAGGTTTATAATATCTAGGCTATCTAGTCCTATCTATATCATTTTCTACATCTATTACTATAGGCTAAGTCTATTAGATTTCTATATTATTTAATTGTAGCCTATTCTTACAAATATTTTAATATTTTGTTTTTATATTTATTATTTAATTAGTATTATATATACTTTTATATTAAGTACTATTCTTAATATTGCTCGATATACCCTTATAACAATTCTTAAAGCCTATGCCTAGAGTTACTAAAGAATATCCCTTATATGGATTAAGTAAGAGCTTTTTATATAATAGTTTAAGTTAGACTAGGCTAAATATATATATATAATCTATAGAATTACCACTCCCTTATAGATCTTTTGTATATTCCTTAATCCTACTCCCTAAGTTAAGCTCCCTAAGTAACTTAGGGCTATAATAGTTTTTATTATCTTATATTATATTTTATTAATATAAGGCATCTAGCATAGTTTTAAATCTATAATTACCCTTAAATATTTATATATATCTTTAGGTCTTATCTCTCCTTATAGTATCTAGATTAGCTGATTTAACTTAAACTTTCTTATCCTTATAAAGTGAACTAGTTGGAATTTCTTTATATTAAATATTAATGTATATTTAGTAGCCTAGCTCTCTATCTTACTGAGTGACTCTTATAGCTTCTTATAGGTCTCCTCTATTGAGTTACTATAGGCTAGGATAGCTATATTATTAATAAAGCCTATTGTTATTATTCCTTTAGTAATATTATTATATATATTTATTAGGTCTATATTATAGAAGAGGTATAAGATTAGTAAATATAGTAATTCTTAGGAGATACTAATTATTAGCTTAATGTATTTTAATCTATATCTATCTACTTAGATCTCTATATACCTTTTATTAAGTAAACTAATAAGATATTTAATTATCTTTTTATCTACTTACCTCTTATAAAGATTATAAAATAATCTTATATACAATATATTATTAAAGGCCCTAGATATATCTAAAAGTAAAAGGCTAGTAATTAGACCCTTTAGCTTATTTTATACCTTATATATCTTATCTATAATAAGGTAAATAGCATATTCTATTAATCTTAGCTTCTAGCCTTTTATATAATTAGTTAGAAATAAGTTAAATTCTTTAATAATATAGTTTAGTCTTTATATTATAATAGCATCTATAATTTTTCTTATTATATTTAGTAATATAATGGGTTTATATACCTTAGGGTCTATATAATTATCTTTACCTATTTTATAAATAATTATTATAATAAGTTCTTAATATAATTAAGGGCAGTAGCTTAAGGCTAGGCTTTAATTAAAGATTCTAACTATATATAATATAAGTAGTAATAATAGTTATTTAAGTATTATATTCTTAATCCTATCTAGCTCTAAGGCCTTTTCTAATACAATCTATTTAATAGCCTCTTTTATCTTATTTTCTATAATTAGAGATAATTGTATTTAATTATTATAGTTTACTCTCTTAATATCCCCTAGATTAGCTTCTAGTAGTAGTAAGAAGAATGTTTAATTAAAGAGTTTAGCCTTCCCTTTTGATATAGTTATAGTATCTCTGGTTATTAGGTTAATAAGGGCTAGTATAATATTTAGGGCTTAGTTTTCTCTATTCCTTATTTATTTTACTATTCTCTACAGGGATTAAACTAATTTTACTATTACTTTAATCTCTACTTTATATCTTTCTTTAAAAGCCTTCTTAATTATTTTATCTTTCTTATTTCTAGTTTCCTAATATAATTCCTAAGATATTTCTATATTAAGGTAGCTATAGGTATATTAAAGACTTTTAGCTTTTATTAATATCTCCTTATATACCTTATTCTATCCTAATTTTAATTTAATTATAATCTATTTCTTAAAGGCAATAGCCTTTATAACTATTAATATTACTTTAACTAGCTTAATAGTATACTAGTTTAATATGGTTTTTATCCTTAGTTATTAGAATTATAGCAATTATTCACTTATAATTTTTATAAGTATTTCTTTATTTATACTTTTTCAATTAATTTTTAATTCTTTTATAAGTAATATAGTAGATAAGTCTAGCTCTATAATAATAAGTAGGTGATCTAAATTATAATAATAATCCCTATCTACTTTACTTTAAATTAATCTATTAAATAAGCTAAAGCTTATTAAATATAGATTTATTATTATTCTTATATCTTTTTCTTTATAGGTAATAGAGCCTAGTTTTATTATACTAATTAAATTATAAGAATTAATAATATCTAGGAGCTTGTTTATATCTTGATTAGCTATTATACCTTTACTGCCTTATATAGGGTAATAAAGGTTAAAATCTTTAAGGACTACCTATTCTAATATCTCTATTTCTTTTATTACTTTATTTAATACTAATAAAGTACTCTTCTCCTTTTCTTAGTTTAGGTTTAGATTATAGATATTATATATTATAATCTTTTAGGTATAGTTTTCTTTTTAAAGGAGATTAATTATTAATAAGTATAGATCTTTACTATACTTTTTAAATTATTACTTTAAATAATCTAGGTTTTTATTTATAAAGAAGTAGGTTCTAGCTAAGCCTTCTTTCATTGCTATTAGATAGTAAAGATAGAAGGTGGCCTTTGTTAAGTGATATATAATTAAGGTAAATGAGTTATTTTATAGTTCTTATATTATAATAATATCTAAATTATAAGTTAATAAGTTATATAAGAGTAATACTATTACTATTAATCTTAACTTCCTTATATTATACTATAGTATTTTTAAAGTCTTATTATTATATCCTATTATTTATCCTCTACTATAGTATAAATACTATTAAATATATAGATCTATAATATATTTAAATCCCTTTCTACCAGGGATTATCTATATCTAAATAGTATTAATCTCTATAGTTATTAGCTAATCAAGAGGCCATATAAGTTACTTTCCTCTATAATTAGTTACTTTTATTATTTCTTTATTATAAATCTTCCCCTAACCTAGGTTTAGTTTAGTAGTACTATTAATTATTCCTGTTAGATAGGCATTTAGGCTTAGCTTTAGGTATTAGTTTTATTGTATTATTATTGCTATCCTCCTACCTCTAGGTAGAAGGCTAGATATATATAAAAGTTTCCTTTAAATTTTAATATCTCTTATTTCCTAATATTATATTAATTGCTTTATACTTTGTGCTTGCCTTAATAGATAGTACATTTATATTTAGCTAAGTTATCCTTATTAAAGCATAACCAGATAGTATAGTATTATATATAATATCTATATATTTCTAGTACCTTATACTAGATTCTTATATAGCTATATTTATAATATTTAAAGTACTATCTAAGTTAGTATTATCTATTATATCTTTCATAATTATAATAACTACTCTATTAAACAAGTCCCTCATAAATAACTTAGTTAGTATCCTTAACTTTAGTAAACTCTATAATAATAGAGGATACTTCTTTGGTAAATAAGGCTTTTATAAGCTATCTAATATATTTAATATCTATATTAAGAATAAATAGTTTATTATTTAGAAGTATAGCTATCTTATTCTCTTAAAACTTCTCTATATTAATTATACTAATTAGAATACTATATATAAGAATACTAAAGGTTAAGATATATATTAAGGTATTATCTTTAATCTAATATTCCTAATTGCTTATAAATTCCTTTAAGGCTTTATAGTCCTTAACTATAGCTATTTTAATATTTAAATCTCTACTTTTAAATTAATTAATTAATGTTATTTTAATATTTTAGAGGTATTAGTTTTTACTTTATTTAGTAGTATTATTAATAAGGGTTTTAAGGCTATATAGGTTCTTTAGTCTTAGATTTACAATTATGCTTAGGTTTCTAATATTTATAATGATTTTATATAGGGTTTTATTTATATTATTTTGGGCAGTCTATATAATACAAGTAGAAGCCGCGGCTATACTACTAGCTACTATTATAGTATATATTTATTCTCTTAGTTAGTATACTATTTCTACATTTCTTATCTCTTTTATTATTTTTATAATTACTTTTCCTATTTTAATTACTTCTTTAACTATAAGGTTTACCTCTTTAAGCATTTTAATTATTATATTTATAATCTTAATAATTTTAACTTAGATATTCTTAACTATATACTATACTTATCCTAGTTTAACTTATATTTCTTTTTATATTAATTTTATTAATATTTCCAATAAAGTAATATTAAAAAAGTATTAAATTTTAGTAAGTAAAGTAAATACTCTTATAATAAGATTTTATATATTTATAACTTTAATTATTACTTATAAAATACTATTTATATAAATTAATACTTTCTTTAAATAATCTTATAATTTTATAGTATACTCTTAATATCTATTAGCCTAAGCTATATATTAGAGCTATTAAGTCACTATAGCACTCCTATATATAAGGCTTATATAAAAGAGATTTACTATACCTCAATTAGCTCCTTTACTCGGTTATATGCTTAGTTTGCACGTACTTTTCAAAAATTTCTATTCTTGCTAGAGGGAAGTTTTCACAGATAATATCAGTAAGGAGGAAAGGGGATATGTGGAACCGGCAGGGAAGGCCACGATCTAAAAAGAATGCAACCGGAACAATGGTTCTCCCGCATATCTCTTGCCAGAAAAACTACTCTGCACCATAGCGACTAGACTTATAGAAAGGAGCCTTTAGTGTATTTAGAAACCTACCTATAGTTAGCCTAGCACGTCCTTTTGCGCCCAATGGCGATCGGCAGACGCTTAAGTCTGTAGGACGGAAAATATTCATCATCATCATCATCGATATTAAACATGTCATGTTTTAGCTCTTTTCTTGGAAATGTTATCATCTCAAGTGCTAAAACCTCATTTCTAGACGTTCTGGGCAGACAAGATTAAAGATCGTTTACGGAATCAACGATACTTCTCGGAAGGCGTAGTATTGCTGAGAGCGAGCGGTGGGGCTCCTGCATGACTTCAAGAGTTATTTTGGTAAGCTCCATTGGAGCAGAGTAGCGTATCATTTCAGGGACCAAGAGGTTTGATCGGCAGCTGGAAAGTGGCGTCAGAAAAAGGGTAGCCTTTTAGATCTTGCATAATTACGTACTAGATCCCCAAGCGGTTTGCTCATCTATTTGGATCTGGCCTGGTTCGTAAACCAGTCTCTAGGGCCGCCCTTGCTCAGGACAGTGGTAAAAAAAAAAGAAAAAAAAGGTCGAGCCACCGCAGTTTATGTAAGGGCGAGATCGGAGCCGGTCCAGTTTTCATGCTCTGGCTCCCGGTTGCTGCTGGTTATTTCGCAAGCCGCCCATGTGTCGTTCTACTGCCCCATTTGGTGGCCATGAGCGGCTCCGTTTTGTCTCCGGTTGTGGAGATGGCCCGGGATTCTGTCGCCTACCGTAACCCCACGGGCCAGGCCGTCGTGGAAAATTATGTAAAAAGGACCGAATTTTAGGTCATGGAATCCACCAACGGCCCAGATGCGTGATGAATGAGCCTGACTCTGGATAATGAGAAGACCTTTTGTTTTCTTCTAGTTTTTGGTCTTTTCTTTCTTTCTTTTTTTTTTTTGCCGACGGACTGTGCCAATGTTATTAGTGATTTTAGGTTCAAGCTTCTGCAAGCGGTTAGTTTTTGTATAGGATGTCTTCCTCCCCAAAAGCGTCCAAGTTATATGCCATAGCTTAGAAAAAAAAAAGGAACTATAAGACTATAGGTGAAAGAACATAATCGAATTCGGAGATGGCCGAGTCAAATCCGCAAACGAACATCACAGACGTGAAAATTTTCTAGAAAGCCGCTGGAACACGCAAAGGTCCACATCGCTTCACTAGAGCCGGCCCCACTATGGGTTCATGCTATTGATGAACCAAATACATGTGCTATGATTGGCTTTTCGTGTGTGGTTCCGGCAACTCTGGTGCCAACCGGCGGCGTTTGTCATCAGCGAATTTTCTGTCATGGACGTGGCTTTCAGCGGTGCATCTCCTGATTTGAGATGGCATCACGATAGCCACATATGGTACCATGCGTGGGCAACCGGCCGCGCTATACCACGTATCTCACTCACACTTGCAGCTTTTTCCGCGTCTGTTCCCGTGACGCGGGATGAAATCTTGGATCCTTCTAAATGATCTTGTCCAACTCCGGGGCCCCAGAAGACCAGGGAGGGGCGTTGCGAGAGATGGGGCCATGTCGCTGGGTCAGATAAATATGGCTTGCCACCGGTGCTCCTAAACCGGAGCATCAAAACTAACCACAGCCACTTCGGGAAAACCATCCACATCCATAAGACCCTCTGTCCTGTCCATCCATTCATTCCAGTCCTTTTACTCACCTAAGCACTTGTTTTGTATAATACTTTGTTGTTTTGTGATACCCCTAGCAACCAGTCACAGTCACTATGGCGGAAATCGAGGCCATCAAGGCCAAGAAAGCGCAGGACAAGAAGGCCGTCGACCAATCGCAGATGTTTGCCAATGACGCCAACGAGGAAGAGGAGATGACCGGAGAGGTCTCTGAGTGGGAGAAGAAGAAGCGAATGGCCGGAAATGCCAAGTTCCACCGACTTGGCTGGAAACGACTCGTCGTCATTCTCATTGTCGAAGCTGTCGCCCTCGGCGCTCTGTCGCTGCCCGCCTGCTTTGCTACCCTTGGAGTTCTCCCTGGCACCATTGTCAGTATCGTCTTTGGGCTCGTTGCCATCTATGCGGGACATAACGTGGGCGAGCTCAAGGTCAGATACCCCCAGGTGCAGAACTACGCAGACGCGGGACGTTTGATGTTTGGCAAGGTGGGCTACGAGGTGGTGACAATCATCTGGTTGTTGGAACTCATCTTCGTCTCCGGAACCCACTGTTTGACTGGAACCCTCGCCTTCAAGGATTTGACCGACAATGGCACCTGTGGGTTGGTTTTCGGAATCGTCTCCGCCATCATCCTCTTCGGCGTATCCGTCCCTCCCTCCTTTGCGGAAATGGCCATCCTTGGCTACATCGACTTTGCTTCGATCGTCTCCGCTATCGGAATCACCATCATTGCCACTGGAATCCAAGCTTCAGATCGACCAGGTGGAATGAGCTCGGTTGACTGGTCTTGGAAGCCAAAGGAAAATGTATCAGCCCACGAAGTATTTGTCGCCATTGTCAACATTATCCTCGCCTACACCTTCACTCTCTGCCAATTCTCGTTCATGGACGAAATGCACACACCTGCCGACTACTCCAAGGCTGTATGGGCTACTGGAATCATCGAGATTGTCATCTACACCTTGACCGGTGCCCTGGTTTACACCTTTGTCGGAAACGATGTTGAGTCACCTGCTCTTCTATCCGGAGGACCTCTGATCAGCAAAATCGCCTTTGGTGTCGCTCTTCCCGTCATCTTCATCAGTGGTGCAGTCATTACCCAATGCGCCGCTCGCTTGATCCACGGTCGCATCTATGAGAACCGCGTCGAGCGCTACGTGAACACACCTGCGGGCTGGATCTCGTGGCTCTTGGTCACCTTTGGTGTTGTTATTATCGGCTGGGTCATTGCAGAGGCCATTCCTTTCTTCAGCAACCTCGTGTCCCTGATCTCAAGTCTATTCAACTCGGGATTCGCCCTTTACCTACCTGCACTTATGTGGTTTGTGCTGCTCCGAGAAGGACCATGGAATACCCGAGAAAACCTCATCAAGGGAGCCATGAATGGATTCATGTTAATTGCTGGCATTGTTGTGTTGGTTGGAGGAACCTGGGCCTCTGTTAAGAGCATTGTAAGTCAAAGAATGCACCTTTTATATCTTGGAGAATTTGAGCTGACTTCATATTCTAGGTTGATGACTATAAGTCCGGAAGTGTTGGAGGATCTTTCTCTTGCTCTTAAAATCAAAAGTTTAGCGGAAATGATTTAATGCAATTTGTTGTTTTTTACTGTGAATATTTTCCCTCAGATGCTCACCCTAAGCTCCCAATTGGAAGAATGCGTGACAACACCTCCAACCCTCTTCTTCTCAGGGGCACATTTGTGCATAAGATACTGTGCTCTGTCGGTGATGGACCCAAACGAGTTGAGAGGAAGCGCTTCGAATGAAGTTTCGTATCTATTGGTCCATGATTCGTGAGATCCGGTGCCCCGTTTGCATTTCTTTTTGCCGTGGATACAACCTGCCGCGCGTTTTAGCAAAGTATTTTGTCAGACCATGCCCTCGCGTAGCTGACTGTTGGGTCAGGAGTCTTGCGGGGTTGGCCTTCTCATCTTAGTCCGGGTGAGCCCCGCCTCTTGGCAACTTAATCTGCAAGGTAACGCCGTTCAGATCACGCTTCGTTTTATGACTTGAAAAATATTTCCATGATGCATCAGATAGGCAGATATATTTCTCGTAGTAAAGGCTCCAGTTTACTCTTGCAGTAGATTAGGAAGATACATACAGAGTAAAGGAATTGAAGAGTGTTGCCTTTTCTACGGCTGACCCTAGTGATATAACTTCTATCCTGTGTATCTGGTGTTCAGCCTGTTGGTCGGACCATCGGCCAATCAGTTAGTACAATCAACAATGTCACATTTGAAATGACTATGTTTGCAATCCCCTCACTAAACATCCTTCCCATAGGCATCAGGAACTCTGACGCCCTCAAATACACCGGCTAACTGATCCTGAGGACTAAGAACAAAACAAGTTGGCGGCTCGACACCATTCATTTCGGGTGTCACAGTCTCCACTCCATCCTCTTCATTATAAATGATGGCATTTTGTAAGTCGACGGTGAGTTCAGTGTTGCCCCAGTTCTGAGGCGCAAACATGATGCTTGAATGTGCCTCTGACATGAGTGTGTTTGGGATGTCTTCCGCGCGTGTGTAGTGCTGCATGCCCAGATTGACCCACGCAACGAGGTCCTGTTGCACTAGGCTTTCGCCATTGAAAAATTTCCAAAACTCAACCAACGGGGCTTCTGGAACGTTTTGGTTAAGAGCTGCTGAAGCCTGCTGCTCGGTATCATGATGGCGCGAAACGGCAAATGCCTGCTTAGCAAACTCGCCCGACTTGAGGAAGAAGGGTGATTTTATAGACGGAAGATGGACGTTGCTCAACCCAGGTATTATACGGTAACCTCGGTTCTCACCCCACTTGTTGGTAAACTTCTTGTTGATAATGGTATACATGGATTGGCCATTTGCAGGAACAGGCAATAGCCCTTCATCTTCCGTTTGCAGCTCTGTGAAGTTGTACCGCATCATTTCGAACTCTCCTCTCTCCGGAAACCAAGGCTGGGTGATATTCTCCACGATGATGTCGGTCTTCACGAATGTGTTCTCGCTATCAACGAGATCAAAGTCAGCCTTGAAGTTCATGACGTGAGAATGCAACGTTCCCGATATCCTTTCTGCTATTCGTGGGCCCCATTTACCCCCATCTTCGGGCCTATAATAGGTAGCCTGCACATAACCGGAAGCATGTGCGTCTACAGTGATGGTGCCATCGACATAAAAAGCCTTGTTGGGAGAAGATTAGTAACTGTTACTCCAGTAGTAGAACTCGGACGACTGATTCTGTCCCCGGTCTTCAAATGAAGCAATAACTTACATAATCCCACAGATAATCATAATTACCAATGGTGGCAATTTGGCGAACAACCAGCTTTGAACCCTTGGTAGACTGCACATAGCTAGCATCAGAATGTCTAGTGATTGGCACTCCAATATCGGTTTCAAATATGCAGATAGAATTATTCGCGGTGACAGAAGAAAGACCAGCACTGTAAGTCGAGTCCCAGTAGGTTGCGTGGTATGGGCAATCGTATCCCGGAATTAGGCGACCAACCTGTGCGCCGATTCCGTAATAGCGATCAATATAGCCTGTACCAGCTTGGAAGGGGTTGTTTCCAGAATACTGTGCCATCGCATCTGAAAAATCGTGGTTAACTCGTCTCTCATTACTGTGGGGCCTCGAATCAGTTACCTTGAAGTGAAAGCTCGTAAAGAATTCTCTCGTTCTTGAATTTGATGTCGTAGAACTGGATACCAACATCCCGGTCGAATCGGGTGTAAAATTTCCAGCCGAGATATTCAATATATTTGTTCTCAAAGTCAATCTTGTATCTCTTTCCCTCGGGCTCTACGACGGTGGGGGCCATGCGATCTTCCAATTCTCTCACCGGGCCCTTTCTATCTTTTCGAAGAAATGAATCGTCGGTTGGGAGAAGAGGGAGTTTTTCGATTAGCCCGCTTTCGTAAGCTTCTCGAAACTCTTCGAGTGTCTTGTACACGACGTTGTTGTACACAATCATTCTCATCTTATACAATGAAGGGTCAGTCCCAGAGAAATCCCATCCAACGTAAAAATCTGTGATTTGATCATAGTTGGCAAGTCCATCGCGTCGCCATGGGGTCCAAACGAGAGATTTACTTCCGTCAGTAGAGAACGGGTTAGTAACGAAATAAACAGCGTTTGTTCGAGAATCATTCGCGCCATAGTAAACAAGGCCAAGCAGTTCCTTTGTGATGTCTGCAATACTAGACATATGCTTTGTAACACAGGCATCGATCTCCGAGCGGTAAGGCGTGTCAATAAAACGACCGTTAAAGCCGATTTTTGGGCCGTTGACCCCATTGTAGAAGTAATCCAACAGTTTTATTGTTGTCTTGGGACCAATTGGAAGTGGACCAACCTAGTCATGATTAGCCACGCTCACCAAAAAGGTAAGGCTTGTAATTCACAAAGTATTCCGAAACAACCGGTTCCCTCTTTCCGCCTTCGTTAATCACGACTCGAGCGTAACGGGGCATAGGCGTTTCTTCGTCAAGATAGGCCAAAACATTAGTCTTGTTAGGCTTCAATTCTTCAATATGCCATATATAATTGTCTGTTATGGTGAGATTAGGACTCTTAGAATCCGTGAGATTGAGCCCTCGTTCAGGACTCAAGAGCCATGAAGAAAGATCTTCGAGCTCATTGTCAGAGAAAGGCTTGAAAGGACTGGGCTTTTTTGCGGTAGTATGCACAGTTTTGGGAACAGGGCAGGCGCTCTGGGCGGCGTTACTGGAATTGCTCCGACGGCCAATGGTGGAAATGCTGGCGTGGACATCCCATGTTCGCCGTTGGCTTGGAACGCTTTCGACCACAGACGTACAGGTAAGAGCGAATAACAGTCCTTTCAAGAGGGCCATGATTGAAGTTTTATCCTTACAAAATGCCTTGTATTGAACATAGCTATGCAAGGGGAACGTGAATCTCTTATAGTCCTCCAAGATTCCTCGTCTTGTTCCGATTCCGATCTCGAGATTATCTCTTGGCATCGCCATTCATTTCATGACTCAATATGAACTGTCAGTATCTCGGAGTTATGTCACCAGATATCCTGGTAAGAGAATTGATAGGCAAAGTCCAAAGAAAAAGAAACCCCTCTGTTTCACGGTTCATGGCCATGCAGCAACTGCTCTCGAGTAAGTTGGGGGTGTGGACCTCGGGATAATTTAGTGGTAAGTGCATCCCACTTGACCAGTTACACCCAGACATGAAATGTTCCGGGCGGGCACCTTTAGCTTACTCCACATCTTTCATCGCTTGCGGAGGACAGTTGAAAGATCTCTGTGGGACCGCGACAGCAGCGCGATCAAGTGTCACCTGAGGAGACCACCGCAAGCGTCATTTTGGCACATTTCCAAATACTCTCGTCAACCAAAACTGCGAAGAATTTAGATAATACAATTTTCAACTTATATAGTTTACACCATTTCAATATCTTTCTCCGTTTATGCATTTCTGCTGGTTGTGAATACTACGCTTTCACGAATATTTGCAGTACTTACAGGCGTGATTCAATGTTTCCGAACGTTCCTCCAGGCTATGTGACATTACTGGGGCTTTTATCTGATTGGTACTAGGCCAAATCTGGTTCGCAAGGGTAGAACCATCGAGGTCTAGTTTTAGTCAATTCCAATCAAAACGAGCACTTGCCTGGAACCATGCTGCACTACACTATCCCTTAAAAAGCTATGATATCCCGGGCACCAATCGGGTACTGTTTCTGAACCGACTTGCCCGAGACTACAGGATGCCATAGTTGATGAGAGTGCTGATAGATAAGGTATTAAGCTTACTTCGGCCAAAAGATGCATTTGATTCCAGTGGAATAGCGGGGTTCTGTGAGAACCACCAATCAATCGTTGCTCCGCTATCAATTGCCAAGACCAGATCCATCTGAATAGCAATCTCGGAACGCCCAGTGGAGACTGTGACAAATAACCAGGCTCTCATCTATCTTAGATCCACGCTCATGAATCTGGGAATTTGTCCCCGCCCCAACACCCAGTCCTTGAAACCCAATTGCCGGTTAAGCATGGAGAGCAGCAGTTATTATCATCGATCTCGATCAGGTAGGTAACTCAGAAACCCAGCCCGGAATATTCAGTCTCATGACCTATAGGATGTGTTACCTGTCGTTCATCTAGATTAAAATGCGATGAAAAGAAACCCTTTTGCTGTAGATGCAAGGCGAGAGGCTTGAAATGCCAAGGCTACGCAAAGACTTTTATATGGGTTACTCAATCGGCATCTCGCAGAAGCCACACCGTCGGTATGAAGCAAGTTGGAAATAGTGGGAATGCGTCAGCTAACACGAGCAAAAGTCAGCCATCGTAACACAAAGAGTTATGCAGCTCACACAATTCCGAAGGGTGCCCTGTGGAAACTTCCGACCCTCCTTCCGAAAAACACAGCCATTTTCAATCACATGGCCTTCGCGCATGAAAATGATATCATTATCTTTCAACATTGGGCCCGAGAACTCCTGGAAGTCTCTTTGCCGAGCACGGTGGGGTATAGCCAGCTCCGAGATGGGGTTATGGCGATGGCATTCGAACCCAAGTCGCTTCTTCTTCCTATGATTCTCGCAGGTGCCAGCGTACACATGGCTGTAGCAGGTATCATCGCTGAGTCAGAGATGCTTGCAAGAAAGCAGACGGCGATCACAGCTCTGATGAAATCGCTTGCGAATTCAGGGCGTGATGGCATACAGCCAATTCCATCTGAAGACTTTGATATGACACTTTCAGCCTCCATCCACTTGTTAGGAACTGAGGTTATTCATGGGTCTCAGATGAACGTCATATCATCCTTACTACGGGGCGCAGTATCGATTCTTGATAAACACCGGACTAGGCCCAACTCTCAATACAAGCACCAGTATGGCATCGTGACTCAAGTTGACATAAAATTATTAGCCTGGCACGATCTGATGGCTTGTGTACCTTTTCCCAGAATCCCACTGCTCAGACAGGAAGATTGGTATCAATTAATCTCTTCTGCAGAGGCAAACTCATTCTTGAAAGAACCAGATCTAGTCTTCGGGTTTGTTGCCACCATTGCACTCTTAACTGGAGAATGCGGTGCCCAAATTGGGAAGCTCTACAGACATGAGATAAGCCATGCAACTTTTGATGCCTGTAGAGATAACTTATTAAAGCGCATATCGATGGCGGTAGGCCAGCTTCCACCCCTGATCTCATTTGCGGAGTATCCTGCTTTGATAGAACCTTCAGCAGATCGGCACCAAACCAAGTCCTATAATGCTTGCATATCTGCATCTGCTGCTCATGCAGCGGCTTCTCAGATATATATTCTCCGAGCCATGAATTATCAAAAATATTGGCCAATAGTCGAAAATTTAAATGAAAGACTTGAGGCAGCCATAAAGCAGGTGCCCTATGACTCCGCTGCGGTCACCATTATGCTATGGCCACTCTGGGTGTTAGGTTGTGAAAGTATGCCAGGAAGCCCCAGACGGGAGTTTGTCATCAATTCTTTCCAAGAGATTCTAAGAAGACAAAATTTTCTTAACATCAAGAATTGCCTGGATACTCTCATGAACAGCATTTGGAGTGCACATCCAGATGTGGGTATCAATGTTGAAACTCCACAGCGTGCCATGGAGAATGAATTGTGCTCAGTATATTCTCATTCATCATGGGTTACCAGATGCTATGACCAGCAGATCCAACCTGTTCTTTCATAGAAATATTGCCACTAATCTTATCAATCTATGCAACTTTGCTAATGGACAGTCTCCATTCATAATGAGCTATTTCTTGAACACAGCGACATATGCTCTCGTCTTGATTCCCACGAGTCTTTTCCCATCCAAATTAGTATATTCTTCAGTTGCCGAAATCAGCCCATTTCAAAATATTTCCTCGTCTTTAGTTACCTCCTTCCCACTCTATGGTATGAAAAAGCTTGCCAAAAGCCACCTCATTATGTTGTTCCCAAAGTCTTTGAGATTATCAGTAGCCCTGTGAGCTGTGACCTCTTGTAGTTCAACCTTGAAACTAGCATCAGAGAGGATTTTTTTCATGTGTTTTAGGTTGAGCCACTCCTCTAGAGAAGGCACTTAAAACAGCTTTTCTTCTGGTCGAATCAGTTTTTGCATCGCATGAATTGGTTTGGGATAGCCCAAGTCGGACCAGTGACAACTGCAGTGCCTCCGGGCGCAAGGGTACTAAATATTTCGCGAGCACCTTTTGACGAATTTGTGGAGAAGAAAAGCCCCATGATAGTCAACGCGTGACTAAATGTCTCATCCTCAAATGTAGATAGGTCTTCTCCGAGAGCAACACAGTTGTTCTCATGAGCGGAAAAACGAGTCCGTGCAATTTCCACCACGCTAGGAAGCTCGCAGCGCCTGAATCAAAGTACTAGAGTGCAGTAAAAGCGGCTGTGGTTGTTCTGCAGCGGGAGACATTTTTTTCTTTGTTCTGTTAGAAGATAATGATATGCGGAAACTTTAGCTACCTATTGGTGAGTATTTTCAATCAAGAATTTACATGCGCGTTTTAGCTTTTGAGAGGTGATATGTAGTCGCTCGGAGATACATGGACATTAGGATTTTTCGAACAAATATTTTCGGAAGTTTCTAGTGACGAAAAGATCCTAGTGGTCTGATAATATCGGCAATCACCGTCTGTTCAAAGTGAGGTTTGTGGCGCCTAGTGATCTATCGTACATACTAAAATGCCAAAACTTGGCGCCCTAGAGTGTTTCTGGGTGACCTGGCAAGCCAGCTGCAAAAATGACAAGCTTACGACGGTTAACATGAATTTCCACAAACCATACAACCTAGCTTTCCTGGTCTAATATTACTAAAAAAGGAAATCATCAAACCAAAAAAAATTCTCAAACTTATTTATTTAATTTTTTATGAAGATTATATTTTTATTTCCTCTTTCTGCATATCCATCCTATTCTGTCCTTGGCCCCGGACCTAGTTACATGCCTTATTTAATCAGCCGGTATCCTGTGCCGTTTATATCAAAACTCGCTTGCCTGAATGGTTTGTGTAGGATGTTTTAACAGAGGCGCCATTTGCGCCTTGAATTGGGGCATTCGAAACGGACATCAGCTGAAACAGGACAAAATGAAACAATAACACTGGGGAAATTAAACAAAACTCCCATAGATGTATCGTCCTTCTTTCTAAGAGTAATGTCAATGAAGTCGCCCACAATTAATATAAAATAGTTAGCCTTTGGTTGTTGTAAGAATGGTCGGGTGCTGTGCTCTGTAGCTTTGTTGCAGCATTGTGACGTAATAGAGATGGATGGCAAGCACGGATATCATTTCATGCAAACCCAATGCCAATGCCTACGCAAGCCCAGCCCCGAAATTGGCACGTTGGAGTGGGGGTGCGTGCGACTATTGGCATTAGCTTCAATAGACGCTAAAGTCTTGTTGAGTGAAGAAAACCACTGCTGGAATAAAGTACCTGATGACAGGTGTCAAACATAGTGTCGCAGATTTATGAGCTCTGCGAGTGTGGGAGCGTCTAGATCAAACATGTCGTGTCTCATTTTCCCACCGTGCGAAGCTTGTCGTTGGTCGCAGTAAGAGAGGAATCCTGCATGCATTTTACCAGCGAAAAGCGGGAAGCCGGCACAGTGGAGATACGGTAGATTTCATCCCCCGTTGGGTGGCAGGGAGGGACCCATCACGGCGCCGATCATCGAATCCCGGAGCAGGAATCTTCCGTATCGCGTTCCTGACTAAGCGCTTTTGGGTGGAACTTTGGCCAGATAATACGTTCGGTAGTACCTTGTCAAGCTCCCAAGTGCGGCGTTCTGCTGGCTAAAGATACCCATTGAGGCTATTCGCATCCTCAACTTAGTCTTCTTTTTTTTTTTTGCTCGATTCCGGTCCAGTCATCTGGTTGTGCTGAGAACAGACAGCGAGTTGGTGTTTATGCTCGGTGCCTTGGAAGCTCACCCTTTGCGACTGCGCCACACTTGCGTATTCGAAACCAACCCTGCCAGGCTTCAAATCTGACACCTTTACTTCTCGACACTCTTTCTCTCCCATCGACGAAACTTCGAATGAAATAGCTCCTCGATCTTCCTCAGGATGCATTTCCGCGATTTTGCGCCCTCGGCGCTCCTGACGACGCTGCTCGCAGCTCCTCAGCTCGCGTCCGCCTTCTACCTCCCTGGTGTCGCGCCCACCTCGTACAAGCCCGGCGATAACGTCCCCCTATATGTCAACAGCATCAAACCTGTCGCCGCGCCCCAAGATTCCCGACTGCACTCCGTCGTCTCTTACGACTACTACCACCCCGAATTCCATTTTTGCGAACCTCAAGGCGGCCCCAAGTATGTCTCTGAAAGTCTGGGTAGCATTCTCTTCGGAGACCGAATCATGACGTCTCCCTTCGAGCTCAAGATGGGCACCAACGAAACTTGCAAACCTCTCTGCAAGAGCTCATACCCCGCCGAGTCGGTCGCATTCGTCAAGAATCGCATTGAGCAAGGCTACAGCTTGAACTGGCTGGTGGACGGTCTCCCTGCCGGACAACAGATCCAGGACCAGCTCACTGGCACAATCTTCTACAGCTCTGGCTTCCTTCTTGGCGAGGACGACAACAACGACAACATCGTCTTCAACAACCACTACGATATCATTGTCGAGTACCACGAGGTCAACGCCGACCCGAACCAGCTCCGTGTCGTTGGCGTTGTAGTTCAGCCCTCTTCCATCAACTATGACGGCAAGGTCGACTGCGATATCGCCAGCCACGGCCCCGTCGTTTTTGGCAGCGAGGAGGGTAAGTCTCAGGACATCCAATTCAGTTACGGTGTCTACTGGCGCAAGTCGGAAACTGCTTGGGCCACTCGATGGGACAAATACCTGCACGTCTTTGACCCCAAGATTCACTGGTTCTGGCTCATTGACACTGCCATCATTGTCGTCATTCTTGTTCTCACTGTCATGTCCATTCTCGTCCGAGCTCTCAAGAAGGACATTGCTCGCTACAACCGCCTCGACCAAATTGACCTGGACGACTTTGGTGGAAACGGAGCTATGGAGGACGGTGTCCAGGAGGATTCTGGCTGGAAGCTCGTCCATGGTGATGTCTTCCGCAGCCCCTCGCGCCCTCTTCTCCTCTCCGTTTTCGTGGGTAACGGAGCTCAACTCTTTGTCATGACTGGTTGCACCATCATATTTGCCCTCCTCGGTTTCCTCTCCCCCTCAAACCGTGGATCCCTGGGCACCATCATGATTTTGCTTTACACTGTTCTTGGATTTGTTGGTGGTTACGTCTCCGCCCGAACTTACAAGGCTTGGCAGGGTGAGGCATGGAAGCTCAATATTGTGTTGACTCCCATCCTGGTTCCTGGTCTTGTGTTCAGCGCATTCTTCCTTTTGGATCTCTTCCTCTGGGCTAAGCAGTCCTCTGGTGCCGTTCCCTTTACCACCATGCTTGTCATTGTCGGTATCTGGTTTATCATCTCGATTCCTTTGTCCTTTGCTGGGTCTTGGCTCGGCTTCCGCGCCCCTCAGTTCGAGGCCCCCGTGCGCACCAACCAGATCCCTCGCCAGATTCCCCCTGTTACCACTTACTTGAAGCCCATTCCCAGCATGCTGATTGTCGGTCTCCTGCCCTTTGGTGCTATCTTTGTTGAGCTGTTCTTTATCATGAGCTCCATCTGGTTCAGCCGAATCTACTACATGTTTGGCTTCCTGTTCCTCTGCTATGGTCTCATGATTGTCGTTTGCGCCGCCGTCACCATTCTGATGGTGTACTTCCTGCTCTGCTCCGAGGAATACAATTGGCAGTGGAGATCGTTCCTCGCTGCGGGTATGAGCGGCGGTTACGTCTTCCTTAACTGTCTGTTTTACCTTGTCACCAAGGTTAAGCTGGGCGGTTTGGCCGGTGCTGTCCTCTTCATTGGATACAGTGCACTCATTTCCTTCCTTTTCTTTATCCTTGCTGGTAAGTGACCCGATGTCCCGATTTACAATATTCATCCACTAACTCTGCTCAGGTACCATTGGATACTTCTCAAGTTGGTGGTTTGTCAGGAAAATCTACTCTTCCATCAAGATCGATTAAGGGTTTTTTTTTTAGTGTCAAGAGGTCTGGAAAAGGGCTTCTAATGATGGAGAAAATTATGATCTATTGATTGATATCTGGGGGGAGGGGATTCTGTAAGAATACATGTACGACCAGCGTCTGAGGCTTTCAGTTCAAGCCATGGATTCCCTGTGCCCACATGGGCGCGCTGGAGAAGAACACCGGGCGGCGTCGAGGAATATGCGGCAATATTTTGGCTTTTGGTCGACTGTAGACTTTCATCGTTTAGAGGCAACTTAACCAAGAAAAATTTGTAACCACAGAGATGGATTTTTTTTCTAGTATTAATGCGTATGGGTATCTAACTAAACTCTTCCTCCAAGGCTGCTAATGCACGCGATGTCGCTTAGTCTTCATCGTCATCATCCAGATCATCAAGGTTGGTGAACTGGAACTGCTTGGTAGCGTTGCCAGTAGGTGACTTGGGTGCACCACCAGGCTGTCCAGGGTTGAGACTGCCACGTCTCCATGCCTCCTGGTCCTTCTCGCGCTGTCTCTCTCGCTCGAGTCGGATACGCTCCGCCTCTTCGCGCATCTTCCTCTCGCGTTCCTCCTGCTCGATACGCTCCCTCTCCTCCCTCTCCTTACGCTCTTCCTCTTCTCTCAGCTTGCGCTCCTCCTCTTCTACAGGGTCATAGCCCTTGGGATCAATACCCTGCTCAGCCAGCACCTGGTTCGAGGCAAGCGAGCCAGCTCGAATCTTGTCCTCCAGAGGCCAGGGAAAGAAAAGTTGGCCCGAGAGCGGGTTGAGGTATTGGTTCATGACCTCAGGAAGAACTGTGTTGGCGGAAGCCGTAGTCTGCTGAGTAGCAGGCTCGGCAGACATTTGCGGTGTACCATTCATAACGGCCGGACTCTGGACCTGTGAGGATGGAGGTGCAGAAGGTGTCATAGCAGCAGGAGTCTGGGACTCTGGCAAAGGCGTCTGGTTCTCAGGGGAGGTGGATGGTGGCAGAGCGTTGATGGTGCCAGCTGGGGGCATGGTGGTCTTGCTAATGCGGCGGGCATAGTTGAGGAGCCCTTCGTAGGCAATGGGATAACTAGGGCCTTCAGGGAAAGTAGTCGTTTGTGTGGTGACGATATCCTTGCGGGTAGTCGCGAGGCTAGACAAAGTCTCCTTGATTTGGGCATCGAGAGCAGCCGAGGACTCGCGCAGGTGCTGGATCCGCAGATAGTTGTTTTGGTGAGTTTGGACTTGACGCGACGTTAGTACACCAGCGGAGGAGAGGCGATGATGGCGAATTACCTTCTCCAAGACCTTTGCTCAGCTCATTGTCTGCGATTTCAAGTTCGGCACCGAGGACAGTCGAGGGATGGTATTTTGTAACCGAGTCGATCAAGCCGGCAAGGGCCTTCTCTAGTCGCTCAAAGCGACCGTCAATATGCGTGTCCATATTTTGGAATTGCCTGTATTCTTGGAGGGAGAGATGATGGCTTTGGTGAGATGGATACTTTAGTTTGTTCGGCGAATGCGCGGGTGGACAAGGCTGCTGCACAACCTAGGAGCTGCTGTTCGGTGGTGGGGCACAGGTGGGGGACTTGATTGGCCGGCATTTCGAGCTCTGTTTTCACGCCTGAGGCCAAACCCGGTCTTTCCCGTCCGGCAAACTCGCGCATCCCAAGGTCATCCTTTTCGACGACGAAATCGACGAGCAATTGATCGACGAACAAGGCCTCGACCGCCCTAACAGTCAAGATGGTTTCCGCAGTACGTCCCCTTTCCTCTCCCGCGGGTCACATCATTCCCCTCATCTCAGCCAATTGAAGTCTCCGTATTGACGCTTAAGAACCGCTGACCTGATTTCTTTTGCAGACTCCCTTCCGCGCTTCTCAGTTCAAGAGCGCCTTCGGCCCCAAGTATGTGCCCTTTATTCGTCTTCCTGAAAAAAAGAGCGTCGAATTCGAGTCAATTGTCATGATTTGCGAGAACGAACGGCCAACACCCGAGCGCGAGGATAAGAACGAAGCCCGAACAACACGACTAACGATGTGACTCCAGGTACCAGGCCCAGCCTCACTTCTTGGGCTTCACCAGCCAGAGCGCCGTCCGAATGTGAGTAACTATGAATCCGAATACTTTGCAACCCTGGGTCCAGAATCGCAAGCCACCGAGTACCCGAGGTCCCATCCATTCCACCGAGACTCAGCAGCGCCTACTTTAAATCGAATGAAAGATCTTGAGTTTGCGGAAGAAGAGCATGGAATGCGATAGGGAATTTGGAGCTCGAGCTTTGCTTTTCAACATCTGGGTTCATCTTGTTGCTGCAATGCTGACCGATTGTGGCAGTGGCTCTCGTCTTGCCTTCTACGGTGCCCCCGCCGCCATTGGTGTTCTCCTCTTCGCCTCCGGCATCCCCCGTGTCCAGCGTGACATCCTCCAGGTACTAATATCCTCCCATCGGAATTCCTCGCTGGCCTTACTAACACCATTGCAGAAGATCCCCTTCGTTGAGGGTTTCTTCCGAAAGGAGATCCACCCCGCCGACAACGTGAGTTTTCCAAACGGCATGAGCATTAGATTGGCAATACTAACATATCCGATAGCCCTTCTAAATTACCTGGTGGACTACGAATGGTAGACTTGTATCGATGCCAGTCTTCTGGACTTGGGCGGCGCTCATTGTATAAGATTTCTCAAATAGACTTGTTCTAAACTCAAGATTTGGTGGTGTGGTGTGAAATACTCGCTCTGTGATTGGCCGATTTCTCGCCTACATAATGTCTCCCAACTCAACGCCCTAGCGTAAATAGGTAGCCGATTGAATAGATTCTAGGAAACAAGGCGAGTATTAATAGCCGCGCTCGAATACAAGAGCAGAGTATTAGTATGCACCTCAATAGCAATAACTCGACATTTGGTTGAGGGTGGACCTCAATTGGTGAAATGAGCACCAGCACAGGGGTGTCTCTATCACAGTACACAGGCCGCAGAACGTAAACACTGTGCAGCCAGTTCCAGTTGTTAACAGCTAATCTCAAATTCACGTCAACCTTTTACGGCGTGTCGCGTCAGGGCAGCATCTCTCGTTCTATTGGCAAGCCTATTGTGTTGTTTTTTTCTAAACACATGGCATATTTCTCTTTTTCAGAGGTGTACCATTGCTGATCGAGCACGACACATCTCTCGTTTGGGGCCACTTGTCAACATGGACACCACCACTGTCCTAGGCGACATCCCAACGAGGAGCCCTGCGTCCTCGAATTCATTCTGGGTCGCTTCTTCGGGACTCTTGGTGCTGCCGGCGTTCTTTTGGCTAGCCAAGAAGCCCGCGGGGTCGTTTCCGCGCTGGGCTGGCTTGCTTCCCATAACCCTGGCAGCCGCGTGCTTTTCCTGGCTATACATCGTTTCGGCCGTGGTCCCAGAACCGTACTTGGTAAGTTGTCCATATCAGTTGTCCAACTAACACGCCCAAAATTTAACTTGAGATCAGGATGAAATTTTTCATATCCCTCAGGCGCAGAAATACTGCGAGGGCAGGTTCGCAGAATGGGATGACAAGATTACTACGCCACCTGGACTGTATGCTGCATGACACACTATGGCTAAAGCCGACGACTAACAAGGCGCAGGTATCTCCTCTCTCTTCTGGTCCCCGGGGTTGTCAAACCCGGCAACTCGCCAGCTCTGTATCTTTGCGATGCACAGAGTCTGCGAGCAGCCAATGCCGTCACCCTGCTGTTTCTAGCTTACCTTGCCTTGCAGTGTCGCCATGAGATCGAGGCACGTCTCTATGAGGCGCACTCGCGTACAAAGTTACGGTTGTTCTCTCAGTACTCCCTTCACACTGCCTTTAACATCGCTCTTTTCCCTCTCCTCTTCTTCTTCTCCGGGCTGTACTACACCGATGTCGCCTCGACTGCCATGGTGCTTGTTGCGTACTGGAATCACCTGCGGCGGTTAGCTCAGGACCGAAGCTCTTTCGTGTCCGATGTATCCACGATCCTGCTCGGTATTCTGACACTGTTCTTCCGTCAGACCAATGTCTTCTGGGTTGTCATTTACATGGGGGGCGTCGAAGCTGTCCACGCCATCAAGACCATTCGGCCCGAGCGAGTAGACCAGCCCAAGATGTACACGCTCGCTGAGCAACTCAAGTACTATCTATGGAGGTATTCGGTTGGAGATATCCACGATCCGCCTCTGCACAATCTGTGGCCCGATGGTAAAGTTGCTTTTCATATCTGGCACCTCAAAATCTAACCAGTTCCTCCAGACATGCTCTTCTGCGTTCTCAGCCTTGGTATCGCAGCAGTATGCCACCCCATCCAGGTCGTTCGACAAATCTGGCCGTACGTCACGGTGCTCGGATCCTTTGGAGCCTTTGTATTGTGGAATGGCGGCGTCGTCCTTGGTAAGCCTTTATTGTCAAGTTGCAGGCGAGAAGAAGATGAAGCTGACCCCAATCAGGAGACAAGTCCAACCATGTGGCCACGATCCATCTTCCACAGATGCTCTACATTTGGCCCTTCTTCGGGTTCTTCTCCGTGCCCCTCCTGGTTCCTTATGTTTTGCCGGTCATCAACTTCTCCGTTCGGGTTTACCGGATGCTCACGTTTCAGAAACCACCAGCGCCAGAGCCTGCAAAGCACTCCGAGAGCAGCACCAAATCGCGAAAAGAGGGTCCGAAACCCCCTAGCAGCACCACAGCAGCAGCGTCGGCAGCGAATGCGGACGATGCACCCCCGAAAACTCGGTCTATGCCTCTTACATTTCTGGCAAGCCTTTTTGAGGTGCAGGCTCTATGGCCATTCTATCTCCTAGCCACAATCGTCCTCTCCGCTCTAATTGTCAAGTACAATACAATCATTCACCCTTTCACGCTAGCAGACAACCGGCATTACATGTTCTACATCTTCAGGTACACCATTCGTCGCTCGCTTCTGGTCCGGTACCTCCTCATCCTACCTTACACCATGAGCCGCTGGATGACGTGGGGAACCATGGCTGGCTGCTCTCAGTGGTTCCCCATGATCCACAGGAGCGAATGCTCGGCGTACTACTTGTCCCCCAAGAAGGCCCCGTTTCAGAGCCATCCCTTTTGGATCAGGCATGGGGGCAATGCACCGGCCAGGCAGACAGACGCCGACTTCCCTACAGAGGTCCCACCCGTCCCACGAGAGGCCGAAGCCACGCAGCAGCAGGAACTGAGCAAGTGCCTCGAGGATGATCCACTAATGGCCTCGGTCGAACCCGCTTCTACTTCGACGGGCCTCATTTTCCTGCTTGCCACGACGCTCTCGCTCATGACGGCACCATTGGTCGAGCCCCGGTACTTTATTATTCCGTGGGTGATGTGGCGGCTGCTGGTGCCCGCATGGCGTCTTCACGATCATGAAACTCCGACCAATGTGGTGACTCGAGCCTCTGGACCCATGTTGAAGGTGATCAAAGTTTTTGAGCGCTACGACATGCGTCTTTTCATTGAGACGGGCTGGTTCATCGCCATCAACATTGTAACAGGTTACATCTTCTTGCGTAAACCCTACATCTGGAGGGCCGAGGACGGGACTGTCCTGGACGAGGGCCGCCTGCAGCGGTTCATGTGGTAATGGGGAGGAAGCAAAAGGATTTCTAGGAGAGTTTGGGAGAGGTAGTTTAGGTCGCAAGTAATGCCATGCTCTTTTTTTGTTTGTATTCTCATATTGGGATTCTTATCCGCGGTTTCTCTTTGCTGTAGTTAACAATGCATGCCTAACCCCCGCCCTTAAAATAAAACCCAAATTTAACGCCGTTCCCAATGATCAGGTTCCATGATACCAAGTATTTCCCGTCCCGTGTTGCTCTTTCATAAACCATCGGTGACTGGAAACCCTCTTGGGGGCGACCCGATATGCTCTTTATATACGGCCCGGTGGGTTTCTACCAAGGGGTATCCAGCCCACCAACCGCGAGTAAAAACGTAAGAATTCATTTCGTCCAAATCCGTTCAATGTAAGTGCCAACGCTGCGTCATCATTTCTCGCCTTTTGGTGCCCAACTATAAACTTAGGCGATCAAGGCTCAGGCCGTCATTGCTGCGTACTCGGCGAATGACACCGAGCTTGAAGAACTTTTCTTCGCCGCCGGGCGTCCGGCCGCCGATGTACCACTTGTCGGCGCCGATGGCATCTCTGAAGCCCTCGCTGCTGGAATTACTGTCCCGGCGACGGGAAGCCCCGGGAATGGGGATGGCAGTGCCGGGACTGGACGCACCCTGCGATGCAGCACCTGCGACGGCAGCTGCGGCGCCCCGTGGTGAGCGGATGGCGACGCTGGAGGCGGTTTGCTGATGGGTTGATGCAGAGGCGGTGGCGGAGGCGGATGTTGCGGCCGTGTCTCGGGTGTGTTTATTTGGTTGATGCTGGGTGGAGGTGGTCGGCATGGAGGGGCCCTGGGGACGGAAGGCGGCGAGGAAGGAAGAGAGGAAGTAAGGGCGCTGCGAAGGCATGGTTGCGGTTTGCGTGTGTGACGGGTCGTGATTGTGGAGGAGTTTAGAGATGCCGACGCTGCGGAGGGAAGTTTTGTGAGGTCAGGCTCGCAGCCGCAGTGTAGATGCAATCGCAGGCACAGACGCAGACGCAAAATGCAGGCAGGTTGCGGTGTCGACGCTAGTTCGTGGTGCGTGCTGAGGGGCAGCCGAGGGGCGACGTCGGCAGTGGTTAGGGATCCAGCCCTCGTCGACGATGGAATGGGAGGAGAGGCCGTCGGAGCGTCGCAGGAGTTGTCGTGTGAAGAGGCGGGGTTTGTACAATAAGAGAACAGAGTTGGTTTGGCGTTTACGTAGCGTAGGGCTTTTGCGGTGTGGTGGTTGGTGGTGGTGGTTGGTGGAGTCGCCGACTCGAGCCTTTGATCGGAGGGGGTTTTCGTCTTCTTGATCAAGACCCAGAAGTCACTGACGTCGAGCGTTTTTTGGGCGCCGAGCGGCGAAGCCGCGGTCGGTAAAACCCGGAGTCCGGGGGTGGGCTCCAGAGCCAAGGGCGGCGGAATGGTAATGGCGGGGTCGCGATAGGTCTGTGTAGACGTGTGAGTGTGAGGACGGTGCGGGCGGGACGCCGCTTTAACGTCGTCCGCGAGGTCACGGCCACTGTAGTCACCGCCGTCCAGATTACTGGCGGCGAAAGCCTTGCTCGCCCTCCACATGTTGCCAATTCGCTCCAGAACCCACGACGTCACCGCCGTGATTGGGCCCCTCGGCTGCCGTTGGTCCTGCGCATGGCGCCATTCTTCCTCCCTCGCTCTCGGCTCAAAATCAACGGAAAATGTCTTTTGACCACGAGAACCGTCAGCAAGGCAAGTGAGTGGCACGGGCAAAAGGGACTGCACGACAGGCGACACCATTCAGGATTCCTTCGTCTTGGCTGCGCACACAATGCGCTGCACCCAATTCAACCTTCTGTTCCTGGGGGGCTCGACCTATCCCGAACCCCGAGGATCGAGGTATGCAAAGCTATCGAAATGCCCGTGATAGGCCATCGCCCTAAAGAGCGCACATCCTTCTCTCCGTTTAATCACACCCATTTCCCATGCGGACATGTTCCATGTTATACAAGCTCCAGACTACGACCCACGTCATTCGCCGGCCGGGTCGCCGGGCAAAGGAAAAAGAAAGGATATGCCTGTAGATATCGAGGTGTCATGATGGCTCATGCATGCGCTGCGGGTTCATCATATTCTATGCCCTATGATTGAGTTCCCCTCTCCCCCATCTCCATCCAACTGGTGAGGGGAGGAGGGGTGCCCGGGAGGATTGGGGTAAAGCCGCATTACAAAGGTGCAGATTATCTAACCTCGCTTACCCATTCACGGCTGCCGAGAGCGTCTCGTGACCAGCTTCTTGGTTCCTGAATCCCTTGTATGTCTCGTCCGTCTCCCGAGCTGCCCGTCCGCTCCCGGGCGGCGCGGTTCGAAGGCAGATATCGTGCGTGATCCAGAAATCAGACAATGAATGATCCTGGGAAAGTAAGCCCCTGTGCCCGACCCGGCTGCATCACCACCGGCCTGTTCCCGGTCCCCCTTTTGCGAGCAAAAGCGGCAGCCTTCAGCCTAACCCCGCCGAGCCGCCGACCAAAGAGCCATGGCTTGCACGACAACGAGTGTGCGGCGGTTGGTCAAACGGCCAGTGATTGCGGGGAGGGCTCTCACATCGGATCAGTCGCATTGTGACGGGTGGATACGGTTCAACATCAAGCATCGTGGAATGATCTGATAACTGACTGTTTGCGGGCGTCTCGTACAGCTAGCCGCACGCATTGGAATTTCTGGAAGCTGGCGCGAGGATCAACATCTCCCTTTGCCCTTCCAGACGTAGTGGCTCCTCATCTCCTGATTGGGCAAACCATCATATCACAGCTCGCCAATCGATCAGGGTTTCCTGAGACATGCACCGTGTTGCTGCAACCATTGACTTTAGGGATGAATCGTCTGCCGGTTGCCTGAGTGAGCTGCATTCTCTCCAACTAGTTGGTATGCAGCCCTTATCATATTGCAAATGCTTGAAAATCAATCCCATATTTCTTACCTTTTGTTGCTTTTTCGCCCAACAGGGAAGTGAGCTACCCTGCACACTGCACACGACCCTGCACCCTAGCAACTAAGAATGCAACTTTGGCCGTAAATGCACAAGGGATTTGAAACATGCAAGCTGGTTGTAGCGAAATCTCTGCACACGTGTTTATGCTTTCATGTACTCAATCTTACAGTGGAATTCACGTAGTACCTTCGTCATTCTGATAAAGTCAACATATACTTTGTAATATCCCTTTCACCGCCACCGTGTCCACTGATATGACCCCGATGGTACCTTGGCAAGCCACCAGTTTCAAAGCAAAACATTGGACTGAACACGATAAAAGAAATAGAAAAAATGAAGAGGATCAACCTACATAACTAAACCCAGAGTTCTTTATAACTACCCCGGGACTCCGTACAAACACACAATGTTCAAGCTGCTTCTCCAACTTTTCCATTTCTTCTCCACCATGCCGAGCTTCAAATGCTGGGTGGCCGAGTGGCTGGCGTGGTTCTTTATTAGGGACTATTGGACTTCTCCAGAGGGCGTGAACAAGCGCATTGCCCAGGACCGCAAGAAGGGCACGTCCGAGCCGCCGAAGCACCTGTACAAGAACTTCAACATCAAGGTCGACAAGCATCCTGAGGGCTATCTCGTCTACACCCTTTCTCCCAAGACAGATAAGCCTCACCAGGCCCGCATCTTGTACTGCCATGGCGGCGGCTTCGTCCTTGAGATTGTAGTCCAACACTGGAATCTCGTTGCCCGTCTCGCCGAGCGTCTCCAGGCCGTCATCACGATCCCCATCTACCCCCTGGGTCCCGAAACTTCCATGCTCAACATGTACGACCAGGTCCAGCCTTTGTACAACGAGCTTGCAGCGGACTCGGATCCCACGCCCTTCTGGGTCATGGGTGACTCAGCTGGTGGCACCATGTCGCTTGTCATGACACAGCAGGCGAGAGATGCTGGACTCCCTACTGCATCCCGCATTGTCCCGATTTCGCCAAGCTGCGACAACAGCTTCACCAATCCCGAAATGATTGCCATGGGACCCAAGGACCCTTGGTTTGACATTCCAGGCCTCAAGCACCTCACGACCCTGTGCTGCCCAGACGAGGACCCCAAGAACCCTCGCATCAGTCCCATCTATGGCGACCTGGCCCTTCCGCCCATGTTGATCTTTGCCGGAACAAAGGACTTGTTGTCACCCGACGGCATTAAGCTGGCCGAGATGGCACAGAAGCAAGGCACCGAGGTTGACCTTGTGGTGGGCAATGGCATGATGCATGTCTGGCCTCTGCTCCCAATTCCAGAGGCCGCACCGGCTGTTGAGAGAATTGTTGGGTACTTGGAGGAGGCGAAGAAGTCACCTTCAACCTGGACCGGAAGTGTTGACAGCCGTTCTTGAACCGAGGGTTATGGATTCAGATATTACAAAACTGGACGGAGTATTTATGAGACGATAGAACTATAATAGCAATATGGTTTTGGGGCCTTTTTATTTTATTTTTAAGAAGGTAGTACCAAAAAAGACTGGTCGTCTTGATTCTCAACCAACTTAGACACCGCTGTGAACGTCCTTAAACGACTCATGCCATAGCTTGATCCTTTTTCTTTTTTGGCAATCCAAAATCGAGTCTCTCCCACTTCATCAATAAACCACAAAATATGCAGAGTGAACTAAAGGCAACCACGATGTAAAACTCCCGGGCAATTGTCTTGGCTACGGCTTCGATTCCACTACGCAGCACCGTCTCGTCCTCAGACTCCCAGACCCTGGACGAAACACCTGCCAGTGCCTCTCGAATGTCGTGTTCGGAGTATTTGCTCGCGTCATCGCCAAGGGCCTTGACCAAGAGCGAGTAGCCGACGTTCTGGAAAATGGATCCCGCAACCGCAAGCAGCAGTGAGATGCCAGCCATCTGGAACATGTTGCAGATTGTTAGGCTGTCGACTCGGTCGCGGGGGTCCTTGTTGATGACGTTTGAAATGGCGATACCATGCTGGAAAATCATACCAGCGCCTAAGCCGATGAGGGATATCAAGCCCATGACGGTGGACTGGGAAATGTCTGCGTCGAGAATGCTGGCTAGGGAAGCGCTCGCAGCTAAACATAGTGAGCCGCCTAGGACGTAAATGATGAAGTATCGACCAATTCTGGGGAGCACACGACCAGTAAGGGAGACGGAAATGATAAATAGCAGGATAAATGGCAGCATGCGCACGGTTTGCTGAATTGCATCAAAGCCTCTGGCAAATGCGAAGAAAAGGGGCGTGTAGTACAGAGTAATGCCATACGCAGTTGCAGCACAAGCAGATGCTACCCACAGCGGTATAAGGTCGAGGCGCGAGAGCATATGAACTGGAAAGGCCCTGTCCTCCTCAGTTGTAAAGATGCAAAAGTATTGCTGTAGAATCCACGAGATGAACACGACGCCAAAGACAACCCAAACGGCAATGCCAGGGCCGGATCCCCAGTCCCACACAGAACCGGAAAATGTGACGCAAATAGCAAACAGAACTCCAGATGCCATGTGAAGTATGATGCCAATCGGGTCGAGCTTGCGGATTCGGTCAAGAGCCGGCATGCCCTGTTCGATGGTGTGGTCAGGGAGACATATGAGGGACAGGACGAGGGCCAGGCCTTGGAAGGGAATGTTGATGTAAAATGCCCATCGCCACGTCGTGGTTTCGTTTTCAGCGAAGCCACTGCCGATGGGACCCCCCGTGATGAGACCAATTGCCCACACGCCTCCCACCGTGCCGTAAAGCTTCGTCATTTCGTCTGGTGTTGCTAGAACGGCAAAGTATGCGTAGCATCTACAACACAACGGATTAGTCGCATAATTTTTAACTCCAGGTTCTTAGCGTTGGGGGAATATGATGCTTACCCTTGTTGGACAATGGAACCGCCGATGCCCATGATGATTCGCCCCACGATGATGGCAGTCATGGACTGAGCAGAACCCGCAATGGCAGATCCAGCGACGAAGATGGCTAAATTTAATATAAAAATCCAACGCATGTTGAATGCAAGGCTTAGCTTGCGTGCAAGTGTAACAACGGAAAAGTTTGCAAGGGCGTACGACAGGCCGATCCAGGGGAGGAGCTCAATGTGGCCGAATGCCTCGTAAAGACGGGGTTGGATATTCGCAACATTACTGATATCGTAGCCTGAAATAGACAATAGTTAGCAACAAACAAAACCTTTGCACAAAGAGAGGCATAAATAAGTAAAAGGTTTATACATACCGATAAGAATGCAGCATAGATATACAAGAAGAAGAGTCGAGTTCCATTTCCACTGAGGAAAGTGAGCTCGTGGGTGAGGAGGCTTTGGTGCTTCTGCAGCCTCTGGGGGTTCTGGAGACGACGGAAGAAAAGCAGAAGGGGGCAGGTTGGCTTCCTGTTCCTTGCCATCAATATGTCGTTGATCGCCTTCCTTTTCAGAGAATGAGAGCCTGGTGGTTGAGACCTCTGTGTCCGGCTGGTCCATTGCTTCTTCTTCTTTCTTCTCCATTTCTTTTTTGAAAAATTGGCAAAACCAAAGACACTGAATGATTGTTTTTGATAGATAATAATCGAGCCGGTAAACCTTTCAGATATCTCTGAGTCTTAATACATAAAGAAGGTATCCATTATAGATACGTGCTTGGCAGCCTGGAGTGCGTTCCAGTGCCGGCACCCGCGACAACCATGGCTCCTGGTCAGCCCGCAAGAACGTTGGTCAGCCCTTATCAGCTTACATGTAGGATCGCTTCCTTGCTCGGAGCCTTTTCTCTCGTGCTAGTCTTGCTGATGCACTCTCTATTATCTCTCTGGGCCTTTAAAGTTCTGAGAAGTCTGTCGTGTTGCAAGGCGGTTTGGCTGGGACATGAGCCAAAACTCGCAATCTGATTGCTGTCCTACTCGTTGTGGTGGTTGCGGACGTATCACGCTAAACGTCTGATTACCATACATTACAGGTCATCGCTACCAGGGTTGAGCGCATGGTGTGGTCGGAAGATACCTTATTCGGAAGGGCGTTGTTAGAATTACGAATAAGCTTGTGCGTCACAACCCGTGGTCCTGGTCGTGGTGCCCAAAAGAGTCGCAACGTTCCCTTGAATGCAACCATGATACGGCCCAAGGCACAAATAAGCGGACCGACGTTTTGAGGGATGTAGGAGCGGAGAAAATCCCACAACTACGGTGGCTCTATAACAGAGAAGAAAAGGCTGTATTCTGATGCCTCACAAGGCATGCTGACGAGTGTGGAACAACTTTGTGACTTTCAAGCTTACCCTGCCATGCTCATCTAACTATCATTTGCCGAGACGCCTGAATGAGAGTAATCAAACAGGATTGTTGGTAGGATTGGTATTTATTAAGACGAGGCTAAATGGATAACACCACTTCTTGGATAATAACGGACGGAGCAAATTGTTGTCAGGAAAATTATCCGACTTGCTTCACTCGCCCTGACGTTGCTCCGATATCGAAATTTTCAGGAACCAGCCATTTCATCAGACTTTCAGGAATCCGAGCGATGTTGATCAACTTCATCTGCGGGAGATAAGTGCTGCTGTGCAACGCCCGTTCACACATTTTACCCCAGAGCCCCATATTCTGACACCGCCCACACATGTTGTGTTGCTCGTGGCTGAACGCCATACCCGCATGCTGACAGGTAAAAAACAGGCCAAAATTCAGCCACTGCCGCTGCCAAGAGATGAATTCTTTTTTTTTTTTCTCTTTTCCGTATTGGGTTGGTCTCTGCAGTGAGTGGCCTTGCGCGTCACGTTAAAATGCTGGATCTCGTTTGAGAGTTGTAGATGCCACGAAAAATGATAGGTACACAGACAGTCTCCAACAATGGTAGCAGTGGCTGCCTGCTATCAACCACTGCCACTTCAATATGTAGACCGACGCACGGTTCGCGTTTGTACCGCTCATTTTGTGCAGTGAGTGGTCATGCATCGATCTTCACCGCTGCGTGCACCCCGCCGCTTCTCCTCCTGACTGTGAACCTGTGATGTATTGTTTATTATCTGCCACTGCTCTTGGGATACCGCGAAACGCTCAACCATCATGTCAAACCACGAAAACTACAACAAACGCCTCGCTTGTATTCGAAACCTTCTCCATGAGCATTTTGGCTTGGAGGTAAGTTGATACTGAACTCTGTACCTTGCCATTCGTGGCTTCGTGCTGAAGCCTTGACTGCAATAAGGAACCCGCCAAGATTGAACCTATACAATATGACCCTGGTTGCCCCTTCAAATACAACAACTTTGTGTATAGAATCACGTTGTCTGCTCCGCTCGCCGGAGCTGGGAGCAATCCTCTCAAACCTGGATGTGTTCCTATTCCATCTGGCACCACAGAAATCATCATGCGTCTCACAAACTCAGACGCAGAAGGAATGGCCACCGAGAACCGCGTCGAAAATGAAGTTGCCATCATTACCCTCGCCGCCGCTGCCCTGAATGAATTTGACCCGCATATTATTCCCTCCGTCTACGGCTGGGGCCGTGCGGCTGGTGAAGGCTCACAAGGTTGGATCTTGCAGGGGCTGATGCCGGGAGCACCATTGGATGAGGCCTTTGAGGCCTTAAATATTCAACGAAAGAAAAATATATTCGCCCAAATGGCTTCTATTCTCAAAGCATTGCAAGACTACAAACTGCCAGCAACTATTGCAGGCTTGGGCGGGCTTACTTTTGACGGTTCTGGCCAGATTGTAAGTGCAGGTATGACTAACGGTGGGATTGGCCCTTGGTCATCATTTGAAGCATCGTTCAAATCTAGATTGGAAGCTGCGCTCAAACAGGCAGACTGTAACCCTTACATTCGAGGTTGGAAGGCCAAGGGTATACGGGAGAGGATTGATGCCTTTGTTCAAAATGGACTTCCCGTCCAGTTTCAGACTCTAGCTTCAAGAAATGACAGAGCAATCATACACGGGGATTTTAGTAGACTCCCCCCCTATTTTAGACCATGTGATAACCGATCTAACAAGAGAATTAGCTCCAAACAATCTCCTGTGGTTCGAGGGCTCAGAGAGAATCACGGCTTTGATCGACTACGATTTTTCATGCGTCTTGCATCCTTCCGAGGAGTTCTTTCGTTCATTCGGCAGTACCAGTGGCCAATTCGAGAGTTGGTCAAATGATGAAGGAAATGATCAGGCGGCTCTGCGCGATGCCAGGCTGAATGGCTTCCCTTCACCGCTACCCGAGAATACCAAGGGCGTGAAATGGGATGAAGCAAAGGCCTGGGAGGATGCGCTGGAATTGGTAGATGCACAGCGACCAAGAACGATTCAGGGAATTGACAAGGTGGCAGGGGTTGATAAGGTGCTCCAAGCAATATTACCATGGCGGATTAGCAACGCGGATATTTTGGCATTGCAATCCGAGGAAGATATTTTGAGGTGTCGTGACGAGAACGAGGAAAAATTGGTGAAGTTACTAGACCGGCTAGGGTTTTGAGAAT